>CM061134.1:64297480-64897480 GCA_030789695.1 Scilla litardierei
TATTTTTTCCTGTTTAAAAAACAAACCCTAGATCGGCGGCGGCAGGCCGCCGACCGACTCAGATCAATAGAGGATCGGCACTGGCGGTTCACCGGCGCCCGACGCCGTGAAGAAAGGAGACAGCCTGGCCGCCCCCATCAGCAGAGAGCAGGCGCCTTTTGGTGCCTGTAGCGGATCAGGCAAAGGGGGCGGCACGCCGCCGCCCCCAGTTGGAAAACAGAGGGGGCGGTGCCCTGCCGACCCCAGTCAGAAGGGGGCGCCCTGCCGCCCCCTCGTTTGGGAAAGCAGGCGCCTTGGGCGCCTGCTGCAGGTGAAAAAGGGGGCGGCCCAGCCGCCCCCGTTAATTGATTCGGCGCTGGCATGCCACCGACGCTCGACGTAGGAGAAGGGGGCGGCCCAACCGCCCCCGTTGGCAGATCTGGCGACGGGTGCCGGCGCCCGATGCAGGGAAAAGCGGGGCGGCGGCGGCCACCCCGTCCAAACCCTACCACCCCTTTTCGAAAATTTTCCAGCCCGCAGTGGGCCGCCCCCCACGGGCCGGCCCACATAAAGAAGACTTCATGATTTTAACAAAAAAAAATGTGAGTTAATTTTTAAATGGGGAGGGTTGGGCTATTAACAGTGGGCTCTATTATGACGATTACTTTTATTTCGATATATAAAAAGCTACGGACATACTTTGTATGTAAATTTAGTGCCTAAAATTTTGAATTTAAATTTGTTAAATGATGAAATAAATGGTTATGTATATATATTTCCTTTAAGCCCAATTTGTGTGTTAAATTATATTCGTTCCATTTTAATTCTTTTAGACAATCTTTGCTTTAGTTGTACGTTTTGAATTTTTA
Source organism: Scilla litardierei (assembly GCA_030789695.1). NCBI lineage: Eukaryota > Viridiplantae > Streptophyta > Magnoliopsida > Asparagales > Asparagaceae > Scilla > Scilla litardierei. The sequence continues at coordinate 64,298,329 of CM061134.1, forward strand.
TGAAATCCTACCAAATTGGGCTCTACTGTTCAATTATTATTATTTCGGAATGTAAACGGTTAAATACATACGTTGTATGATTAGTTGCCTGGATGAATTTTAAATGGATCGAAGGAGTAAATAAAAGCTTTTCATATATATTTACATTTAAAGTTTAGTTTCATTTAAATTCAATTTTGGGCACATTTGGTTATATGTTTCGAAATAATTTTAATTAATACGAAACCCCATCCAAATGGGCTTTAATGTAGAGATTATTATTATTTTGGAATGTAACAAGTTGTGGACATATGTTGTATGATTGGTTGCCTAATATTGAATTTAAAATGGATTGAAGGAGGAAATAAGACGCTTTTAATGTATATTTCTCCTCAAGGATAAATTTTGTGTTAATTTTGGTAAAATAAATTAAATTCTAATTTTATGGCATAAAACATATATATATTTCGATATATAACAAGTTGACTTCATACCTTAGTATGAAAATTCGGTTTGCCAAAATTTGAATTTAAAATATAACACAAAATTCAAGTGTTTTCTTCGGAAGGAAATAAAAGGCTTTAACGTATATTTCTCCTCAAGGATAAGTTTAAAAAATGGCCTTAAGGAAATTTCACACATTTTAAAGTTATATATAAAATGAGATAGGGTGTATATATATATAACTTTATATGTATGTTCATATACACATTAGTACACATATATACCCCATTTTGAAAGAGAAAATTTGTGTTGAAATTATGGAATTTATTTAACTCAATATAAATGATTTGAAAGGTGGAATAAAAGGTTCTTATATATATATATTTCTACTTAGTGTAATCATTTTGTGTTAAATTCAGTTTAGTTTCAAATTCAAATTTTTGGCACAATTAATTATATATTTCGAATAAAGATTAGTTAGATCAATCAACTCAACAAAGTTGGTTTTCTTGTTAAGATTAGTTTTAATCTCGAAATATAACAAGTTGAATACATACTTTTATATGAAAATTTTGATTACCTTAAATTTGATTTTTTGAAATAAAAAAATGGACTTGAATATTTCCACTTAAAGTATACATTCACGTATTAAAATGCGACATAGATTCAAATTTTGCAAATGTATATATATTTTGAAATGAGTTGATGTAAAATCACCCCGTCAAAGTGGGCTTTCATTAATTTCATTTCATAAATATAAAAAGAATTTTATGTGCATACTTTGAAATGAATGCTAAATCGGCCCAAAGGAAGATTTACCGTTCTGTGTCAATTTATGGGCAACTGAGGCAACAGACAAGGTGATGATTAGTGAGACAATGCATGCAAATTTAATTTGGCCCAAGGAAGTTTTATTTTTGGTATGTTATTATTGTCATTGTCTGATTGAAACAACAAGATGTCAATAATAACTAGTCAATATATTATCCAAAGATAAATGTTGAGCTAGTACAGAATGTCTTAAGATTGGAAAATTGCATTAATTTGAATTTGATGTTGTTTTGTTTAATACTCATATGAATATGTTACAATTGTTTTCTTGTTCTCTTTTTCAGCTATTATTCCTGAAAATTTTTCTGCCCACTTCAAATCTATTCCAGTACTTAATGGCTCTGACTTCAAGGCATGTAAGGATAATCTTTTGATAATCCTTGAAGTCATGGATCTTGATCTGGCATTAAGGACTCAAAGTCCTTCACCAGTGACTAAACTGTTTCACAGAGGGAGATGGAAGAGCGGAAGAGATCAAATCACATGTGCCTAATGCTTATGAAGAATGTTATTCAAGAAAATCTCAGGGGCACTATTTCAGATAAAATTACTGCATTTGGTTCTGATGTTTCTTCCTAATAAGATTGGCCAGTTCAAGATGAGCTACCATTGTCAGACAGAGACTTGGTCTCTAAATGAGCTCATCTCGCACTGTGTTCAGGAAGAGAACATGCTTGAGCAAGTAAGACAGAAAGTGCTCATATGATCTCTACCACTAAAGATAAGAAAGGTATGCTGCTAAATTTGGTTTAATTCTATAGTTAATTTCTTTTTTATAACCTTTGGTACTTATAATCACGTGATGAAAAGATCCTGGTATAATCATTCACATCATTGTGTCTATACAGGATTGCCTAAGATGCCAAGAGTCGAATGATGTTGAAAGATATAACCAATCACATCATTGTGTCTATGCAGGATTGCCTAAGATGCCAAGAGCCGAATGATGTTGAAAGATACATCGATATGGGCAATGGCAAGATGGTTCAAGTAGAAGCAAATTAAATTTAGATTATTTCTTTTAAAGGCTAGATTGTATTTGAATTTTATGAGACTATTATGTACCGTTTTTAACGGAATTTGGATTTCTATTTCTACTTTGAACAAATTCGGTTATCATTGTTCAATTATGAATTGAAAATTTGGTTGTCTTATGATTCAAAATTAGTTTATTCTGGTTCTTCAAAAGTTCATTATAATCGTCATTTATATGGAAATGTTGCTTCATTTATTGAATTCCTGCATTTAAGTACATGTTATAAATAAAGAATTAACAATTTGAAATTCAGCTATTTGTTTGATTGCAGCTTATACCCTTAATAAAGTTTCAACAAAGGAATCACTTGCATGTTTGGATATGTCCAACTAAGTTAAAGCCTTATAAGCCTAATGCAGAAACTGGACATAGTGCTAATGATTTTCTGGTTTTGTTGAATAATTTTAAAAGTTGATATTTTGTATGATTTTACATAATCGCACTATTAAGTTAGTTTACGAATTTGGAAATGCACACCTATTTGAGGATGCTGAGTTTGAGGGGGGAAATTTAGTTAGTGACATTATTCTTGAAGAGGATTATATTCCCATAGGTGTTGTTGGCATTGTTCAGGATGGTATTCCTGACATCGTTCAAGACACAATAAATTCAAGATAATGTTGCAATTCCTCATATTCGGGAAATTGTTCATAATGACAAACTCTAGCACCTCAAATAACTAATTGCCATTCAGAAAATCCATTAAAGAGATGAAAATTACATTGTTGAAATATTACATTGTAATTCTCAAGAACATATGGTTGACATTAGGATGATGGAAGTTCGACTTCTATCAAATCATAAAAGTTCTACATCTCTAAAATGGATTAATGCATTAATTAAGAAAGTCTTTGAATGACACTTAAAATCTTTTCTCATTGCCATAAGGTTTGAAACCTATTGATTGTAAATAGTTTTTTATAATCAAAAGGAATTCAAAAGGGTATTAAGAAAAGATTTAAAGTGTATCACTCAAAGACTTTATACGGAAAAGAATGCATTAATTGTAAAGAGAGTTTCTATTCAGTTTTCATGAAAGACTATGTAAGGTTTATAATGGCATTAGTAGAGCATTTCAATATCGTTAATGATATATTAAATTTCATTAAGTGATCACCTCGTTCGGTTTTGAGATGATGTTTGATAATGTTATATATCTTAAGTTTTGTGGGAGCATGTAATTTCTATGATGTCTATGTGGTAATGTATGTTAAGTTCTGTGGGAGACAAGTTTAGTCTCATTGATTGCCCCAAGAATTTACTTCAGAAGATTTCCTATATCTCACCAATAGGGAGTCTAAAGTATGCTCGGTTTTATATGCATTTGGTTATTGCATATATTACAGGTGTGTTGGATAGATTGTTAAGTTCAGGAGTAAACCATTTGATAGCAGCCAAATGAGTCTTACGGTATTTATGGAGAACAAAAGGGTTACATGTTCAAGGATCAGTAGTCAAAAAAGTTTGAGATCATTTTGGTATACTGACTATGATCATTTATTGGATGCAAAGAATGTATGAAAATCTATGTTAGGCGCCATATACTAGAATAGATCTAAATCGTCCCTTTTATATAGTCTCTTCTGACATGGCTTTAGATTTCATATCATATTTTGTGACATCCAAATCATGAAATATATTTGCATATTTTGTCATTAAAGGATGGTATTAAAACACCACACAGTTTATTTAGTGACAATACAGTCTGCAGTTTTATATTCCAACAACAACAGGAACTCGACAAACTTTAGATATTCAGAGATCAAGTTTCTAGATTGTTGATTAATAATTCAGAGTGTATAATTGTTTAATGAGCACATCAGAACAAATCATGTAATTACGGATCCGTTATACTAAGGGATTGTCATCCAAAAGGTTTTATGAGCTTGCTACTCATATGGATGTCATTTCATTAAGAACATTCAGTTTTGTGGGAGTTTGTTCTTTTGGGTGCTCATATGATAGACAAAATTAAGTCTCCAGCTTAAGCTTGAGTTTATTTTCTGATCAGAAATAAAGTTTTGGTTCAGTTTGGCTTCACTCCGATTTTGGTATATTTATGATCTCACTAAGGTTAATGAGGATCAGTTAGAAATAGACATGTTAGATCACATTACATGTAATTTCCATGCTACACATCCAATTCATAATCCATGTCATTCTTTTGTATTAGCACGGTGACCATTGATGGGTCGAGCTGCAATTACTGCGGCGAAGATCTCTTTGATCCCTTGTTAATCTAATTGATGAACCGGATTGTTTTTGACTCATTAAAGAAATGACAGTAAGTTAAGATCTAATTCGGTTGTATGCACAATGAAATATAATTATAGAGTTTAGCATATAGCCCAAGTGAGAGATTGTTAGAACTTATTCAACATAGTTGGATATTAATCCAACGTTGGGCTAATATGCGAATATAATTATATATGTGCTACACTGTCATATTATAGCCCGTTGTATAAGTGATGCCATTTAATTAGGTGAGTGGGCTTAAATGAGTCAAGTATGTCATGGGCCTTTATGTGTAGAGGCTATTGGGCTTCAACTCGTTGATCGGCTGAGTTGGAAACCCTAAGGATAGCATATATATATGCGGTCATGATCCCCGGAGCACACGAACACATTAACCGTCTTTTCTACGCCCCGTCGCTAGGAGAGAAACCTGGAGAAAGCCAAATAATTTCTCCAACGGTTGATTCGTGCTGTTTTGGAAGATCATCCGCTGGGTTATCATCAGGATCTCTTTCAGACTATTAGCGATTGATTCAGGTACGTTTCCGCTAATCAGAGAAGGTAAAGATTTAAGGTTCCGCATGTTTTATCTAGATCTGTGTTATTTGGTTTGTACACACATCTAGATCTTTAGATCTTTAGTTTTTACAATATCGGCTTCAAGGCCTCGTGCAAATGTGGCTTATTGCATTCATGCTCTCGTAAAGCGTCTCACAAAGACTCACAACTGGGCAGTATGTGTCACCGTGTCTATCATTAGTTTTATCCCCTCTTCTGAAACTTTGTGTGATATTTTATCTAAAATTTTCCCCTCTTTTGAAACCTTGTGCTAATATATCTAAAATGCGTGCTAATCTGAATATGATGATTCAAAAGTTCATACATCTGGCCGACTGTGTCGATGACTAGCAATCTCATTGTCTATTGCTCCCTATAGCACAAAATCCTTCAATGGGAATTATGAATAGGGACACTGAGATCATGATTCTCTTCCTTTTTCCCCGTCTGATGACCGTACCCTCTAAAGACAAAAATATCTTACAGCCACCAATATTCCATTTTCTCATTCCTATTTGAACTTTATTTATGAAGGAGCAGTTTAATGTAGTTACACAAATCAGCTTATTTGGTACTGTATACAAATCAGCTTATTTTTTGGCATCATGTAATTGATTCTAGCTCATGATGCTCAAATCATATATCAGCGTATTCGGTACTGTGGAATAATTGGTAAGTAATCTGTAACTTGCAGAGGGAGCATTAATTAATGAAAAAAAATACTCAAAGACCGATGTTTCATATCAAATGTCATTTGAGACAAGACACTTGATGTCATAGGCCACAACATACTCCAGGAAGGAACTTTTTAATGCACGTCAAAGGTCTGTAAAAGGTTCAATAAGTATTGCATGAGATATCCAACAAGTAATGATTAACAAACTGACTCACATTAGTAAATAATAATGGACGGCAGTCCTAAATATTGCTTTTAGATTATTTCTGGACTGTTGCAAAATGGTTAGTATGCTATTCCGTTTTTAGCTAGGCTTCAAGTATTAAATATACATGTTTTCACTTGGGATTTCTAAATTTGAACTTTGAAGTAGTGCATGTTTAAAGTGAATTGTTTGTATCTTTAACTTAAATACTGCTATCTGTAATATGCAATAACTTGGTTTGCATACCAGACTACTTGTGTGAGAAAAAAAATGGATTCATTTCTATTTCTTTAACAACGTTAGGATGGAACTTTTCTTGATATGCTTATCCAGCTAATTAGTATAACTTTTTTAATGAACTGCGAAATCTAGTGTTGGTCTTGCCAATCTAATGTCAGTATATGTTGTGGCAATATCCGTCCTGTGTTAATATGCTTTGGTTTTCTGCCCTCACCCCATGTGTCTTCATTCCCAATATCAAATTTCAAACTTTGCTGACCAACTTTGTTTCTTCAGGTCGCATTAAAAACATTAATTGTTATACATCGTGCTTTGAGGGAGGTTGATCCTACGTTTCGTGAAGAACTCATAAATTATGGAAGAAGCAGAAGCCATATGCTTAACATGTCCAATTTTAAGGATGATTCCAGTGCAAACGGTATTCATTTTGATTAAATAATAATAGGTGAAAGAAATGTCTGTCTGTTCATCACTCATGGTATTTTTTATGGTGTTCAGCATGGGACTATTCTGCATGGTTCCGCACATATGCTTTATTTTTAGAAGAAAGACTGGAGTGTTTCCGTGTGCTAAAGTATGACGTTGAAACAGATCCAGCGGTAAGAATCTTATTCTACGGTTTCATTCTTGTTTCTGGTGTAGATATCCTCGGATGAGTTGTCGGTGGCAATTAATCACGAGTTAATCACAAAAGAAGCCCCTTTACATTTTATGCTGCTTTCAATCTCTTTTCGTTTTTCCTGTTTGCGTGAGCATGCATGCATCTCTTTGTTTGTTATGAGCATGGTTTGAAATCTTAACCAATGCTGACGCATATTGCTCTATCCTATTAGATTGCTAGCATGCCGATATGATCCACTCCGAAACTGACCAATACCACCAATGCTAACTAATAACACCAAATATTAGAAGAGCTTCAATGTTTGAGTTATTAAACTTTGAAACTCTATATTATTACATATAGTGTTCAAAATAAACCCGCTTAACTGTCAAATTAAAGGTTCAAAATGTTGGCCCGTTGATTGAGTAGGTTAAAAAATATATTATAGTTTAATAGATAATAGAGATAATATATGGACAGATGAAACTTATGAAGAAGAATATATGCATGCAACTCATTGATATGTTGAGCTAAGGCAACCGATATGTAAAGTTCGATAGGTATCACCTGATACTTCTAATAGAGCCAATACCGATAATATAAACTAACATCCGAAAACGAATCCGAAACCGAGATTTTGAACCTTGGTTATGTGCATGGTGTGGGTTTGTATGTTGTCATGTTGGATAGGGTGTAAGTTTGTTTGATAAAATCATGTTGGCATGGTCTCTCAACAACCCAGCCATATCAAGGTTTTTTTAAATTTGTTTATCATCAATTTTTCTTTTAGATCCATATAGTGGACCAGAAAGTATTATCGACTAAAGGTGTAACATGTGCAGAGAACTCGAGATCTTGACACTGCTGAATTGCTTGAACAGTTGCCTGCACTGCAACAACTTCTGTCTAGTCCACTTAACTGCCAGGTTAGCTCCCATTTGCACTCAGATCTGACCATCTCTAATTGTATCACTAGGAGTTGATACATTATGATACGGGATCAATAACTTTTGTGCAGCCACAGCGTGCGGCGTCTTTTAATTTTGTAATTCAGCCGGCTCTTTCGATGGTGAGGGAACGTAAATAATTATCTTTTATTTATATGTTTTGATAATTTAAAGTAATTGCTGGGAGCATTTGTATTCCTAACTGTTTCATATTTTACCTTAATAGGTTGCTGGGGAGAGCGTAAAGATTTATAATGCAATTAGTGATGGTGCAATAAATTTGGTTGACAAGGTATCATTATTAACTTCTTATCCAATTAAAAATTACTGGTCTTGAGATCTAATGCATAGCTGGTGTTGTTTTTCAGTTCTATGAGATGAAACGCCATGATGCTATTAGGGCGCTTGACATATATAGGAGATCAGGCGAACAGGTAATTTTCAAATTTCATATGTAGGCTCCGGTTCTTGTTCAACGATGACACATAACATTTCATACTCTGTTTTCTTAGCTCTCGCTGGATTAAAAATATTTCAACTATCTTGTATGTTTACTCAGTTTGGGCAGATTCAGGTAACTTCAAGCCATATAGACTTGGATCAATGCTTCTCTAACCAACAATTTGGATTCTTTACCATTGATACTTACATAAAATTCATCAATTTTCTAAGACAATATGTCAGTGGAGATTATCGAGGACTTGCATATATGTTTAGAATGGAAAGAAAACTAAATGGAATTATAATTTGACAAATTATAAGAGGTAACAAGGTATGGTTCCTATTATGGGCCAATAATTACTTGATGTACTTTTAGCTAGTTAGGATCATCTATCAGTACTGACAATAAGGAGAATTCTGTTTGCAGACTTGAATAATAGAATAGTTAATGAAGAGAGAATTCTGCAGTACTGTGTGAAATAACCATTCATGTGAATGTACATTCAACAAGCCGACTTTCTACCCAGTAATGGTCCATATGGAATGGTCCATATGGAAGAATTTTGGGCTTTAAAAACATGTTGAAGAATGGTTGTAGCTAAAATGAGAACGTATGAATTTTAAGGCTTGCATAGGAGGATAGAAGAAGCTTCAGTTGGGAGCAAAGTCAGCAAGGGATCAGTTGCCTTTTACTCTCAGAAACCCCCATTTTGAGTAAAGTTTAGTGAGCTTTCCCACAAAAAAGCCCCAAAAGCACAGTGAGAAAAAAAAGGTCTGGGTGTTTTTTTCTAAATGGAGCATTGTTGAGGGGGGTTTCTTAAAATTTAGCATTTTAATGATGATATGAGACTTACTAGATGTACAGAGGAGATGGCAGTTATGAAGCCAAATGGAGGAAAAGGCAGTAATGTAGCAGGCCTCAAGGATAAAATCTTAATTGTGTTTGTTGATCTATTTCTGCGGTGACATCATTCAGACATTTCCCAGTTTCCTGTTAAGGATCTGAATACCAGAAGACAAGATTCTTGCTAAGTCATTTGATAATCATCCAATTGTCCCCAAAAAAGAGTAATAGTAATAATAATTAATCATCTTGGTTTTTCTTGGCATAAGAAGGATCCCATATGATACTATTTGGGGTGGGGGTTTCAGAGGAAAACGATTCTTGAATTATCGGCTTCTGACTTTTTAGCTTTGTATGTTAATTGCTGCATTTGTAGTGCCTTCTGTGGGTCTGTTCTTTGATATGTATCTTTGTTAAGAAAAATAGACACATGTTGAAAAAATAGAACAAGTCTTAACAATCTTAATCTTGATACTCTAGGAACTAGTAATCTGATTTTGATGCGACTTTTGATTTAATAAAGCAGGGAGATAGTCAACACTGATAAGCATCTGATGGGTTTCGGCTGTATACCCAAAGGCATGGCCGCACCCGAAACCCTCCCGCATAGCCACGCGCGCACCCCTCTCCCTCTTGGGCCGTTTTAGGGTTTGAAAGGGTATTTTGGGTAATTGTTTAGGGGGGTGTTTATTCTTAAGTGAGGGCTAGCCATCGCGAGATGAGGTATGCTATTATTGATATTTGAGTGATTCCATAGATTAGACGAGTGCGGACGTCCTCTCATTGGCGTCTTGGAAGGAGAATACACCTCTTATATTCATTTATCTAGGTTTGTGACGCTTTTCTATATAAAAATTGCAACTTTGTTCTCGGACCTATCAATTTGGTATCAGAGCGCGTGACGATCCATGGCGGCGCCGACATCGAGATCGAAGGATAAATTCGACAGTTTGGAGGAAAAATTCATGGGAGAAATTGAAGGGGTGAAGAAATCACACGAAGAGACGATGAAGGCGATGAAGTCATTGGCAGATTCCGTCAATTTATTGGCGGCTAATCAATCAAGGCAAGGAGAACAATTGACGAAGCTCCTCTCCCAAGGGTTGACGAGTCACCCCGATGGAGGAAATCCTAATTTGACATCAAAGGCGGCACCTTTGAAGAAGGGGAAGGAGAAAGAAGATGATTGAAATGCGGATCGGCCTTATGTGGAGGAGGGATCATACGAAGGGGAAGATGGTGATCCGTGGAAGGAAGACTATCGCGAAACCATCAGGCGAAGGGCGGAAGAAGCGAAAGGGGGGACGGCGAACCTAGCCGCCGCCCCCACGAGCGGCGAAGAACAGAGAGGCTCCCCACGGAGCCCCTGGAAGACGGCAGGGGGGCGGCACACCCACCAGCACCGCCAGGGGCTGGCAAACACCCGACGGCCCCCAACGGCCTCTGCGCACCCCGCTTCGGGCCGCGGGGGCCTGGAGAATTACCGCCAGGGCCCGACGGCCCTGGGGAGCCACCGCCAGGGCCCCGCGGCCCTGGTACAGCCCCGCGGGGGCCCTGAGCGGCAGCGCCCAGGTCCCGCGGGCCCGCCGCACCCCCTTGGTGCATTCGCCGGGTCACGATGGCCTTCCGACGCCTCCGACGAGCCGCGCGGGCGTTCGCAGCAGGTTGAGAAGGGTTTCCCGCCGTATTTGGAGGATCCGACTCTCGATTTTGGTGGTGGATTTGACCTGGGGAGAGTCAGGAGTATTATGATGATAGATGAGGCTATGGGCTGAATTCAGAGATAACGCGGGATGTGATGATTTTGAGGGCAGGTGTGGGGTCCTCGAGGGGACTATGTTGGCGGCAGAGGAGAGCCACCTCGGCAGAACGAGACCCAGGACGAGAGGCGACAACACTATCGCCAGCCTCGCCGTCCAGAGGGGATGCCCGATCAGGGACACTTTGGCGGGGATTACAGGGTATGGAAGTTGGAGATGCCTCTGTTCAGCGGAGAGGATCCACACGCCTGACTGTTCACGACGGAGAGGTACTTTACAGCGCACCGCATGACAGATGCTCAGAAGTTGGAGGCAGCTGCTATTTGCATAGAGGGGAGAGCTCTGGGTTGGTACCAGTGGAAGGAGAGGAGGCAGCAGATTCGTGACTGGGAGGAGCTGATGGACCTAATTCTGGAGAAGTTCAGGGATCCCCGCCTGGGAAAACTTCACGAGCAGTTATACGCCCTCAGGCAGGATGGACCCGTACGAGAGTACATTGAGAGGTTCGAGACTTTGGCGGGGAGAGTATACGGCGTCTCAGACGAGTCACTAGAGGGCACCTTTCTGAAGGGGCTGAGGTCCAGTCTTTGAGCCGCAGTGAGACCTTACAAGCCCAGGGGGCTTTCAGAGGTCATCGAGATGGCACAGTTGGTAGAGGACTCCCGGACAGAGGATAGGCTCGTCGGAAGCAGCTACAATGGCCAGATTTAGAGGTTATCGAGATGGCACAGTTGGTAGAGGACTCCCGGACAGAGGATAGGCGAGTCGGGAGTAGCTACAGTGGCCAGATACAGAAGGGCGCCTCATCTGGAGCAGGTGGAGCGGGGGTCACCACTGTAGCAGGTGGAGCGGGGGTCACTACTGTGGCAGGACAAGCTAGCAGGAAGAAAGCGGGGGAGAGGAGTAGCGCCCCCCGCAGGAGGACAGTTCAGGAGGATGTCTGATGCAGAGATGAGGGAGAAGCGTCAGAAGGGCCTATGTTTAGGTGTGACTAGAGGTTCACTCCAGGCTACTGGTGCGCGGGGCGCAGTTACATGTGCTGCTACTGGAGGACGACAAGGGTAAGGAGGACGTTGAGGACGGGAGCGCTGAGCAGGAGGAGGAGGAGCCCGATGGCCATCAGCTGGACGTGGCATGTTGAGTATTGGTGTTTCATACCAATCTTATTTTGATGATGATCACAACATTATGTTGTTGCTAATGAATCTCATGTTTTAGTCTCTCAGTTTATTTCAAGGATATCTTTCTTGGAGACTAATCACTTGGTGTAAGGATGGACATCATGTGAAGAAGGGCCAAAGTTTGGACTCAAGGAGCGCCAAAGCTTGGAGATGGTGGAGAACAATCAAGGCATCAAGATTGAAGACTTAGATTCTTAAGAAAGCATTGTAATCCATGTAATTTAATTTATTGCTTTCTCTCTCTTTTTGAGTCTAGGTTATTGTAATGCCTTGTTAGATGGTTTACTTATCATGCATATGCATTCAACCATCTTAGTGAACCTTAGGATTATCATAGAATCCAACCCAATAGGTTCACTCTGTCCAAAGACTCATTTGGAGTCTCTGGCTTTCTGTCAGTCGCCTGATGAGGGAAACACAGCCGACTGGGTGATTTCCAGTCGCCTGTAGATCCTCCTACAGTCGCCTGATATGCACAGCTCAAGTCAACATTTCAATTGACTCAAACTTGAGCTTTACGCACAGTCGCCTGAAGATCAGTTTACAGTCGCCTGTATATTTACAGTCACCTGGAAATTGGCCAACAGTCGCCTGTCTAGCGTAAGTGCAATCACTGCATCTCTCTGTCTTCTCTCCATATTTTACAGTAGTCGACTGATGAAGAATATACAGTCGCCTGACTATTTGACAGTTGACTGTAGTATTAACATCAGTCGCCTGTGCGAAGAATTGGAGAAAGAGTGCAGCTCTCTGTTTCGATCCATCCCCTGCAGCAGTCGTCTGCTGAAGGTTTAACAGGCGCCTGTCATGTTTGTCAGTCGACTGTCCTGGCTCAGATTATAGCCGTTGGATATTTTCTAGCCGTTGATCAGTCGACTGTCTTATGATCATCAGTCGACTGTTCCTGTCGTTTTCACCCAATTTCTAGCCATTGCAGATTTGTTTATTTGGCTATTTCTTTGGGTTTTTGGGCTTGATATAGGATTCATATATATATATATATGAGTGTGCCGCCTTTGCTTAAACTTCTTGATTGATTCTTGATTACTCTTGATTCTATTGAAAATCTCAAGAGATCTTTAAGCCACTCTCAAGCTCCCTCATTTCCCTCTTTTGAGCATTCATCTCTCTTCATGCATTGATGTCCAGCTCAAGGGAAATCATCCAAGTGCTCTAAAGCATATTCCAACACTTGGAGATCCTCTTCCATGCATTGCATTCATTCATGAGGAAGCATCTCAAGGCATATGTAAGAGTATTTACTTTACAGGGTGTAATTTGTTTTCCTATTTCTCTTTGTGGGATTAGGATACTCTCTTTGTGGGAGTTTCTATCTTTGTGGGAGGTTGTCTCTTTGTGGGACTAGGGAATTCTCTTTGTGGGAATTAACTCTTTGTGGGAGTTCTAGTGTCCTAGTGTAGGGCTAACCCTAATTCTCTGAGTGGGAGTTAGTGATTCTCTGTGTGGGAGTCTTGATCCTTGTGTAGGATTGGTTGGGTCCTTGTGTAAGGCATAAATCCTCTTTGTGGGGTATCTCATTGTGAGATTTGTATTCACTTCTCTGTGTGGGATTATAGTGAATATTGGTGTGGCTGGATGTACCCAAGTTTGGGGAATCAGGGTAAAACTTTGTGTTTGCGTTTGGATTGATTGTGCCTTTTAATTCCTCTTGCATTTATAATTCCGCATTTGCAAGTTAAATTTTAATTGGACAATTTTATTGCCATTACACTATTCACTCCCTTTAGTGTGTGTTGTTAGTATTGCAAGGGTTAGACGATCCCTATAATTGGTATCAGAGCGAGGTTAAGCATACTGCAACGATGGCATTCAACGCCTCTTCCGCGTCTCATGAAGAAGGTCACTCAACCATTCGACCCCCGCTCTTCAACGGAACCAACTACCCGAGTTGGACGATCAGGATGATGGTCTACTTGAAGAGTCATGACCTTTGGGACATAACGGAGTCACCTTTCGAGGAGCCTACTTCACCCGCGGCCTTGAGAACTAAAGCGGAGAAGGACTTGATCAAAGTCAATGCTAGGGCTGTGTGTGTTCTCCATTGCGCCCTCACTCCGGATGAGTTCAATCTCATCTCCATGTGCAAATCGGCCAACAGTATATGGCATACATTGGAGATCTCTCATGAAGTGCTACTTCAACATAAGGAAGAGATTCAGTCAAACAAGCCCGAGAAGAAAAAGGGCGTTGCTCTGCAAGGTGAGAAGGAGTCTTTCAAGTGGAAAAAGAAGTTCCAACAAGAAGCTCCAAGTGATGAAGAAGAAGTTCTTAGTGACGATGACTACATCGAGCTTGCCAAGCAATTCAAGAATTTCAAGGCATTCCTCAAGGACAATCAAGGTATGTCTTCATCAAAGTTTGTCTCACAGTCTAACAAGTTGGGTTGTTTCAACTGTAGTGGAATAGGTCATGTGGCTACTGAATGCACTTCCAAACTCAGCATAGATACCGGTAAGGGTAAAAGGGAAGAAACATTGGAAAGCCAAGTCCGAGGTCAAGAACCAAAAGAAGGGACTTATTGGCACATTTGATGATTCCGATGGGGACACATCTAATGAAGAAGAAGAGGATGACAAGGACCACGATCAAAGGTGTTTCGTTGCCTTTGATGATTCTTCATCAACTTCATCTAACACTAGCGATGAAGATATAGAGACATGGCTCAACTCCAAAGAAGAAAGTTGCTTTATGGCTAATGGGGAAGAGTCTTCGTCAAGCTCAAGCGAGGATGATAGTGATGAGGAAGCCGAGGAGGAAAGGCCATCCTTTGAGGAGCTTGAATACCGTCTAAATGTGGCCTCAAATTTGGCAAGTAAGTGCATCGACTAATATGAGAAAATGAAAGCTAAACTTTGATAATGCTATGAGTAGGATGCATGATTTAGAATCTTCTAGTGAAAATATTCATAATGAAAAGCATGTTTATGACACTTGTGAGAGAGACACACTTCTCTCTCAAGTTAAGGAATTGAGCCTTTCTAATGAAAAACTCATTGGTCAAAACCTTAGCTTAGATGCTCACATTCAACAACTTACGTTGAAATGTGAAGAGAAATCCCGGAAGCTCATAAGCTTTGTGTATTCTAGGGATTCACTCCACGATTTGTTGGAAAACAACATCCGACAAATCATAGAGGATGTTTGGGTTATATTCAAAATGTGGTTCCCAAACCCACCTCTAATTCCTCTTATGGTGCAAATACAAGAAATATTGCTAAAGCACCTAAGAAGAATCACCATGCTTTCTTGTACAACAATAACACCAACAAGAAGCATGTAGATCACAAGGTGATGAGGAAGAATGAAGTATCTTCATTTTTTGCTAAGAAGCAAAATCCTCATTCTTTGCATGCTAAGAAATTTGTTTCTACACCTAAGCATGCCACATCCTTCCCTCTTGCTAAGGCAAAACCCTTGCCTAGGACATCCTTGAGATTATGGATTCTCACTAAGGTTAGTGTGCAAGAGAGAGATAGTTACATCAACTTTCTAGTTATGGATGTGATCACCTCGTGTGATTACGTTAGGAAATCAAACTCCTCTTGGGTTTGGTTACATAATGTTTAGGTTTCTCACACATATGCATATTACATGGGTATTGTGCTTCTATGTTTATTTTAAGCATGTGTGTTTCATGATTTTGAAAATTTTCAAATTTATTTCTTTTCATGAAAATGGGGACCTTGGGGTTTATTGACATGCATGCATTTTTGATCCATATGTATGTCAATGGGGGAGTTAATTATTTTAAGACATTTTTAACTCTCATTTCGGAGGTTATTTGAGATCATTATTTACATTTAGTTATTTTGGGTCTCAAACCAAACCTCTTGTTTATTGCCAACTTGTTTCATGTCTCATTGTTTTTGGCAATATCCTTGTGTATCTTTGAAGCTTGATCTTTCCATATCTATTGCTTTGATACACTTTCTAGGCCCATGGCTCCATTAATTAATTGGTATTAGATCCTAGAAGAAAAGTTGATCATTTCTATGATCTAGGGGGATCATGGGATAGTGAATTGATACCCACTAAATTTTTAAATTTGGTATCATACATATCTTTCGTTTCTTGCATATTGTCACATCTTGGTTAAGATGACAAAGTGGGATACCTTTGATGTCCACCTTTTTGACGATGTCAAGGGGGAGAGATATATGCATTATGTGATCATATCTATAGGGGGAGAGATATATGCATATGCATATGGGGAGAGATATCTCTATAGGGAGAGATATATGGGATTAGATAAACCATTCATGTTTGCATGCCTTTATTCTTTGCAATTGGTTTATGTAATCCATGCCTATTATATGTCACCATGTTTTTATTGGTATTATGCGTTTTTACCTTTGTGTAGCTCATTATATAATTGGTGCATATAAGTAAGGGGAGATCATTAGCATTGTGCTTAATTCTTTATGATTTACATAATGTGTGTCATCATCAAAAATGGGGAGATTGTTGAGTATTGGTGTTTCATACCAATCTTATTTTGATGATGATCACAACATTATGTTGTTGCTAATGAATCTCATGTTTTAGTCTCTCAGTTTAGTTCAAGGATATCTTTCTTGGAGACTAATCATTTGGTGTAAGGATGGACATCATGTGAAGAAAGGCCAAAGTTTGGACTCAAGGAGTGCCAAAGCTTGGAGATGGTGGAGAACAATCAAGGCATCAAGATTGAAGACTTAGACTCTTAAGAAAGCATTGTAATCCATGTAATTTAATTTATTGCTTTCTCTCTCTTTTTGAGTCTAGGTTATTGTAATGCCTTGTTAGATGGTTTACTTATCATGCATATGCATTCAACCATCTTAGTGAACCTTAGGATTATCATAGAATCCAACCCAATAGGTTCACTCTGTCCAAAGACTCATTTGGAGTCTCTGGCTTTCCGTCAGTCGCCTGATGAGGGAAACACAGCCGACTGGGTGATTTCCAGTCGCCTGTAGATCCTCCTACAGTCGCCTGATATGCACAGCTCAAGTCAACATTTCAATTGACTCAAACTTGAGCTTTACGCACAGTCGCCTGAAGATCAGTTTACAGTCGCCTGTATATTTACAGTCACCTGGAAATTGGCCAACAGTCGTCTGTCTAGCGTAAGTGCAATCACTGCATCTCTCTGTCTTCTCTCCATATTTTACAGTAGTCGACTGATGAAGAATATACAGTCGCCTGACTATTTGACAGTTGACTGTAGTATTAACATCAGTCGCCTGTGCGAAGAATTGGAGAAAGAGTGCAGCTCTCTGTTTCGATCCATCCCCTGCAGCAGTTGTTTGCTGAAGGTTTAACAGGCACCTGTCCTGTTTGTCAGTCGACTGTATTGACTTCGTCAGTCGACTGTCCTGGCTCAGATTATAGCCGTTGGATATTTTCTAGCCGTTGATCAGTCGACTGTCTTATGATCATTAGTCGACTGTTCATGTCGTTTTCACCCAATTTCTAGCCGTTGCAGATTTGTTTATTTGGCTATTTCTTTGGGTTTTTGGGCTTGATATAGGATTCATATATATATGAGTGTGCTGCCTTTGCTTAAACTTCTTGATTGATTCTTGATTACTCTTGATTCTATTGAAAATCTCAAGAGATCTTTAAGCCATTCTCAAGCTCCCTCATTTCCCTCTTTTGAGCATTCATCTCTCTTCATGCATTGATGTCCAGCTCAAGAGAAATCATCCAAGTGCTCTAAAGCATATTCCAACACTTGGAGATCCTCTTCCATGCCTTGCATTCATTCATGAGGAAGCATCTCAAGGCATATGTAAGAGTATTTACTTTACATGGTGTAATTTGTTTTCCTATTTCTCTTTGTGGGATTAGGATACTCTCTTTGTGGGAGTTTCTATCTTTGTGGGAGGTTGTCTCTTTGTGGGACTAGGGAATTCTCTTTGTGGGAATTAACTCTCTTTGTGGGAGTTCTAGTGTCCTAGTGTAGGGCTAACCCTAATTCTCTGAGTGGGAGTTAGTGATTCTCTGTGTGGGAGTCTTGATCCTTGTGTAGGATTGGTTGGGTCCTTGTGTAGGGCATAAATCCTCTTTGTGGGGTATCTCCTTGTGAGATTTGTATTCACTTCTCTGTGTGGGATTATAGTGAATATTGGTGTGGCTGGATGTACCCAAGTTTGGGGAACCAGGGTAAAACTTTGTGTTTGCGTTTGGATTGATTGTGCCTTTTAATTCCTCTTGCATTTATAATTCCGCATTTGCAAGTTAAATTTTAATTGGACAATTTTATTGCCATTACACTATTCACCCCCCTTTAGTGTGTGTTGTTAGTATTGCAAGGGTTAGACGATCCCTACATGGCAGAGGTGTCCCTTAACTCCGTGGTAGGGTTCACATCGAAACACACCATGAAGTTGATGGGGAGATCGGCGAGCAGGAGGTGACCGTGCTGATTGACAGTGGGCGACCCACAATTTCATCTCCAGGAGAGTGGTGGACCAGTAGGGACTGTAGCTGACCGACTGCGGAAGCTTCAGTGTGATGATGGGGACGGAGAAGAAGGAGAGTAGTCGGGGAGTCTGCAGGGGGTGGTGCTGACCCTACAGGGGATACAGGTGATGGCAGACTTTTTACCTTTAGACTTGGAGAGCACAGATGTCATCATGGGCATGACATGGTTGCAGATGCTGGGGGAGATGACAATGAACTGGAAACTTCTGCGGATGGAGTTCCAAGATGAGGGGAGAGCGGTCACACTACAGGGGGATCCCAGCCTGTGCAGAGTGGTAGTGTCACTGAAGACCATGCTGAGGACCTTACAGACCGAGGAGGAGGGTATTTGGTTGAGCTGTACACCATGACAGAGGAAGGATGCGCAGAGACCAGTGGGGAACATCCCGTACCAGGAGGGGTGCAGCAGATGTTGGTGCAGTTTGAGGAGATCTTTCAGGAGCCTCGGGGCCTGCCTCCGCCGATGGACCATGAGCACGCCATAGAACTGAGGGATGCTGCTTCCCCCATCAGTGTTAGACCCTACCGATACCCCAGCACCAGAAGGATGAGATTGAGAGGATGGTAGCCGAGATGGTGGAGGCAAGAGTGATTTAGCCTAGTGTGAGCCGATTCTCCAGTCCCGTGCTCCTGGTGAAGAAGAAGGATGGGAGCTGGCGTTTCTGTTTGGATTACGAGCATTGAACAAGGAGACAGTGCCAGATAAGTTTCCCATACCAGTGATAGACGAGCTCCTGGATGAGTTACATGTGACAGCCTGGTTCAGCAAGATAGATCTCAAGTCAGGCTACCATCAGATCAGGATGCGACGGGAGGATGTGCCCAAGACGGCGTTCAGGACACATGAGGACCACTACAAGTTCCTCGTCATGCCATTTGGCTTGACGAACGCACCAGCCACCTTCCAGTCTCTTATGAACAAGGTATTCCGTCAGTACTTGATGCGATTTGTACTGGTGTTCTTTGATGATATATTGGTGTACAGTCGCACCTTGGAGGAGCACTTGTACCATCTGCAGGTTGTGTTTATGGAGTTGCAGTACCATCAGCTAGTGGCGAACAGGAAGAAGTGCTTATTTGGGCAGCCACAGGTGGAGTACCTAGAACACGTGGTGTCAGCAGATGGGGTCGTGACAGACATGGGAAAGGTAGCAGCGATATTGGACTGGCCGCGACCCACCACCCTCAGGGGGTTACGGGGGTTTCTAGGCCTGACAGGTTACTACCGCAGGTTTGTAGAGGGATATTGGACGATCGCCTGGCCTTTGACAGAGTTACTTAAGAAGGATCAGTTCCACTGGGGGAGGAGGCCACCGCAACATTTGATGCCCTGAAGAAGGCCATGACAATCATTCCAGTGTTGGCGTTACCAGACTTTTCCAGGCCCTTTGTGGTAGAGGCAGATGCATCAGGGCATGGGCTAGGAACAGTGCTGATGTAGGATCAGCGACCCATTGCATACTTTAGCCAAGTGTTGACAGCTAGAGCTCGACTGCGGTCGGTATACGAGAGAGAGCTGATGGCCATAGTCTTGGCAATTCATAAGTGGAGGCCGTACTTGTTGGGGTGGAGTTTACTTGTACGCACAGATCAGCGGAGCCTGAAGTACTTACTAGAGCAGCGGATGGTAGCAGACGAGCATCAGAAATGGATGCGGAAGCTGATGTGGTACATGTTTGAAATCGAGTATCGACCGTGACTGGAGAACAAGGCGGCTAATGCCCTATTACGGCGAGAGGATGAGGCAGAGTTGGCCGCACTAGGAGTGTCCGTACTTCAGGACTGGGGGCCGCTACAGCAGGAGGTGGAGCAGGATCATGAGTTAGCAGGCATACGAGAGGCTCTTCTCAGGGATCGACTGAGTTTCTGGGGTATTCTCTTCAGGATGGGCGGCTACTATATTGGGAGAGACTGGTGCTACCGAGGACATCCGCATATCTATCGGCCATACTCCAGGAGTTTCACAGCAGTGCCGTAGGACATTCTGGGGTCCTCAAGACCTACCAGAGACTGACGAGGGAGGTCTACTGGAAGGGGATGAAGAAGGAGGTGGCAAGGATGGTGGCAGAGTGTGACGTGTGCCAGCGTCACAAGTACCAGGTGATGTCCCCAGGAGGACTACTACAACCGATGTCCTTTCCAGATCGAGTATGGGAGGACCTCTCCATGGACTTCATAGATGGGCTGCCGAAGTCGGGTGAATATACCGTCATATTCGTTGTGGTTGACCGCCTCAGCAAGTATGCACACTTTGTTCCGCATCGGCATCCTTACAGCGCACTATCGGTGGCAAATGTATTTTTGAGGGAGGTCATTTGTCTGCATGGACCTCCAAAGTCCATAGTCTCGGACCGAGACAAGCTATTCCAGAGTAGATTCTGGTAGGAGCTTTTCAGGCTGCAGGGAACGGCGTTGAAACGAAGCACGGCCTACCACCCTCAGACCGATGGACAGCCGGAGGTGGTCAATAGGAGTGTCGAGACTTACCTACGATGTTTTATTTCAGACAATCCCAAGGAGTGGGCGCGTTGGCTAGCATGGGCGGAGTACTGGTACAACACGTCCTATCACACTGCAGCTCAGACAACACCGTTTAGGATTCTTTATGGCGGGGACCTTCCTCACTTACTACACTATGGGCAGGACTCGACACCTGTTTCAGATGTGGAGCAATATTTGGCGGAGAGGGATCAAATTTTGGAGGGACTGAAGCTTCATCTGGCTAGAGCTCAGCAGGTTATGAAGGCGAGGGCAGACTTACACCGCAGCTATGTGTAGTTCGCAGTGGGAGACATGGTGTACTTGAAGCTAAGGCCCTACATGCAGCGATCTTTGGCTCACAGGCGGAATGAGAAGCTAGCACCGCGTTATTTTGGTCCTTTCGAGGTTCAGGAGAGAGTGGGACCGGTCGCGTACAGGCTGAGATTACCCCCCAGGATCGGTTATCCACCCGGTGTTCCATGTTTCACAGCTTCGACAGGCGATATGAGATCACACCCCTTCTCCCACCCTTCCGGATACATTGACAGCAGATATGGAGGTGCGCCTGGAGCTAGAGGCACTGAAGGGGTACGTAGAGGGCACACGGGAGAGCGTGAGGTCTTGCTGCAATGGAAGGGATTACCCGATCACGAGAGCACGTGGGAGGCTATGTACGTAATGGCGCAGCAGTTTCCAGACTTCCACCTTGAGGACAAGGTGGCTCTTGGGGAGGAGTATTGATGGGTTTCGGGTGTATTCCCGAAGGCATGGCCGCACCCGAAACCCTCCCGCATAGCCGCGCGCGCACCCCTCTCCCTCTTGGGCCGGTTTAGGGTTTGAAAGGGTATTTTAGGTAATTGTTTTGGGGGTGTTTATTCTTAAGCGAGGGCTAGCCGTCGCGAGGTGGGGTATGCTATTATATATATTTGAGTGATTCCATAGATTAGACGAGTGCGGACGTCCTCTCATTGGCGTCTTGAAAGGAGAATACACCTATCTTGTATTCATTTATCTAGGTTTGTGACACTTTTCTGTATAAAAATTGCAACTTTGTTCTCGTACATATCAGCATCGCCAGTAATATGCATGTCTAATCACTAGGAATTTTTCATTATATGTATGTGCGTGTAGAATAACGGGAAACACATGACATGTGGCTAAGCCAAAAAATTACAGCTTCCTCTAATTTTTTGGACTATATTGGAACCGTTCATTTTGTTCTTCATATTCTAAAACATCAAAACATCAAATATTGGATTAACCTAATGGGTTTTATCTGTTCATCCATCCATCACAAAAAAGTTCCATATATGCGAAATCGTTAAATTTGTGACGAATGGATGTATAGATAAAACCTTGGGTTCACATGATAATTGTGTTTTAGGGTTTTAGAATATAAAGATCAAAGTGATGGTTCTGATCATCCGAAAAACTGGGGATGAACTTTTCGAGACGTATATATGGTTTAGCCACATATGTCATGCGGTTTACCCATGCACAAATGGTGGTAAATTAATCGATTTTATAACTATTTTGGAAAATTGATTTTGCAATTACTTGATACATGTGTAAAATATATCCAAATCATTTAAAATTATATTTGTAAGTAATTTAGACATGTTAGATCACATCTAATTTTGTTCATTTAACTTGCTTAATTTTAAAAATAACTTAGATGGATCTGCGTGTTTGGTCCATCCGAATAGAGCATAATCAATATACACATATATGGGAATAATGTGTATCTAATGACAATGCTGGGAATTTCTTATGTTGTCAGACCTGAAAAATAAGAAATAAGAAATTGTTTTTAATGTTGTTGTAGACATTGTAAAATCCCAAATATAGGTGAACCCTAAGGTTATTTGATACTTGATCCATCCGTTACAAAAAGTTCTATTGTTATGAAACCATTGAATTTGCAATAGTTAGATTAAGGGTCAAATAACGTTGGATTCATTTGGTTTTTGGTATGGTAATCATTGATAATGTGTATAACACATCAAATATTTTTAAAAAATTAATTAAAACTATTTATATATGCGTCATCGTGGAAAATTCCCGTGTTGATAGCACATATGCATTATTCATATATATATGTGAATTCTTTTTTGAACATGAAATTTAGTGCGTTAATAAAGGAAACTCTATATTACTTCCATTACAGATGGACAAATATTCCTATCAGTCGATTTATTCAACGTGGGAAACCGACCCGCTATTAATGTAGGTATTTCGGTTTCCAGAGTGGGATCCGCAGCTCAAATTAAAGTCATGAAGCAAGTAGCCGGCAAATTAAAATTGGAACTAGCTCAATTCACAGAGTTAGAGGCCTTTGTACAATTTGTTAGGTATTGGTGTTTTAGACCCATATTGTTTTGACGATGATCACAACATTATGTTGTTGTTAACGACTCATGTTTTAGTCTCATGATTATCAAATGAAGAATATCATAATTTGGAGACTAATAGCTTGGTGTAAGGATGGACATCAATAGGAGCATAGCCAAAGCTTGGATCTTGATGAAGGAAAGCTCATCAAGAGGTGCCAAAGATTGGAAGATGATAGGGAGCATCAAGGCATCAAGTGCTTGAAGATTAAACTCTAAGGGAAGCAATGTAATTCATGTAATTTCATTTACTTGCTTTTCTCTTTTTGAGTCTAGGTTAATTGTAATGTCTTGATAGATGGTCTACTTATACATGTATATGCATATAACCATCTTAGTGAGCATTAGGATTATCATATAATCCAACCCAATAGATTCATCATGCCAAATGACTCAATTGGAGTCTCTGGCTCTCCAACAGGCGATTGCTGAAGGAAGGACATGCGATTGGTAATCACCAAGCACATGGTTGGCCTTCTTCAACCTACTGTTGTGCATAGCTCAAGTCAACTATTTCTTGACTCTTTCTTGAGCTTTTGGAGCAGGCGACCGAAATTCATTTGACAGGTGTCTGTCTTTCATCAGGCGCCTGGATATTGTTCTTCAGTCGTCTGTGTGCCAAAGTGCATAATTTGCATTTTCTGGGCATCAATCCACTTTATGTGACAGCCGATTGATTCAGAGTTTACAGTCGACTGTCATTATTCTGGCGCCTGGACTTTGCTTAGACGTTTGAATGCACAAGTACGTAAGTTGTATTTTCTCAGCTCCAGTCCATCCCATGTGACAGTCACCTGACGAAGTCTTTACAGGTGTCTGCACATTGTACATGTGCCTGTGTAGTCTTCTACAGTCGCCTGTCCTGGCTCAGATTATAGCCGTTGGGAATAATATAGTCGTCGATTAGTTAACTGTCCATCCTTCTACAGTCGCATGTCCTTAACGTAAAATCCCAGATTCTAGCCGTTGCAGAATTCTGTTCTTGGCCTTTAGCTTGGGTTTTATGGGGTTTTAGTGGTTTCTTATTAATAGGAATGAGCTTAGTTCATTTAGGGTGTGTTTGGTTTGAAGGAAAATGATAGAAAGAAAAATGAAATGAAAAGGAAAAAGAAAAAGAAAGAAAAGGAAAAGGAAATGTGATTCTTTCTCATGTTTGGTTACCAAAGAAAATTGGGAAGAAAGTTAAAAGGAAAAATATAGAAATTAATTTTATTAAGTTGCTTTTTGAAAATGAATAAAAAATAATTTAACTTGTTACGATGTGAATTCAAATAATTCTACCTTCATAACAATTCATGAATGAATGAAAATTCGTCAAATAATCGTAATTTATTTGGAAAATTAACGAATTATTCGCGAGCTATTTGAAAAATTCGCGAATAATTTATGAATTTTTAAAAGATCGCGAATAATTTGCGAAGTTTCTAATTTTCGCTAATTATTCGCTACATTTTGAACAATTCACGCATGAATATATATTGAAGGTGTTTATTTTGAAAAACTCGTCAATTATTCGCGATTTATTTGAAAATTCGTGAATAATTCGTGAATTTTTCGAACAATTCACCAATAGAAAGTTGGTAATGGTCATGATTTTTTAAAAATTCACGAATTATTCACGATTTTAATACAAAATTATGAATCGTGAATTGTTTTAACAACCGAAAAATACAAATACATAAATCAGAGAAAAATTGACGAGGAAAAACTCAATGAAAGAACTACAAATTCTATTTTCCTTCATTTTCCTTGGGCCAAGAGGAGGAAAAACTCAAAGAAAAGTTTTAATATTAATTTTCCTTTGTTTTCCTTCCTTTACTTTTTCCTTTTCATTTGTTTTTTCTTTTCAACCAAACAATAGAAAATTGTTTTCCTTCTAACTTTTCTTTCTTTTTCTTTCTTTTCTTTCCTTTTATGAGAGCTTGTTACTCTCTTTGTGAGAGTTTAACCCCTGTGTAGGGTTGGTTGAGTACTCTCTATGTTAGAGCAAGGATTTCTCGGTGTGAGAATCCAAATCCTCTGTGTGAGGTATCTCTGTGTGAGATTGTATTCACTACATTGTGTAGGATTATAGTGAATATTTTGGGTGGCTGGACGTATCCAAGTTTGGGGAACCATGGTTGTTACGACCTAAAGATCGTAGGGGTCCCACATGGCCCACGGACTCTCCGCTTCATGAAAGGGTTGCCACCCCGAAAATCTGGTGCTATATGGGAACGGGCGCGCCTCGCAGCGTCCCCCGACCCGGCCGAGGCGTACAACCGCAGCCGCTCGACCCACCCGGGGTAGCGCGCTTGGGGACGCCTGGGTAGCGCAGCCGAGCCTACTGACGTAGGCACGGGCGTATCCTTCCGTATCGGCGAACCATAGCCCGTGACCGATCGGGGGGCGCGGCCGGGCCGGACCACCCCCGATCCGAATGACCCGCCCGATTCCCATGAACCGCGGCGCCTAGGGTGATACATCCCAACCTTTAGTTCGTCGCCAACGACAAACAACCTAGGATAAGGACATGACTGACACATACGTCACCCGACCGACTGACAAAGCGCCCCCTGACGGTTGAGCCGACTGACGGATAGCGCTTTCTGCCCTGACATCCCGACAAAAGCACCCCCTGGCCGTCGCGCCGCCTGACAAAGGCAGGTCAGACACTCCTGTTCCCAACGTCCTTGTCCGAAGCTTCCGCTGACAACCGAGCCAGCTCAGCACGTCCAGTCAGCATGCCAGCTCAGCACGCCTAGTCATCTCCCGTCAGGTATAAATACCCCCCTCTCCTCTCACGGGAGGGGGGGTTGGAAAATTCTCTCTGAATCTATCATTCACACACGAGAACAAAGGTCGTCCATATCTTTGTTCTCCCACTTATAGCTCGCCACGTGCGGTCGACACACCGTTAGTCCGACCGGCGTGTCTAGCTCCCGTTTTAAGTCCTATTACTGACTTAGGCATCGGAGGGGCTAAGGGTTGAACCCCAACCCTGCTCTTCTGACGAGTTGTTCGTGCTGCAGGAAAGCTCGCCCCTTGATCAACGTCAGCTTCGGCCTCCTGCCATCCAACCTGCCTCAGCCGCATCCGGTGAGATTCGACCCCGTGATCGCCAACGGCGACAAGTCCAACTTCATCACCCCACTAATCACCTGTAAAACAGCCTACCTAAACCACCTTTTCCATATAACCATCGTGCCCTTGGTTCTCCACTATACAAATTCATTGTACACGAGTTCTACCTCGTAACAATTGGCGCCGTCTGTGGGAACGAAGGGTCACACCCATGTTAGACTCCATGCCGATCTCTCGGAACCCTGACCACGGCAAAGATCCCGTGGGTCAGGAACCGCTGTCTCTACTAATCACCCCGGCGCCCGACCCCCTTCTGGGGATGGGCACTGAGGCTGAACATACTTCAGCCCACGCCGTCCTGAAGAGCTTCGAGGCCGTCACTCAGGCCAGGGGAGGTTATCCGGCGGTGGTGGCGGAGCCTCAGCCCGGCCCCTCGGAGCCCCAGAACGTGAGGCGGAATCTCCACCCTCAGTTTGAGGAGGAGGGGGAGAACAGGGGGCTCGCCGAGGAGGTCGCGGCCCAGCAGAAGCTCCTGGAGGAGGAGATGGAAGTTGCGCAGCGGTGGAGGCGTCTGGGGGAGGCGGCCGCCGTGCAAAGGCGTTTGGACGAAGCGGCTGAGACCGCCCGAAGGGCCCACCAGGACGAGGAGGCCGCCCACCACCAGCTCCGCCTCATCCTCACGGAGCGCGAGAGGCTGAGGAGGGAGAACGAGAGCAACCGAGAAATCCTAGAAGTAACGGCGACGGGTCGGCGTCTCGGGGACGGGCGGGGCCCGTTGTTGGCCAGGTCCCCACCCGGAGGAGGTAGCCCGCATCGCCTACGCCACCCCTCTGATTCCCTGCACGAGGAAGCCGTTTGTCGACAACTGCGCTTCCTCACCGCCGAGCGCGAAAGGCTTCTTCGGGAGAATCAAGAATGGATGGAGGCCCGAGGGGAGCTGGCCGGGAGGCGCTGGCGCTGGGAGAACCGTAGCCCGCAACCCGTCGAGTCCTCGACCCGGGGAAGGAGCCCCGCCAGGCGACAGTCGGGCTATTCCCCGGGGACGGAGGACCGTCGGCGGCCGAGGCGCGACCGAAGCCAAACCCCCGAGTGGCGGAGAGGGGACGCGCCAGATCGCCCTACCTATCCGGAGGAGGCCACGCCGCTTGCACGATGGATCACGTCCGCCCCAAGGCCCCTAAGGTTCAAACCCCCTCACCTGGCCACGTACAATGGGAGAGGCGACCCCCTCACGCACGTGCAGCAATACCGGGGGGCGATGGAGGCGCAGGATGTGGATGAGGCGTTCCTATGCCGACATTTCTCCCAAAGCCTGAGGGACACCGCGTTGGACTGGTACTTTGGCTTGCCCACGAGATCCGTTGGGAGCTTTGGCGAGCTATCCCACAAGTTCTGCCAAGAATTCCGGGCCGGGCGGACGAAAAAGAAGCCCTTAGACTATCTCAGCACGATAGTCCAGGGGGAGGGAGAGACAACGGGCAGATACCTCTGCCGCTTTCAGGAGGAGAGACGGGCGGTGGTGACGTGCGGCGATGAAGTGCTTATGCTGGCCTTCAAAACGGGGTTGCGGACTCAGAGCCTCCACAAATCCCTGCTCCGGGATCCGCCGGCCGACTATGAGGCGCTGTTTGCTATGGCGGAGAGGCACGCGTTGGCCGAAGAGACTCTCGGCGCAAAGGCCTTATTCCCCCGGCGAAACCAGCCCAAGGCGAACCCCGGTCACACCCCCGGCCGAGGCAAGAAGAGGGGCACCGAGGTCGCGACCAGCTGGCCCGACCAAGGCGGGAACCGCCCGGGCCCCGCCCACAATATCGCCCTGGCCCGGCGCGCGAGTTCGCTCCGGCACAAGGGCTCACTCGAGTCGCCCCGAGACAAGAAGGCCCCCTACGGGCGCATTACACGCAACTCAATGCTCCCCTGATCGAGGTGATGGCTGCGGCTACAAGAGCCGGACTGCTGCCGGAGCCACCCCGAGAAATGAAGTCGGATCCGGCCCGGAGAGACTTCAAAAAATACTGCCGGTACCACCGGGACCACGGCCACGACACCGACGACTGCTTCACCCTCAAAAGGGAAATCGAGCGACCGATCCAGGCGGGCCACCTGGGGGGCTTCGTCGGAGGCTGGAGACCGGACCGAGAGGAGGGGAACCACCGAAGGGCACGGAGGGCAGACCCTCCTACAAACGGCGAGCGTGAAGAGCTTCCCCCCGAAACCCGTCATGCGCATAAACACGATATGCGGCGGGCCATCTTCCGGAGGAGCATCGTCGTCAAGCAAAAAGGCGTATGCGAGACAAGTGATGACGGCGGGTCTTGGAGGGGATCCGAGAGGGAGAAGGACGGCCTACCCTCCCATCACTTTCAGCGACGAGGATCTAGAGGGGGTCGAGCAGCCCCACGACGACGCCATCGTCATCGAGGCCCAGATTGGGACCGCCATCGTCAGCCGCCTCCTGATCGACACAGGGAGCTCCTGCGACATCTTGTTCATGTCCACAATCGAGAAGATGGGGTTAAGGCCGACGGACCTGAGACCGTGCACCGGACCCCTCGTCGGCTTCACCGGTCACTCGACCCCCATCAGGGGAGTGATCACCTTGCCGATAACCCTCGGGGAAGAGCCACAGGTCGTCGCTCGAATGACACTGTTCGTTGTGGTCGACGTTACGTCGGCGTACAACGGGATCATAGGACGACCTTACATGGCGGCCATCGGAGCGCTCCCCAGCCTTCTCCACCAGATGGTCAAGTTCCAAACCCCCCGAGGGGTAGGGATCGTACGGGGAAGCCAGAAGCTGTCTAGAAGCTGCTACGTGGGGTCGACCAAGCACAAGGGACCAGAGATGAACCTGAAGATCGACTCACCCGGGCGGAGTCACGACCCCTACCATCCAGAGTTAGCTCCAGCCGATGCCACCGCGAAGAGGAACAGGACCGACCGCGCCCCCCAAAGCCCCCCTGAGAAGGACGGGCTAATCACTCTAAAGGACGAGGAGCGCCGGTCGTGGTATAGCCGGAAAGTGTAAGTCATGAATGAAATATCTCGTTCCCTTTCGTATCTTCGAATTTCGCCTCTTCTGCATGAAAATTTCAGTTCAAACCTCTCAAAGACTCCGGGGCAGGACCAATCCTCGCCACCCAAACCGGAGAGGGGCACGGCCCGAGCTGCGTACTCGCTCCCCCCCAAAGAAGACCTCCGAGGCAAGCTCACTGAGCTTGGCCACCCAAATCGGAGCGCCATATGCGGGGTAGGCGATGGCCCAATACCCGTCCGACTATAGAGGCTGCGGGGAGGCGACGGCCCAATACCCGCCCTCTCAAAGACTCCGGGGCAGGACCAATCCTCGCCACCCAAACCAGAGAGGGGCACGGGCCGAGCTGCGTACTCGCTCCCCCCAAAGAAGACCTCCGGGGCAAGCTCATGAAGCTTGGCCACCCAAACCGGAGCGCCATATGCGTGGTAGGCGACGGCCCAATACCCGTCCGACTATAGAGGCTGCGGGGAGGCGACGGCCCAATACCCGCCCTCTCAAAGACTCCGGGGCAGGACCAATCCTCGCAACCCAAACCGGAGAGGGGCACGGGCCGAGCTGCGTACTCGCTCCCCCCCAAAGAAGACCTCCGGGGCAAGCTCACTGAGCTTGGCCACTCAATCCGGAGCGCCATATGCGGGGTAGGCGATGGCCCAATACCCGTCCGACTATAGAGGCTGCGGGGAGGCGACGGCCCAATACCCGCCCTCTCAAAGACTCCGGGGCAGGACCAATCCTCGCAACCCAAACCGGAGAGGGGCACGGGCCGAGCTGCGTACTCGCTCCCCCCAAAAAAGACCTCCGGGGCAAGCTCACTGAGCTTGGCCACCCAAACCGGAGCGCCATATGCGGGGTAGGCGACGGCCCAATACCCGTCCGACTATAGAGGCTGCGGGGAGGCGACGGCCCAATACCCGCCCTCTCAAAGACTCCGGGGCAGGACCAATCCTCGCCACCCAAACCGGAGAGGGGCACGGGCCGAGCTGCGTACTCGCTCCCCCCCAAAGAAGACATCCGGGGCAAGCTCACGAAGCTTGGCCACCCAATCCGGAGCGCCATATGCGGGGTAGGCGACGGCCCAATACCCGTCCGACTATAGAGGCTGCGGGGAGGCGACGGCCCAATACCCGCCCTCTCAAAGACTCCGGGGCAGGACCAATCCTCGCCACCCAAACCGGAGAGGGGCACGGGCCGAGCTGCGTACTCGCTCCCCCCAAAAAAGACCTCCGGGGCAAGCTCACTGAGCTTGGCCACCCAAACCGGAGCGCCATATGCGGGGTAGGCGACGGCCCGATACCCGTCCGACTATAGAGGCTGCGGGGAGGCGACGGCCCAATACCCGCCCTCTCAAAGACTCCGGGGCAGGACCAATCCTCGCCACCCAAACCGGAGAGGGGCACGGGCCGAGCTGCGTACTCGCTCCCCCCCAAAGAAGACATCCGGGGCAAGCTCACGAAGCTTGGCCACCCAATCCGGAGCGCCATATGCGGGGTAGGCGACGGCCCAATACCCGTCCGACTATAGAGGCTGCGGGGAGGCGACGGCCCAATACCCGCCCTCTCAAAGACTCCGGGCAGGACCAATCCTCGCCACCCAAACCGGAGAGGGGCACGGGCCGAGCTGCGTACTCGCTCCCCCCCAAAGAAGACCTCCGGGGCAAGCTCACGAAGCTTGGCCACCCAATCCGGAGCGCCATATGCGGGGTAGGCGACGGCCCAATACCCGTCCGACTATAGAGGCTGCGGGGAGGCGACGGCCCAATACCCGCCCTCTCAAAGACTCCGGGGCAGGACCAATCCTCGCAACCCAAACCGGAGAGGGGCACGGGCCGAGCTGCGTACTCGCTCCCCCCCAAAGAAGACCTCCGGGGCAAGCTCACGAAGCTTGGCCACCCAGACCGGTGCGCCATATGCGGGGTAGGCGACGGCCCAATACCCGCCCTCCCCAGAAAGAGCCTGCGACCCCTCTCCACAAACCTCGGGAAACGAATCGAGGTCCGCAAATCAAGGCAACCCCAACGCGGAGCCATCCCTGAGGAGTAACGCCTGACACCTTTAAAGCCGACACCCGAAATGACTTGTCCAACCCAAAAGGACACTCGGGGCGAGCGCCACTGACAAACGGCACACCCGCCGAAAAACAGGAGCTGAGGGGTCACATCAGACGTCACCCATCGGAAACGCTCCCCAAAGAACGAAATTCCAAGATGGTCCCGGCTCTCAATGAGGAGGAGATGGAAGAGGCAAAAATACGCCATTATAAATCCCCCCCAGCTTCTTCGGAGGATATGGGGGCGAGAAAAAGAATATGAAGAAAGACCAGCCCATTCGCCACTCTCTCCCCCTAAAAAACGCGAAAAATACGAGTATCATCGATCGCCCAAATAAACGATCCCCCAACAGTATATTCCTCTTACACGACGGTCACCCGGCCTGCTGCTCCCCTACTTCCTTTAGACAACTTAAGGCACGGGAACCAGTGCTCCAATGGCATACCATGCCTCTCCACGGACGCCCCACGGCCGTAGGCGCGGCTGGCAGACAACCCGATGGATGGGACAGACAGGCCAAATCACCCCATCGGACACCCCGACAGCCGCCAAAGCCTCCCCAACCGAAGGGGACCCGCCCCCGACCGCCGACGTACTCCAACAGGCCACTCCGCTTAGACCGGTAGCGCCCCTCCTTCCACTCATCGGCTTCCTGCTGACCGCATACGCCAGGAAGACGCACAGGTTGGCTGCGGAGCACGTCCCTTCGCGCCTGTCACACGGAGACTCCTGTCGACGGGAGCGACAAGGCCCCGCGGGATAGAGCAACCACCAAGGACTCCCTCTCCCCCAATTCTGGGAACGAGGGCCAAAGCCACCGCCCGGCTTCGGCGCGTCCGTCCACCCCTACCCCGAGTGGGTACCCTTTGAATCAACTGCACACCCCTTTTCGGGGGCGCGACGCCGGAGAGAGGCGAGTCAAATACAATGAGAATATCAACCTACCTAGAGCTATTCAACGCTACGCCTACGGGCCGATCCTGTTTCAGTAAACTATCAATAATAGCTGATGAAAAGACTACTCCCGGTTGACCACTAGTTATAGCTCGGGCACACCTAGACACAGGACCAACCCCCGAAAAGGGAGGCTAACCCGCTGTAAAGTTTCTCGGGCGCGCTACGTGAAATAAAGGGAATTAACACGATTCCCCCAACGCCAGGATAGAAACAGCCGCACCAAGGCGTAACTCTAAGAAGGGAATTTATGCACACACACATGCAGAAGATCCCAGAAAAACGCGGATATCAACCCCGCGTATCTTCACTTTCTTTCGTTTTAATAAAAAGGGGGGGGGGGAGCCTATACAAAACTACTTGGCGCTTCCGCCAGTCACGACGCCCTCTCCCTCAGTGGAATCTCCCACCGCCCCGCCGGCCTCTGGCTCGTCGCCCGCCCCTCCGTCTCCATCCCCCTCCTCGTCGCTGCATGCGGCGAGCCCGTCAAGGTCGAGCTCAACCGGCGGGACCAGGCCCGCCACCTTCTCCTTCATCCGAGCCAAGCAGGCTTCACATCCCTCCGCGCGGCCCTTCTCTGTGCCCTGGGACATCGAATCTGCGAGGGCGGGTATGACGGTTTTCTCCTGATACGTCCGAAATTCCTCGACCCTACGAGCCAACTCCTCCTCGGCGGCCTTGGCACGCCCCGCTAGATCCTCCGCGCGAGCCTCCTCCCTCTTAAGGGCCTCCTCCAGCTCCTTCGCTCTCTCTCTCCAGCATCGGCCGCCCGCCGCTCATGATCGGACACGACCGTCTTCAGGCGCTCTACCTCCGCCTCATATCGGCCGCCCCTCTCCCTCTCCTTCGCCAGGTCCTCGCCAGCGCTCTTACGAAAGGCAGCGAGCTCGGCGACCACTCTAGCCACGGCGCCCTTGGCCTTATGTATGGCTGGCACGTGCCTCATCACCCCAAGCATCAAGTTGATGATCTGAGTAAAGAAACGCAGAAAAGTGAACCCAGTTAGGGTGTTCAATAAAACCCGCTGAAAAACGTCGCCCATCTTACAAAACATACCTGGACGCCGTGCATCACCGCGGTCCCACACAGACCCTCAGGCTCCACCGCTTCCAGCGCCACCCTATCGCGGGGCAGGAAAATGTTCTCCGCCAGCCTCGCCGCCACACCTCCGTCCTCAAACACGGACTCATCACTCGCTACTTTGTACGGCGCCCGATGAAGCGCCACGTCGGGATAGCCCTCGACATCGGTCCTCTTGGCCTTAAACTTAACCAATGAGGCCTCACAGCGGGGATCGGCGGCCCTCTCGAGACCGAACATGGGACAACCATAAGGCCAAGGGTCCCATCCTCCGGACCCGGTCGGGCCACTCGACGCTTCGGCCCTCCCCGACTGACCTCTAGCATCCGCCCCCTCCCCTCTTGCAGGGGCCAGGGGGCTAGACGGCCTCGTTCGGGGCATTTCCACCCCTCCCTATCGACCCTTCGTCCCCGCCCTCCAAGTCGATGACGGGATTCGCCATCCCCTCCCCGGTTCCACCGTCCGGCTGACCGGTTTCCCCCCGCCCCGGCGCATCAGGTTCGGACGACCTCGTCGGCCTCTTCCTCCTCTTCGTGGACGCTGGCACCTCAGTCGAGCTCCCCGCCCCTCCTTCCGCTCGCGACCTCTTGGGGCCAACTCTTGTCGACGTTCGCCCCGCCTGCTCCGAGGCTCGCCGCATCATTTCCTCGAGGGACAGACTCATCGTGCCACCTGCCAAAGAGAGAAAGTTCAGTGTAAGCACATCAGATGCACGAACACCAAAATCTTTTGTACCTTCGGGCCAGATATACGCCGTTATCATCTCAGCCCGAGCGAGCATCCGATAATCTCGGCCCTCCACTGGGATGGCCATTAAAATCTGCGCCACCACTTTCTCCTCATCCCCCAATTCCACCCCCTCCTTCACCTCGGGATTCAGCTCCGCCCAATCAGACCTTATCAGCAGATCCTCCGGCACTTCCACAAACACATACTGCTGGCGCCACAACTTGATTTTCCCGGGCAACCCCCTAATGAGCGGATGCTTCTTCTTCGCAGAGAGATAGTAGCATGACCCCAACCTCTTGACCGAGAAGAAGTGACGAAATAAGGACAGGGAGGGGCGAACCTGGTTGCTCACGCACAGCACTAGGAACCCCACTATGGCACTGATGGCATTGGGCATCAGGCGATACAGGGGCAGTTCCAGGAAGTTCAACACTTCCAGCAAGAACGGATGGGGGGGAAGCGCAGCCCTTGCTCAAACGAAGAGACATATACTCCCACCTCCCGGTCGCCCGCAAAACACACCCTTTCTTGCGGCTCCGGTTCACGAACCGAATACGGCGGCCTCATATACATCGAGAAGATCTCCGCGATGGATTTCTTCAGCACCGACTTCACGCCCGCAATCTCGATGGGCACCCTTCCTGTCTCCGCGGCGGAGCTCCCTTCCCCAACTACCCCCGACCCCTGACCACGAAACGGAGACATCGAGGAAGACATCTATAAAACGGGCGTCTTACCTAATGGGTGCCGACGATTCGGGCGCCTGCGCTACTTCTCCGACCACTCCCACGAGGACGACTCTGGCAAGGATAATGAAATCTCCTGCGAAGCTCTAGCTGCTTGCCAAAAATCTTCGCCTAACAATCAGCTTTGCTTCCCTCCCCTCCCTGAGTTCTCTTTTAAGCGGCTGCGCAAAGCATCATGACCGTCGACCCCGAGACACGCGTCACCAATCCGAGCCCTATCCAGCACCAACCCACGTGTTCTGATGCTTCGCGTACTGTCAAAACCGTCAATTCCGCCACGCATCAACACTACAGTGGTCAGGTCGCCTCGGTTCCCGCCCGCCGTCGAATCTCCAGGATGACGTCTAGTCATGCGACCGCCAACAATTCCCGCCCAAATCCCGGCGAAATGATTACCCCCATTCGAAATTACTCTATGCGCCGCGCGTTCCGAGATTTAGTCCGGCCTCCGTCAGGGCGGCCATAACAAGAAGGCAGCACTCGTTCCAAGATCGAGTCCGACCTCCGTCAGTGCGGCCAAAACACGAAAGCTTCGCTCGTACCAATGAAGGGTCCGACCTCCAACGGGTCGGCCGGAACAGGAATCCGCCGCCCACCTTATTGGGATCTCGGTTCCAACGCTTGGCAAACTTTCATACGAACCAAGCAACCTCGCCACCTCGCCGCGCCACTCCGCCGGGACTCGTGCTGGGCTCTCGAACAAACCGCCGGAGAAAGCGACTAATCTCAACTCCCCTCTCCCGAGGACCTCGGCAGAGCGAAGTTGAGTTGGTGGAAGGTTCTGTTACGTCCTTGCTGCTAGATGGTGTATATAATTCACTCAATCCTTACAAGAAGATGAGTTGGTGGTGGTTGTTGAAGAGACTTGGATGAGACCACGACCCCTGTTTGTATTCAATCATGTATACATGTAACGAGTATTGGGTACTGAGAATAAAAATGAAAACATTATGTGAAACCCATGCTTCAGTTTATTAGAAGGGGCTCAACCAGTGAGGGAGTGTTGGAGGATAAATATAATATCCATCCTCACTGCAAATTTGTAGTTTTGATGTGGTATCCGGGACTTCAAGCCTTCACGTCATGGTAGAATTATCTGATGAATGAATGTTTATGGATGTTATACACATTGCTGACATTGAGAAAATCTTTCCATGGTGAAATGTTTGACTTTCTTCTCCTGAGGCATTGTGATTTTCAATTAAGCAGATGATGGCTTCGTCAAGTGCATATTTAAAGTCACCCAAATGGAAATTTAGTTTCTCACTATGGTTTACTTTTGTGGTGTACGATATGTGAGATTTCAAATAGAAATGTGACACTTTTAACTACCATGTTTCGTCTTAATTAAAAAGAAATTCAAATTATGTGTTACATCACTGTATTATGTGGGTCACTGCATGATTTATGCATACATAACAATTAGTTTTTCAGTGTGAATTTCAATTTCTATCTTAATTTGGGCATACATAGGCAGCACAACAAAAATGTAAAAAAATAATATTGTGTGATATGGTGTGTGTGTAAAGAAAAGAGAAAGGTGATATAAATAAGAAGTGATAGCCGTCATTAGAGGCTAATCACCGTTTTTCACCCAAATTAACATGGTATCAGAGCCAAAACCCTAAAACCCTAGCCCTCCCACGCGCCGCCCTCCCACGCAAGCGCCGCCGCCTGCTGCTGCGCGCGCGCCGCCGCCGCCTGCGCGCGCCGCCGCTCTGCTGCCGCTGCCGATACGCTGCTGATCCGCTGCTGATCCGCTGCTGATCCTCTTCTCTCCTATTCCCTTGCACGTCCTCTTCTAACCGCCACAAAGCCCTAACTAGCCACAAAAAAGAACCCCAAAAAAACCCTAACCCTAGATCTATGGTAGAGCCATGAAAAGGACTCCATAGATTTACAGTTAGGGTATGACCTAGAAGAGGAAGAAGAGAAGTAGATCTGCGGATCTAAGGAGGGAGAAAGGAGAGATCTGCGGATCTGGAGAGATGGGGGACAATCTTACCTCAGCTGACATGAAGGCCTTCATTGGGGAGATAACGAAGCTGCTTGCTTCGAAGGAGTTGGGATCCTCGAGCGGATCGACGCCTTCACGACCAGTGCAGAAGCTGGAGTTGATGCCCAATGATGTGAAATTGGAAGGGACGAAGAATTATCTCAGTTGGTCCAGGAGGGTGCTTCTCATCCTGAAGTCGA
This sequence comes from Scilla litardierei, assembly GCA_030789695.1. Classification (NCBI taxonomy): domain Eukaryota; kingdom Viridiplantae; phylum Streptophyta; class Magnoliopsida; order Asparagales; family Asparagaceae; genus Scilla; species Scilla litardierei. Next base: position 64,335,519 of record CM061134.1, read on the forward strand.
AGGGGTTAGAAGGCCATGTTCTGGGTTCATGTAAGGAACCGGTGGATAAGACTGGGGATGATTGGAAAGTGTGGAGCACCACCAACTCACTGGTGGCTGCTTGGTTGATGACATCGATGGTTCCACCCATTGCTAGGATGGTGGAGGCCATAGAGAGTGCTGCAGGGATATGGAGTATGGTGGAGAAAATGTATTCTGGAGCAGGGAATGTGATGCTTATGATGGAGGTTCAGGGCAAGGTCGACACCTTGAAGCAGGGAGAGATGTCTATTCTAGCCTACTCTGCGGAGTTGAAGAGGATGTGGTCAGAGTTAGACCACTATGACCCTATTGATCTGCCTGATCCTAGGAGTGCTGCGATACACAGGAAGTGGGTGGAGCGTAGGCGTGTGACTCATTTTCTGAGGAACCTGAATGGAGATTTTGAGGCCAGGAGGGCGAGTATGTGTCACTTATCCTCTATCCCATCTCTGGAGGATGCCATAGCTGCAATGGCACAGGAGGAGACCAGACTGAGAGTTATGAAGGATGAAGGTACTCAGGTCACTCGGGCTGCACTAGCTGTACCGGCAGTGGCAGCAGTGAGCGAGGATCGAGAGTGCTACACTTGTGGGGTGAAGGGACACCTGATCTTTAACTGCCCACAGAAGGGTAGTGGACGAGGACGTGGCACTGGAGGCAGAGGAGGAGGTCGTTGGGGCCGTGGAGGCCGTGGACGAGGTCGTGGCGGCCCACAGACCAACTTTGCTACTGCTGATGGACGACAGGAGACAGAGATGATTGAGGCTACGCCAGCTGAGGCGTCAGATCTAGGGCAGCGGAGACAGTCCAGGTCTACTACTGAGAGTTCGGAGAGTCATGCAGACCAGACTAGAGATGTTGCTTCGCCATTCGGTAATTTTGCCAACTTCGCTCACACAGGATCAGGTAACCAATCAGCTCTTTCATGTAGAGATCATATAGAGTGGATTATTGACTCAGGTGCATCTAGTCATGTGTCAGGTGCATATAGACATTTTTCCACGTATAAACCACATACTATTCATGAAACTGTTCAGACAGCTGATGGCACATCCCAACCCATTAAAGGGATTGGCACTATTCAGTGCACTCCCTCCATATGCCTCTCTTCAGTCCTTCACGTCCCATCTTTTCCAGTCAACCTTTTATCTGTTGACTCTATTGTTGATGATCTTGACTGTAGCATTACCTTTGACTCTACTCATTGTGTGTTGCAGGGAAGGAAGACTGGGAGGAGGCTTGGGACTGGCGTCAGGCGTGATGGACTGTGGTATCTTGACAGAGCTAGTGGGGATGCTGCATTGGCCGTCGTTGGTGAAGAGAAGGAAAGGGAGGTACTTTTATTACATTGTCAGTTGGGACATTTGCCTTTTGATATGTTGAATAAGATGTATCCTGAGATTTTGAATAAAGTGAATAAAGTGAATTTGAAGTGTGATGCGTGTGAATTTGGGAAACACACTAGGACATCATATCCTAGTGTGGGGATGAGGAGTGTAGAGAGATTCCATCTGATTCACTCAGATGTTTGGGGGCCCTGCCCAGTGACTTCAGTAAGTGGGTTCAGGTGGTTCATCACTTTCATAGAATGTCATTCTCGGATGACATGACTTTACATGATGAAAAGCAAAAGCGAAGCGTTGAAGTGTTTCCAGGACTTCCATAGAAGTGTCAGAAATGTGTATGAGGCCAAGGTCCGCATCTTGAGAACGGATAATGGGACAGAGTATGTAAACAGGGAGTTTGCATCTTACCTATCTGAGAGTGGGATAACTCACCAAACCACTTGTCCCAACACACCTCAATAGAACGGAGTTGCTGAAAGGAAAAATAGACACTTGTTGGAGGTAACTAGGTCACTCATGCTCACCATGAATGTACCTAAGATATTGTGGAGTGAAGCAGTGATGACAGCCACCTATCTCATCAACAGGATGCCTTTGCGGATGCTTGGTATGAAGTCCCCATGTGAGATTCTTATGGGAAAGAACACTTTTGTAGTTCCACCAAAAGTGTTTGGATGCACATGCTTTGTGAGAGATCATAGACCTTCTGTAGGGAAGCTGGATGCTCAGGCAATTAAATGCATATTTGTTGGGTATCCTTCAACTCAGAAAGGCTATAGGTGTTGGAGTCCCTCAGAAAGAAGGCTGTTTGTGAGTATGGATGTGACATTCAGGGAGACTGAGCCTTTTTATGGAGGACTGACAGATTCTATACCATTATTTGATACTGGTGCCTCTCCAAACACAGGAGGTGTTGGTCGAGAGGGGGAGACTGATCGAGAGGGGGAGACTGATGACAGGAGGGTAGTGGTTGGACTTATACCGTGTCCTGTCAGGCCTACTGGCACTGATACTGATAGCAGGGAGGGGGAAAGGCCCTTGGTGGAAGACAGGTTTTACGGCAAGAAATATAGCAGGAGACAGAAGGATAGTCATGGCGATGGAGAACAACAAGAAGACATCTCCCCCACTGAAGAACCACTAGCTCCATAGCCACATGTCGAGATTGATCAGTCTATCACGCCTGCTCGAGTCCCGACTTCCTTACTGCCTTCCTCTCCTACCACGGATGGTAATCTTCCTTTGCCTTCCTCTAGTTTAGATCTTCCACTTGCATCTCGTAGGGAGCCTCGTATTAATGCCGGCAGGCCTCCTGTACGGTATGGATACGAGACTGATATTGCTAATCATGTCTCCTATGCTTCTCTTACACCTGCATATAGGGCTGTCATTGCATCCTTACAGTCTATCTCTATACCGAGTGATTGGCGAGTGGCAAAGCAACATCGCCAGTGGAAGAAAGCAATGCTCGAAGAACTCGAAGCACTGGAGAAGAACAAGACATGTAGACTTGTCTCACTTCCAGCAGGGAAGAAAGCTGTGGGCTGCAAGTGGGTATTCACAATAAAGCAAACTCCAGAAGGGAAGGTGGACAGGTACAAAGCGAGGCTGGTTGCCAAGGGGTACAGTCAGACTTATGGGATTGATTATGATGAGACATTTGCCCCAGTGGCAAAGATGAGTACTGTGAGAGTACTGGTATCCTGTGCAGCGAATTTTGGATGGAAATTGCATCAGTTGGATGTGAAAAATGCCTTCTTGCATGGAGACTTACAGGAGGAGGTATACATGGAGGTTCCACCTGGCTTTAGCACACAACAGACGATGGGAAAGGTGTGTAGGCTGGACAAGTCTTTATATGGCCTGAAGCAATCTCCAAGGGCATGGTTTGACAGATTCAGACGTGCAGTCATCACTATGGGCTACAAGCAGTGTAATGGTGATCATACTGTATTCTATAGGCATTCAGGACAGAGGATTACCCTTCTGGCTGTGTATGTTGATGATATTATTATCACTGGAGATGATGAAGAGGGAATCTCTCACTTGAAGGCTAGATTGGCGAGAGAATTTGAGGTCAAGGACCTTAGACAGTTGGGGTATTTCCTTGGACTGGAGATTGCTAGGTCCAGGAAGGGTATAGTTCTCTCACAGAGGAAGTATGCCCTGGATTTACTGGCTGAGACTGGTATGTTGGGGTGTCGTCCAGCAGCTACTCTTATTGATTAGAATCATAGATTGCATTCACAATCAGGGGAGCCAGTTGACAAAGAAAGGTACCAGAGACTTGTTGGACGCCTTATGTACTTATGCCATACCAGACCTGACATTGCCTATGCTATCAGTGTGGTAAGTAGATACATGCATGATCCTAGGACTAGACATATGGAGGCAGTCTTCAGGATACTGAGGTATCTGAAGAATAGTCCAGGAAAATGCATATTATTTGGTAGTCATGGTCACATGAATGTGACAGGCTACTGTGATGCAGATTGGGCCAGTTGCTTGGATGATAGGAGATCGACCTCGGGCTACTGTGTGTTTGTTGGGGGCAACTTAGTCTCTTGGCGCAGCAAGAAGCAGGATTTGGTGGCTCGTTCCACTGCAGAGGCAGAGTATCGTGCTATGGTGTTTAGTATCTGTGAGATGATCTGGTTGAGATCACTTCTACAAGAGCTGCGTCTGCTGAGAGAAGGACCATTGCGGTTGTTGTGTGATAACAAGTCAGCAATTAACATTGCCAACAACCCAGTGCAACATGATAGAATGAAGCACATAGAGATCGACAGGTTCTTCATTAAAGAAAGATTGGACAAGAAACAGTTGGAGATCTCCTACATTACTTCTGGACAGCAACTAGCTGATTGCCTTACAAAGGGGTTGAACTCTAAAGGAGTAGAGGATGCTTGTAACAAGATGGGCATGATAAATATCTTTTGCTCATCTTGAGGGGGAGTATTGTGTGATATGGTGTGTGTGTAAAGAAAAGAGAAAGGTGATATAAATAAGAAGTGATAGCCGTCATTGGAGGCTAATCACCGTTTTTCACCCAAATTAACAAATAATAAGATATGCATGGATCTCATTTGTCTGGTTATATTCTAGCTGCTTATTTAAAATACTTATATTTAATCAGGTGAAGGAAGAGAGAGAGAAGGAAGATCCAAAGGCTGTGCTCGCTATAGAGTATAAGAAAACTCCTGAAGAAGAGAACGAATCGCCTAGGCCTCCCCCACCAACCCCTGAAACAGTAAAGGAGGAAGCCCCGTTGTCTCAGGAAACCGATTTGCTGGTAATGTTTTCAGTTCTGGTTACAGTTATACTACCATATATTAAACAACACTTGTATTTCCTGAATCCTTTACTTAATCTGTCAGGGATTACATGAAACCAGTCCGGATGCATTTGAATTAGAAAATAAAAATGCGTCGGCACTTGCTATCATTCCAGTTGGTAAATTACTTCCTTGTGTGCCTTTATATGTAATACATCAGTATATTACTGCAAAAAGAATGATCCCAACTTCTCTTTGTTTTAATCATTGCAGACAGTGCATCGACAAATGCTCCCTCTGCCAATTTTTCCGAGAATGTCACTACTGGATGGGAATTGGCGCTTGTAACAGCTCCAAGCTCAAATGAAACTGCTGCTGCATCGAGTAAACAGGTAAAGAGAGATTTTACCTTCTATCTTGTCAAATTGGCAATGTAAGTGACCATCCTTTTAAGCTCGGTTTGAAATTTCGGATTTAGTATTACTGATGAAATTTGATTATGTTATTATTTGGTAATTTTTGATGTTAATGTTTTAGTACGAATTGATATTTGGAGGAAAGCCGCCAAATAACCGATTGTCTTACCTGACTGAACGAGAGTTTAGCCAACAGTATACTCTACCAAAACTTTGAAAGGCTACCGATTGAAAAAAAAAAGCTTTATTAATGGAACAAGGACAACATTGAAATGCATTAATCTAAATAGATTAATCTGTACAATTTTATAAAGCAAAAAAGGGAAAAAAAACTTTACAAGCTGCCTGTTGACAGAGAATTCTTCATATAACTTTCAAAAAACCATGGATGTTGCCGGTGTGGACCATTGATCGCCCCAACGGAAAGGCAGAATCGCTTGTGCTCAATACGCAGGAGTGTGCTCGGGCAAACAGTCGACGGAATGTATTCAGGTGAGTAGGTGTGAAACGTCTGGGGTGGGGGTTGATGGGGTGTATTGAGGTGAGCAGAGTGGGGACGATGGGGTATATTCGGGCGTTGAAGGGGTGTATACAGGGGATGAAGGGGTGTATTCCGGTGAGTAGACAGGGAATGGTATGTATTTTGGTACGTATTCCGATAGGTATCCTGGTGACAGAGGGGTGTATTCCGGTGAGTAGACAGGGGATGAAGGGGTGTATTCCGGTGGGTAGACAGGGAATGGTGTGTATTTTGGTAAGTATTCCGATAGGTATCCCGGAGACAGAGGGGTGTATTCCGGTGAGTAGACAGGGGATGAAGGGGTGTACAGAGGTGAGTCGACAGGGGACGATGGCGTGTATTCAGGTAAGTATTCCGATGGGTATCCCGGTGACAGAGGGGTGTATTCCGGTGAGTAAACAGGAGTTGAAGGGGTGTACAGAGGTGAGTCGACAGGGGGCGATGGCGTGTATTCAGGTGAGTAATCCGATGAGTATTCCGGTGACAGAGGGGTGTATTCAGGAGAGTAAACAGGAGTTGAAGGCGTATACAGAGGTGAGTCGACAGGAGACGATGATAAGAAGAAAGGAGGACCTGGACGAGTACAAGAACAAAATCTTGGAGTGGTTGATGGGGTGTATTGAGGTGAGTATAGTGGGTATGATGGGGTATATTCGGGTGTCGTTTGCCAATGCGAATACAGGTATGAAGAGGATGATGGTGTGTATTCCGGCGAGCCGACCGGGGATGATGGGGTGTATTCGGGTGAGTAGGGCGAGGCTGGGGATGAGGGGGTGTATTGAGGTGGGTATAGTGGGTATGATGGGGTATATGCGGGTGTTGATTGCCAATGCGAATACAGGTATGAAGAGGATGATGGTGTGTATTCCGGCGAGCCGACAGGGGATGATGGGGTGTATTCGGGTGAGTAGGGCGAGGCTGTGGATGAGGGGGTGTATTGAGGTGGGTATAGTGGGTATGATGGGGTATATGCGGGTGTTGATTGCCAATGCGAATACAGGTATGAAGAGGATGATGGTGTGTATTCCGGCGAGCCGACAGGGGATGATGGGGTGTATTCGGGTGAGTAGGGCGAGGCTGGGGATGAGGGGGTGTATTCTGGCGAGCCAACATGGGACGAAGGGGTGTATTCCGGTGAGGATTCCGGTGACAAAGGGGTGTATTCCGGTGAGCAAAGACGAGTGCAAGAACAGGCTGATGGAGGGATGTAGTACCTTTCTGATGGTGATGGTGATGGTGATGGTGACGATCGCCGATGTTCTGGAGTAGAAACTTGGAGAGCAGACGTCGACCAAGGCGTTGATGTTGGCGATGGGTGGTCGTGGCCACATTGCTCATGTTCTTCTTTCGCTGCAGGTGGCACGTAGGGTCTCTTCTTGATCGGCAAAGCTGCAAGTCCGGCGAAGTTTGATTTGTGAGCCACCCGCTTCATCGGCAACGATGGAGGTCCAAAGAAATTAGATTTCACGGCAACCTTCGTTGGACCCCATCGATTGCGCCGCGCACCCATCGTTATCTTTGCCATGTCCTGATTAGCAGAGATGAGTAGAAAATGATGAAGAGAATTTTAGGGTTGGAAAGCAGACCGAGAGAGAGCGCGCGAGGTTTAGAATTATGTCATGAGAAAGGGTTTATGGGGTATTTATATATTGGGCCTTCTTGCCCTAATTTGGTTTCTTTGCCTATTCCGTTTCGGATTTGTGTAGGGCATCGCCGAATCCAACGGGGTATTAATAATTGCATTATTTTATAAAAAGTATGGTTATATATTTTCTCAACTTTTAAGCGTATATATGGATAGATTATTAAAACAATATCTATGAGGCATACACGAGTTAGTTTTATGAATCTTTTTCTGTTTTATTGCACATGCCAAGAAATGCATTATGAACTTAAAACACTGATATATGCAGGCCGGTGGGTTGGACAAGCTAACGTTAGACCGTCGTATCGACGACGCAATCCGACGGGCAAACCAGCCAGCAAAGCTACAACATATGGGAGACTCCGGCACCAATGGCCGGCCACGCGATGCAACAGCCCATGTTCATGGCTCCCGACCCGTTCCATGCCTCGCAAGCGGTCGCCGCACCTCACTCTGTTCAGATGGCAGCGATGGCTCAGCAGCAGCAGGCGTTCATGCAGCAGCTGCAGATGATGATGATGGGCGCCGCGCAGCAGCAGCCGGCCGTGAACCCGTTTGGAAGCCCGTTCACAGCGACCGCCGCTGTCCATCCGTACGGCCTGGCCGTGGGCATGTGTATTCCTGTTCAAGCATCGAATACGTGTATACAGGGCTCATATAGACGGAGAAGTATTGTACAATTGGTGAAGAGAGAGGGAGGGGGTGTATTGATTGACGGCGGGTTGTGTTCATTCTTGATTGGGGTTGTATTTTGTATAACCTGGCGATTTTAGGAAAAAAAGGGAAATTTATTTGTTGGTTGCTCGGGGAAGACACTGAGAGTTGATTATTTTTGTGAAACCTGCATAATTGAATTACATGGGGAAGCTTGCATCTGGTTTTTGAGTGGTGTGAATCCTGGAAGGGTACAAAAAGAGCTTCCCAAGCAGACATCTTGACTGTGAATAAAATTCATCTTTTGTCCTTCGTGTGCTCCATTTTGTTAATATTTAATGTGAAGGAGTGAATGGATGAGATATGAAGTCGATCTATGTCAATGCATAAAATACAATGTTTTAATATATTTTTTATTTTTATTTTTTGAATTTTTCTAAAGGATTGTTATACAGATTTTAAAATCATAAAACCATAGAACTCTAAATAATATTAGCTGAACTTAATGCATTTTACTCTGATTGATCCGCTCATTTGAAAAAGATCTATTGTTTTGATACCGTTGAATTTGTAACGGTTGGTTGTGGGGTTTCAGAGACTCGTGTGGAAAAACCAAGCATGTAAGAAAACGAACAAACATATAAGATCAAGAAGAACATCAAGATATATGTGGTTTGGTCAACCAATTTCAACCTATATTCATGTGTCACCGATAAAGAAATCTACTATGTGTATGGAACACAAGTTTACAAGAAGCATGTCTATCTCAGTAATAATCTCCCCCATTTCCCACATATACGTACCCGATCTCTATTGCATGGCTTTCAAAGCTAACAAAGCCATAGTCTAACAAAACCACCACTCATCTAAAATGAGAGAGAGAGAGAGAGAGAGAGAGAGAGAGAGAGAGAGAGAGATATATATATATATATATATATATATATATATATATATATATATATATTGAAAGGTAAGCGTAAGACTTTATTAATAAAATGTACAAAACAATACAAAGTAATTACATAGTGGAAACCAAAGTGTAATAGAGAAAGGAGTGGGCACAAGCGCCGTCACTCTCTACTATTATACAATGATAACCTCTAGTGTAATTCCATAATAGATACATGATTTAACCCATATCCCGAAACTCCCATCTCTCCAATGCATCCTGTGACTCTTCATCATCAAGACCTTTATCCTGCAAGGAGGACCGAATATCCGCAGCAATTTCTGCAAATAGGCTAGTTTTGCTCTTGCAGACTTTGTCAAAAATTCTTTTATTCCTCTCTTGCCAAGTATGCCACACTACAGCTGATAGCGCAGTCTTGGCTAGTACACTCAAGGAACCCCCTTTCCCGAAGTGTTTCAAGAAGTAATCTCCGACATCAGTTAGCGACACTGGAAAATTACCACTTTTCCCCATCTTAAGCAAACTTCGATTAAGCAGGTAGTTGGAAAAACCGCATTCGAAAAACAGGTGGCCAACAGTCTCTGCCTTACCTTCCTCACAAAGAACGCACATCCCATCGGAGTTTAGTCCCCAACTAGTCAGGGCATCCTTGGTCAGTAACTTGCCATTAAAAGCTCGCAGTAGAGTTAGTGACATTTTAGGAACATGATGGCCGAACCAAATAAGCTTGTGGTATGGGAATGGTGTACCTCTCCGTCTGACTCCTTCCCAAGCATCTCGGAATTTGAATAAGGAACCAGGAGCCCATTTCCACTTGTCCGAACCCGGCTTCAAAACAATCCCCTGAAGAATAGGCCGGATTCTTTCAATACTCCGGTCATCAACCCATGCATTACCGGTCCAATAGTCAGCCACCTTCATGTTGTTTGCACCTGTAGGAATGTCATACAAAAGTTTGAGTGGACCGCATGGGAGCCAATTGTCCTGCCAAAATAGGGTGGATTTACCGTCACGGACAACCTTAACAATGAGTTTTTGGGAAATATTCCTGCAGCTAAGCAGGAATTTCCAAGTTCCTGAGTGAGTTACCGCTCCTGTCGCAAGATAGAATTTGTCCAAGTCCCCATATTTTTCCTTCATATGCTCTGCCCAAATGCCTTCAGCTGAAAGAAGTCTCCAAGTCAACCTGATGCCTGCTGCTTGGTTCAAATCAGACAGGAGCCTGAGCCCTACTCCCCCCTCCTCTTTGGGGGTACAGACATCTTTCCAATGACGGTATAACTTGTATACAAGGAATCTGTATCCTAATATAACTTGTATACAAGGAAAAATATCATACTACAACTATTATTTAGTTGTAGCCTAAACTATATATAACAAAAGTCCTAAGCCCAATAGAACTTCTATCCTGAATTTAATTCCTTTACCAAAAAGGAATCCTAAGCTGGATCCAACTCTCGAATCCAAGACAGTTTCAAACTCATGTATATTTGTATTATAATTCTCAACACCTCGTATTGATATTAACATACAGTGAGCTTTATGGTTGTACGTTAGCGGAATACTATGGCCATGGGCGATCACGGTGAGGGAAAAAAGATGAGCAGATCACAATCGAGCACATAGAAAGATTACAACTTTAGGCCGAGGACCGGTCTGTGAAACACTGTTGGATCCTGTGGATGGCAAACAACACTAGAAGAGGGGGTAGAATAGTGTTGTACAATTAATAAACTTTTTAAATGTTGGTTATAACACAATTTTATCCCTTCCAATGTTGCCTAATAAACCAAGTAGAGTGATCTACGCTTGGTTCTTAATCAACAAGTTAATATAAAAAGACAAGCAAATAAGATTACAAACAAGCAGATCTTTACACAGCGGAATTAAAAAGGTGATCTTTGCAATTATATAAATGAAGAATTACAAAGATAATAATATTAACAAATAAATAAAAGAATGCTTGTACAGATAATTTAAACAAACACAGAAAGGCAAACACAGAGACAAGCGATTTTTATCCTGGTTCCCCGCAACCCGGGTACGTCCAGTCCCCGACCAATCCGGTACGAGATTTAATCCACCATTGTCTTGGCAATACAATTACCTAACTCCACTTGTTAGGATTTCCAACGACACAGCCTTAACTAGGATTTTCCAACCACCTAGACTTGTCTGGGATTTACACTGTCCCTTATCACAAAGGGGAATCCACAAAGAAACAAAGTTCCAATTCACCGCAATATTGGTAGAGATTGGTTTACACCCAAAATTCTATAGCCAAGATAAATATTGTAATTGTGCGTTAAGTGGCTAAAAGAATTTAAATGGATCTTTAGATCACACAAAAAATATGAAATGATTCGTTGTGATTTAGATCTCTGGTTTTTCAAAAATCCTTTCAAGAATGAAATATAAAGAATAATGGATTTTGAAAAACAATTTAAATAGCCAAAATAAAAATGGATCTCAAAAAAAGGAATTTCAGAATTAGAACTTGAGATCAGAAAATAAAAACAGAAATTGGCTATTAGCGTTGAGAGCAATCAGAGCGATGTGATCTTTTAAAATAGAATTTAGCTCAAGAAATAATATAGAGATTAGGTGTTTTAGAAATGATCTCAAGGGCTCTATTTATAGAGTTTCAAAGGTGATTTTGAATTTCAAAACGATTGACTTTCAGTCCAACAAATGAGGAAAGAAGAGTGAAATCAGGAAGTCAAATCGTAGAAGAAATCGACAGCTGGTAGTCGACTCCCTGTTGAAGTAGTCGACTCCCAGAGAATTTCACTGAAAATTCTGCTCTCTGCTGGTAGTCGACCCCAGCTCCAACCCCCAGCCCGTACGCAAGCTCCCCCGCTCCCTTCGCCGTTCACCGATGTCTCCTCTCCCCTTCCAATGTTCTAAAACAGAGAACCGCCGCCCGCCACTTGGCCTGCTCCGCCACCGCAACAAGGCGGCCAACCCCCCTCCCACCGCCGGCAGACTCGACCGCTGCCCCCAGATCAAAGTCCTCACTCGAGCACCCTGCCGCTGCATGCAATGCCGCCATCATCACCCGCTGGAGCGCCGAAGCCTACCCCTCTGTCTCGATCACCCGCTCTCCATCTCCCCCTCGTCCGCCTCCCTTTGACGTCGCTTCGCCCTCCGAGCGCCGCCTGCTCCACCCATCTCCCCGATGTGCGCCCCTGCTCTGCCACTGTGACCCCGAGCCCTGACGCCTCTCCCACTCCCCGTTTATCTCCTCGCCGCTGACGTCACCATCGAGCCCGCCGTCGACCGCCGCTGCAATCGCCGCCGTCCGAGAACCCCCCTCCCCCCGCATGCACGAGCGAAGAAGAAGGGAGGGTGAGTTAAATATGTGTTATGAAACCGTATATTTCTTATATACGGATCCATATAATACGCGTATATATATAAATAAATGAGTTTTATTGGTTTTAAATTGGTAATAAATAATAGAAGGGTTGGAAAATACAAGGCCAGCTTCAGAAAATCAGAAATGAAGTTCTGGATCCAATGGCATTAGTTTCATCTCAATCAGATGAGTAATTTTTCAAGAATAAATTTTTAAGCCGAAAACTTAAATCTGTCGTTTTCACTTAAAAATTCATAACTTGTTATTTCACGTAAACTAATACGTAGAAAAACTATATGTTGTAGTACTCTTCGAGGTGGTCGTTTTGACAGCGCACTTGAAACTTTCTGATACAGATTGCACCCAGAAGAAATTATTGAATAAATACGACAACTAATTAAAAATATTTTTAAATTGATTTTGAGTTTTAAAAAATTATAAAAATTAACAGAAGCTTCAGAAAAATATTTTCTTCTGTAGTGAAATTATTTTCCTCATATCTAGCCTATATAAAAATTTAGAACGCTTTTCAGCAACGTTTCAATCATTTATAAAATCAAGACGATCTAGTTAAATAAATAGAAAATAGTGTGTTCGTTAACCGATTGTTTCTTGTGTTTGCAGGTACCAATTCTCGTGCACCAGCTCCCTTGGAAGCCGTAGCTCCAACCTCATCTTACTACGACGACCTCGATATATGACTCATGTTAATTCTAACTTTGGAAATTTAGATAGTGTACTCATATGAACATAGGACTTGACATCTAGTCTAGGAACAGTTGTTGACCTGAACAGATGGCTAGAGACCTAACTAAATAGGAAACGAATCAACAGCAAATCGACTTTGACTTGAACATACGACATCACTAACTTCCAACTTAGATGGTAGTAGCACACGACCATTTACTTGGGTAAACTGTGTACTAATTGAAAACCACATGCTCGAAGCATGGAATCAACTGTTGAGTATTGGACTTCTCCCTACTTGGTGTTAATGATGAGCAAATATAAATACTTGTAACTAATCTCCTATTTGCAGTTAATCCATTGCCTAAGCTAATTATGAAGATCTATTTGCAATGGATGACACTCAAAGATCATTGAAAACAAATGAAGTGGATTGGATGATCGTAGATGGTGATTGAAGCTCCTAGAAGACTTCAAGCTCATGCGTTGGAAAGAAGAGAGAGTTCATCAAATGTAACTTTCTTGTTTCTCTTCTAGTATGTAGCTTAGAAGCAGAACTTTGTTGGAGCACACACACACATCTTCATTTCAGTCTTAGGATATCATTAGATCAACCTTCCTTAGACTCCAATTCATTTCTATCTAGATTGTGCATGTTATGTTTATAACAGTTGACTGTCTCGACTGTGTTTTGTTCTACAGTCGCCTGTTATGCACAAACTTTTTCAGTCTAGTTTTTGGGCTTCTTAGCTTTAACTCTCACAGGCGACTTATGAATGATCCACAGGCGCATGTCCAAGGGATAGTCGATTGTATTTTGTTAATCAGTCGCCTGTCTATCTTTAGCCCAAATTATATTTCTCTGTTTAATCTGGCCAGTCGCCTATTGTTGGATTTACAGTCGACTCTCCAATGGAATAGTCGACCGTCAGTGCTTCAACAGTCGTCTACTGTTCCATTGAGAGGCTAGACCCTTTGATTACCAAGTTGCTAAATCATTCAAGCTTTCTTTCTCTCAAGATCAAAGCTCTCAAATCCTAAAGCCCTACAATTCCAATCTTTCATCTCTTGCTTTCCAATCTAGAACCAAAGAGAAATCTTCTAGGCATTTGGTGCAATCAAGAGAAAGGCTTTCCTCTCTTCCAATAGAGTCTTTCAACACACAACACACTTCTCCTTCAAGTTCTACTTCAAGGCATGGGTGATTGTAAGTGTTGCTTAATTTCATATTTCATAACTTTAGTTATTTGATTTACTCTCGGTTTGTGAGAGTGGTTTGCTTGCTCCCAAGTTGTGGGAGTCAAGGTCAATCGATTGTATTTCGATTTCACTTGTAGGGTTGCTACAAGTGGGTTTTAAGGAAACCTCAAGTTAGGGTTCTAACTTGAGTATCCGGTTGTTAACCGGGTGGAAGGGATGTAGGATTACCAGATACAAGTCGGGAAGTGACTTGGGTAATCCGAACCCTTGAAACATCCTTGCGTTTGCATTTGTTTCATTTTGGGTTTATTTCTATTCCACACTATTTGTTGGTTAGGAATTTAATTTGGTGTAACTATCTTTTTAAATTACATAAACACTATTCAACCCCCTTCTAGTGTTTTCCTCATAGCCAGGGACCTTACAATTGGTATCAGAGCGCTGGTTTATAGCTATGACATCCAACAACAACAACGTTCCTCTACCATCTTCGTACAACAATCACAATCGTGATGGAGCGTCCATAGTTTTCGAAGGACAATCAACGGTGCGTCCTCCGCGTTTTAATGGCATGAACTTCGGCTATTGGAAATACCGGATGGAGACGTTCCTAAGGAGTGCTTCCCTTTGGAGAACCCTTCACAAGGAATACGTCGAGCCCATCGAAGAGGATTTCAAAAAATTGATGGCTTCCGAGAAATCTGCCGAAGTCAACAACGCAAAGGCAATGAACGCTCTTCATTGTGCGTTGGACCCAGATGAGTTCACCAAGATATGCACATGTAAGAGTGCATATCAAATTTGAAACCATCTCGTCGTTACCCATGAGGAAACGAACAAAGTAAAACTTTCTAAACTCTATGTTGCTGTGCAAAATTTCGATATGTTTCATATGCAGGAAAATGAAAGCATAGCATCGATGTACGGACGTTTTACCGATATCACTAATGAACTGGAAGCTCTCGGACAAGTCTATTTCCAACAAGATAAGATAAGGAAGATCATAATGGGAATGACATCCAAGTGGGAAAGAAGAGCTATCGCCATCGAGGAGGTCAACGACTTGAAGATTTACACATTGTGAACCTTATCGGCACTCTCATGTCTTACGAAGTAAGACGAGAGAACCGATTAAAGATTCAAGCTATGATGAACCCTTCGGAGGCCAAGAAGAAAGCTTTGGCATTCAAAGCCAATTCCTCATCATACGATAGTGAAGAATCAGAAAATGAGATGGACTTAGATGAAATGTCTCAAATGGCGAAGAAGTTCCAATGCTTCTTTCACAAAGGTAAATTTTCCTCTAAGAATAGATTTGATTCTACTAATAACACTTCCTCTCTTTGCTTTAAGTGTAATAAGCGAGGGCACATCAAGAAGGATTGCCCAATGCTTCGAAACACAGAGAAGTGGATGCCTCCGAAGTATCACAAGTCCGAAAAGAATAAGAAAGATAAGAAGAAAGGACTAGTTCGATGACTCAAGTGGAGACTCATCAAGCGAATCCGATGATGAGAAGGGTGAAAGTGCCCACATGTGTTTCATGGCCCGAAAAGATTCACTCTCCGATGAAAGTGATTCCGGCATGGATGAAACCGAGGTAACTATGGATGAATTGCGTATTGCTAATGAAGAATTATTTGCTAAGTATCTATCTTTAATGCTTAGATATACTAGTTTAAAGAAATTGAATGTTAGCAATCCATCCATTCCATGCATTATCAACAATGACACCAGTGTTGATAGAAAGCGAATTTAGCTTCTCAAAATGTCACTTTGAGAAATGAGGTGAATACCCTCAAATCTCAACTAGATCAAACACATCCTAAGGATAATAGTGATCTAGTTTCACGACACACACAATTGGGTTTAGAGAATGATTCTCTTAAAACCCAAGTGCACGAGCTCAAAGCACGGGTGTCCACTTTGAATACTAACATTTATTCTCCTAAGGAGAAATATGAGCTCATGTCCTCCCGTATTATGAGATTTAATAAGGGGAAAGGACAATTGGACAACTATGCATGCAACTAGGAAAAGGACTCTCAAAACATACACCATTTCGAGTCCTAAGAACACTAGCTTAAATGATAGGAATACCTATGTTGATTCCTATTTTCATGATGTTATTAATAATGGTAATTATGTTGGGAAGCGGAAGTCCACTTGGACTTGGCTTCCAAAGGGCTAATCCCCTTGGATCCAACAAAAATTTGGTACCATGAGCTTATGGTATACTATGTAGGTACCCAAGAGAAAGAAAGAGATCAATAAAGATCAAATTAGCTCTAAAAGGAAAGGATGGATTCTCGACAGTGGTTGCTTCAAACACATGACTGGAGACCCCTCATTGCTCTCCAAAGTGATTAGTATCAAAAATGGTGCAACGATCACTTTTGGAGGTAACCAAAAGGGAACCATCATTGAAATAGGTATAGTCGGAAACTCCTCCAAACCTTTAATTACTAATGTATTTCTAGTTAGTGGTTTGTGTCACAACCTCATTTCCATTAGTCAACTTTGTGACAAAGGTTACAAGGTTAACTTTGGAGAAGGATTGTGTAAAATTGTTGATTCTAATTCACATGTTTTATTTGCCGGTATTAGGCATAAAAAAATTTATTATTTGAGCTTGCCTAAAACCGTAGAACATTGCTTAGTTGCTAATACAAATGAACAACTATTATGGCATCACCGTTTTGGTCATGTTCATTTCAAACACTTATATAAGTTAGCTTAGCATGATCTAGTCAAACGTTTTCCAAAAATTGCTTTTAGTAAGAAAAACTTTTGTGATTCATGTCAAATAGGTAAACTTAGTAAATCATATTTCAAGCTTAAAGAAGGCATTACTTCTAAGAGGCCCCTAGAACTACTTCATCCAGATTTTTTTGGTCCAACTAGAACCGCTTCTTTAGGCAATGTTCATTATGGATTAGTTGTCGTTGACGACTTCTCTAGATTTACTTGGGTTTCATTCTTAACTAATAAGAATGAAGCTTGTGAAGAGTTTACCATATTTGCAAAGAAGATTCATAATTTCTTAGGATCCACCATTATCACTATTCGTAGTGATTATGGAGGAGAATTTGAGAATGAATCTTTTACAAAGTTTTGTGATGACACCGGGATAACTCACAACTTTTCTTTTCCTCGGGCACCACCACAAAATAGTGTTGTAGAGAGAAAGAATAGGACTCTTATTGAGTGTGCTCGTACCATGCTCCATGATAGTCATCTTGGACTACAATTTTGGGCAGAAGCGGTGCACATGGCATGTTAAGTGCTCAATATGATCATAGTGAGACCCGAACAAACAAAACTTGTTTTGAGTTATTTTATGACAAAAAGTCTCAAGTTAAATATTTCGAGTTTTTGGTTCAAAATGTTTTATCAAGAACACCCTTGGTAAATTAGACAAATTTGAGCCAAGATCAGATGAAGGAATTTTTTAGATATTCCACACATATCAAAGCCTACCGGATATACAATAAAACCTCTTCAACGATCGAGGAATCACTACACGTATCATTCTATGAAGATTTTGATTTTCCTCATGTTATTGATGATAGTGTAGATGCTATATGTGATTCTCTTAGTAATGTTAAAATTAATGATTCTTTTATTGAGACTAACACTACTAATGAGATTGTTGAAGATGTTCCAAGTGATGCAGGAATACCCAACGCTTCCCAACCGTTCGCAACCATCCACGTGACCAAATTATTGGAGATATTGGTGTGGGTGTTCGAACGAGGTCTAAAATTGAAGAATTCTTTCATTGCGCATTTGTCTTTACCATTGAGCCAAAGAATATCCAAGAAGAATGTGAGGATAGCTCTTGGATAGTGGCAATGGACGAAGAACTCATGCAATTCGAGAGAAATGAAGTTTGGAAGCTTGTTCCTCTTCCAAATGGTCACCAAGTTATTGGGACCAAGTGGATCTTCAAGAACAAGACCGATGAGAACGAGGTCATCACAAGGAACAAAGCAAGGTTAGTAGCTCAAGGCTATTGGCAAGAAGAAGGTATCAATTTCGAAGAATCCTTTGCCTCCGTAGCTAGATTAGAAGCTATTAGATTGCTTTTATCTTTTGCATCTCATAAGAATTTCAAATTATTTCAAATGGATGTTAAAGGTGCATTTTTAAATGGTATTGTTAATGAAGAAGTGTATGTTTCTCAACCTCCCGGTTTCATACATGAAAAATTTCCAAACTATGTTTTCAAACTCAAGAAAGTGTTGTATGGGTTGAGACAAGCTCCTAGAGCTTGGTATGATCGACTCAAGACCTTTCTTTTGGATTTAGGTTTTAAAATGGGTGAAGTTGATTCAACACTTTTCATTAAGGATTATGAAAATGACATTCTATTGATTCAAGTTTATGTAGACGATATAATATTAGGATCTACTTACTTTAATCTTTGCCAGGAATTTTCTAAGTCTATGAAGGATGAGTTCGAGATGAGCCACATGGGAGAGCTCAATTACTTCCTTGGACTGCAAATTCAACAAATGAAGGATGTGACTTTCATACATCAAACTAAGTACACATGGGAGCTAATTAAGCGATTCGGGATGGAATCGTTTCAAGCAAAAGGACTCCCATGAGTACGACAACCCATCTACACAAGGATGAGAACGGAATAGATGTATACGTTCGTTTATATCGAGGTATGATCGGTAGCTTACTTTATTTAACCGCTAGTAGGCCCGATATCATGTTTTCTGTATGCTTGTGTGCTAGATATCAAGCTAGACCTAAGGAGTCACACTTGATTGCAGTTAAACGAATATTTCGTTATCTCAATCAATCTCTAGATTATGGGTTACTTTACCCTAAATTTAACACATATGAGTTAATCTCATATAGTGATGCCGACTTTGTCGGATGCAAATTCGATAGGAAAAGTACTAGTGGCACTTGCCATTTTCTAGGAAATTCCTTAGTCTCTTGGTTTTCCAAGAAACAGAACTCGATATCATTGTCCACGACTAAAGCAGAATATATGCTGCGGGTCTTGCATGTGCACAAGTTCTTTGGATGAGACACACTCTTATGGACTATGGTGTCAATTGTGATACTTGCCCTACCATGGTTGATAACCAAAGTGCTATATGTCTTTCCAAGAATCCGATACATCACTCTCATACCAAACACATAGATATAAGACACCACGTTATCAATGATCATGTAGCTAAGAAGGATATCATCTTAGAGTACATTGAAACCCAAAAACAAATTACCGACATCTTCACAAAACCTCTTAAAGAAGATTCATTTGTGTCACGCCCCATTCTCATATATACCTTATATGATGTACCATACCGGGGAAATGGAGGATGGAGCCTGACAAGCCGCGGTGTTACACCAAGCGTGAAAAGAAAACACATAAAAAGCATGTCACTGTGAATGCTGGGATCATACATCACATATATATAAAAGGAAGCAACACATACTGTCATCACAGAAGGTACATAACCACAGAACTACATAGTCAAAGAGAGAACTACACACCAATGTCAAATACAAGTGGAACTGTCTTAAGTATACATGAGTAGTACTACAAGCCACCAACATATATCACAGCTACAAAAGACAACTCCCTTACCACTCGACTCAACTCACACTACGCAACAAAGCCCAAAAAGAGTGGTCTCCCCAAGTCAACTCACGTCTAAGGAATCTCCTGAGGGAGATTCTGCTCTAGTGTCACCTGCTCAAGACCTGAAAAGTAAGATGAGCATGTCAAACGTGCCCAGTAGGAAACTAACTAGGGTAGGGAAAATCATTTAGGGTTATGGGTGTAAAGGCAATAGGAGTACAAGCAACCAAGGTAAAGAGTACAACACACAAGTGTGCAACAGCAACAACACATATATGGTTCATTAGTTAGTTGATGTTAGTGATTTTTGGAAGCCTGGGTATCACCTAAAGATAAGAGCCTGAACTTCACCCCAAATTTGGAGTGAACATAGCACACGACGCAGTGGACACGGGAACTATACGCCAGGCCTATCAGCTCCCCCGTCCCTGGCAGGAGTGAGGCTCTCCCCATAATAACACAACCTCCGTATGTCCCATCCACTCCCGGTAAAGGCAAGTGGGAATAATATCACATATCACATATCACTTTTCCCAGCTTCTCTGTCCAGCCCCTTATAGTTAAGTTATACCCAGATTTCCTCCCCCAACCCCACACCAAGATGCTCACCCGCCTTAGAGCAGATCGAGACACCCCAGTTGACATGTCATGTGTTATAATCTTCATTGAACATACACAATTTATCATGTGTAATACATGGCACACAAGTTATAAATGCCATTTTCCAAGTTTCTTCCATTTCAAATTCGTTTGAGCATTTTAACAAACATATGGCGGTCGCCTTATAAATGTAAAGTGTCACATCATCAATTTTGGTAACAAATCGCATAATTAAACTTTATTAAAGGTATCAACATCATTCAAACATTTTAAAATGGAAAATTAAACAACAACACCAATTCAACTTCACCCAAAACAGTTCAACATGCTGAAATTTACAGGAACGGCTTAAAAGACATCACATTTAATCGATTTCTCTTATGAATGTGACAAAACTTACTGAATAAAAGTTTGCGATATAACAGTCCTGGATTCACCCACAAAATTTCATGCAGAAATGTGGACTAGACAATTTATGGTGATTTATTTGGTGCAGCATGTCCAAATTGTTATTCAGACAGAATTTTGGGTCTGTATTAAAAGCTAATTTTAGGCATGTTGCAGCCAGAATTTCGATATGTAAGCACTCTGAGGAAATTTTAGATAAACTTGTTAACTTTTCAACGAGACCAAAATCAACCAATTCCATGAAGTGTGCAGGTGATGAGCTTCATTTTGCTAAACTGTGTACAGCTTGACAGAAATTCAGACATGTTGCAAACATTGAATTATTGCTCCTATTTATTGAACTCAACCTATGACAAATTTTATATGAATTTGGGGTAGGACTTCATGAACCACATGAAATTATTTTTTTCAGAAGTTAATTCCATCCACAGTGATCACAATCTATGAAGAAACTCACATCAGAATTTCAGAATTTCAGTGAAGGGTAGTTTGCTAAGAAAACCAAGTAAAAATTGAATCTTTTGATCTATTGCACACACAAAATCATGAAATTAAGATAATAAACAACCAAAATAACTTCATAGCATTCTCATATCCCTAAATAAAAATCCCTTAACACAAGTTAGAATCCTACCTCAATGAAGTCTCTTTCTTTCTCTCTTCTCTTTCTCTTTCTTCCACCCTTCTTTCTCCTTGAAGAGCTAGGGTTTTCTTGCAATTTTTGGAAGTAAAGTTTAGGGTTTTTAAGCTTGGATGAAGAATAAAATGGGAGGAGAGGGGTTCGGCCAGATTTTAGGAGGGGGAGAGGAAGATAAGAATGAAAAAAAGAAAAGAAAAGGAGAGTTAAAGAAGAGTTTAGAAACTCCCCTAAAAATATCTATCACTAGAACCTACTCTAGGATAAACATGCACATGGTGAAATGTCTATAATACCCTCCCAAAACTACCCCTCAACTTTCAAGTATTTACAAGTTTGCCATTACTTTATACACACACAACTTCAGGATGTACGCTCAGCAGCTTTAGGCCAAATGACCGTTTTGCCCCTAGCCTTTCTAAAAATTTACGGGTGTGCCACTAAACCCCATCCCTTTTCACACTAGCCCCTCTCTCACTAACACACTCCTTCAAAATTACAAGTATGACATTACTTAACACACCCACCTTCACTCTATACACACTTCCACCAATATAGCCAAATGACCAAAATGCCCCTACCATCTTCACGAAATTACACGATTGCCACCCGCCACATACACGCCATATTATCTCTTATCAACTCATTTTACTCTCTCTACTCGTGCGTAGAAGACCACCGTATCAGTCGCCGTATAGCGCTAAACAGGCCTTGACAATTTGTGAGGTTGCGTGGAGAATTAGGGATTATGGGTGAATCTGAGATTTAGGAGTTCAACTTACTTGTTATATCATCTTTTGAACTCATATCATCATGTTGCCTCTCTTCATTTGATATATCATATATTGGTTTTTAAGAAAGGTTTTTGAGATTTCGTTGTTTTCATGAGTTTTCGGAGTGTCTTAAGAGATTTGTGTAATAAATAATTTATCTTTTGATATTGATTTTATGATGAGTTTATGTTAGAGTATAGGTCCTAGGGTGAGTTGTGCATATCCTCTGGATTTTAACCTCACTGTTCATTTTTGGACCAGGACAGACGACTGTCTTTCCTTCGACAATCGACTGCCCTACTCTATCTTCTCTTTCAGCAGAATGTATCTTTTGCCCAGGCGACTGATGACGAATTTACAGTCGACTGTTGGATCAGCAGGCGACTGCATTTTTTTCATCAAGCGACTTCGTCAGTAGTCTCTGTTTTTATCATCGATTTTATTGATTCTCAGTCAGTCGACTAATGAGTATAATACAGTCGACTGTCTCACGGACAGGCGATTGTATGTTACCCAACAGTCGACTGTCTGTCAACCTAAGCTCTTCTCTTATTATTTCAACCAGTCGACTAACTATTGTTCATCAGTCGACTGTCTCCTAATGTGACGGTTCGTTCTTTTGATCTGAGCCGTCGATTTCTCGATCCAACGGCTCAGATTCATTTACCCCTTCGATATATGACCAAGATCCTTCGATTCAATGATCAGTTTCTCTCTCATCCGATTGTCTAAATCACATCGTCTCCTCTGATTCGCACTCTCAGTCGATCTCTCCTCTGACTATGTTGAGCCGAAACGAAGTCTCTCTCCTTTGATTGGTTGCTCGATTGGCTCTCGTCAGTCGATCGACAAGTCTAAGGTATCTTTCCCATTCGTTTCTCGTTGCTTTCTTGACCTAGCTTCTGTCACTCGATTTCATGGATCATGCTGGTCCTTCGTTGTCAGGAGAAACATTGAACATGTTTCTCGCTGAATCCTCTCTTCCACCTACTGAGCAGCTACCCTCTTTGCCTCCATCGTCTGGGGAGTTCTTGGATATCCTGGTTGGTGATCCTACTCCTTCCGCAAATGTAGCTGAACCCTCTTCTCAGCCAGCCGATCAACCTCCCCATACACCTCTGTCAGTACCTCTAGAGGATTTCCTTCTCGCTCAACTGTGTGACCGTGTCACTTCGATCGAGAACATTGCTGCCTCTATGGATCAAAAGCTCACTCTCCTTCTCGAGCTTCAGTACAATTCTTTCTGCTTCATGGGTTCCCCATTCCCGCCGAACTTCAGGCCTTGTTTCCTCCGTCTGAGGATCCTGCTCATGTTGTTGTCCCCCTCCTTCAGGCTCTGTACTTGTGCCTTCTGAGGTCCAGACCCCCGTTCATGCTTATGCGGAAACCTCTGCCACGGGTGCGTCGTCATCCAAGAAGAAGGCTCGAGCTTATCTTACTCGTCGCTTCGCCAGACTTATGTTTCGCCAGTCTGGTCGTCCATCAGATCCATCAGTCATCCACATTGACTGATGCTGCTGTTACTGTTTTGGTCACTCACCCTTACACTAGGATTTTTGTTTGTTTTGGTTAGGGTTGAGTAGTTCTATGTTGAATGTATGATGATTATTTTGTGTGGTGATGATATTTGGATAAATGATGTATTTTGTTCGTTTTGATGCACATGGTGATATTCATGTATTTTGTGCCCATGTGATTATATATATATATATATATATATATATATATATATATATATATATATATACACAAAAAAATGTGCCTGAGGTTGACCTCAGGCAGAATTACCTGAGGTCAACCCCTCTGTCCGGATGTTGTAGGTATTTTTTTTTGAAATGTTTTTTACAGTAGGTAGATATACTTGTTATGTAGCTCCCCACAAAATTTCAGCTCAATCCGACACCGTTTGAGCCTCCGTTCATCGATTTCAAAAACGTTGCGCAAAACTGTCCAGAATTCTGGACAGTTTTGCGCAACGTTTTTGAAATCGATGAACGGAGGCTCAAACGGTGTCGGATTGAGCTGAAATTTTGTGGGGAGCTACATAACAAGTATATCTACCTACTGCAAAAAAAAATTTCAAAAAAAAATACCTACAACATCCGGACAGAGGGGTTGACCTCAGGTAATTCTGCCTGAGGTCAACCTCAGGCACATTTCCCTCATATATATATATATATATATATATATATATATATATATATATATATATATATATATATATATATATATATATATATATATATATATGCACACACACACACACACATATACATACATACATACATAAACTTACAGTTTCTTCGTCAGTTTCACACATTGTATAATTGTTTATCATATCTGTGTGAATTGTGTGATATTGTCTCCATGTATGCTATATTCTATATGTGATGTGATTTGAGACGATATTTTTCCTTCGTGTATCTCAATGTTGATATTGGACTCTCATTCCTCTTATCGCCTAAGTGTATAATGTGGTTTGAGTTTTTTGATTTATATATCTTTAGACTCTTGTAATTGTTGCTACTTCTTATTTAGCACGATTGTTGTTGTTATTTTACTCCCGCCTTTTGGATAATGCCATAGGGGGAGAGAAATAAACATATAGATTCATAATGAATGTGCTAAGTATATACTAATAACACTTGAATCTAAGATTAAAATTGCCTTAGATTCAAGAGAGTAAGATATAATGAATATGGATTTTAAATCCTAGATTCCATGGATTCATTTCACTCATGCATATCTTATTCATTTGCTCCATTTGATATATAGATGCCCTAATATTTCTTGACTAACTTGATTGGCATCTATGTAGGGGGAGGAAGTTTTCTTTAAGCACAATTATTTATCTTTTTGTTTATGTTTGTTTGTCATCATCAAAAAGGGGGAGAATGTTAAGTATTGGACTTCTCCCTACTTGGTGTTAATGATGAGCAAACACAAATATTTGTGACTAATCCCCTATTTGCAGTTAATCCATTGCCTAAGCTTATTATGAAGATCTATTTGCAATGGATGGCACTCAAAGATCATTGAAAGCAAATGAAGTGGATTGGATGATCGTAGATGGTGATTGAAGCTCCTAGAAGACTTCAAGCTCATGCGTTGGAAAGAAGAGAGAGTTTGTCAAATGTAACTTTCTTGTTTCTCTTCTAGTATGTAGCTTAGAAGCAGAACTTTGTTGGAGCACACACGCACATCTTCATTTCAGTCTAAGGATATCATTAGATCAACCTTCCTTAGACTCCAATTCATTTCTATCTAGATTGTGCATGTTATGTTTATAACAGTTGGCTGCTGAACAATTTACAGTCGACTGTCTCGACTGTGTTTTGTTCTACAGTCGCCTGTTATGCACAAACTTTTTCAGTCTAGTTTTTGGGCTTCTTAGCTTTAACTCTCACAGGCGACTTATGAATGATCCACAGGCGCCTGTCCAAGGGACAGTCGACTGTGTTTTGTTAATCAGTTGCATGTCTATCTTTAGCCCAAATTATATTTCTCTGTTTAATCTGGCCAGTCGACTATTGTTGGATTTACAATCGACTGTCCAATGGAACAGTCGACTGTCAGTGCTTCAACAATCGTCTGTCTTTGAGCCTATTTTATGACTCAACTCTCTGGAAAATCTCAGGGTCTTGCCAGTTGTCTGTAGAAGGAATTACAGTCACCTGTTCAGTTTAATAGTCAACTGTCTTCTTTTCATTAGTCGTCTGTCCTGTTCTCCCAGACGATTTTCAGATTTCCTCAACTTACCCTGCTTACGGCCAGTCGCCTGTAGTAGGATTTACAGTCGCCTGTTGGTTTAACAGTCGATTGACTATGCCTCTTCAGTCGACTGTCCACGTGGTAAGTTACCGTTATGAATTCTCACCTACCCTCTGTCACTGTGCAGTAGTCGACTGCGAATTCTTCAACAATCGACTGTCTCGGACGCAGATTCTATCCGTTGAGTTTTCCTCACGGATTTCAAAGGGGTTTTTGTTGATTCAGTTAGAAGGGTTTGAGAAACCTATAAAAGGATCCTCTGCTGTTCCATTGAGAGGCTAGATTCTTGATTACCAAGTTGCTAAATCATTCAAGCTTTCTTTCTCTCAAGATCAAAGCTCTCAAATCCTAAAGCCCTAGAATTCCAATCTTTCATCTCTTGCTCTCCAACCTAGAACCAAAGAGAAATCTTTTAGGCATTTGGTGCAATCAAGAGAAAGGGCTTTCCTCTCTTCCAAGAGAGTCTTTCAACACACAACACACTTCTCCTTCAAGTTCTACTTCAATGCATAAGTGATTGTAAGTGTTGCTTAATTCCATATTTCATAACTTTAGTTATTTGATTTACTCTCGGTTTGTAAGAGTGGTTTGCTTACTCCCAAGTTGTGGGAGTCAAGGTCAATCGATTGTATTTCGATTTCACTTGTAGGGTTGCTACAAGTGGGTTTTAAGGAAACCTCAAGTTAGGCTTCTAACTTTAGTATCTGGTTGTTAACCGGGTGGAAGGGATGTAGGATTACCAGGTACAAGTCTGGAAGTGACTTGGGTAATCTTAACCCTTGAAACATCCTTGTGTTTGCATTTGTTTCATTTTGGGTTTATTTCTATTCCGCACTATTTGTTGGTTAGGAATTTAATTTGGTGTAACTATCTTTTTAAATTACATAAATACTATTCAACCCCCTTCTAGTATTTTCCTCATAGCTAGGGACCTTACATCAACATCTTTGTTGGACTTGTCTTTATCCTTATCTTTCTTGTTTTTCAATAAGAAAGTCAATCGGTGGTTCTAGTCTAACTATTATAGTAAATATGGAATGTCATGTTGCTTGTCACTTAAACACCATGCATGGACTTGGGATACATGTATTGCATGATTCCTCACGTTTAAATTGTCGTATCCATTGCTGCATGACATGTATAAAACTCATGAATTGTCGAATGTAATACTTGTGTGGAATATCTTGTGGTACAACTGGTGGAATATCTTGTGGTACATCTTGTGGAATAACATTGCGGAACATCTCGTAATGAACATGTACTTGACAGACATCACAGACACTTGGGGTTTTGGGGGTAACTTATAATTACGGATGTGCGGGAGTGACTAGTTCAGGCCTTATTGTCACCGTGTGGGTTCTAGTAACCATCACAGTAATCGGTGACAACCATCACAGATCACAGATTATTGCACAGTTCTCAGAGAATGGTTCGCCCGGGTAGTACCCATGGCAAGAGGGGGATTCTTGGTTGCTCACTGTACTTCCCTTTATAAGTCACAAACTAGGCTAGGCACAATTACGCTCTCTTAACATGGATCTCTCATTGTTGCTATTATCATGGACATTACATTATTTCTATCGTCATGGTTACCCTTGTACGGAAGCGAATCGAAGGACACCCAGAAGTATTTGAGGATGGTGCTAGAGAATTTGAGACGAACCAAACCGAGAGGTATAAGCTGATGCAGCTATTTCTTCATCTTTCTTGAACTCGTCGTCTTCTCCTATCTGAGCCTATTTTGATTTGAGACCAGCTATAGAAGCTATGGTGATGTCAATAGTATGTATTCATAACATCTCGTGTTTTCTTGATGCTATGATATCACATTATATTTCATGATATTAACAACTTATTTTCCTATATCGTGATCGTTCATTAAGCCTTCCTTTCGATCGTTTAAATTGCTTAGGCAATTATCGATCTTCTGAATTCCGAGGACGGAATTATTTTAAGGATGATAGGATATAACGACCCGTATTCGTCAATACTTCCATTTACGTATTTGACGTATTTTCACATTTTAAAAAGTTTTTATAATGGTTAGTCAGGAGTTTTATATCAAAAACTGATTTCAAAATTCTTTATAAAAATATTTTGGATATCAAATTAGTTATGTTATATTTTAGTAAGTTCAGGTTTCATCAAATACCACTAAACAATTTTATAATAATTCATTTTTCAATTATTACTGTTTTAGCTGAATTAATTAATTTTCTATATAAACATTATTAAAACGTTTTCAAACTTCTACGGTATGATTCTATGATCATTTAGGGCTTACCATAGTAATTTCGTAATTTTCTGAAATCAAATCAACTTAGAACCCGCGAACCCGTATTCTAAACGTTTTGGCCTAAAAATAGTATCTCCGTAGCTCAAACCCCAAATGGATCTCGTATTCGCGATCCTTGCGACGATACGAACCCGTTGCAATGTTTTCGTAATTTTTCAGACAGGATTAACTTAAGGGGCAAAATCAAAATTTCAAGTTTTGATAATTACGTTGTTAATTACTTTTAACTTTTACTAATTACCTTAACCTTAATTAACCTACCTCTAACCCCCAACCCAACTAAAAACGTGTACCCACGTTTTATTCACCCCTAAGCCCAGTTCTTCCCACTGATCCTAATAATCCTCGCTTAGTCAAAATTTCACCTGCCCTCCTTAATACCAATTACTGTTAGGCTATTCTTATAATTAAATTAAGTTGCTATAAAACCCTCTATCTTTTCTTAATTTTTAGCTCAGCAGAATCTTCGAACCCACATCTCTCTCTTTTCCTCTCACTCAGCCCAACCAATCTTCTTCCCTCTCTCACTCTTGTTCTCTCTAACCTCAACCCATTCATCACCAAACCCAAGACTGCACGGACTAGCCTCTCTCCTGCTCTCCTACCTCTCTCCCCCCTCCGGCGGCCTCGACTGCCGCCCGCCGCTGCACCCATTTTCGGCAACCCCAGCTCCAATCCCCAGCCCATACGCAAGCTCCCCTCCCTTCGCCATTCACGGATATCCCCTCTCCCCTTCCTATGTTCTAAAACAGAGAACCCCCACCTGCCGCTTGGCCTGCTCCGCCACCGCAACAATGCGGCCAACCCCCCTCTCCTCCTCCCACCGCCGGCAGACTCGACCACCGCCCCCCAGCTCGGAGCCCTCACTCAAGCACCCCACCGTCGCAGGCAACACCGCCATCTTCACCCGCCAGAGCGCCGAAGCCCTCCCCTCTCTCTCTCGATCACCCGCTCTCCATCTTCCCCTCGTCCACCTCCCTTCGATGCTGCTCCGCCCTCCGAGCGCCGCCTGCTCCACCCATCTCCCCGACAACCGCCCCTGCTCCGCCACGGTGACCCCAAGCCCCGACGCCTCTCCCACTCCCTGCTCCTCGCCTTACCGCTGACGTCATCGCCGTGCCCGCCTTCGTCGCCGCAGAAGCCCGCCACCCTCCGTCGCAATCGCCGCCGTCCAAGAACCCCCCCCCCCCCCCGCCCCCCCCCGCATGCATGAGCGAAGAAGAAGGGAGGGTGAGTTAAATATGTGTTTCAAAACGTATGTTTCTTATATACGGATCCGTATAATAAGCATATATAAATAAATAAATGAGTTTTATTGGTTTTAAATTGATAATAAATAATATAAGGGTCGGAAAAATACAAGGCCAGCTCCAGAAAATCAGAAATGACGTTCTGGATCCAATGGCACTAGTTTCATCTCAATTAGATGAGTAGTTTTTCAAGATTAAAATTTTAAGCCTAAAACTTAAATATGTCGTTTTCACTTAAAAATTCATAACTTATTATTTTCACGTAAACTAATACTAGAAAAATTATATGTTGTAGTACTCTTCGAGACGGTCGTTTTGACAACTCACTTGAAACTTTCTGATACAAATTGTGTCCAGAAGAATTTTTTGAATAAATACGACAACTAATTAAAAATAGTTTTTAAATGATTTTGAGCTTTTAAAAATTATAAAAATTAACAGAAGCTTCAGAAAAATATTTCCTCCAGCACTAAAATTATTTTCCTCATATCTAGCATATACAAAAATTTAGAATGCTTTTCGGCAACGTTTCAATCATTTATAAAATCAAGACGATCTAGTTAAATAGATAGAAAATAGTGTGTTCGTTAACCGATTGTTTCTTGTGTTTGCAGGTACCAATTCTCGTGCACCAGCTCCCTTGGAAGCCCTAGCTC
Source organism: Scilla litardierei (assembly GCA_030789695.1). Lineage (NCBI taxonomy): Eukaryota > Viridiplantae > Streptophyta > Magnoliopsida > Asparagales > Asparagaceae > Scilla > Scilla litardierei. The sequence continues at coordinate 64,365,549 of CM061134.1, forward strand.
CAACCTCATCTTACTACGAGAACCTCGATATGTAAGTTATGTTAATTCTAACTTGGAAATTTAGATAGTGTACTCGCATGAACATATGACTTGACATCTAGTCTCGGAACAGTTGTTGACCTGAACAAATGGCTAGAGACCTAACTAAATAGGAAACAAATCAACATCAGGGCGACTTTGACTTGAACGTACGACATTGCTGACCTCCAACTTAGATGGTTGTAGCACACGACCATCTACTTGGGTAAACTGTGTACTAATTGAAAACCGATTGCTCGAAGCATGGAATCAACATCTTTGTTGGACTTGTCTTTATCCTTATCTTTCTTGTTTTTCAATAAGAAAGTCAATCAGTGGTCCTGGTCTAACTATCATAGTAAATATGGAATGTCATGTTGCTTGTCACTTAAACACCATGCAAGGACTTGGGATACACTTATTGCATGATTGCTCACGTTTAAATTGTCGTATCCATTGCTGCATGACATGTATAAAACTCATGAATTGTCGAATGTAATACTTGTGTGGAATATCTTGTGGTACAACTCGTGGAATATCTTGTGCTACATCTTGTGGAATAACATTGTGGAACATCTCGTAATAAACATGTACTTGATAGACACCACAGACACTTGGGATTTTGGGGTAACTTATAATTGTGTAAGTATGGAAGTGACTAGTCCAGGCATTGTTATCACCGTGCGGGTTCTAGCAACCCATCACAGTAGGTTGGAGCTCTCCCCAAAATCATGATCTGCCTGTGCAGACCGAGTACGTAGCTGCTCGGTGGAGTATGCAACTTCTCGGTCCAGCAGTCAACTGCTCGGTCGAGTAGTGGTCGAACATCAGCATTTGACAGATTTAAGCACTCTGCTCGGTCGAGCACTCAACTACTCGATCGAGTAGTGGTCGAACAGCAACATTTGCAGAATTTCACCCCACTCGTGTCGAGTAGAGTCCTCTGCTCGGTCGAGTAGGTGTCAAACAGATTTCAGCAGAATTTCAGCACTGCAGCATCATCTTGCGGAAATTCTCCAGGGCTCATCCGACCTCCGATTGGTGCGTTCTTGGTGGAGTTGGAACCGTCTTGAAGTTTACTATCTGGAAAAAATATCAGAGAAATACTAAAAAATCTCAGGTGATAGAAGATTTTAAAAGAGTGCACGGCTGTCCTGTTTCCAGCACTTCGGGTCGCTCGATTCCTTCGCTGCATCATAGTTCGATCGAGCGACCTGAAATCCATGAGTCATGGTATCATAGAACCATGCTTTCTTCATTCTCCTCTTCTTTACTCCTTCTCTCTTGCCCCTTCCTTGCTTCCCGGTAGCTTTAAGTCACCGAACGCGGCACCTCAGGAGCTCAGGTGTCGAATCACGCACTCTCTCCTCCAATATTCTCCAAATTGCTCGGTAATCCCTGAAATGCAACCAAACGCTCTTAAAGTGCGATAGTTCCAATTATGAGCATAAAAGCATATGAAATGTGTAATTGAGCAATCATTTTGACGTGTAATCATATAGATAAAATGTGGAATATAAGGACACATCAAATACCCCAAGCTTACCTATTACTCGTCCTCGAGGAAGACTAGTAAGAAGCTAACCTGGGAGAGGGATACAATGGAGATGCGAGGCGGTGGCATGTAATGGAGACAAGGGGTTCAATCTTAAATTCAGAAAATATAAGAACCCAAGATATGCAAGATCTCGTGAACACACGTCAATATGAAATTAGAACACATATACACAACAAATACTTAAGTATCGTTCAAATTAAAATAACGTGGATTTCAATAAATAAAATGAAATTGATAAGCAATAAAAAGATATTAGAGTTATAGCATGTCATAGTTTATCATGCAATATACTAAGTTCACAGAAATGAAACCAATGTTCACAACTCATTCTCTGAGCAGTATAGTATGTCATGATCAAATATTTTCGAGCATACGTGGTATTTTGTTATACTTCATGAAATGAATTTAGCAAATTCAATCAAGGTGAGGCATCACCACACTACGACCATTTCAAGACTCCTAGAACCCATCAACTTTGCCATGTCTTAGTTCTATATAGAAATGGAGATAATGATATGGGATTTTTGTAGTTTTATATTGTTTTTGGCTATATGAATATTTTATATGCATTTTTCTTTCTTTGTATACATGAGATAACTCAATATATACAAGAAGCGGCCTATGCATCCCAGACCAGACGGTCTTAGGGCATTGTGTTATGAAGAACATGACCTTTTATTGATGACATTTGTTTGATTTTTTGCATTTTTGGGATTTTTGCAAACTCACGTAAACGTAATGGAATGCAAAACATGATCAAAGATCATTTATTGGCTATTCACAAAAGAAAAAGAAAAAGCATATATTCTAGACATGGCTTGGTTTCAGGAATCCTAATCGTCACTACTTTGGTTGTCGTGGAGTTATCCTATCTCTTTTGAATCACTAAACATCCATGAAGCAATAGAATTATCAATCAAATCACACAGGAGTCAAATAATTTTCAGATTTTGATTCATTCATTTTTATCTTAACTGTTTCGAGAATATGGTTGTGAAACTATAGATTCTACTATGAAAAAGCATATTAACAAAGATACACTATTCAAGGAATCGAACTCTAATCTAACAGATATCAGAGTTCGTAAAAAAAATAAATCCACGATATTTCATAGAAAATGAGACATATGAGACATAAATATAGAAGTGGACATGGTTCACATGGAGATTTCGAAGTGTGTTTCACAATGAAGCAAAGTGCGTGCACTATGCACTCCCCCAAGCTTAAACATCACATTGTACTCAATGTGTGTATGATATAAATAGAGGACAACAACCAGATAGAGGGGGCCACTCAACAAAATAGTTTCTCTCCTCCAAGCTTAAAAATCACATAAAAATTGGGAAGAGAGGCGAAATAAGTACCAAATATAAGGGTGGGCATGGATGATAAATAGTGGGTTGGGTGCAAAAGATAATTGAGCCATCATATGGGGTGAATTTATTAAACAAAAAAAATATAAAATCTTATACGGTCCTCTTGCTGTTGATAGGATTCGTGTTTATTGAAAGCATAAATTACTACACTATTGGATTGATATCACCTATAGCAAAAGGCAGATCCAGTATCGTTGCTGGTGCAGGCAACTGCTCCAACGGCTCCTTCTGTGGCTCTGCCAAACGTGTGTGTCCACGGACTCCATCAGACTCCAGCAATGCGGCTCCCAGCATCTCCCCAAGGACTCCACCTGTATCATGTAAGAGATAAGCCGCATCAATCTGATGTGGATAATTTTTCTCCAAAATAAATGTATTCCAAAGAGGGTCATCAACACAAGTATTTAAAACTAAGCATGGTTGACAACACTTCCCTGGAAATAAATCTCTATGCTCGTGCTCCACGTCGATCAACTCCTCGTTGTTTTCCTCTGGTTTCTAAGGTAACTCTGGCATAATAGAGTGGGTCTCGTCAGAATGCTCCTCCTCATCGTCAGACTCATCCCAGCGCACCTCCTGATTATATTCAACAGCATCCATGTGTGCTAACTCCTCGCTCTCCTCCTCGTATATGTCCAGTTGTACCTATTGATCATATGTATGTGTATCCTGTAAAAGGTGCAATGAGTCATCGAAATCTGAATCATAATAAACATCATACACATGAGGGGAATCAAATGTAAAGGGCGAGGGAGTGAAGAGATCTCCCTGAAGGGGAGCAGTAAGCTCTGGTGGGTGGTCCTCAGAGTCAGTGGAAGGACTATGTGGCTGCAGAAGCTCTAAAGGAGGAGGGTGATACTCGGGATCCTTATGAATGGATGTGTCCTCGTCCCGACGCACGACCTCCTCGGCGAAAGTCTCTGGCTCCGCATGCAATATGTAAAATAAATATAGCTCGGCCTCCTCGCGATGCACTGCTTCGGCCTCCTCCTCGGGTTCCTCTGGTATGGTAGGCAAAGTGAATTTCATCTTCTCCTTTCTACGTCTATGTCTTTGTTTCTGTCCTGGAACTCGAGGCACCTGATTGCATGGCCTGGCCCTCTCAATAGTAGGTGCAGGTGGCTCTATAGGCTCCTGTATCTCGGCCATGGTATAAAAGTGGGTCTTGTGCACTTCAACTAGAGCGCAGACTCCATCATCAATTGTGCATGTGGAAGAGATACGATGAGTAATAAACTTTTGAAATCCAAGTTTAAAAGGGTCACCTGCCGTTATCGTTAATAGACCGGTGCATCAAACTACGTCTACGATGCTTCTCAATAAGTCCATATATGTGTCCTCCTGTGACAGCTCAGATGTCTCTATTTGTGGAGTGTTAATAGTGTAAAGGTGGATATGATCACCTTCAAGTGAAGCATACACTCCATCTATGATAGTACCTGCATCAGAGACATTAGCCATAACAAAGTCGATGAATGCTTGGTCGGATGGTTTACCTATCGTAACGGTTAGCGAACCGGTAGATCGAGCATCATCTATCATTTGCTCCAAGGTTGCTGCCAACTGCAGATCACTGAACTTTTCCACTTGATCCTCTTCATAAACTCAGATGAGGGTCCATTTAGTCTTCCAGCAAAGATATCAAATATCCTGGAACCATCCCACTCATGGTCTGACTGCGTATGGAACATCCCTAAAATTCTTTCGAACTTGCACAATGCTTCTTTGAAGGACTCTCCATCAGCCTGATAGAATGTAGCGAGGTATATATAGGATCGTATAGAACCCGGTCGCATTCTTGGAAGCACCATCGCTGCATTAATTGTACTTGATCAAGCAAAGTAAACAATCTGGAAAAGACGTCAATGGTACAAAGAGAGATAAAAATAATAGTAATAGCAGGTGGCGGGGAAAAAATCTCTCTCCAATTTATTTTATTTATCTATTTATTTTTATTTTTATTTTGTTTTTTTTGTTTTGCTTGGTTTTTTAACGCAATCTAATCAACCTAATTGTAGTAAATAGATAATATGGCAGAACGCCTCCCCGACAACGTCGACATAAACTTGATGCGTCTGGATCTAACTCCGAAACGATGTCGTTTACCGCAAGCGCACGGTATAGTGGCAAGCGGGTATCGAACATGGGAAATCGGTGCTATACTACCTATCTACTCCTAGGTTGAGTTAGAATTGCGGGTTTATGGGTGGATGTGGAGTATGGAGGGTCGTAATAGTGATGGATGCGAAGGTTGTGTCACTCAACGTTGCAAATAAGGGATTCCACACAAAGAAAGAAAGAAATAAAATATAAAAGATTAGGGCTTTAGGACTCGCCGCTAGGACCGTCGGACGTCGACGCTAGGTTAGGACTCTTACGTTGCATTGGGTTTATGGGGATGGTCTCTCATTGACGCAATGGCGGTAGCCGTCAATGTAGTGATATAGTTCGTCGGTGGATCCCCTCAAGGCACGAGCCAAGCATGATCACGAGCATTGGTTGAATCCACTAACTCCCTAATTAAATCCATAGGATACTCCTTAAGCTAATCGATTCCACCGACCGTGGGCACGATCTCAGTACGAGTTCTCCTAGGGATTTTGCTAGATCAACCAAAATAAAACCCCATTTATATCCAACGCACCATAAAAATCCCAATTTTGCATCTAAATCCTAAGATCTATGGGCTAATCCCTTAGCCCTAGAAAAGACTACTCAAGCATAGCAATAGCAATAGATAATAGAACGCACAAAGATTTCACTGCTTGCATCACAAAACAATAAGAAATCACAAAGAAAATAATAATAGAATTAAAAAGGGCAAAAGTACTTATCTTGATATAAAGGAGGGGCCTAGGGCATTTCCTAACTTCCCAAAAGATCGTCGCTGAAAACCCCTAAAAGAGATCTAAAAACCTCCTCCCAAAAGTATACAAAAGTCCCCCCCTTTGACGGCTGCCCAAATCCCCCTTTAAAACCCTCGTGAAACAACCCCGAAAATACCCCTCCAAATCGTCCTCAAAATCCAGACGCAGCTTAAAGTTTGGGCCCATGACAACTCGGTCCAAGCAGGAAGCTGCTCGGTCGAGTCTTTCGGTAGGTTGGAGCTCTCCCCAAAATCACGCTCCGCCTGCGCGGACCGAGCTCGGTCGAGTAGGCACCCTGCTCGGTCGAGCAGGAAGCTGCTCGGTCGAGTCTGTCAGTAGGTTGGAGCTCCCTTCAAATTCACGCTCTGCCTGTGCGGACCGAGTACGTAGCTGCTTGGTCGAGCAGTTCGGTCGAGTAATCAACTGCTCGGTCGAGCAGTCAACTGCTCGGTCAAGTAGTGGTCGAACAGCATCATTTGACAGATTTCAGCACTCTGCTCGATCGAGCAGTCAACTGCTCGGTCGAGTAGTGGTCGAAAAGCAACATGTGCAGAATTTTCACCCTACTTGGTCGAGTAGAGTCCTCTGCTCGGTCGAGTAGGTGACAAACAGATTTCAGCAGAATTTCAGCACTGTAGCATCAGCTTGCAGAAATTCCCCAGGGCTCATCCGACCTCCGATTGGTGCGTTCTTAGTGGAGTTGGAACCTTCTTGAAGTCTACTATCTGGGAAAAATATCAAAAAAATACTGAAAAATCTCAGGTGATAGCAGATTTTAAAAGAGTGCACGACTGTCCTGTTTCCAGCACTTCGGGTCGCTCGATTCCTTCGTCGCATCATAGTTCGATCGAGCGACCTGAAATCCATGAGTCATGGTATCATAGAACCATGATTTCTTCATTCTCCTCTTCTTCAATCCTTCTCTCTTGCCCCTTCCTTTCTCCCCGATAGTTTTAAGTCACCGAACGCAGCTCTTCAGGAGCTCCGGTGTCGAATCACGCACTCTCTCCTCCATTATACTCCAAATCTCTCGGTATTTCCTGAAATGAAACCAAACGCTCTTAAAGTACGATAGTTCCAATTATGAGCGTAAAAGCATATGAAATGTGTAATTGAGCAATCATTTTGACGTGTAATCATATAGATAAAATTTGGAATATAAGAACACATTAGTACTTCCCTTTATAAGTCACGAACTAGGCTAGGCACATTTACTCTCGCTTAACATGGATCTTTCATTATTGTTATTATCATGGACATCACATTATTGCTATCGTCATGGTTATCCTTGTACGTTACTAATTGTACTTGCTCAGTCACCTTTACTTTACTTGTCCCACATGCCTGCTCGCCTACTTTACTTTACTTGTCGCCCTTGCATGCTTGACTAGTTGTACTTTACTTGTCGCACTTGCATGCTTGCCTGCTCTTACTTTACTTTACGCATTTGCCTGCATATCTGCTCTTAATTCACTTATTGCACTAGCATGATAGTCTTTAAAATGATTATTATAGACTGCTCCGTACTTTTGCACTACTTTATGTCTATCGGTAGAATTATGTGACTTACATATGGTTCCATGTTTCGTGGCACTGCAGACGATGCACAACTTAAAATAGAGGCTCCTGAGAGCCAGAGTTCGTCCCTGAGGCTGCAGTAGTAGGGTCCTTTTAGTGGCACCTTTTCAATTGTACTTCTTATCTTTCATTTAATCTTGTTGTATTAATTTGTACTATATGGATTGTAATAAATGGACACTGTTTGTATATTTTTGTACATCTTTGCATCGCTGCTACTTTGTTTTCACTAGTTAACTGCAGACCTGCAAATAAATCAAATAAGTAACGGGCCCCCGAGAGCGGGTCGTTACAAGTTTGGTGGCCCATGCAAGTATGCGCTAACTACCACGTGGACGATATAGAAAGATCCGGGTGTACAATATAAAATACTCAAATTAACCTCAAGTACGGGATGTCTCGAGTGTTCATCTGTATTGGATATACGGGTGAAGCGTCTTTATTACCATCTTCATTAGGTCTTCCTTGATTCTCATCTTCTTTGAACTATTAACCCTTGTCTAGAAATTCCTGTTCCATTCTTTGGATATACCTTCCCTAGTAACCTCCTTTGCTAGCTGTTATATTGATTTTTCATAAGTTGAACCATTCTTTCACTTCAACATCATCACCCTTCCTTTAGCTTGATGACCTTTCGATTGACCTTCTTAGAATCTTTCTATTTTTAGTTCGCTTGAACTCTGACCACATTCTATTTTAAGGAGGGTAGCGTTCGAATTTCGATCACCAGAAGTTCGAGTTCGACAACGGAAGCGAATCGAAGGACACCCAGAAGTATTTGAGGATGGTGCTAAAGAATTTGAAATGAACTAAACCGAGACGTGTAAGCTGATGTCACTATTTCTTCATCTTTCTTGAACTCGTCGTCTTCTTCTATCTGAGCCTATTTTGATTTGAGACCAGCTATAGAAGCTATGGTGATGTCAATATTATGTATTCATAACATCTCTTGTTTTCTTGATGCTATGATATCACATTATATTTCATGCTATTAACAACTTATTTTTCTATATCGTGAACGTTCATCAAGCCTTCCTTTTGATCGTTTAAATTGCTTAGGCTATTATCGATCTTCTGAATTCCGAGGACGGAATTATTTTAAGGAGGGTAGGATGTAACGACCCGTATTCGTCAATACATCCGTTTACGTATTTGACGTATTTTCACATTTTTAAAAGTTTTTATAATGGTTAGTCAGGAGTTTTATATCAAAAACTAATTTCAAAATTCTTTATAAAAATATTTTGGGTGTCAAGCTAGTTATGGTATATTTCAGTAAGTTCGGGTTACGTACCTCTAAACAATTTATAATAATTCATTTTTCAATTATTATTATTTTAGCTGAATTAATTAATTTTCTATATAAAAATTATCAAAACGTTTTCAAACTTCTACAGTATGATTCTATGATCATTTAGGGCTTACCATATTAATTTCGTAATTTTCTGAAATCAAATCGACTTAAAACTCGCGAACCCGCATCCTAAACGTTTTGGCCTAAAACTAGTACTTCCGTAGCTCAAACTCCAAAATGGATCTTGTATTCGTGATCATCACGACGATACGAACCGGTAGCTATGTTTTCATAATTTTTCGGACACGTTTAACTTAAGTGACAAAATCGTAATTTCAAGTTTTACTAATTCCGTTGTTAATTACTTTTAACTTTTACTAATTACCTTAACCTTAATTAACCTACATCTAACCCCCAACCCAACTAAAAACGTGTACTCACGTTTTATTCACCCCTAAGCCCGGTTCTTCCACCATAATACCAATAATCCTCGCTTAGTCAAAATTTCACCTACCCTCGTTAATACCAATTACTGTTAGGCTATTCTTTTAATTAAATTAAGTTGCTATAAAACCCCCATCTTCTCTTTGTTTTTAGCTCAGAAGAATCTTCGAACCCACCTCTCTCTCTTTTCCTCTCAATCAGCCCAACCCATCTTCTCTCACTCTCGTTCTCTCTAACCTCAACCCATTCATCACCAAACCCAAGCCCACACAGACTAGCCTCTCTCCTGCTCTCATACCTCTCTCCCCCCTCCGGCGGCCTCAACTGCCGCCCGCCGCCGCACCCGTTTCCGGCAACCCCAGCTCCAACCCCCAGCCCGTACGCAAGCTCCCCCTCCCTTCACTGTTCACCGTTGTCCTCTCTCCCCTTCCCATGTTCTAAAATAGAGAACCCCCGCCCGTCGCTTGGCATGCTCCGCCACCGCAACAAGGCGGCCAACCCCCCTCTCCTCCTCCTCCCACCACCGGCAGACTCGATCGCCGCCCCCAGCTCGGAGCCCTCACTTGAGCACCTCGCCGTCGTACGCAACACCGCCATCGTCACCCGCCGGAGTGCCGAAGCCCTACCCTCTCTCTCGATCACCTGCTCTCCATCTCCCCCTCGTCCGCCTCCCTCCGACGCACTCCCCCCTCCGAATGTCGCCTGCTCCACCCATCCCCAACGAGCGCCCCTGCTCTACCACGGTGACCCTGAGCCTCGATGCCTATCCCACTTCCCGCTCCTCGCCTCGCCACTGACGTCACCGCCGTGCCCGCCGTCGACCGTTGCCCCGCCTTCGTCGCCGCCACTGCAGAAGCACGCCGCCCTCCGCCGCAATCGTCGCCGTCCGAGAACCCCCCATCTCCCCCGCATGCACGAGCGAAGAAGAAGGGAGGGTGAGTTAAATATGTGTTATCAAAACGTATATTTCTTATATACGGATCCGTATAATAGGCGTATATATATAAATAAATGCATTTTATTGGTTTTAAATTGATAATAAATAATATAAGGGTCGAAAAAATACAAGGCCACCTCCAAAAAAATCAGAAACGATGTTCTGGATCCAATGGCATTAGTTTCATCTCAATCAGATGAGTAATTTTTCCAGAATAAATGTTTAAGCCTAAAACTTAAATACGTTGTTTTCACTTTAAAAATCCATAACTTGTTATTTTCACGTAAACTAATACGTGGAAAAATTATATGTTATAGTACTCTTCGAGACGGTCGTTTTGACATCTCACTTGAAACTTTTTGATACAGATTGCGCCCAGAAGAAGTTATTGAATATATACGACAACTAATTAAAAATAGTTTTTTAAATTGATTTTGAGCTTTTAAAAATTATAAAAATTAACAGAAGCTTCTGAAAAATATTTTCTCTTGCAGTAAAATTATTTTCCTTATATCTTGCCTATATAAAAATTTAGAATGCTTTTCAGTAACGTTTCAATCATTTATAAAATCAAGACGATTTAGTTAAATAGATAGAAAATAGTGTGTTCGTTAACCGATTGTTTCTTGTGTTTGCATGTACCAATTCTCGTGCACCAGCTCCCTTAGAAGCCTTAGCTCCAACCTCATCTTACTACGACGACCTCAAAATGTAAGTCACATTAATTCTAACTTTGGAAATTTAGATAGTGTACTCGTATGAACATAGGACTTGACATCTAGTCTTGGAACAGTTGTTGACCTGAACAAATGGATAGAGACCTAACTAAATAGGAAACAAATCAACAGCAAAGCGACTTTAACTTGAACGTACGACATCACTAATTTCCAACTTAGATGGTTGTAGCACACAACCATCTACTTGGGTAAACTGTGTACTAATTGAAAACCACATGCTCGAAGCATGGAATCAACATATTTGTTGGACTTGCTTCATCCTTATCTTTCTTGTTTTTCAATAAGAAAGTCAATCAATGGTCCTGGTCTAACTATCATAGTAAATATGGAATGTCATGTTGCTTATCACTTAAACACCATGCATGGACTTGGGATACTCTTATTGCATGATTGCTCACGTTTAAATTGTCGTATCCATTGCTGCATGACATGTATAAAACTCATGAATTGTCGAATGTAATACTTGTGTGGAATATCTTGTGGTACAACTGGTGTAATATCTTGTGGTACATCTTGTGGAATAACATTGTGGAACATCTCGTAATGAACATGTAGTTGATAGACATCACAGACACTTGGGGTTTTGGGGTAACTTATAATTGCGGAAGTGCGAGAGCGACTAGTACAGACCTTGTTGTCACCGTGCGGGTCCTAGCAACCCATCACAGTAGCCGGTGACAACCATCACAGATCACAGATTATTGTACAGTTCTCAGAGAATGGTTCGCATTGGTAGCACCCGTGGCAAGAGGGGGACTCTTGGTTACTCACTGTACTTCCCTTTATAAGTCACGAACTAGGCTAGGCACAATTACTCTCTCTTAACATGGATCTCTCATTATTGCTATTATCATGGACATCACATTATTGCTATCATCATGGTTACCCTTGTATGTTACTAATTGTACTTCCTCAGTCACCTTTACTTTACTTGTCCCACATGCCTGCTCGCCTACTTTACTTTACTTGTCGCCCTTGCATGCTTGACTAGATGTACTTTACTTTACGCCTTTGCCTGCATAACTTCGATTAATTCACTTATTGCACTAGCATGATAGTCTTTAAAATGATTATTATAGACTGCTCCGTACTTTTGCACTACTTTATGTCTATTGGTAGAATTATATGACTTACATACGGTTCCATGTTTCGTGGCACCGCAGACGACGCACCGCTTAACATAGAGGCTCCTGAGAGCCAGAGTTCGTCCCTGAGGCTGTAGTAGTAGAGTCCTTTTTGTGGCACCTTTTCAGTTGTACTTCTTATCTTTCATTTAATCTTGTTGTATTAATTTGTACTATATTGATTGTAATAAATAGACACTGTTTGTGTATTTTTATACATCTCTGCATCGTGGCTATTTTGTTTTCACTGGTTAACTGTAGACTTGCTAATAAATCAAATAAGTAACGGGCTTCCGAGAGCGGGTCATTACAAGTTTGGTGGCACATGCAGGTCCGCGCTAACTACCTTGTGAACAATATACCAAGATCAGGGTGTACAATATAAAATACTCAAATTAACCTCGAGTATGGGATGTCTCGAATGTTCACCTGTATTGGATATACGGGTGAAGCGTCCTTATTACCTCTTCATTAGGTCTTCCTTAATTCTCATCATCTTCTTTGAACTCTTAACCCTTGTCTAGAAATTCGTGTTCTATTCTTTGGATATACCTTCCCTAGTAACCTCCTTTGCTAGCAGTTAGATTGATTTTTCATAAGTTGAATCATTCTTTCACTTCAACATCATCACCGTTTCTTTAGCTTGATGACCTTTCGATTGACCTTCTTAGAATCTTTCTATTTTTAGTTCACTTGAACTCTGACCACATTCTATTTTAAGGAGGGTAGCGTTCGAATTTTCGATCACCAGAAGTTCAAGTTCGACAACGGAAGCGAATCGAAGGACACCCAGAAGTATTTGAGGATGGTGCTAGAGAATTTGAGATGAACCAAACCGAGACGTGTAAGCTTATGCCACTATTTCTTCATCTTTCTTGAACTCGTCGTCTTCTTCTATTTGAGCCTATTTTGATTTGAGACCAGCTATAGAAGCTATGGTGACGTCAATAGTATGTATTCATAACATCTCTTGTTTTCTTGATGCTATGATATCATATTATATTTCATGCTATTAACAACTTATTTTCCTATATCGTGATCGTTCATCAAGCCTTCCTTTCGATCGTTTAAATTGCTTAGGCAATTATCGGTCTTCTGAATTCCGAGGACGGAATTATTTTAAGGAATGTAGGATGTAACGACCCGTATTCGTCCATACATCCATTTACGTATTTGACGTATTTTCACATTTTTAAAAGTTTTTATAATGGTTAGTCAGGAGTTTTATATCAAAAAACTGATTTCAAAATTCTTTTTAAAAATATTTTGGGTATCAAACTAGTTACGGTATATTTCAGTAAGTTCGGGTTTCATCAAATACCACTAAACAATTTATAATAATCCATTTTTCAATTATTACTGTTTTAGCTGAATGAATTAATTTTCTATATAAAAATTATCAAAACGTTTTTTAATTTCTACAGTATTATTCTATGATCATTTAGGGCTTACCATATTAATTTCGTAATTTTCTGAAATCAAATTGACTTAGAACCCGCGAACCCGCATCCTAAATGTTTTGGCCTAAAACTAGTATCTCCGTAGCTCAAACCCCAAAATGGATCTTGTATTCGTGATCCTTGTGAAGATACAAACTCGTGGCCATGTTTTCATAATTTTTCAGGCACGTTTAACTTAAGGGACAAAATCGTAATTTCAAGTTTTACTAATTATGTTGTTGATTACTTTTAACTTTTACTAATTACCTTAACCTTAATTAACCTACTTCTAACCCACAACCCAACTAAAAACGTGTTCCCACGTTTTATTCACCCATATGCCCCGGGTTCTCATGTAGCCAAAATTAATATGAGATAATGGCATTACATGAAAATGAGGACTATTATGATGATAACATCTATTCGAACTTGGAATTTGAGGTGATAAGCCATTAGCAAACTATTTAAACCACATCAGAAGGAAGATCATAAAGTTTAAATCTTCTACTCGTGCTAATCATGACTAACGGGGGCCTAGCTAAGGATGTCATTCATAATATAGTATATAAAGGGGGTATTGACTAATCCATATGCATTCGTGTTGTTACACCTAACCAGCCAAGCAGCAATGCACTCAACTACCATAATACCCAACAACAAGCCAAAATCCAGGAAAACACCAACAAAAAAAGACAAGGCCACATTTCAAGGACCATACTTATCGCTATCACTCCTTCCAGCAATTCCCATAATAGCCAACAACAAGCCAACACCAAAACCATCTTCCAAATCCAAGCACAAGGCCGACATCCAACCTCAACCCCTAAGGCCAATAGAATGCCAATACTCATCCCTAGATACCCCTTACCAACACCATTGGTTGACATCCACAGTTATAATCATCAACCCTAAGCAAGTCAACGACCAAAAACTCACGGTCCAATAAACACGAAGGAGTAGACCCAAGAAGAAACCGAAGCCGGACACCTTTACGGGCAAGACCTAGGACAAGGAGCTCGAAAGAAATCCAAGAACTGTGACTTCCCAAGATCTCAACCACACAAAAATAGCGAGGGTGGCGGTGAGGGTCATCGCTAAGCCCAACAATCCCCAAAATCCTAAAGCATATCGTCGGTGGGCCATCGGTGGCTATCGATCCATGTCGTGTGGTGGCTGCGACTGCTCGACGTGGCGAGTGTCACCGAAGTAGGGTGGGGTGGCAGAGCTTCGGGCGAGGACGGAGGAGCCTGAGGCGAGATGGGTTAGGATAGCAGGGAGAGAGATAGGGTTAAGGCGTGGGTGTCGTTGTGACATAGATGAAGCCACGAGATGGGTTTGGTGAGGGAAGAGATGAGGGGATTAAATGGGGCGCCGAAGTCATCGGTATGGTCGGGTAGGGTAAGGTAGACTGGGTTGGGGCTCGAGGAGAAGATGCAGACAAAAGAAAATAAAGAGGTGGAAGACGGTGAGCGGAAAAAGATTCAACCCATGGGGAATCGGGTATAAGGTGGAAGAAGTGGATAGAAGAAGAATATGAGTTCAAGAAAGATGAAGAAGAAGCAGCTGCATACGCTTGCACGTCGCGACTTGGATTGTCTCCAAGCCTCTAACACCATCCTCAAATTCTTGGCAAACTTCTGAGTCTCATTCGAAAACGTCGTTACCACGAATATGTCCAGACACTCGTATAATATCTGGATTACGAGACTCGTGAATGCACGTGGTGGATTGACCATATCAACAACATCATCAAGTATTCGTAACTTATATACTTGGTCATGACATCCTCTTCTCAGATCCAATCTTTGCTTGATCCTTTAAGTCGATGAAAATATAACCAGTGCGAGGAAGACGACATTCGCCTTTCACAATCTTTTCATTCAGCGATCAATAGACGCTAGTCACGTGCCAAGATCTATCCTTCCAAAAGCACTTCAATGTTAGGTAGCAGTCATTCATCTCGCAACAAATCATTCAACCGAGCCTGAAGCTCAGGTGGTGTTTGATTGGGTGTCGACACCAGATCAAATGAAACTCGAGGACGTGATCCAAAATAATCCTAGGAGATTTATTCAGAAATACGTCCATGAGTTCTCGAATCACTTCAGGTTTCTTTTGGTTCAACTTCCATCGCAATTGTCACTGCCTCTGACAATGACAATGAAACACCCCGCGTAACCATCTAAATTCCTAATCCCTATCGAAATCCTAGTTCTATGGACGCATTAGGAAGAACCCACGAAGGGGTTTCCACCAAAATCCCAGATTTGGGAACTACTCACAAATCCTAATCCCTATGACAATGAAACACCCAGTGTAACCATCTAAATTCCTAATCCCTATCGAAATCCTAGTTCTATGGACGCATTAGGAAGAACCCACGAAGGGGTTTCCACCAAAATCCCAGATTTGGGAACTACTCACAAATCTGAAGTGATTCGAGAAACTACTCACAAATTGTCTTTTTCCCGCCAATGACAATGAAACACCCCGCGTAACCATCTAAATTCCTAATCCCTATCGAAATCCTAGTTCTATGGACGCATTGGGAAGAACCCACGAAGGGGTTTCCACCAAAATCCCAGATTTGGGAACTACTCACAAATCCTAGCTAAAAAGCAATCTAAATGAAAATCAACCGTAGAAATCATGATCAAGCGATTGAAATGAGGTAGTAGCAATGCTATAAAGATAGTATTAAAGTTTGAAAGCAATCAGAAGACTTACAAAATGCAATAAAATTCCAGCCGTCACCGTACAAGAAAAAGACAGAAAAATAACAACTCCCGTTTTCAGAACCCTAGGTCAACTATTTATACAAATCAACGTCACCCGATCGGTTGAAGCATCAATCGATCGGGTGAGCTACTTGGCGATTCAGCATCGACGTTCAAAACTTCAACCGCTCGCTTGGTCTGACCGGTTGGCATCTCCGGGTCGTCGTTTGGATATTGCGGCATCAGGTGAACCGATCGGTTGAATATTCAACCGATCGGTTGGAATTATCTCCAAAATGGCCGAGAGTTCTGTCGATTTCACACGTTCAGCGAACCGGTCAGTTGAGCTCTCCGGGTCATCGTTTGGAAAAATCAGCTACAGATGAACCGATCGGGTGAGATGTCACCCGATTAGTTGGAATTCAGCTCCAAATGGCCGAGAGCTCTGTTGGATTGAACCGGTCGACGAACCGGTCAGTTGAGCTACTCCTCACTCCAGCCTTCGTCCGGGTCGGATACGCGTGCATCACCCGATCGGTTGGCTGTGTCCAACCGATCGGTTAAGGGCTGAAAAATAGCGATCTTCGTCGTTTGACCCCCTGGATCGCGCGTGACTCCTCCCGTTGCTCCGGGGACTCATGATATCTTCGTTATATGTCCCCTACACTGGAAATCTCCTGCAAATACACAAAAATACCAAGAAGTGAAAGAAAACTAAAAATCCCAAGAAAATGGACACGGGACGACGGAAAACAACGGAAAAACACAAAGAAGACGTGCGTGGATATATAAAATATAAACACACGTCAAAATCCCCCAAGCTGAACCCTTCCTCGTCCTCGAGGAAGACAAGTGAGAGTAGGAGATCGGAGGGAGAGAATAGAGGGAGAAAGAGAAAGAGAAATAAAAATCCTAAATCACCCGTCAAAGCCAACAAAATCAGACACGCCACACTAAACAAGCATACGACAAAACACATCACTAAACCAAGGAAATATGAGTCCAAACAAGTGTCATGGGCCCACGCGGTGAAGCGCGAGTGAGCGTGGTCGTGTGCTAGCAGACGGTGTCGCTATCTACATAGTGTAGTAAAGTTCCATATACACATATCCAAGGAAAGACCCAAACATCGATTCGATTTGAAATAAGCGGTGAATAAATAGCTCAAGCATGCATGAGAACAGAGCAAGAATCGAAGCGTATCATACGTCAGGGACTCCACAGCTAGGGACTAGGAAATCACCACACTATCACCTAGATAATAGCTAGAAAGTTCCTATTCCAAGTGTTTTCGAAAACGATGGAGGTTGAGAAGATGTGGAGTAGAACACTCGGTGCAAATTCTCGCCTTCCCTTTATTCTCGATAGGTAGGAAAATATTCACACAGGAATTTTTTTGGGTTTTGGATATATGTATTTTTTTTTGAATTTTTGGCTATACATATATTTTTTTCTTTTCTCTTTTCTTTTCTTTTTGGGTTTTTCTTTTCTCTCTTTTTTTTGGATTTTTGGATTTTGGGATATAAACATGTGTACTCTCCCAAGTGGGAGAACGGTACACGACGAGAGGATTTGCACCAAGTAAAATAAAAAAGAAATCGGATTCTAAACACTTGGGCAAAGGAGATTTTTCTCGCTAATTAGAGCATAGGCTAAATGGGTTATCCTAGTCCTAACTGTGGAATCCTGACACATGCGAATTGAAGTATACAATATAAATATATTCATGCATATAGAAGCAGACAGGAGAAGCAAATACCGCATATTCAAATCGAAGCATGATAATCTAGGGGTCATCCCAGGACAGGTTATAAATCAAAATCACAAAGTAGAAGCACACTGTAAGCTAGTCACGACACACGACTCACATAAAAGCTAAGTGAAACCACGATGCATGAAATGCAAGAGGACTCGGCTTCCTAGGGTTAGTGAATGTGATTATCGAAGCCATGCTAAGTGTGTGTGTGATTCTGTGGCAATTCATCATATGGGGTCATCTCTAGGAGAGAGAGAATAAAAGATGAGAAGAAAAAGGAAAAACACGATGAAAACGACTCAAAAACGAAGAAAAGACACAAATGACGCACGAAGTGCGACTCCCCCAAGCTGAAACTTGCATTGCCCTCAATGCAATAAAAGTAAATACGGGAGGGCAATGAAAATGGGGGGGAATACGCACGGACACAAAGAGAATGAAAAACGAGAAAAACACACATACGAAACTGAAAAATAAAGAAGGAAGAAAAAGAAATACAGAAAATAAAAAATAGAAAATCACACCACATAACATATATAAACATGCACACCATGACGAAAAACACGACATCACACACAAAATTCGATGTCCCCCAAGCTAGACATGACAATGCTAGCAATATGATATGATCATGATGATGCAGAAATATGTTAGGGGAAAGTCAATCTGAGCCGCTGTCGGTAGAATGGTATGTAGATGGCGAGGAGGGTGGTGAATAATGGAGGAAGGAATCCTCTGAGGACGAAGGAGAGGGTGTGTCGATAGGAGAAGGAGGGTCAACAGGCTGGATCACCGGAGGATCGAAATTTATTGGTGGATCGTGGTGGATAATGATGGCACCGGGTGAACCGACACACGGGTGCTAATTGGGAGGTTCCAAGAGTGGAAAGTGTACGAGTGTGGCATACCAAGGATCCGGGTAGAACTCCCATGGTAGATGTGAAATGCGAATGGGGAGGCGCTCAGGAGATGAGGGTGGGAGGATGGCAAAAGGAGTGTTAGCAGGACTATAGAGGTAGACTGCACACTCCTCACCAAAGGGAGTTAGCATACCGATATCGATCAAGTAGTCGCGATCGATACGGCTACATCCCGGTAGAATAGGGAGGTGGGGGCGGCAGCCTCAAAACACAATTGACAATAAGAGTGATCATCCCACCACAGCAGATAGATCCAGAGGTTGCACGGCTAACAGATAAGATCTCATGGATGATCCAATGAGTGGTGTTTATGGGTAATGGGATATGTCCATGAATCCTGTCGTGGGACATGGCGTAAAGAAAGAAGAGCTCATCCCGAGACACCGTGGAAACATCCACGCAAGAGAAGATGGTGTTGGCAAGGAAGCAATGGGCGAAGCAGTAGCATGGATGTATGATGTAGGAGGCAAGAATTACCAATGGAAAGGTGGTATACCGGGTGAATCGCTGCCAAACACCATCATCCCGAAAGTAAGAAAAGATGTCAGACCGATCATGAGTTGAACATTCAACATGGCGATCGGGGTGAGGGAAATCCAGAATATTGTTAAGCTCGACAAAGCTCATAGAAAAATTGCCATTGAAGGCACGGAAGGTGAAGCCACAATCGGACACTTCGAGGGAACTAAGGAACTCGAGTGTGAGATTCATATATGTGTGAGCATGGGCATACAGAAGGAAGTCGCAACCAATGAAGCAAAAAAGTGTGCAGACGCCCTAAAGAGTCCAAGAGATTCGAGAGTGGGGGAATCGGTGAAAAGAGTAGGTCGCATGGGGCGATGAAGCAGGGCGTGCAGACGCGCAGATTGCTCTTCAGAAATTGGGTTAATGCCCAGGAATGATTGGGGAAAACAGCCGTGTAGGGGGTGTCTTCGTGAAGATGAGGCAATCTTGTAATGCCCTACAAGCTACTGCACAAGTACTAGAGGGGGGGTGAATAGTACTTTAAAATAATAAGGAGTATAATTCCAAATTAAATTGCAAACAACTACCAAATCAATTTGCGGAAGCTTAAATTGAATGACAACAACAAAATTAACAATGCAAACAAATGATGTTAATGGGTTCGGATCCACCCAAGTCTCCCCGACTTGTTCCCGGTGATCCTACGTCCCAACCACCCGGATCCCCTCCAGATACTTGAGTTAGAAACCCTAACTCAAGATTTCCACTATGAATATCTTGTGAAAAACCTTCACAAGATCAAATCATACAACAACGGAAATAGTGAATCCCACAACCCGGGATCACAACCTTCTCTCACAACCGAGAGAATCAACAAGCAATATAAATGAGTTATATTGAAATAAGCAAACTTACCACAAAATCCTATACCTTGAGTTTTTCTTACCCAATAGGTGAAATGGAGGATTTGAGGAAGATGAAGTCACCAAGACCTAGCACCAAGGAAATGACCAGCAATCGGTGCCTAGGGATGATTTGGAGACTTGGATCAAGCAATAGCTTGAAGAGCTCACCAAGAACAAGCTTCTCTCTAGATGGATTCTAGATCTAGAAATGAGAGAGAATGAGTTTCTTGTGAGGAAGAGAGCTTTAGATTTGAGTGAGAAAAGCTATCTCTTTTGATCTCAATGAATCTCTGAATGGAAGCTCTAACCTAGATAGAAATGACCTAGGTTCGTATTTATAGGGTCCCATAAAAACAACTTAGGTCACTCTCCAACGGATAGAAATCTGGGAGAATTAGTCGGTCAAAGAACAATCACTGACCGACTAGTTCATCAACTAGTCGGTCAGTCAAACAGCATGGACCGACTAAGAGAGGAACTGAGAAGAAAGAGAATTTCAGACCTAGAAATCTAGTCGGTCCAAGAAGACATTCTGACCGACTAGTTTCACAACTAGTCGGTTAGTCAGTGAACGTAGACCGACTAAGAGGCAAAATGAAATAGTCTGAACACAAGTTGACTTAGTCGGTCCAAGAACAAAAGTTGACCGACTAGATTGTCAACTAGTCGGTCACCAAACGTTCTTAGACCGACTAACGATAAACAGTAGCTTAGGAGAAATTTAGCATGAACAGTAAGTCACAACTAGTCGGTTAAAGAAGCATCACTGACCGACTAATTCACAAACTAGTCGGTCGGTGAGTCAACGTAGACCGACTAACTGTAAGCAGTAAAGTCCAAGAAATTAAGGAATCAAACTAGTCGGTCCAAGAAGAGTTGCTGACCGACTAGATCACCATCTAGTCGGTCAGTACTTGTTCTTGTACCAACTAACATGCACAAACAAGACCGAATCGAAGCGCGACGCTTCGAGGAAGTTAGAATGAACTTGTACTAAGATCCTAGAGCTACGATATGAGCGTTATGAAGTTAGAATGGTAAGATATACTCAAGGCTTAACATTCTATATATCGAAGCTAAAAAGACTATAAATAAAACCTTAATAAACGGTCTTCGAGAGCTTCGATTGATTCTTCATAACTTCCAAAACGGCGCAAGAGCTTCAACGAAGCTTTAGGCATGAATACGAGCTTTGGGAAGTGTTGAGATGTCGCTTTGAATGTTCTCGTGAATTTGGCGACGATCTCCAATATTGCGCTCACAAATTGTTAGTTCATGGATTATTTATGTTTGCTCATCATCAAAACCAAATCCGGGGAGTCCAATATTCAACATTCTCCCCCTTTTTGGTGATGACAAACCAACATAAACAATAATAAAAAATAATGATTCAAATGTAAAATACTTACTCCCCCTGCATTGATGACACGTTAATTCCAAAATGAATATATATGAATTGCATCAAGCAGACGAGTAAGATTAATAAAGAGAATCGATTTTCGAAATATCGGATTTGAAAATCCTTATATATATCTTAACTCCCCCTGAATCTAACATATCAAACTAGATTCTTGGAAATTGAGTTAAATTTTCATTTGCGCTATTTATTATCATTATATCTCCCCCTTTGGCATTATCCCAAAAATGGGGGGCATACAACGACAACAACTAGGAAATGGAAAATCCAACATCGGGAGTCGTAGACAATGACGATGGAACTAATTGACACCAAGGGAAAAATGATAAAATCAAATCAAGGTGTGCCAAATTGTCCATTATCAAAAAGCGATAATCAAAATCATCAAAAATAATATTTGGTAATAATTTTTTTTCATTTATTGAATAATGAAACATACTCTCCAATATTCAATATTCTTGGTTAAATTTGTGCATGGAAAACAATTCTATACAATTATAGAATTTCAATCTATTTAACCAAGTTTTTCAATCGTCGAGCGACGATTTTACATAGCATGGACATTGAATGAGAATTAATGTGCACGAGGAAGTAATTATCACAACATGAACAACGATGTATATATAGATAGAAACATCAAGAGTACATCCCAAAAAGAGATCGATACAACAAATGCAACATACCCATCAAAAAGAAATACATCATATAGCATTGATACAACATCATCATGTGAACATCATCATCAACATCAACGTCCAACAACAAAAAATACAACACATCAAAATATCCAACACCGACATCCAGAAAACGCAGAAATACATCAAATCAACCCTCAATCTCCATCCTAACCCAAAATACTCTCAAAAAAAATATGTCATCCAAAGAGTAGTGGAGAGTCCTCGGAACAAACGATCACGAGGAAGTGGCTGGATCTGCAGTCTCCATGGGTCTAGTCGACGGAGTGGACTCAGGCTCTGCAGGGAGAAGAGGCGTCTCAACAGACGGGATCGTCGGGGTAGGTGTGGAAACAACTGGCTCAACAGCAGGGGTCGCAACAGCAGGGGTCTCAACAGCAGCAGGTGATAGATGTGCAGGCTCGACAGCAGGGTCAGCAGCATGCTCAGAAGTCTGAAGTGCTGAAGCAGAAGTCTCTGGAGCACCGGAAGTGGTGCCAACTCCAGGAGCTGAAGTAGTAGCAGCAGCAGCAGCAGCAGCAGCAGTGGCCTCATCGCCACGGGCTAAGGAAGTGACAAGCTCGTCAAGCTCCTCATCGTCCATCTCCTCGGCCTCAGAAACTGAAGGAGGAAGATCAATCCCCATCATACGAGCCATACGACAGACGACCTCCTCAGACGAGCCAAACGTGAGTCGTGCTGACGAAGAAGGCGTACGACATCGTCTAATGTGGCAGGAGGAGCGGGGGCTGCAGCAGCTGAGGGAGTAGACTGGGAAGCAGATGCGGTAGACCTCTGCACGTGACGAAGCGCCGCTAGAGATTTCTTAACGGCCGTCGCGTTCAGAGGAGTACCCAAGGGACGCTCATCG
This sequence comes from Scilla litardierei, assembly GCA_030789695.1. Lineage (NCBI taxonomy): Eukaryota > Viridiplantae > Streptophyta > Magnoliopsida > Asparagales > Asparagaceae > Scilla > Scilla litardierei. Next base: position 64,388,646 of record CM061134.1, read on the forward strand.
TCAGGAGGGAGAGGGACTCGGAAATGACGAAAGACAAGGGTCAGCAGACACGGATATGGAATATGCGCAGATTTATTGGTCTTGCGTATACACTCGAAAGAGTCCATCTTATCGAGTATAACGCGAGCCCAATTAATCTCGGAACCCAAGAATAGAGCGTAGATGAGCTTCAAAAATGGCTGGGATGGAAGTGAAGATGAGCCGTACTTGGGAAGCAAGCACGACTTCAGAATAAGATTCAAAACCCATGCATTTGGCTTGAATGACTTTGAAGGAACTCCAATAAAGGCAGGAGGGATCACATGGAAGATGTCAGAAAGAACGGACTGATCCAAGGAAGATATATCGTCGACGGAAATGTCAGAAGGCAGGAGACCAGAAGACGAACAACCAAGTATCTCCCCCAAGATTTCTGCCGTGAGAACTATAGGAGTTCCCAAGACAGTAGTCTCGATGGAGTGACTCGCGTCGTACTGGCCTCGAACACGATTGGCATAGAACAATTTCACTAGGCGAGGATATGGTTTAGGATTGGCCTTAAGATCGTATCGGAGATAATCAAGGAGACCACTATAGGAGAGGAGGTCAGCTAAGCCAAGGAAATCTGAAAACTGAACGTAGTGCTCCAATAGCATCGGGCAGTGTTCAATACGGTTGTAGGCCGTGAGACACATAGGGTCGTCGCGACACAACGATATGTCAACACCACCCGCTGGCATTGGGCCCTTTCCCTTTGGCTGGCGAGTCCTAGGACGAAGTGGAGGAGTGGGTTCCCTATGGCTAGGCTCATCCTCAGGCACAAACTCAGTGTCGGAATCGGGAGGAGTAGAGGGTGAGTGGAGTATGGGCTTTTTGGTCTTAGATTTTCTGGGTTTGACAGTCGCCGTCCTCTGCTTCTTCAGAGGAGGCGAAGACGGAGAAGCTTGGGTTGATTTGGCACGACGCTTAGGCTTAGGTGGATTCCTAGGGTCTGAAGGCTCTATAGACATAGGAGAAGCCCCAGAAGAGGCGATAGGAATCCTCGTCTTTGCCATGGTCGAGGCACGACGAGCACAAGCAACTGAAACTACTAGCTACACAAACCCTAGAGATCAAAAGAAATCGGAAAACACAAACCCTAGAAGCACAAGCCCTAACACAAGAACTACAACAACCTAGAACCCTAGATGATGAAATCGAACCCTAGGGAAGGAAATCGACACCTAGGAGAGGGGGGTTTTACCTAGGAGGAGGAGTCGACTGCGGCGGACGGCGGGGATGGCCGGAGATCTGGCCGGAGTCGACGGGAATACGAAGGGGCTCGAGAGGGGTTTGGGATTTTTCGGGATGGAGCTGAAGGGAATACCGACTAAAATGATTTTTAGTCGGACGAAATGAGTTTAAGTCGGTCTGGAAATCGAAAAGACGCATTTGCCCTAACCCACTTAGTCGGTCACAGTTCAAGCACTGACCGACTAGATTACGATCTAGTCGGTCGGTCAATGAGCTTGAACCGACTAAGTCGAAACAGAGGCAAACAGGGATTTTTAGGGCTAGAATTAGTCGGTCGCAGTATACACACTGACCGACTAGTTTTCAATCTAGTCGGTCGGTAAGTGTACTGTGACCGACTAAAGAAAGAAAATGAAAAGAGTTAGATAAAAGCTTGATCTAGTCGGTCTGAGTTCACTTGCTGACCGACTAGATGAGCATCTAGTCGGTTGACAAATGAACTGAAACCGACTAGAAGAGTCCAAAAATTGATAATTGATTTCTCTTCACAAACCACTTGGATGAAACATCTTAACACTCTCATTAGTCATCTAAATTACCCCATAAAACGTCGAAATCTTAAATACGACATTGAAATACGAATTCGATCATAAATTCAAACATATCACATAAAATTCCCAAAAATTCAATAAATCTAGCATGAATGAAATATCGCAAAATATAACAGCATGCAAGATAATTGAATGAAATATGAATCCTATATCTCGGATTCACCCATAATCCCCAATTCTCGACGCAACCGCACAAAGGAGTCCTCCTTTAGGGGTTTCGTGAAAATATCGGCGATTTGCTTTTGGGTTTCAACGTACACTAAAATGATGTCCTTTTTAGCAACATGATCATCTAAGAAATGGTGTCGGACATCTATGTGTTTTGATCGGGAATGGTGCACCGGATTCTTCGAAAGACACATAGCACTTTGGTTATCCACCATGATAGGGCTAGTATCGCAATGAATACCAAAATCCTTCAAAGTGTGTCTCATCCAAAGAACCTGGGCACAAGCGGCACCGGCGGCAATATATTCCGCCTCGGTGGTTGAAAGTGATACGGAATTTTGCTTCTTGGAAAACCAAGAGACAAGAGAATTTCCTAGAAAATGGCAAGTGCCACTAGTACTTTTCCTGTCGGATTTGCATCCCGCATAATCGGCATCACTGTATGAGACTAACTCATACATGCTAGATTTTGGATAAAGTAATCCAAAATCAAGTGTATAACTTAGATAACGGAAAATACGCTTTACCGCTACTAAGTGAGACTCCTTAGGTTGAGACTGATAACGAGCACATATGCATACGGCAAACATAATATCGGGCCTACTTGCGGTAAGATAAAGTAAAATACCTATCATACCTCGATATAGACGAATGTCTACATCCTTACCGCCCGTATCCTTGTCAAGATGCGTAGTCGTGCTCATTGGAGTCTTTTTCCCGGAAGCACTTTCCATTCCAAATCGCTTAAGCAACTCCACCGTATACTTCGTTTGGTGGATGAAGATTGCATCGTTCAATTGGCGAATTTGGAGACCTAAGAAATATTTGAGTTCGCCCATGTGGCTCATCTCAAATTGGTCCTTCATAACATTAGAAAACTCTTCGCAAAGAGTGAAGTTAGTAGCACCGAAAATGATATCATCAACATAAATTTGAACTAATAAAATATCATTATTCGCATGCTTAACAAAAAGTGTAGAATCGGCTTCGCCCATTTTAAAATTCAAATCCAAAAGAAAATTCTTTAGGCGATCATACCAAGCTCGAGGAGCTTGTCTCAAACCATAAAGAGCTTTCTTTAGTTTAAAAACATGATTTGGAAATTTTTCATTTATGAAGCCCGGAGGTTGAGAAACGTAAACTTCCTCAACAACATCTCCGTTTAAAAATGCACTTTTAACATCCATTTGAAATAACTTAAAATTTTTATGGCATGCATAAGACAATAAAAGTCTAATTGATTCTAATCTAGCTACCGGAGCGAAGGATTCTTCGAAATCGATACCTTCCTCTTGGCGATAGCCTTGAGCAACTAACCGAGCTTTGTTCCGGACGACGACTTGATTTTCGTCGGTTTTGTTCTTGAAGATCCACTTTGTCCCTATAACGGTGTGGTTCTTCGATGGCAAAGGAACAAGCTCCCATACCTCATTCCTCTCGAATTGAATGAGTTCCTCCTCCATGGAAAGGATCCAAGCACTATCTTCGCACGCTTCAACGATATTCTTTGGCTCTATCGATGAGGCAAAGGCACAATTGGCGAAGTGGTGGACTTGAGATCTCGTCTTGACACTATCATCAATATTGCCAATGACTTGCTCATGGGGATGGTCGCGAACGGTATGAAGCCGCTTGGGAATACCTTGATCACTAGGCACATTCTCAACAACTTCATTAGTCGGGTTAGTCTCAATAGAATCAATTGAATCAATAGACTTAGAATTTTCAAACGAATCACATAAAACATCCATAGAATCATTATCATTTGAAATTCTAGAAGTAGTAAAATTCTCATTAAAAGAGACATGAAGTGATTCCTCGATCGTAGAGGATCTTTTGTTGTATATCCGGTAGGCTTTGCTACGTGAGGAATACCCAACAAATATCCCCTCATCCGATCTCGGATCAAACTTGTCCAAATTATCATATGTGTTTTTAATAAAACATTTTGCGCCGAAAACACGAAAATGTTTAACTTGAGGCAATCTACCAAACAACAATTCATAGCAAGTTTGTTTGGTGCAGGGCCTCAAAAGTATTCTATTAAACACATAACAAGCGGTGTGTACCGCTTCCGCCCAAAATTGATAACCAAGTTGACTATCTTCGAGCATAGTGCGAGCACACTCCACAAGCGTTCTATTCTTCCTCTCAACAACACCATTTTGAGGAGGTGCGCGAGGGAAAGAAAACGTGTGAGTAATTCCAAGATCATCACAAAAATTTGAGAAAGACTCATTCTCAAATTCACCCCCATGATCACTACGAATAGTGACAATGGTGGTTCCGATGAGATTTTGTACTTTCTTCACAAATATTGTGAAGTTTTCAAAAGCTTCATTTTTATTACATAAGAAAAATACCCATGTAAATCTTGAATAATCATCAACGATGACTAGTCCATATCTTGCATTTCCTAAGGAAGCAACTCTAGTTGGCCCAAATAAATCTAGATGTGATAGCTCTAGTGGCCGTTTCGTAGAAATGCTTTTCTTAGGTTTAAATGAAGATTTAGGAAGCTTGCCACGTTGACAAGAATCACAAAAACTTTTCTTTTCGAAAACGAGCTTCGGAAAACCTTTAATGGAATTTAATTTCGAAAGCTTATAAAGTGTTCCAAAGTTCACATGTCCAAAGCGTCGATGCCATAAGTGTTGTTCACTTGTGTTGGCAACGAGACATTGTTCATATGACTTAGGAAGATCCAAAATATAAATATCTTTATGGCGTGTGCCGGAAAATAATAATTTATTATTATCACTTGAAATATGACACAATCCTTTCGCAAAGCTAACTTTGTAACCTTTGTCACAAAGTTGACTTATTGAAATAAGATTATGATTTAAACCATTAACTAGATAGACATCACTAATTAAGGGTTTAGAAGGGTTACCCACTTTACCAACACCGACGATGGTTCCGCTCTCGTTGCCTCCAAATACGACGCGATTTCCATTTGCAATGGGAACCACTCCGGAGAGCAATTGAGCGTCACCCGTCATGTGTTTTGAACACCCGCTATCGAGTATCCAATTCCCTTTGGAACTAAATTTAAATTTGTTGCTCCTCTTCTTTTTCTTTTCCTTGAGTACCTAAAGATAGAAACTTTCATATCATGGTACCCAAGGTCATTGGGTCCTCAAAAGTTAGACCTTTGGAAGCCAAGTCCAATTGGACTTAGACTTCCCCACATAATTTCTACTATGCACAACATCCGAAAAATAAGCATTCATATATACTTGTTTTTCATCCATGCTTGTGTCCTTTGGGCTCCAAATAGTGAAAATTTTGGGAGCCATCATCCTATTGGGTGCATGCATGCGTTGTTGGTTTCTACGTGATGCATGTCGTGGATAGGCATACGGAACATGATGGAATGGTGCACGACGAGAATTATTCATATGATGAGGTGGGTGAACATATGCATGTGTGGGAACACGTGCGTGAGGGTGTCTCACATGGTGTGCACGTGCCCGTGAACGTGTAGCATAGAAATCATCATATGTGTGAGATGGTGGAGTAGGACGTGTGTTCCTACGTGGCATGGTATTTGTGTATATATAAGCATGCCCCTTCTTTGGAGGTCCACCCAAAGTGGGTTTCTTTCCAAAAGAGGGTGTGGACGAGGTGGAAGCACCATTGGTAGATGAACTACCAATAGAGTGTTTGCTACCACTCGTAGAGTCACCGGAAGTTGGCCTAACAAAAGTAGTGGCCGCTTTGGATGGACATCCCATCGTATACCCCAAACCAATGTGGTGATTGGCCGGAAGTAAGTGACTTAGGATTTTATCCAAATGGTCCTTACCCTTATTGAATCTATTGATTCGGCCTAATGTGTTCTCATATTTCTCTTTGAGAGAACGCATAGAAGTATCTAATGTGGATACTTGCGATGTGAGCACATAAACACGAGATTTAAGATTCTCGTTCTCAATACTCAAAGTCGAGTTTTGAGAAGTTAAATCCGCTATCCTATGTTCTTCAGTATCATCAATGCTAACATGTTCAAGTTTAGATTTGAGATTAACAATCTCATTTCTTAACTCTTCAACAACGGTGTCGTTGTTGGTGATGATAGTCTTAGGCGAGGTTTGAATGCTAGCTAGGTCATCTTTTACTTTAGTATATCGATTTACTAATTTAGTGTATTTAGACCATAAATGAGAGTTAGCATCCCTAAGATCATCCATAGTTACCTCATCGCCTTCGTCGTCGCTATCATCGGAGGAGGAAGATCCTTGATCATGCTCCTCTCTTGCCATGAAGCACATGTGCGCTTGCTCCACTTTCTCATCATCCGACTCTCCGCTTGAGGAATCCTCGGAGTCGGTGAATGTTGCTCCGACAAGTCCCTTTTTGTACCCCTTTTTGTACTTCTTTGACTTGTCGAACTTCGGCGCCTTCCACTTCTCCTTTTGCTTGTTTTGAGGACAATCCGCTTTGATGTGTCCTGGCTTATTGCATTTAAAGCACAAAGGTGGAGAGGCGTTAGTAGAAGTAAATTTAGATTTTTGTTTGAAGTTACCCTTTCGGAAGAAGCGATTGAACTTCTTTGCCATGAGTGCAATGGATTCCATGTCCATTTCTTCTTCCGAGTCCTCATCATCGGTAGAGGTGGATGAAGCCGCCTTGAATGCAATCGCCTTTTTCTTAGGCGCATCTTGGTTCAAATAGGACTTCATCTTTTCTTGTAACTTCACCTTGCTATCTTTGCGTACCTCGTATGACATCAAAGTACCCATTAGTTGAACTACGGTATATTTGTTCATGTCATTACCTTCCTCGATGGCGAAGGTACGTTTTTCCCAAGAAGAGGGAAGTCCTTCAATAAGCTTTGAGCACTTCTCCTTTTGAGTGTAGGACTTGCCGAGGGCCTCTAACTCGTTTATTATGTCAACAAAGCGAGCGTAATATTCTTTCATCTTCTCGCCCTGTTGCATATGAAACATTTCGTAATCTTTGTTTACGACTACGAGTTTAGAGTCTCTTACCCTATTCGTCCCTTCATGAAGAATGAGGAGGGAGTTCCAAATTTGATATGCACTCTTACATGTGCATATCTTATTGAAGTCCTCGGGCTCCAATGCGCATTGCAAGGCGTTCATTGCCTTGGCATTGCTTACCTCCGCGGCGATCTCCGCGGTAGTCCATTTCTCAAAGTCTTCTTCTTCGGGTTCAATGTATTCCTTCATTGTGGTCCTCCATAAGGATGCACTCCGGAGGAAGGTTTCCATCCGGCATTTCCAGTACCCGTAGTTGGTACCGTTGAAGAATGGAGGCCTCGTAGAGGAATGTCCTTCCATCACCGAAGATGCTCCTTCTCGATTCCTGAAGGTGTCATAGTTGGAAGGTGGACGCACGGTCTTGTTGTCGTTGGCAGACATAGCTAAGTATCTGGCTCCGATACCAAATGTAATGCCCTACAAGCTACTGCACAAGTACTAGAGGGGGGGTGAATAGTACTTTAAAATAATAAGGAGTATAATTCCAAATTAAATTGCAAACAACTACCAAATCAATTTGCGGAAGCTTAAATTGAATGACAACAACAAAATTAACAATGCAAACAAATGATGTTAATGGGTTCGGATCCACCCAAGTCTCCCCGACTTGTTCCCGGTGATCCTACGTCCCAACCACCCGGATCCCCTCCGGATACTTGAGTTAGAAACCCTAACTCAAGATTTCCACTATGAATATCTTGTGAAAAACCTTCACAAGATCAAATCATACAACAACGGAAATAGTGAATCCCACAACCCGGGATCACAACCTTCTCTCACAACCGAGAGAATCAACAAGCAATATAAATGAGTTATATTGAAATAAGCAAACTTACCACAAAATCCTATACCTTGAGTTTTTCTTACCCAATAGGTGAAATGGAGGATTTGAGGAAGATGAAGTCACCAAGACCTAGCACCAAGGAAATGACCAGCAATCGGTGCCTAGGGATGATTTGGAGACTTGGATCAAGCAATAGCTTGAAGAGCTCACCAAGAACAAGCTTCTCTCTAGATGGATTCTAGATCTAGAAATGAGAGAGAATGGGTTTCTTGTGAGGAAGAGAGCTTTAGATTTGAGTGAGAAAAGCTATCTCTTTTGATCTCAATGAATCTCTGAATGGAAGCTCTAACCTAGATAGAAATGACCTAGGTTCGTATTTATAGGGTCCCATAAAAACAACTTAGGTCACTCTCCAACGGATAGAAATCTGGGAGAATTAGTCGGTCAAAGAACAATCACTGACCGACTAGTTCATCAACTAGTCGGTCAGTCAAACAGCATGGACCGACTAAGAGAGGAACTGAGAAGAAAGAGAATTTCAGACCTAGAAATCTAGTCGGTCCAAGAAGACATTCTGACCGACTAGTTTCACAACTAGTCGGTCAGTCAGTGAACGTAGACCGACTAAGAGGCAAAATGAAATAGTCTGAACACAAGTTGACTTAGTCGGTCCAAGAACAAAAGTTGACCGACTAGATTGTCAACTAGTCGGTCACCAAACGTTCTTAGACCGACTAACGATAAACAGTAGCTTAGGAGAAATTTAGCATGAACAGTAAGTCACAACTAGTCGGTCAAAGAAGCATCACTGACCGACTAGTTCACAAACTAGTCGGTCGGTGAGTCAACGTAGACCGACTAACTGTAAACAGTAAAGTCCAAGAAATTAAGGAATAAACTAGTCGGTCCAAGAAGAGTTGCTGACCGACTAGATCACCATCTAGTCGGTCAGTACTTGTTCTTGTACCAACTAACATGCACAAACAAGACCGAATCGAAGCGCGACGCTTCGAGGAAGTTATAATGAACTTGTACTAAGATCCTAGAGCTACGATATGAGCGTTATGAAGTTAGAATGGTAAGATATACTCAAGGCTTAACATTCTATATATCGAAGCTAAAAAGACTATAAATAAAACCTTAATAAACGGTCTTCGAGAGCTTCGATTGATTCTTCATAACTTCCAAAACGGCGCAAGAGCTTCAACGAAGCTTTAGGCATGAATACGAGCTTTGGGAAGTGTTGAGATGTCGCTTTGAATGTTCTCGTGAATTTGGCGACGATCTCCAATACTGCGCTCACAAATTGTTAGTTCATGGATTATTTATGTTTGTTCATCATCAAAACCAAATCCGGGGAGTCCAATATTCAACAAATCTCTTTTCCCTTTCCAGACATGGTGATGACGTGGTGGGACAATGATACAGCGGGGGTGTCTATGATGATGATAAGGCAGATGAAGCATATAGAAACAAATTCAAGACATTGCATATAAGGAAATAAATATGAAGAGTGGAAAGAAATTACCTAACGATGATGCAAGTCCAAACTCCTGAAAGATTCCATGTCGTATAATGGAACAATCTGGGGAGCCGCCGCTCGCTGATCCGTCAAGAAAGAAAATTTTGAAAATGGGGGCCAGGGTTAGGGTTTAGGCGATTTGTGGGTGAATGTGGTCAATGGGAAGGATATTAATGGTGGGGGAGTGTGGGAAAAGGATGGGGGGTGTGATCTCAGGGGTGGAGGGATCTATGGGAGAGATCAATTTGGACTGTGGGAGGAGTGAACGTGCGAATGCGAACTGTGGGAATCGGGTGAATGAGTTCGGGTCGGGGGGTATGTATAGAAGCGTTAACGAATCGATCGGGTGAGGGTTCACCCGATCGGTTGGGTAAATTTTCAAAATTCCTTGTCGGTCAACAGCTACAGGTCAACCGATCGGGTGAGATCTCACCCGATCGGTTGACCGCTTCCCAAATTTTCCTGAGAGCACTGTGCTTTTCACCCGGACATCCGCCCGATCTCGGCCTCGGCTCAACCGATCGGTTGATTTACCCTCAAAAATTCCTGAGGGCTCTTCAGCATCACCCGATCTTCCACCCGGTCAGCCTTATATACCACCTGATTGGTTCGTTGTTGCGCTGACACAAGCCATCTTCAGACACGGTCCAACCGATCGGTTGATTCATCACCCGATCATTTGGAGATGATTTCATGCACAATTTCAAAGATTAATCTAAGTTTCCCAACGGTGACCCCCATTGCTGGATTTATTCACTAAAATTTAGAAAAATAATCCTAAGAATAACGAAGAAAGTTTAGAACATGGATTGCCTCCCACGAAGCGCTGTTGTTTAAAGTCGTTTGCTAGACTCATCATTTAGTGGTCAATTCGGATCCGGAGGATTAGTAGATGAGCCATCGGTCGTTGAGATTCCGACCGGAGAGATTGCTGGTTCACTAATCGCATAATGTTTTAGGCGCTACCCATTGACTTTGAACGGCTCATCTCTTCCCATTATCTCAATTACTTTGTGCGGGAAGACCTTGGTGAAGCGGAAGGTCCTGACCACCTCGACTTGAGCTTTCCAGGAAAAAGCCTCAGCCTCGAGTTGAATAGGAGAACTAAGTCTCCTTCCTTAAATTCTTTCTTCAGAATGCGCTTATCGTGCCACCGTTTCAACTTTTCCTTGTAGATCCGGACGTTTTCGTAAGCATTGAGCCGGATCTCATCAAGCTCATTCAGTTGTAACTGTCGGTGGTTTCCAACCTCCTTAGTGTCAAAATTCGGATTCTTGATGGCCCAAAACGCTCTGTGCTCCAATTCCACGGGCAGATGGCATGCTTTCCCGTAGACAAGTCGGTAAGGGGTTGTGCCGATCGGAGTCTTGAACGTAGTCTTGTAAGCCCAGAGTGCGTCTGAAAGTTTCGATGACCAGTCCTTCCTAGAGTTGGCCACTGTCTTCTCCAGTATGCTCTTAATCTCTCTGTTCGAAACTTCCACTTGGCCGCTTGTCTGTGGATGATAGGCACGTCCGATTCGGTGTTGCACCCCATATGTCTTTAAGAGAGCTTCGAATTTCTTCTCTATAAAGTGGCTCCCTCTGTCACTGATCAAAACTCGAGGCACGCTGAATCTCGGGAAGATATTGTTTTTAAGGAATTTGGCGACCACCCGGGAATCATTAGTGGGGCTGGCTATCACTTCCACCCACTTGGACACATAATCCACGGCTACCAAGATATACTGATTCCCAGAGGACGAGGGGAACGGTCCCATGAAGTCGACTTCCCACACATCAAAGATCTCGACCTCTAAAATGTAGTGCTGCGGGATTTCGTTCCTTTTGGAGATGTTTCATGTTCTCTGGCATTTGTCACAAGCCTGGACATAAGCGTATATGTCCTTGAAAAGGTTCGGCCAATAGAATCCACTCTGTAGGATCTTCGCCGTTGTCTTGTAAGCACTCGCATGGCCTCTACACTGCTGATCATGGCAATGGGAGATTATGGAGGTCGCCTCAGTTTTAGGAATGCACCTTCGTATCACCCCATCGTTACAGGTCTTGTACAAATAGGGGTCGTCCCAATAAAATTTCCAGACCTCATGAAAGAATTTCTTCTTCTTCTGATAGCTCACGTTGTGGGGGTCGATGGCGCATGTCAAATAATTGGCGATGTCGACATACCATGGAGTCCAAGCGGAAGAGACGGAGAAGAGATGATCGTCGGGGAGTGAGTCGTCAATGGGATTAGCGTCCGGATCGAGAGTAGGCATTCTGGACAAGTGATCGACAACGACATTCTCCTCCCCCTTCTTGTCCCTGATCTCCAAGTCGAACTCCTGGAGGAGGAGAATCCACCTTATGAGCCGCGGCTTAGCCTCCTTCTTGCTTAAAAGGTATTTGAGAGCCGCGTGATCCGTGTGCACGATTACCTTGGCACCAACAAGATACTACCGGAACTTGTCCATGGCATAGATGACAGCTAGCAATTCTTTCTCTGTGGTCGTATAGTTCCTTTGGGCTACGTCAAGGGTCTTGCTCGTATAGTATATAACAAGTAGATTTTTATCCTTCCTCTGCCCCAAGACCGCCCCAACTGCATAATCGCTAGCATCGCACATTAGCTCGAATGGTAGACTCCAGTCCGGCGGCTAAATCACCGGTGCGGAGATGAGAGCTTGCTTCAGAATGCAGAAGGCTTCCATACACTCGTCATCGAAGATGAAAGGTGCATCCTTCATAAGGAGTTGAGTCAATGGCCTGGAAATCTTGGAGAAGTCCTTTATGAAGCGACGGTAGAATCCCACGTGCCCTAAAAACCACGGACTCCCCGAAGGTTAAGTGGAGGTGAAAGTTTTTCGATCACTTCTACCTTTGCCTTGTCTACCTCGATCCCCCTTGAAGAGATGACATACCCCAATACAACTCCTTCTTGGACCATAAAATGGCATTTTTCCCAGTTCATCATTAGTCCTTTATCCTGGCACCTTTCCAATACTTTAGTCAGGTTGCAGAGACACGAGTCAAACTCTGTTCCGTAGATGGAGAAGTCGTTCATGAAGACCTCCATTATATCCTGGGAGTAGTCAGAGAAGATTGTAGACATTAATCTTTGAAATGTAGCCGTGGCGTTGCAAAGCCCAAACGACATTCTCCTGTAGGCATACATCCCAAAAGGACAAGTAAAAGTCTTCTTCTCCTGGTCATCATTATGGATGGGGATTTGCAGAAAGCCGGAGTATTCATCCATGAAGCAGAAGTAGGTGTGCTTCGCCAGCCTCTCGAGCATCTGATCAATGAAAGGAAGAGGATAGTGATCCTTCCTTGTGGCCTTGTTCAGTTTTCGGTACCCCGTGATGGTCCTAGTGGGTATGAGCTCGTTTTTCTCGCGAATTACCTTCATTCCTCCTTTCTTGGGTACAACGTGCACCGGGCTAACCCAGTGACTGTCAGAGATAGGATATATGATCCCAGCATGTAGGAGTCTAATAATCTCCTTCTTGACCACCTCCATTATGATGGGATTCAGTCTTCGTTGTGGCTCAATTGAGGAGGCTTGCTTGTCTTCAAGCAGTATCCTATGTGAGCAAATCCCCAAGCTCACTCCCTTCAAATCTTCGATTGCATACCCGAAAACATTCTTAAATCTTTTTAAAACACCAAGTAGTTTGGTCATCTGTTCTTCAGGCAGCAAGAAGTTCACTATGACTGGCAGCGTCGAATTCTCCCCTAAATATTCATACTTTAGTCCCGGAGGTAACTCTTTCTTCTCAACCTCTTGGGGTCCCGACGCGTATTTCTCAAGCTGAGCATCCTCAAGTGAAAGGACTTCTTCTTGGGTCTCCTGGAAGCCAGCGTCTGGAACTTCACCTCCACCCGTGGTTTCGCAAGATGAAGCTTAACATGGCAAAGAGGGGATAGGTGAGGAGGGCTTTAGGTCCTTCTCATGCAAATGATGATGATCCGGGTAGAAGGCCTCAACGCAAAAACAGGTCTCAACAGTCGATAGTTCTCCACCACTACTCTCATCTTCCTCACTGTCCCAAGATCCAGGGTGCTCTATAGATGTTTGCAAGGGATAGATTGATTCCGGTTCGACATACTCGATGAACTCTGTCTGATAGTTCTCCGGGCAAAACTCCTCGTGGGTGCATAATTCTTCCCCACAGATTTCGGAACTGGGTACGTCAATATACGTCGCTTCATCTGGAGGAAAGAAAGTTGTTGTGACTGGATGCTGCTGCACATCATGATACCTCCTCTGATTTTCTACAGTAACTGACAGAAGGGATAGGATGTTCGAGGCACTTAGAGATTCTATCAAATTCCGTGCCAAATAGCTGACGTGGTGCGAATGATCCCAGATATCGCTCGAAACAGCAGACAACAACCTTGTCACGGAGCAGAAAACCTATAGGAAACGGAGAGAGGGAGAACTGTATGGATAGAAAGCATGTCAATAGCACGGGTTGTATGAATGTGGAGGCGAGGAGCAGTGATGGTACCAATTCTATACAACTAATATATACAATATGTCGAAGTAAAATCAAAAAGGTGTTGAATGCGAAAATTATCGCGAGGTGAAGATGTGAGTTAGACTCAAGGGTTCAACTAGTCCTAAAATTAACAAGCACGTTGCCTCCCTGGCAACGGTGCCATAAAGCTTGACGTCCCCTAGTTTTGAGCATAAAAGTGCAATAGGATTGGGTATACTAGATTTAAATATTTATACCGCAAACGCACGGTGTTGTAGTGTGTCTTGGGGGTCGAACACAGGTAGGCGTGTGTTGTGTTTGTGTCTAAGAGGAACCGGTTCACCCTACGAGTGAGCTAGCCCGAACGATCGATGGTTGTCACGGTAAATAGATGCGAGGGCTAAACAATATAAAAGTAAACATAGGACTTCGGTTTCCGCCCTATCATGTGTTCTCACTATTACGACCGACGGATAGGAATACGATCAGATTTAGGGTTTAGTGGTGAGACGTTGCCTCTAAGAGTGGTACCAGCGTCCCATGGGCCCGATATTCCGGTCGATGCCCATGATACGCCGGACTACCCGGGTTCGATCGGTGGGCATTCACATGTCCATTAACATCGACCGACTCCGGGAGCACTAAGCTCGCAACGATTACTCCCAACATCTCATCCTACCATTCCTACGCGCTAGGATTTGATGTCTACGCTAAGGGCGTGAGCTGTTGCTAGGGAGTCAACCGCTAAGTTTATTCCCCCTTGGCCCGACGTTCAAAGACGGTCTTTTCCTGCCAATGACAATGAATCACCCCGTTTAACCATCTAAATTCCTAATCCCTATCGAAATCCTAGTTCTATGAACGCATTAGGGAGAACCCACGAAGGGGTTTCCACCAAAATCCCAGATATGGGAACTACTCACAAATCGTTGCTAAAAAGCAATCTAAATGAAAATCAACCGTAGAAATCATGATCAAGCGATTGAAATGAGGTAGTAGCAATGCTATAAAGATAGTATTAAAGTTTGAAAGCAATCAGAAGACTTACAAAATGCAATAAAATTCCAACCGTCACCGTACAAGAAAAAGACAGAAAAAATAACCACTCCCGTTTTCACAACCCTAGGTCAACTATTTATACAAATCGACATCACCCGATCGGTTGAAGCTTCAATCGATCGGGTGAGCTGCTTGGCGCTTCAGCATCGACGTTCAGAACTTCAACCGCTCGCTTGGTCCTACTGGTTGGCATCTCCGGGTCGTCGTTTGGATATTACGGCATCAGGTGAACCGATCGGTTGAATATTCAACCGATCGGTTGGAATTATCTCCAAAATGGCCGAGAGTTCTGTCGATTTCACACGGTCAGTGAACCGGTCGGTTGAGCTCTTCGGGTCATCGTTTGGAAAAATCAGCTACAAATGAACCGATCGGGTGAGATGTCACCCGATCGGTTGGAATTCAGCTCCAAATGGCCGAGAGCTCTGTTGGATTGAACCGGTCGACGAACCGGTTGGTTGAGCTGCTCCTCACTCCAGCCTTTGTCTGGGTCGGATACGCGTGCATCACCCGATCGGTTGGCTGTGTCCAACCGATCGATTGAGGGCTGAAACATAGCGGTCTTCGTCGTTTGACCCCCTGGATCGCGGGTGACTCCTCTTGCTCCAGGGACTCATGATATCTTTTTTATATGTCCCCTACGCTGGCAATCTCCTGCAAACACACAAAAACACCAAGAAGTGAAAGAAAACTAAAAATCCCAAGAAAATGGGCACGGGACGACGGAAAACAACAGAAAAACACAAAGAAGACGTGCGTGGATATATAAAATATAAACACATGTCAACGTCGTAGCAGAAAACTACGAATCACTATTTCACGAATTCACGAATCACTAACTTTTCACATTGTGCACAGGGTTTACGCCTTACAGCTGAAGTGGCTGTACATGCACACTTCTATGCTGAGTGGTCGCTTAACCCTACCCCTCCACGTGTATCGAGCGTTGGTTTCCCAACTACGGTGTGCTAGCTTCTGGATCATGAGCCAGGAAGTGTTTTTGGTTTGGCATAGGGGTGCACCTAGCCTTAATCAATATGTAGGAGTCAAGATCCTACTCGCCGCAGCTTACCTTTTAAAGTAGCGTGTGCTACACAATCATGATAGAGCAAGATGATGCATGAAATGACATGACAAGTTGCATGAGCATGACAATAAGCAATTAATAGTGCGTACAGATAATTTGAAAGTAAACATGACATGTGGCATGAAATGATAGCATGGTAAAGGTGTCGGATCTAGCTTCGTTGTCAAGCTAGATAAAGTAGGATGTCAGATCTAGTTTCGTTGTCAAACTAGATCAAATATGGTCATCTAGGCTACTATCATTTCACCTCCTAGTCTCTTTTACACTATTTTACAAAATGGCCTAAAACATGGCCAAACAAATTACTGTGCAAGTTTCACTTGCCTGAAAGAGACGTGCTGCAATCACAGATCAGCAAGGTCTAGAACTTCCTATATGCTCAATCAACGCCCAGCCTACAGTCCCATATTATTAATCTTTGATTAGTGAGTTACCAAAGCAATGAAAACACAATTTTTATCTTGTTAACATGCGGGTGTGGATTCTTACGGTTCAGAGATTACCCTTAGCACGACGCGAGAGCTACACTGACGTTGGGTAGCGACGTCAGGGGTTGGACTCCGGTAGCGCGTACGGTACAGCAGATAGCAGCGACGAAAGACGATCAACCGGTTAGCGATACAATCACCGAACAACGACGCGAAGGGGATGGACAGTGGCACAATGTTGAGGGCACAGACAGCGGCACAGAAAGCACAGGAGATGGCAGACGGATCTGTCCGTGGGTTCGGGCAGCACAGATCTGAAGTTGCGCGCGAATCTGAAGTTTGCACACACGTGGGAGGAGCTCCGGGGTTGCAACGGCTGGGAAGGACTTACATGGCTAGAGGGGGACCGAGGGGGTGGAGAGCGGTAGCGGGGTGGCCGGCGGCGACTAAAACAGCCCAGGCTGCAAGTTATAGGCGAGGGAGGACAGTTTTGGTGTTTTTGACGTTTGTGCGCTGTTTGTGGAAGGTGGAGGAAGGGTTAACGTGAGGGAAGCTAGGAGATGATAAGGGACGTCGAGGGGAGTTCACTGGTTGTAGCGGATAGGGATGGCAGTAATGGCCTGACCCACCCGGCCCGACCTAGCCCGACCCGGTTTTGACCCGGCCCAACCCGGCCCGCAGCCGGGTCGGGGCAAGCTTGGGCTTTGTATGCGCCCCGGCCTGCCCGATAAAATATAGAGGTTCTAAAAAACCTTACTATTTTGATGGGGACCATGCATCAGTGAATAACCCATAACTCATACTCTATTCCATTGTCTCCCAATTGGGCCAATTCCCAATTCCAAATTACCAAACAATTCAAAATTCTCCCAATTCACAAATAAAATTTTTATTTGGGATTCATATGGATGGCAGTTATGACCTGACCCGACCAGCCCGACCTGGCCCGACCCGGTTTTGGTAAGAAAGTACCCGCCCCGCCTCGGCCCGCGACCTGCCCCGCCCCGGCCTGCAGATGGGTCGGGCAAGCTTGGGTAGTTAAATACCCGAACCGACCCGCAATATTACCATTCCTAGTGGGGGACGGCCAGCGGCGGCCTGGAAAGTGCTGGCCGAAATTTCCAAGGGATGAGGCTAACAGCAGTTTTTCAATGGGGTTTTGGGGTGTTTGCACGGGTTTTAAAGCGAGGATGAGGGGGTGGTCGACGAGGGGAAGGTTATTGGAGGTAGGGGAGGTGAGGGAAGGCTAGGCCGGAGGTTGGGTGGTCGTCGGAGGTCAAAAGAGGGTCGGCCGAATTTTTCCAATGAAGGTGCATTGACAGCTTTTTGCCAAGAGCCCTAGTTTGCATTTTCATTTGAAGAAGAATGTTGCTATTTGGGGCTAGGTTTTTGGGATTTTAAGTATTATAGGAGGAGAGAGGGAGAGATGGAGGGGGTTTAGATTAGTTAAAACAGTGGGTTGAATAGCCCATTGGGTGAGTATAAGAAAACAGTTTTGATAAAGCGTTTTGAAAGGGGGTACATTTAGGTGATTTGAGAGAGAAGTTGTGAGAGGGTGGGGGTAGACTTAGGTTGAAATGGGATGGCAATTAGCAATGAAATATTTTCATGAAACGTATCAGGCCTAGTTTAATTAGGTTAGTTAATTAATCAAGTTAATTAAGCCATATATATTAGAAGGGGATTAGTGGGAAAAGTGGGTCTAATAGTGTCCGATAATTATGAGAAAAATGCCAGAACGACCGTGTCGACAAGAGAATCGAGATTAAGGAGATTGGTCATGGGCTAGGGCAACGGAAAGCGGAACTAAAAATATAAAGGTCTATCGACGAAGATGGAAGCTACGACACCTCTACAAACAAAGTTATTTTGTGGAAGAACGACCCGTGAAATGACGTTCAAAAACAATTCCACAAATAAGTACTCTTCCAGATGGTCACAACGGCATATCACATCATAGGTTTCAGATACAAGAAGAGACCAAAATAAATACGCGTACAAACAAAAGTAGCGCATGAAAACCGTGCGATCGAAAAGCGACCGTGACAGGTAAGTCACAATAATTCTAGAAATGGAAGTAAAAGCAATGTACAAGCATGGGAATGAACAGACTAGGGAAACTAACTATATGCATCCAAGCAAATGTGACAAGTAAATGAACATCAGTCATACATGCAAATGCGATAAGTAACGTACAAGAGCAAAAACGATGACATGGCATATATGACATGGTAATAAAGCAGGTAAGGTAGCAACAATAGTAAGATAAGCATGCATATGGAGTAACAATAATAAAACAAACAGGCAGTAATGTAGTAACTGATCTACATGACTCAAGTTGGAGAGTATAATATGCAACCATTGAGTTCATTTCTTGCCTGGATGCAGTAGGTTTTGCCGACACAGGCAGCATGTAAGGTTTTACCGACTCAGGCAGCATGTTGGGGTTTGCCGACTCATGCATCTATATTTACCGATGCATGCAGCAGGTATATGAACTCCAGTCACTCCCACACTCTCTCAAACTATGAGTTACCCCAAATCCAGTGAAGTGTCAAGTGTTATCTGTATATGTTTCTTACGGGATGTTCCACAAGATATTCCACAGAATGTACCACAACATATTCCACATGATATTCTGCAAGATAGTCCATTCGATAATTCATTAGCATTCACTGAGTTATAGATGTCATGCAGCATGTGATGTGACTATTTAAATGTCATGCCTTATTTTGCACTATACGTGTATTTTTCTGAACACACGCGGTATTTCTACCTACGATGCATACGTGGGCATGAAATAAGCATTGATATCGATGTATGTGACGTAGTGAATAGGGGATTGGGCCGTAATACATGGCTAAGGAAAGGGAATGCGAATGTGGAAGCGGGAGAAGTGCAAATGGCGTCGTGGAAGTAAAACGACAGGAGTGTGTTAAATGTGTGTGTGTGAAGCATGTATGCTCGCATGGATGTGCATGGATGTGTGTAAGAAGAGCCATGCAAGTGTGAAAAGGATTAGGGGTCAATGGCAACCCCCGTAAATTTTTGGAAAGGCTAGGGGCAAAACGGTCATTTGGACTAAAGCTGTTGTGCGTACACCCTAAGGTGGTCGGTATCTAAAGTAATGGAAAACTTTGTAAATACTTGGAAGGTGAAGGGGTATTTTAGTCATTGCCTCATTTAATATTCCCATGGAATATTCCATTCTTGCATGAGAAGAAATTACACTTGTAATTATCTTCTTCCTTTCTACACTCTTCTTTTCAGTTCTAAATCTTTCTTCTATTTTCTCCTTTCTCCTTTCCCCTTCCATCCACACCATGGCCGGCCACCCTCCTAGCCATGGCCGAAATTCTTCAAAAAAAAGAAGAGGAAGAAGAAGAGGAGGAGGAGGAGGAGGAGGAGAAAGAGAAGAGAAGAAGGAGTGCTTCCTTGAGGTAGCAAGGTCAGCTTGGTTGGAGATGACTTGGAGTTGGGTTCAGGGTAGCACTTGGTGTGAGCTGTCTTGTGGTGTAACGTGGTTGTCTTGGGAGGTGGAGAATGACGGTGTATGTGTAGTGGTGTACTTGGACTATGTACGTAAATGAAAGTTGTTGTATAAAATAATTGTTGTTGTTGTTCTATACTATTTATTAGTTGTTGATATTCTAATGAAGCTGCATTTATACTATCCCAGCATGTGCACAGTGGCCTGCCTATTCAGTCACTTCTCTCCTCTCTCTTCACCCTCGCTCTTCAGGATACTTGGAAAAAAATTTAATTGTCGGGTATTCTGGAGAACGGGGCGTGACAGTTTTTGGCGGCCCATGCAGGTCACCGCACTGCGATGTGCGTAAGGATAGTACATGTAATGCTTTGGTAGGCGATTGAATGGGTTAGCCCTAAGGTGGGTAGTGATCTTAGTGACCTTAGAGCTTAAGTGACCCACCCTTAAACCCCTAACTTAGGAAGTCAGAGGATGAACTTCCTAATAATGAGAATATTAGTTGGTATCAGTGTATATTAGTTGGTGTCAGTGTATGCAGATATAGTAATGAGGATACGTGTATATAAACACAATTGTTGTACTTGGATACTTGAATTATATGCGTCGCATGTATACTTGTATTCAGTATATATACATATTTGTATTTGAATAGCATGAAAGTTGCATGCATAGTTAGATGTGGAAGTATATACTAGGCGGGTGAATACTTGAGTGTATGTATACTACGTCTCTACAAAAGTACATGATATGGATATGTGAGACCGGTATGTGGTATATTTGTGTGACTCCGAAACATAGGTGATGTATACATGTTTACTCATGGACGGATATTGGTGGGTACCTATAAGCTAGTGGGGACATACGCCTTGTATGTGTGTGAGTAAAGATATGTACATAGCTGATATGAGTGCATGTAAGCGTTTTCCTACCTATTACATTATGATTGTTCCCAGTGTGGGAAAGTACTAAGGTGCGTATATCTATCCTTGTGTGGATAGAGTGGTGGAGTGTTCATATGGTCTTGTAGATATATGTGGGAAAAGTGCATGTGTGTGAATATATGTGTGCTTGTAGGGGTAGGTGGTGTAGATATGGGTTGAAATATTGGTGTATATATATCGCTAGTGTTGTATTGCTAGTGTGTGAATTCCTAATGTGTTAGATTTGAATAACTGAGAATATATGTATGTGCTGCCTATGTGCATATAGGGAATGGTATATTGTTTTACTTAGGTATATGGTCGTGGGTGTATTATTGTGTGATGATAGGTGTTGTGTTTTGGCCATATATAGCGTGTATGTAGCAATATAGATAAGTGGTGGATGCACGGGTAATATGAGTAATGCTCCAGAGTGGTTGGAGTAGATGTATCCTAAGGTGGGTAGGGATAATTTATACCCATTCACCTAAGTGGAGGCCCTTGTCTCTATACCGTGCATATTATGGGATAGGGATGTTGGATCTGGATCCTAGCCTAGAGGGGGGGTGAATAGGCTTATAAAAAATAATTCGTGCAACCCACGAATAAGCACACGCAGTTATAGGAGCAGCAGGGTAAATAAAAAGCAGACACAGAGTACACAGCAGATTTACCCTGGTTCGGTCGTCCCAACGACTTACTCCAGCCCCCAAAGCAGAACTAGTATTGAATAGTGCAATATGTACAAAGCCACAAGTTAAAGCACGCTCAGAGCACCCTCTACGTCTCTACACTCGCCAGGCTCTCAGTACCCCACACACAGTGTTTCCTCTCACTATCAATCCTAGCAAAGCTTTCTACCAGCTAGTCCCAAACTAGCTGGGTCCCACTTGTCTAGTCCCAACCAGACAAGTCCCAAAATAGTTCACAAAAAATAGTAAAGTTTTCCCTACGAAGATCTACACACTACTACACAAAATAATGAACAGTAGAGTTTAGAAAGCTCAGTTTGTATAGCGGCGTAGTCTTCGTCAATCAGCACATGCCAGATGTCGTCTAGCAAGTAGTAGAAGTCTCCTCTCTCTTCAGCAACTCAAGATGCTCTGACGACACGGCTAGCAATGTGTACGTGCGCAACTCCCCTCAATAATTGTCCCTGCCTTTTTTGTTTTTATCTAATCAATCACCATGTGCCCTGTCAAACTTTCGGCACCCTCAAAATAATTCTTTTTCTTTGATCTTTGTCTCACCTGCACAACAAAAACACCAAAGACAGGTTACTTATTAAATAATATGTAATTGAAGTGCCTCTCGAAATTTTTGATGCGGTTGGTGATCTTCAAATAATTTTTGTGGCTTGGTGCACTTGAACTCTCAACCCCCCAATCAAAAAACAACTTCGGCTGCCCCCACAAAATTTTGGTCTCCTTGATTCACTGGGATTTTTGAAATGTGATTGGCTCTTGGAATATTCAAAGGCCGGCCTCTCCTATATTCATGCGGCTGCCCCAACAATTAAAAACCCTTTAAAATATTTCGGCTGCCTCAAAGGCCCTTTTAAAAAAATGTTTCACTTTGGAATTCAAAGGGAACGGTTGTAATACAAAAAATAGTGGCCTTCTCTTTTAGACATTGCATGCATTCATGATGAGAATCAATTTAAAAAGTGCATGCATTGAAAACGAACTAAAAGAAATTAAACAGATGCACTTCCCCTTTAATGTTGTGCCTGCTCTTCACAATTCTGTGCATGAGTCCCTTGGGAAAAAAATGGACGCAAGTTTCTTGAGAGATAGAAGTCGGAT
Source organism: Scilla litardierei (assembly GCA_030789695.1). NCBI lineage: Eukaryota > Viridiplantae > Streptophyta > Magnoliopsida > Asparagales > Asparagaceae > Scilla > Scilla litardierei. The sequence goes on from CM061134.1 coordinate 64,411,197, forward strand.
GCTTAGGTTGGCCGCAAGTTTAGTACCCTAGCTGGATGATGAAATTTTGGCCGACACCTAGGACTTGATAGCTTTGCAAATTCTTGTGTTTGCCGCAGACTTTGGTCTCTCCTTTTTGATATGAGCCGCAACTTCCTCTCCTATATTTTTGCTTCGGCTCCCTTGAAAATTTTTGTTTAAGCCGCCCTTTTCTTCAACCCTAGAGGATGGGTTTTTATAGGGTGATGATAGGGTGATGCGGTTGCGGGGAATCCTATTTTGAATAGGAGATTAGATATTTGGTTCTATCACTTTGCACCACAAATAAGAGATTTGATTTGATCAAATTGGGATTTGATAGCAATTCAAATTGAATATGAAATTGAAATTAATCTCTAATTGATTTGGCCACATCCCAAATAGATTCCATCTCTCTCCACATTGACCAAGTCAAAACTTCTTTGTGCACACACACTCCCTCTCTCCCAATATGCTATACGAATAGCAATTCCGCCAAAAGGTGAAAATATATTGTCTCGCCAATCCTGAAACACACTAGCACACACATTATATATCACGACACGTTTGTCATCATCAAACAAAGAGATCCTAGATCGTTGCGTCCAACAATCTCCCCCTTTTGGTGATGACAACCCCGTAAAAGATTTGAGCAATAAGTAGTGAAGTGTGTTGAAGGGTGTAATGATATATGATGTATGGATGAGTCATTCAAACAATGCAAAGCATGCACAACAATTAGGAAATATAAAAGCATGCTCCCCCTTCTCTCAAGCTCCCCCTTCAACAGTTATTCAAGTATTTTTCTCAAGCTCCCCCTTCAACAAATAATACCGACAACACACAAATCTTTCATTCTTTTTCTCCCCCTTTGTAATCACCAAAAGTGGATTAATGAAGTCACAACAATATTCCATGCAAAAATAAACCATTATTAAATGTAGCGTGATATTTGCTTGAGTTTTCCAAAAAATAGACAATTCATGCTCATAGAATTTCATAACACGACTTCCCACCTTTGTGTAAGTGTAGTGACATAGACATGAAAGTACAAGAGGAGATTCAATTTCAGAAAATCAACCAAATCAATCCACATTTTCCAATTTTCATGAATAACACTAGGATTGATTTTTCCCACCTCATCAAAGATGAGTTCAAGTTACCGAACCCCGAAACATGGCCTAAAAGGACTTTTAAATGCGGGTTGGCATTGCTTGACGAGTTATATACACCAACGCTAATGATTACCCATTTAGCATAAGTTGGATACTCGTGGGTTGTGTATTAGCCATGAAGTGTATCCATTTTTCATACGGAGCAAATATAGGTTTTTTTTTCAATTCTTTTGTGCTCAATTTTAATTCATGGCTAAACACTTCATATCCCTTAGAAAATTCAGAAATTAATCATTCCTACGTTCACTTTCCATTATTCTTCAAAAGAATCTCCAAAAGCACTAAAAAGTCAATTATCGTGGAGTGCAAATGTAGGTATAGAAGTCAAGTTTAAAACTTATGAGACATGTCATGGCTACTCAAAAGAATAACATCATGTTCATGTAGCTACAAAAATAATGAATTGACTTCTACAAGGGATAGATTGATCATTCATACAATACCACTTAAGAGATTCATAAGAGGATAATCCATAAGCACAATTTTTTTTATTTTTTTTTCAAATTTTTTTTTGTTTTTTTTCAGAAATAAAAACATTTAAAAAACCATGCATGCAAGCACACAAAACAAAATAAAAACAAGCACACAAAAACTATCTATGAAGGTATGCAATGAAATGCAAAGATGGATAAAAATTATACCTTCTCGTCGCTATTTGACGAAGGAGCTAAAAGAATGAGACATTGAAAAATTTGCTCCTCGCCAAATCTCCACCTTACCTACATGAAAGGTGTTAAGTGTGACCTTGGAATCCAACAAGGTCCACTAGTGTTAGCCAATATTGTTTTAGGAACCCACACTTGTTTAAACTTGATATTAGCGTTCCTAAATTTACAATAATATGAAGTGTGGCCTACACTATCACAAGTAAAGCACTTTGCATATTTGATCTTTGCAATAGAGGGTGCATTGTGGAATTTCTTGAATTTTGACTTTTCGACATTTTTCAAACCAAATCCAAGTCCTCTTCTGTTATTGCCATATAGTTGATTCTCTAAAATAGTATCCAACAATTGTTTTCCCATAGAGAATTTCTTAATGGCCAATTCAAGATTAGAGACTTTGGATTTCAACAATTTATTTTCTTCCACAAGCAATGTGCATTTACTTATAAAAGTTCTCTTGTTTTCCTCTTCCTTCTTTTCAAATTCAATCATTTTTCTTTTAAAATCATTATCCAACATGCAAAATTTATCATTAAGCTCTCTAATCACATAGTCTTTTTCAGTTTCGAGCTTACTCAAATCAAGTTTAAGCATGCTAATATTATTCATCAAGGAAGGACAAGACAGGCAAGGTGCTTCATCATTAAAACTGGACTTTTCCTTCTTCAAAGTGTCAATAGTAGAGTCACGAGCAACAATATCAATTTTGAGTTTTTCAATCTCTTTAGACATTTCATATTCAGATTGTTGCATTTCAAAGTTCTCATTTTGATAATCATCTATAGTGGATTCAAGCTCTACTATTTTATCTTGCATTTCTTTACAAAGAGTAAGGAGTTCAGTTTTACTACCAGAAATTACCTCATCGTGTATTCCCATCAATGCCATGCATGAGTGGGCTTCATGTTCTTCCTCCTCACTCTCAGCTTCGTTGTCCATATCCCAAGTTAGCACCTTGGATTTTCCCTTTTCTTTAGCTACCTGAGCTGTCTCATGTGGGCAATCCCTCATTCGATGTCTTCTTTTCTTGCATTTAAAACAAGTCATTCTATTAGTAGCATTCTGATCATAAGTTTGCTTATAAGACTGAAAAAAGTTAGAGCGATTAAACCTGGGTGCCATTTCTGTTCTTCCTTGCTGGGTCTGGACATATTTTCTGAAATTTCTGACCATTAGCGCTATGTCATCATCATCATCATCTTCGCTTTCGTCAGCTTTCAGAGCAAGTGGCTTGGTAGCTTTCTCCTTCTCCTCAGGTTTCTCCCTTTTATCCACGTTTTGCAATTCAAGCTCGTGGGACATTAGATTACCTATCAAGTCCTCCACCCTCATCTGCGATAGATCCTTCGCTTCTTGGATGGCAGTAACTTTAGGCCTGAAAGAGCTTGGCAGTGCTCTTAATATCTTTCTCACCTGCTCAAGGCTAGAATATGGCTTACCGAACGAACTAGACTTGTAGACAATGTTGGTGAACCTCGCAAACATTTCTGATATGGTCTCTGATGGTAGCATGCGAAATTTCTCGTATTCCGTGCTCAGAAGTGCAAGTCTAGACTCCTTCACCTGTGACGTTCCCTCGTGCGTCACCTCAAAGTATGCCATATTTCCTGCGCAGTTAGACAATGTGAGATACGATTGAATTCAGATTTATCTAATGCACAAATGAGAGTATTCATAGCTTTAGCATTTAGAGAATAAAGCTTCCAATCATTATCATCCCACTTATCATCAGGTTTAGGCATCTCAGTATTTTCAATTTTAATAACAGGTGATTTATAGCCTTTTTCAACAATTTGCCAAGCTTTATAATCAATAGAAATCAAGTAGATTCTCATACGATTTTTCCAATAAGCATAGTCTACTCCATTAAATCTAGGTGGACGTGAAATAGACTGACCCTCAGCAAAAGCACTATCAATGTGGTCCATGGTCAACTAGGCTAGATCCTAAAACCCGCTCTGATACCACTTGTTGGATCTGGATCCTAGCCTAGTGGGGGGGTGAATAGGCTTATAAAAAATAATTCATGCAACCCACGAATAAGCACACGCAGTTATAGGAGCATCAGGGTAAATAAAAAGCAGACACAGAGTACACAGCAGATTTACCCTGGTTCGGTCGTCCCAACGACCTACTCCAGCCCCCAAAGCAGAACTAGTATTGAATAGTGCAATAGGTACAAAGCCACAAGTTAAAGCACGCTCAGAGCACCCTCTACGTCTCTACACTCGCCAGGCTCTCAGTACCCCACACACAGTGTTTCCTCTCACTATCAATCCTAGCAAAGCTTTCTACCAGCTAGTCCCAAACTAGCTGGGTCCCACTTGTCTAGTCCCAACCAGACAAGTCCCAAAATAGTTCACAAAAAATAGTAAAGTTTTCCCTACGAAGATCTACACACTACTACACAAAATAATGAACAGTAGAGTTTAGAAAGCTCAGTTTGTATAGCGGCGTAGTCTTCGTCAATCAGCACATGCCAGATGTCGTCTAGCAAGTAGTAGAAGTCTCCTCTCTCTTCAGCAACTCAAGATGCTCTGACGATACGGCTAGCAATGTGTACGTGCGCAACTCCCCTCAATAATTGTCCCTGCCTTTTTGGTTTTTATCTAATTAATCACCATGTGCCCTGTCAAACTTTCGGCACCCTCAAAATAATTCTTTTTCTTTGATCTTTGTCTCACCTGCACAACAAAAACACCAAAGACAGGTTACTTATTAAATAATATGTAATTGAAGTGCCTCTCGAAATTTTTGATGCGGTTGGTGATCTTCAAATATTTTTTGTGGCTTGGTGCACTTGAACTCTCAACCCCCCAATCAAAAAACAACTTCAGCTGCCCCCACAAAATTTTGGTCTCCTTGATTCCCTGGGATTTTTGAAATGTGATTGGCTCTTAGAATATTCAAAGGCCGGCCTCTCCTATGTTCATGCGGCTGCCCCAACAATTAAAAACCCTTTAAAATATTTCGGCTGCCTCAAAGGCCCTTTAAAAAAATGTTTCACTTTGGAATTCAAAGGGAACGGCTGTAATACAAAAAATAGTGGCCTTCTCTTTTAGACATTGCATGCATTCATGATGAGAATCAATCTAAAAAGTGCATGCATTGAAAACGAACTAAAAGAAATTAAACATATGCACTTCCCCTTTAATGTTGTGCCTGCTCTTCACAATTTTGTGCGTGAGTCCCTTGGGTAAAAATGGCCGCAAGTTTCTTGAGAGATAGAAGTCGGATGCTTAGGTTGGCCGTAAGTTTAGTACCCTAGCTGGATGATGAAATTTTGGCCGACACCTAGGACTTGATAGCTTTGCAAATTCTTGTGTTTGCCGCAGACTTTGGTCTCTCCTTTTTGATATGAGCCGCAACTTCCTCTCCTATATTTTTGCTTCGGCTCCCTTGAAAATTTTTGTTTAAGCCGCCCTTTTCTTCAACCCTAGAGGATGGGTTTTTATAGGGTGATGATAGGGTGATGCGGTTGCGGGGAATCCTATTTTGAATAGGAGATTAGATATTTGGTTCTATCACTTTGCACCACAAATAGGAGATTTGATTTGATCAAATTGGGATTTGATAGCAATTCAAATTGAATATGAAATTGAAATTAATCTCTAATTGATTTGGCCACATCCCAAATAGATTCCATCTCTCTCCACATTGACCAAGTCAAAACTTCTTTGTGCACACACACTCCCTCTCTCCCAATATGCTATACGAATAGCAATTCCGCCAAAAGGTGAAAATATATTGTTTCGCCAATCCTGAAACACACTAGCACACACATTATATATCACGACACGTTTTTCATCATCAAACAAAGAGATCCTAGATCGTTGCGTCCAACAAGGGATATATGTATGGCGTGTAATGCATGTAGGATGTGATGGATATAAGGATTTGAGATCATAAAGTGCAAGTATATATGGATAGATCGTAGGTTTGCGTGGTTACGTAGAGTTATGGATGTGTGTGTGTGTGTGTGTGTGTGTGTGTGTGTGTGTGTGTGTGTATGCGTTCCACGTTGTATGTCCTCTATTGGACTATCTAGATATATATATGTAGTGTATGTATCCTTTTCTATATGGTGGCGTGAAAGGGGGGATTGTGCAATGGTATATGAGATACTTATATATATATATGTAGGTGCGTTGTCAAGCATGGTGTGATCGAGTATATATGTTGTTATTGGTGAATGCGTATTGGTGTATGTCTTATGAGTGGTTATACATATATATATATGTGTGTGAACAATCCCTATTTGGATATGCATGTATCAGTATATGAATGTGTACGTATGTGGGATGTGACTATCTACTGAATGTGTATGAATATTGAAATATACTTACTTGTGTCTGTACTAGTATACTAATAAAATTGTGGATATATTGGATGTTATGTATACAATGGTATAAATAGCTACCGACTACCTGCTAGTGTGGTTGAGTAGCTTGACTGTATGAGTGTATAATAGCAGAATATGTATAGAATGCGTGAATTGGTGTGTGCCCATACATGGGAATGTATGTGCATGGTTGCATGGATCCTAATAAAAATGTATGCATGTCTGTGTGCATACATGCTCTTAGAATAATAATCTGGTGTGTATCAACCAATGTGCATTTAGCTATATGTAGACTTGGATATATATATATATATATATATATATATATTACAATTGAGAGCTGTTTTTGAACTTTGTCCTATGTGGCAATGTCACATCAAGTTTTGGGGGGAAAATTTTTTGGGTTGGGAGAAAATTTGTTGGGAGAATACAAAAGCTTTTCTTATTGAAATTGGCATCATCATCACTTAATACTCTTCATTCAAAAATGACCCAAAAAAATGAGACCCAAAAAAAATACAGCGAATGTGCATTCAAAGAGGCGGGTTGAGTTTTTTGGGCGTCAAGCAAAGGTCTAACCAACCTATCCGCGCCGAAGGCGCCCGCGCCGAAGGCGCCCGCGCCGAAGGCGCCCGCGCCGAAGGCGCCCGCGCCGAAGGCGCCCGCGCCGAAGGCGCCCGCGCCGAAGGCGCCCGCGCCGAAGGCGCCCGCGCCGAAGGCGCCCGCGCCGAAGGCGCCCGCGCCGAAGGCGCCCGCGCCGAAGGCGCCCGCGCCGAAGGCGCCCGCGCCGAAGGCGCCCGCGCCGAAGGCGCCCGCGCCGAAGGCGCCCGCGCCGAAGGCGCCCGCTAAATTTTTTTACGCTAATTTGTTTTTTACGCTAAATTTTTTTACGCTAATTTGTTGTTCTTTTAAATTTTGGCTGTAGAAATATTTTTTTGGGGACAAAGATTTCGCTGAAAAAAAACTTAAATGCACCGTGCCCGCGGGCACGGGTTATAACTAGTATATATATATATGGAATTAATGTGTATACTTCTGCGTGAACATAATGAGTATGTGCATATAATTGGGTTATATAGAGTATCTGTGTGGTGTATTGTTGATGTGTATATATGAATATTTATATGGTTGTATGGTTTTCTATATATATATATATATAGAAAACCCAGAAAAATCCCCAACCCCCTCCCACCGCCTTTGGCTTAGGAGGGTAAAGCGAGAGCCCGGCCGAGACTATGCAAACTGGGGGGTAACCGCCGTGCCCCCAACGGCACCCGGGTTAGTCCGAGAGGGGAGATGTAGCCCCAGGGTAAATAATTCCACAACAAATTCCACAACAATTACCAAGTCACGGCGGCCATAGGCCTCGAACCCCGCACCCCGCGCCGAAGGCGCCCGCGCCGAAGGCGCCCGCGCCGAAGGCGCCCGCGCCGAAGGCGCCCGCGCCGAAGGCGCCCGCGCCGAAGGCGCCCGCGCCGAAGGCGCCCGCGCCGAAGGCGCCCGCGCCGAAGGCGCCCGCGCCGAAGGCGCCCGCGCCGAAGGCGCCCGCGCCGAAGGCGCCCGCGCCGAAGGCGCCCGCGCCGAAGGCGCCCGCGCCGAAGGCGCCCGCGCCGAAGGCGCCCGCGCCGAAGGCGCCCGCTAAATTTTTTTACGCTAATTTGTTTTTTACGCTAAATTTTTTTACGCTAATTTGTTGTTCTTTTAAATTTTGGCTGTAGAAATATTTTTTTGGGGACAAAGATTTCGCTGAAAAAAAACTTAAATGCACCGTGCCCGCGGGCACGGGTTATAACTAGTATATATATATATGGAATTAATGTGTATACTTCTGCGTGAACATAATGAGTATGTGCATATAATTGGGTTATATAGAGTATCTGTGTGGTGTATTGTTGATGTGTATATATGAATATTTATATGGTTGTATGGTTTTCTATATATATATATATATATATATATATATATATATATATATATATATATATATATATATAGAAAACCCAGAAAAATCCCCAACCCCCTCCCACCGCCTTTGGCTTAGGAGGGTAAAGCGAGAGCCCGGCCGAGACTATGCAAACTGGGGGGTAACCGCCGTGCCCCCAACGGCACCCGGGTTAGTCCGAGAGGGGAGATGTAGCCCCAGGGTAAATAATTCCACAACAAATTCCATAACAATTACCAAGTCACGGCGGCCATAGGCCTCGAACCCCGCACCCCTTGGCTTTGGACCGGAATGACTTACCACTAGGACACCCTCTCCGGAATGATATATATATATATATATATATATATATATATATATATATATATATATATATATATATATATATATATATATATATATATATATCGCTTGTGCCCTCTCCCCCCTCTTCCAACCGACCTCTGTAGACTACTGGAGTGGACTTCTTGTAATTATTTTGTTATATATAAAGATAGCTTTTACTCGTCTATATATATATATATATATATATATGTATATATATATATATATATATATATATATATATATATATATATATATATATAGTTATAGTTATAGTTATGTTAAGTTTAGTTAATGAAGTAAGTTTAAGTTGAGTTTAAATTAAGTCGAGATTATAAATCTTTGTGAGTTTAAACAAGCTATAATGAAACACACTTATTTTTTTAAAAAGCCTATTGGGTTTGGGTATGAAGGTATTTGCCCATTGGGGTTCTATTATTGAATATTGGGTCTTAGTGAATAAGTCATGCTTGTTGGTTCATTGAGCTATTTTTTCTAAGTTAATTTATTTTTCAAGTTTCTATTATAAAATGATTTTAAGTTTATAAGAGTAAGTTTAAGATCAACTAATGATGATGTTAGTGTGTTAAGATTAACTAGTATATTGTAAAGTCAATGTTAATTAGTAAGTTAGTATATGTTAGTCTCATAATAATTGTTAGAATCTGTAATCAGTTCGTTAATATTAGTTAGCAGAATTAGTTCATAAACGTTTCTATTAGCGCAAACGATTAAGTCTAATACCACAAATCTAATGATGCAGATAAAACGTGCCTCACGTTACCATCACTTGGACACCCAACATCACCCCGAGGCAAGTATTTTTAGTAAATGAATTGCAAATCTGGCCGTTCAAACTTAGTGCTAAATCTGATTTCAATGTACTTGTCAAATTCTGGTAGCTAGATATTATGTTTCATTTTGCGTATTGCCTTTTAATTTAATTGGACTACTTTTACTACATGCATGCTAACAAGTTAAATTAATTTGAAAAAAAAGAGTATGTTACAAACTCGTAACACATATGTGATATCCATCGAATACAGATGGGGTGAAACCATCGAATACAGATGGGGTGAAACTTAGTCAGTGAATAGACATACACAAAGAGCCAAGTGTAGTGCCCTGGGAAGCTACTGCACATGTACTAGAGGGGGGGTGAATAGTAATTTTAAATAATAGGGAGAGTTATTCCTAATTATCGTGCAATTAACAAACAACAATGCGGAATAACAACGATCAACAAGAATAAATGCAAACGCAAACAAATGGTTTAATGGGTTCGGATCCACCCAAGTCTCCCCGACTTGTTTCCGGTGATCCTACGTCCCAACCACCCGGATCCCTTCCGGATACTTGAGTTAGAAACCCTAACTCAAGATTTCCAATATGAACACTTGCGAAAACCTCACAAGCGCAATCGACCTACAATCGATGACCGTGACTCCCACAACCCGGGATCACGCAAAACCTCTCACAACCGAGAGTATACAATTCAAATATAACTGAAATGAAATGCTTACCAACAAAATACCTATGCCTTGAGATTTCTTACCAAATAAGGGCAAATAGGATTTTGATGGAGGAAGAGTCACCAAACCATAGCTTCAAGAAGATGACCAGCAATGGAAGCCTAGGGTGGAGATGGTGACCTAGAATCAAGCTTCTAGCTTGAATGGCTCACAATGGAGAGAATCTCTCTTGAGGATTTAGGACTCAAGAACTTGAGGGAGAGATTCTTGTGAGAAGAGAGAGCTTGGAAATAGAGTTGATTGCTCTTCTCTTTTGATCTGAAAATATCTCCAATATGTTGCTTAACCCCTTCAAGAAATGAATCAGGATTCTATTTATAGGGGCAAGGAAAAACGAGTTCAAAAAGATCTCAACGGCTCTATTCTGAACCAGACTAGTCGGTCAAAGAAGGATCACTGACCGACTAGTTCATCAACTAGTCGGTCGGTGATACAACGTAGACCGACTAACGGTTGAACAGCCAAAAGGTGAAGTTCCAGGCAAAGACAACTAGTCGGTCTAAGAAGACTTGCCGACCGACTAGTTTCCCAACTAGTCGGTCGGTGAATGATCTTTGACCGACTAACGTCGAAATAGGATAGGTTGACTTCAAGATGACTTAGTCGGTTTAAGAACAAATGCTGACCGACTAGTTTCTCAACTAGTCGGTCGGTAAACGTTCTTTGACCGACTAACTCGAAACAGTAGCTTAGGCTGAAAAAAGACTGAACACAACTAGTCGGTCTAAGAAGGATTACTGACCGACTAAATCGTCATCTAGTCGGTCGGTGACCCTTCTTTGACCGACTAACTGTAGTCATAGAAAGAGCTGAATTAGAGAAGGCAAACTAGTCGGTTCAAGTAGAGTTGCCGACCGACTAGATCGTCATCTAGTCGGTTGGTGACCCTTCATGAACCAACTAACATGCACTCGAAGCCGAGGGAAAGAGCGATAGGCTTCGGGAAAGTTTCTAATGGCTTCTATGATAATCCTAGCTCTAAGATATGAGCGAAATGAAGGTTATAAGGTAAGTCCTACTCAAGGCTTAACATTCTAATCTATGAAGCTAGGAGACTATAAAATAAACCTTACGAGCCGTCTTCAAAGCTTCAATCTTCATTCCTCCTGACTTCAATATTGCTCCTTGAGCTTCAACGAAGCTCCAGGCACACGATCACGCATATTGAGAAGTATTAAGATGTCGCTTTGAGTGTTCTCGTGAATTTGGTGACGATCTCCATAACTGCGCTCACAAATTGTTAGTTCATGATATATTTATGTTTGCTCATCATCCAAAACCAAATCCGGGGAGTCCAATACTCAACACCGAGTTGGCTACTACCGTCGGTCATATGTGTCTAGTCTGGATCGTGTTCCAGTATATGGCGGTACACTTTGGTTGGGGTTGGTCCATTGCAGTAGGGTTTTTGAGTGTGTCTCAAACACGATTACGGCCCCTCCGATGGAGGCAAGCCATTTTGGGAGCATCACGATAAACCACCGGTGATAAGGTGTATCGAGAACATTTTACCTACCCAGGCATGGACTTATCACGAGCACAAATAATCAAATACTCAACTTACAACTGTCTTACTTTTAAACTGCAAATCCATGCATGCTCGTACTTTACTTTTCTGCACTTATTATTCATAACTGTGTACTAACGCTCTTTTGTCCTTTATAGTTGTTTTTCGATTCATTACTTTAAATATCTTGCCGAGCTTATCGCTGACATATAGTTCAATGTTTTATGAAATATATGTTAGGTTTAGAGACAGAGTACCTCGAGGACCCTACTTTTGAGGATCCTATCTTAGAAGTGGACCCCGGTGATCAGAACTACGAAGACGTTGAGATCCCCCCTGTGGAAGGCTAGAGCGGACTATTTCTATTCAGTTTTATTATTTTAAATTGTTGTTTTCAGGTGTGTTTGCTTTCAGCAGATTGTACGGCCATGCTAGGCCTTAATTGTTTGTGTACTTTGCTTTGGACGCTGGTATTTGTAATGTAATGACTATTTATGCTGATTCTGAGAAATTCGCATGCAGGGACCTGCTTTTGCTAATTAACGCTTATTGTGCTTAAGTCAAAGAAGAGAGAAAAAATATTGGTACCTCTTCTTTGCTTTAAGCACATGCAGACCCGCTCGCGTCCTCGCTCCCAAGTATAATGGGAAGCGGCGCGTGACAGGTTTTAGTGGTGGCCTATCCAGGTCCTCTTGCACTCTGCGAGACACTTCAGGAACAGTATAAATATAATTACTGACTAGATCGTTTAGATAAACTAGTACACAAATATTTACCTTGTTTGATTGCAACATAGCAGATCAACCCAACACTCGTAATGTAAATGGTGACGCCTACAACGAGATCTTGGGACTCGTAAGTGCAGGGCTTTCTGGGACCCTTAGGGCACAAAAACTCTAGTCCCGTCCTAAGTCGGACGGAACATAGACAGAAATGCAGCGGAAAATTTTATGTTAATCTAATTAACATGCAACCCTAAGGAACCAGACCATATTAGCCAGGAACACTGCCAACTTGGGGTGGATCTGACCACCCCAAGAGGGATCTAACTACTGCGAATAATTAAATGAAAAACTTAAACACATACCCGGAATCTCAGCCCTGGGGCAGGCGAGATGTTCCGCGCCGTCTTCCGAGCTGCTCCCGTCCCACGCCGAGCCGCTCTTTGAACCGCTCCCCGCACCGCTCCTCGAACCGCTCCGCATCCCAAGGCAATCAATCCCCGTGTCGCCGAGCCACCCACCACCGAAGAAAGTTTCACGTGAGTGAAACCTCCGCCTAGATTTCGGATCCAGAATCCGAACTCCTTTGCGGCTTTGCTAGAGCCCGCAGGAGTAAGGCAGAAATTTATAGGGAGAGGAGAATATTAATTTAGCTTAGATCCGAGCGTGCTCCAACATTTACGAGAGCCGCTCAGATCTAGAGCTTGGTACAAGTTTTGAGGAAGGGGGGAGACCCCTATTTATATAGGCGGTGGACTCTCCCCTTTTCTCAAAATCCGATGTGGGACTAAATAATGAGTTAATTAAAATCAAGTTAGTTTGCACTTCACAAAGTGCAAACTTCCGTGAATTTTAACTCACTCACCGTTGAGCTTCAAGATTGATACAACCTATCAATACGACAAGCGTTCAACGGTGAACGCATAGGAAAAAATCGTTCGTCAATCGGAGTTCATTTGACCCTCCAATTGAGTGTCCAAAGATCAGCCCAAGGCTAGTTTTTCACAAAAACTGAGCCGTCAATTAAATCTGCACACTTAGGATTCGAAACCCTAGTGGTGGGGCCCACGGATGGGCCCCACACATCCAGCGCGCGCAAAAATGCGCCTGGGCATAGCCCAGGCGGCCTGGGCTTTGCCCAGGCTTCCGCCTGGGCTTTGCCCAGGCGCCTGGGGCAGAGCCCAGGCGGCCTGGGCTTAGCCCAGGCAGCGTCTCGGTTAGTCCAGGCAACCTGTTCTGTCTGACATTTACTGGGTCTGGCCTGGTTTGATCCTTTGGGCTGTTTTGGCTCTAACTTGAGCATTTGGTGTCCGATTTGGACGCCGTTCGAACCTGGGTCTAGACCGGGACATTCCCGTCTTACCCGTGAACTTTTCCTTGCGTTTATTTTATTAAATATTGTATTAAACAATTTAATACACATTTAATCGCTTTTGCATCAAATGCAAAATAGTCCCTATCTAAGCTTAAATTATCATTTGCATCAAATACAAATGATCTGAGGGCATATATCCCTACATCTCCCACTTGCACTCAGGATCATTTATTCTGAATGCTGGAGATTATTGCAAACATCTTTTGCAATATTTTATCCCTTGCATCAAATGCAAATTATTCTCCCTAACTTATTTCTACCTATTACTAGACAAAAGATCGCACTCTGTGTGAGACCCTACAGCCTGACCCTTACAACAAGTTGGGCTCGAAGCCCTATGCGGCAGTGACCACGAGCAGTGGCTGCCGTCCCTGCTTCAGGAATCATCATTATGTGGTTAACTCATTGACATGAGTATTGTCGGGACCACCCTGACTGTTTCCGTGATGAATTCCGCAGTTATAGTCTCTTCGTCTAAACTATGTCGTGTAGATCAAGTCTAGGGTATGGTCAAACTGTCAACCCCAATAACTTGACTCCGGTTAGTTTCTATCGATCTTTTAGTCAAAAAATGTTGGACTTCTTCCAACATACTCTGGCCAGAGTTTTTACTAAAGACCGAACTAACCCTACGACACTAACTCCCATTGACCGGGAGAGACGAATCCTCTCTTGGTCATTACTCTCCTCATACGCTTCAAATGTCACCCAATCAAAGACCTTTCGACAGGCCTTGCCTCGAAGCTAGGTCATTTGATCTAAGTGGCACCGTTCACGCACAGGTTCTTCAAAATGACCTCAAGTCAAAAGACCAACTAGCTTATCATCACTCAGAGTCATCATTGACAGATTGGTCAATATAACCATATGATAACTCTTGTGGATCGTTCAGTGAACTCATTCTCTAATGAGCACATGTGTCTCGTCTACGACTTCGCCAAGTCAAGCGATCATGAGATCATCGCCACCGCTAAACGGTGAAGACTAAGACACAATGGTCTATCCGATGTTTCGATATCCTTGTCTCGAAACATCTACGACCACGAACCCTTTTAGACTTATGCTACAGAGGGTCAAACATTTCTCCATGATCGAGATACTCATCTCGATACCTGTTTGACCTCGCATAAAGTCTTAGGACTTTACCTAAGTTAATATCTAATTATAACATAACTTAGATAAATTATTACCAAACAGCTTACTGTTATTTCGAACAAGATGTTTGTGCTATGCACACATGAAGATAGATAGCCTCGAGGGTATCATCTCTCAACATCTCCCACTTGCACTCAGGCCCATTTATCTCGGTATCTCATACCGTTTTTACACATAATTTTTCCCGACTTCATGTGGTAGAGCCTTCATGAGTGGATCTGCTAAAACCGTCTACACTATAGACTTAAGGGTTTCTATGTTTAGACCAACCATTTGAATCTCATTCAAATAATTCATTTGGTCTTTCGGAATCCATAATATTTTAATTTACTTGGATCTTATCCAATTCATCGTACCTTACGATAATCATTTAAATCAGTTACTGGTCATTTCAAATGGCTCATATTTATTTCTGATAAAGAATCAAACTCTTTTGATCACTTTGTCAAAATATATGTTCCATCCCTTTGATGCCTCACATGTAATTTACACGCTCCCACTGACCTTGAAAATTATCTGGTTAATTCATATAAGTTGGTCCGTCTAAATCATATTTAGAAAAACGAACTTGTAAGTGAATACTCCAATTTTCATGGTCAACTTAAGCGTTTACATCGAGTTTGGTCCGAGTAGTTCTGTACACATCTGCTGGTGGAAAAACGGTTTCATTATAATCCGTTTTATAGGAATTAGTATGGAAAAACCGTTCTCGACCAACATGATTGCACTTCACTATTTTCCTTTTCTGCACCAATCTTTCAACTTAAAGATTTACTTGCAGTAAGTGAGGAAACATTTTCCTTGGGCACGTAAACTAAATTCCAAAATTTATTTACGCACACGGACCTATTCTTGTTGCATCAAGTTTTTAAATCGGAGTTACTTCTCCGAATTTCATCCCGGAAGTTGACTAAGTCATCATCAGTTATGATGTCTAACTCGACTCTTCGTCTCACGAGATTCGAGTAATTATACAACTTCCTAATGTTTGATTTAATGAATATCTTATTGATAATGTCCTCATAGAACATTATCAAAACCTAGGCATTACTATCTGGGACTTAACCCAGAGGAAGGACTTAACTCAGAGTCACTTGTTATGGATCGCACCGAGTCTAACTAAGTGTGATTCATACCATTTAACACACTGATGTGTTAACAGACTTGACCTGAGAGAAAATCACATTTTCTTTTAATTACACAAGATTTTATGTAGCTAAGTATTTAACCATTCGATCTAATCGAATCAGTTTAAATACTTTTGTCTTTTCGTTCTTTATTTTTTCAGACTTGTGTTTCATCAAGAACACGTGTCTTAATAAAATATACGAATAACTTATTTTGGTTGATCTAGACTCGGGTACATCAGTATGTACCAGACTGAGTTCGACAACTCATTTTCCCACTGTCTTACAGATGGGTTTCGGCCAATTTTATCTAAGAGGATAAGACTCACAAGTGTCCGTAGACTTCATAATACGAGAGGTCAGACCCCTCTTTATGTGACTTGTGAAGCTTAGTCTCTCGATACGGCCTAGTCTATTTTACCATATAAGTTTGCTACTATCTTGTGTATTTATATATAAACATTTAATATATATATATAGTTATTACAAATTACTTAACACAAAACATTGCTTCCGAAGCAAGGTGACGACATTCGTCCAAAAATTGTGTTAGACGTTTTGTATAACTATTTATTCTGAAATCGTGACATCAAAATATATCACATTTTCATTTCCTCCTTATGCCTTTACTAATGATAAATTAAACTAACTTTCTCAATTGACTTTCCGGAGTGCCTTCTTCCTTTTCTAAATCACATTTAGATATTAATTTACCCAACATAAATAGCTATGCAAGCATCTTATGTATCCAAACGCTTGAGCTTTGCAATCTCGAGTTTAGCTCAAGAAGTTGCTTGTCTCAAGATCCGGTTGGGATACATAGTCTTGCACCGCTCATGCACTCGTATTCGACTCAAACGGTTTGATCGAATTCTCGAACTTTGCGGATCGGAATTGTTTGTCCATACAACCTTGAGGGTAGCTCGACAAGTTGTAGGGAGAAACATACTTCGAATATCCTATATGTTCAAGCTGCCTCATATAGAGAAGAGTGACATGTAGCTTTAATTTATTTGTTGGACCCAGAACTTAATGAAATCATATTTCTTAAGTCTGTTCTTTAGAAGGTCATTTAATGTCAACGAGAATATAGTTTAATTCCATCAATTAGAATTTAACTTGATATACAATTAATCAACTATTTGACCAGTTAACTTATTCCAATATTATATTTTGATTCCTTCGGTAAACATAGTCTTGCCCTAGTTTTTGCATATGTTCAATATTAAATATAGGTAGATTGGCTTTCATCTATCTATATCCTCCCACTATTTTTACGATCGTTTTAAAGCTTAATAACGAACGATTTAATCGAATTTAAAATTAGTGAAAGAGGGATCCAATCATCCCGAACCTCACAACCTTGAGGAGACTCAACAAGTTGATTGGTTCTATGACTGGTAAACTAACTCTTGGTCAATCACATCACATGTGATTCCCTGTCGATTTTTACCCACAGTCACTTATGATCTTGAGGAGACTCAACAAATCATAATGACTGGTCTAGTCAGACCCTTGATTTCGTGTCCAGATTTGACTTAGATCGATACTCGAGGAGACCCGACGCATCGATTTGGGTCAAGTCTAGACTACATCACATGTATGTTGGAGTTTGTTCCTTAAAGAAAAACAAGTCACAGCTTGAGGAGACTCAACAACTATAATTGTCTTCTTTGAGTTACCAAGCTCCAAAATCAAGGAGGGATACGAATTAATCTTTAATAAGATTTATAACGCATTGACTAGATATAGTCCAGGGTGTCATACAATCATGATTCGCGACATTGCGGTCCAGTGGAACACAGCCAGGGAATTGACTAAGCCAGGATCACTGCCCCTTGTACTAGAAAGGGTTGACCCAGAACTCTTAGCCAAGCACATTGACTGGATCATGGTCCATTGAATGAAGCTTGTCATTTTTGTATGTGTGCCATAGACTAAACAGCTTTTATTAACAACTAATTAATCCTATCAACTAGTTGCATCCTTAAATTCAAAATTTTAGGATTTGTTTAATAACTTTTATTAAGTCCTTATCAACTATAAGGTTCACGTGCTATCCTAATCGTTATTAGGATTTTAATAAATTATTAACCAACTCTAAAAGCGAAGTCCTTTAATGATTTAATAATAACAATTAAAATTAAAATTTTCATTAAAAGGACTACCCTAATCAGGAATTAGGTCTTGAAGCATTGTTACTGTTTTATTAAAACATAGCATGTCATTAAAATTCAAGTAATAAATTTTAATCATTATTTAATGGCTAACCTAAAGGGTTGTCTTGTGTTATCAAATAAGGGACAAGAAGACATAGCCATTAAAAATTTACACTAATTTTATCGCATAAAAAGTGTACAACTATTTAACAATTAAATAGACTAAAGTTTATCGCATAAACAATTTTAGCATGCATACTTAAATTTAACATTTAAATTTAAAAATACGATTTTTAAAACATTTTATTTTATCTCATAAAGTAAAAGCTTGTTTAAAAATCATAACATTTGCATGCTACTTTAAAATATTTATCACATAAAAATTTTAAACTTTTAAAATCAGTTTTTAAAAATATCTTATAAATTTAA
Organism: Scilla litardierei; assembly: GCA_030789695.1. Lineage (NCBI taxonomy): Eukaryota > Viridiplantae > Streptophyta > Magnoliopsida > Asparagales > Asparagaceae > Scilla > Scilla litardierei. The sequence goes on from CM061134.1 coordinate 64,429,648, forward strand.
AACATCATTTAAAAAATTCCATGTTTAAAATTTATCACATAAAATTTTAAACAACATTTTAAACTTATCGCATAAAGTTTTAAAGCTTTAAAAAAATTTTAAAATTTATCACATAAATTTAAAAATTCCATTTTAAAACTTTCATGTTTAAAATTTATCATATAAAATTTTTAAACAAAAAAAAATTTAAATTTATCGCATAAATTTAAAGAAAACATTTTTCTGTAAAAGCATTCAAATAATAAATTCGCAGTCCTAGATCAGCATACAGAGATGGCTCTGATACCAATGCAGGGCTTTCTGGGACCCTTAGGACACAAAAACTCTAGTCCCGTCCTAAGTCGGACGGAACATAGACAGAAATGCAGCGGAAAATTTTATGTTAATCTAATTAACATGCAACCCTAAGGAACCAGACCCTATTAGCCAGGAACTCTGCCAACTTGGGGTGGATCTGACCACCCCAAGAGGGATCTAACTACTGCGAATAATTAAATGAAAAACTTAAACACATACCCGGAATCTCAGCCCTGGGGCAGGCGAGATGTTCCGCGCCGTCTTCCGAGCTGCTCCCGTCCCACGCCGAGCCGCTCCTTGAACCGCTCCCCGCACCGCTCCTCGAACCGCTCCGCATCCCGAGGCGATCAATCCCCGTGTCGCCGAGCCACCCACCGCCGAAGAAAGTTTCACGCGAGTGAAACCTCCGCCTAGATTTCGGATCCAGAATCCGAACTCCTTTGCGGCTTTGCTAGAGCCCGCAGGAGTAAGGCAGAAATTTATAGGGAGAGGAGAATATTAATTTAGCTTAGATCCGAGCGTGCTCCAACATTTACGAGAGCCGCTCAGATCTAGAACTTGGTACAAGTTTTGAGGAAGGGGGGAGACCCCTATTTATATAGGCGGTGGACTCTCCCCTTTTCTCAAAATCCGATGTAGGACTAAATAATGAGTTAATTAAAATCAAGTTAGTTTGCACTTCACAAAGTGCAAACTTCCGTGAATTTTAACTCACTCACCGTTGAGCTTCAAGATTGATACAACCTATCAATACGACAAGCGTTCAACGGTGAACGCATAGGAAAAAATCGTTTGTCAATCGGAGTTCATTTGACCCTCCAATTGAGTGTCCAAAGATCAGCCCAAGGCTAGTTTTTCACAAAAACTGAGCCGTCAATTAAATCTGCACACTTAGGATTCGAAACCCTAGTGGTGGGGCCCACGGATGGGCCCCACGCATCCAGCGCGCGCAAAGAATGCGCCTGGGCTCGCCTAGGCCCGCGCCTGGGCTGTGCCCAGGCGCCTGGGCTTAGCCCAGGCTTCCGCCTGGGCTTGCCCAGGCCGAGCCTGGGCTACGCCTAGGCTTGTGCCTGGCTAGCCCAGGCCGAGCCTGGGCTTAGCCCAGGCAGCGTCTGGGTTAGTCCAGGCAGCCTGTTCTGTCTGACATTTACTGGGCCTGGCCTGGTTTGATCCTTTGGGCTGTTTTGGCTCTAACTTGAGCATTTGGTGTCCGATTTGGACGCCGTTCGAACCTGGGTCTAGACCGGGACATTCTCGTCTTACCCGTGAACTTTTCCTTGCGTTTATTTTATTAAATATTGTATTAAACAATTTAATACACATTTAATCGTTTTTGCATCAAATGCAAAATAGTCCCTATCTAAGCTTAAATTATCATTTGCATCAAATACAAATGATCTGAGGGCATATATCCCTACAGTAAGAGAAATGATGGAACTCCAAACTCGATTACTCTCTGCGCTCAGTCGTTTTGCTCCTCATCTGGTCGGAGATCCTGAAGACCAAGCGTTCCAGTTCAGTCAAGGTTTAATCTACAATGCCCAAGCACCAAGGACATCTGCCAATCTAATACCCAATGAGAAAATACTGGGAGCAGCACGTAACTACGAGGATGTAGATAAACTTCGTGCGACAGCCCAAGTTAGAGGGAGTAAGCATCCTGAGGAACCAACAAGAGACGCTCTTGGACCAATACAAACTGCCCTGTTAAAAAGGTCCGCACCTCCAGTCAACAACCGATATCAGATGAAGTGCAACCATTGTAACCGACAAGGGCATGTCAAGAAGGACTGCTGGGTGCTGCTAAGACAATGTCTGTTATGTGGAGCATCAGCGCATAATGCCATATACTGCACTTGTCGCCCCAAAAAGCCAACAACTACTCGTTATGGACCACATCTGGCTCCACAACAAGAGGCTCATGAACTGGTGAGGCAGAACCAGCTGGGACACCAGGCGTTCATCATGACAGCCACAGAAGCTGAGACTATGGAACAAGTGATTTCAGGTATTAGTTAAACCCTTCTTTTATAATGCTTATGATATATGCATGTGCTACTTGCTTATCTTTTAGCTAAGATATTTCTTATGTACTAGGTATTGTCTTGATAGCCTCTTATCCAGCCCTATCTCTTTTTGATTCTGGAGCCACTCACTGCTTCATATCCCAAGGATTTGTAGAGAGACATTCTATTCATGTTGATTCTCTATCAAATCATTTGAGCATTACTACTGCGAGTGGAGTAGTGAAGACTTCTACTGGCTGTCGATCTTGCCCCATAGTGATTTGTGGACACGAGTTGTTCGCAGATTTTATGGTAGTCGACATGTCGAACTTTGATGCAATATTCGGCATGGATTGGTTAGGAAACTTCTATGCTACTATCGATTATCACAACAAGAAAGTAGTGTTTCAAATCCCTAATCATCATGTGTTTGAATTCATGACAAGAGACCGTTCACTTGGGCATATCAAGTTTCGGGCCAAGCCGAACGAGCTAAATCATTGCATCGATGCAAGTTGAGCTAGAGTGGTTCAAGACTTTGCAGACGTATTTCCTGAAGATATTTCAGGATTACCGCCTGATCGAGCTCTGGAATTCACTATCGACCTTATGCCGAACACTCAACCTATTTCGAAGGCTCATTATCGCATGGCTCCTGCTGAATTGGAAGAACTTCGGAAACAACTCGACAACCTATTGCAGAAAGAATTGATTCATCCCAGCGTATCTCCTTGGGGTGTGACAGTTCTTTTGGTCAAGAAGAAGGCTGGGTCGAGAAGGATGTGTGTGGACTACCGAGAACTGAATAAGGTAACCATAAAGAACAAGTACCCGCTGCCGCGCATGGACGACATATTCGATCAACTTGGCAGATCGCGAGTATTCTCGAAGCTGGATCTCCGAAGTGGTTATCATCAAGTGAAGGTCAAAAGTGAAGACATCCCAAAGACAGCATTCCGGACCAAGTATAGGCACTATGAATTTGTAGTCATGCCATTCGGTGTAATTAACGCCCCAGCAGTATTCATGAACCTCCTGAACATGATCTTCTATGAGTTCTTGGATAAGGTCGTGGTGATCTTCATCGACGACATCTTGCTCTACTCGAAGGATGAAGAAGACATGTCGAGCATCTGCAGATTGTATTGGAGACATTGCGACATCATCGGTTATACGCCAAGTTCAGCAAGTGTGATTTCTGGCTAGACATGTGGTATCAGGAGATGGTATCTCTGTCGATCCGGAGAAGCTCATTTCAGTCAGGAACTGGCCGACTCCTCGATCAGCTACCGACATCAGGAGTTTCCTAGGATTGGCGGGTTATTACCGTCGATTCATTAAGGATCTTCATCTAAACTTTTGGTGGCATGGAATGAAGTGAAGCGTGGCTCGAAGCGTTGCTAAGTGCCTTGTGTGTCAGCAAGTGAAGGCTGAACATCATTGCATTGTGGGACTACTTCAACCCCTGCCAACTCCAGAGTGGAAATGGCAGCACATCACTATGGATTTCGTGACTGGACTACCTCGGAGTAATAAGCAGAATGATGCGATTTGAGTGATCGTTGACCGATTAACCAAATCAGCACATTTCATACCCTTCCGAGTGGGACAATCTACGGAAATACTTGCTAAGAAGTATCTGGAGGAGATTGTTTGATTGCACAGAGTTCTCGTGAGCATCGTCTCTGACCGAGACACTATATTCACATCTCAGCTTTGGAAGAGTCTGCAATCCAATTTGGGTACCAGTCTGAGTTTCAGTACTGTGTCTCACCCGCAGACGAATGGCCAATCAGAGCGCTCCATCCAGATATTGGAGGACATATGCGAGCTTATATGCTGGATTTCAAAGGTTCGTGGGAAGACCATCTACACCTAGTAGAGTTTTCCTACAACAATAACTACCAAGCCAACATTGGCATGACCCCATTTGTAGCACTCTATGGAAGGAAGTGTCGATCCCCGCTGAGTTGGGATGACATTGGTGATCGAGAATTATTGGGCCCAGAGATGATTGTTGAAACAGTGGATGTGGTGCGTAACATCAGAGACAAGTTACGCATTGCACAGTACCGGTACAAGCATTGGGCTGATGCCTAGCGTCGTTACTTGGAGTTTCAACCAGGAGATCATGTTTTCCTGAAGATATCCCCAAACCGAGGAGTGATACGTTTTGGGAGGTGAGACAAGCTCAGTCCAAGGTTCGTTGGACCCTTTGATGTGTTAGATCGAGTTAGAGAGGTAGCTTATCGTCTCGCTCTACCACCATCATTGGAGGGAGTACATAATTTTTTCCATGTCTTCTAACTACGTCATTATATCAGTGATCCTACTCATGTGGTCGATCATTCCGAGATCACAGTGCGACCAGACCTTACCTATGAGCAACAACCAGTTCAGATTCTTGATCGACGTCAGAAAGCACCCAGGAATAAGGTCGTCGAACTCGTGAGAGTGATGTGGCAACATGACTCGCCAGGAGAATCAACCTGAAGCGAGAGGATAAGATGCGAGGACGTTACCCCTACCTTTTCCCTGCACAGTAGAGAATTCCGGGGACATAATTATTCTAAGGAGGGTAGGATGTAACGGCCTGTTTTCCTAGTCGAATTTTGATTGTGGTGTGCCTGCATTTCTTTTACTTCGTTGATCCGATTATTTCATCCGAGTAATCTTCGTCCGCACGTCGATGCGAGCGCGTCGTTATTTTTGGTTTTATCGTAGCGTGATTCTTGATCTGTTAAATCGTAATTAATTAATTTTAAAGTAAAAATTAAATTACTAATTAACTAATTTCTACTAAATAATTTTAACCACTACTTACTTTTAGCTAAAAAGTTATTACTAATTAACTTATTACTTTTAACTAATCACTTTTCCTAAACTACTCTTATCAATTTACTTTACCTGAACCCTAAACCTACCCAATTGAATCCCACCGAAAGAATTCGGTGAGATCCAACACGTTCATTTAATTTTCTTACACAAATTACTTCTTTCGTTTGTATGAAACCCACCTCTTTAAAACCATTCGTTCAAAACGAGACAAGCACCAACCCCCAATCTTCTTCAGATCCAACCACCCCCTCTCCATATGAACCAACCCCACATCACATTAATCTCCTTCATCTTCCCCCTTCCATTTTATACGCAGTACGCGCACATGAAAACACACACACACAAAGAGAAAGGGGCAACAGCATCATCCTACATCCCAGCATCATCATCCCCCTTCAACCATACAACAACAACCATCCACCATCTGCCACCACCACAACCCAACATCTTCATCATCCCCTCCCCCACCCAAACAAACACCAAATCTAACCCAAAAATTGGAACCCCAAGATCAACCCCTCCTCTGTGCGCCGCCGCCCGGATCCGCCTCGTGCGTGCCGCCGCATCTCGGATAGCCGCCACACCCCCGATCCACCACCGTGACCCCCGCCTTGGGTCACCGCCACCCGATCTCTCTCTCCCTCGCCGCCGTTCCCGGATCCCTGCTGCTGCGCCTGCACCCGAACGCCACCCACCGCCTGGAAGCCACCCCGCGCCTCGGATCGCCGTCGCCGCCCCCGATCAGCGTCGCCCCCGAGCCCCAGTACCCATCGCCGTCGCTCAGCGACGATCCGCCACTGCGCAGCTCCGATCCGTCGCTGCCACGTGCCCTAGCCCCGCCACACCGCCCTTTCCCCGATCGCCCTGCTACATCGAAAAAAGGGAAAAGACAGAGAAAGAGAGAAGGAGAGCGACAGAAAGAGGGGGGGTAACTTATAAAGGTAAGTTTTTTATATAAGTTTTTTAAATAAATATAAGTTAAGTTATATTATTAATTATTATAAATTTATTAAGTTTTTAGTTTTAGTTATTAAGTTAAAGTTATATATATGTGTGTGTGTATATATAAAGTTATGTTAAGTTTTGTTAATTAAGCTTAAGATTAATTATGTAAGTTTAAGTTGAGTTTAAATTAAGTCGAGATTATTAAATCTTTGTGAGTTTAAACAAGCTATATAATGAAACACACTAATATTTTTAAAAATATTTACCCATTGGGGTTCTATTATTGGATATTGGGTCTTAGTGAATAAGTCATGCTTGTTGGTTCATTGAGCTATTTTTTCTAAGTTAATTGATTTTTCAAGTTTCTATTATAAAATGATTTTAAGTTTATAAGAGTAAGTTTAAGATCAACTAATGATGATGTTAGTGAGTTAAGATTAACTAGTATATTTTAAAGTCAATGTTAATTAGTAAGTTAGTATATGTTAGTCTCATAATAATTGTTAGAATCTGTAATCAGTTCGTTAATATTAGTTAGCAGAATTAGTTCATAAATGTTTCTATTAGCGCAAACGATTAAGTCTAATACCACAAATCTAATGATGCAGATAAAACGTGCCTCACGTTACCATCACTTGGACACCCAACATCACCCCGAGGCAAGTATTTTTAGTAAATGAATTGCAAATCTGGCCGTTCAAACTTAGTGCTAAATCTGATTTCAATGTACTTGTCAAATTCTGGTAGCTAGATATTATGTTTCATTTTACGTATTGCCTTTTAATTTAATTGGACTACTTTTACTACATGCATGCTAACAAGTTAAATTAATTTGAAAAAAAAGAGTATGTTACAAACTCGTAACACATATGTGATATCCATCGAATACAGATGTGGTGAAACCATCGAATACAGATGGGGTGAAACTTAGTCAGTGAATAGACATACACAAAGAGCCGAGTTGGCACTACCGTCGGTCATATGTGTCTAGTCTGGATCGTGTTCCAGTAGGGTCACATATAACTAGTCTGGCTCGTGTTCCACTATATGGCGGTACACTTTGGTTGGGGTTGGTCCATTGCAGTAGGGTTTGTGAGTGTGTCTCAAACACGATTACGGCCCCTCCGATGGAGGCAAGCCATTTTGGGAGCGTCACGATAAACCACCGGTGATAAGGTGTATCGAGAACATTTTACCTACTCAGGCATGGACTTATCACGAGAACAAATAATCAAATACTCAACTTACAACTGTCTTACTTTTAAACTGCAAATTCATGCATGCTCGTACTTTACTTTACTGCACTTATTATTCATAACTGTGTACTACCGCTCTTTTGTCCATTATATTTGTTTTTCGATTCATTGCTTTAAATATCTTGCCGAGCTTATCGCTGACTTATAGTTCAATGTTTTATGAAATATATGTTAGGTTTAGAGACAGAGTACCTCGAGGACCCTACTTTTGAGGATCCTATCTTAGAAGTGGACCCCGGTGATCAGAGCTACGAAGACGTTGAGATCCCCCCGCGGAAGGCTAGAGCGGACTATTTCTATTCAGTTTTATTATTTTAAATTGTTGTTTTCAGGTATGTTTGCTTTCAGCAGATTGTACGGCCATGCTAGGCCTTAATTGTTTGTGTACTTTGCTTTAGACGATGGTATTTGTAATGTAATGACTTTTTATGCTGATTCTGAGAAATTCGCATGCAGGGACCTGCTTTTGCTAATTAACGCTTATTATGCTTAAGTCAAAGAAGAGAGAAACAATATAAGTACCTCTTCTTTGCTTTAAGCACATACAGACCCGCTCGCGTCCTCACTCCCAACTATAATGGGAAGCGGGGCGTAACAGCTATTCGCGAGTACGAGCGGTCCTGCCGGGGGACTTACCCCCAGCTTCATGGCCGATCGAGAGTTTCATCGGTCCTACTGAGGGAGTTGCCACAGCCTTACTGTAACGCCCCGCTTCCCAAATCGAAAGGAAGCGAGAACGTTACGAAGGTCCGCATGAACTGGAGCGGTCACCTCGAGTTCACTAAAAGTCTGTGACAACAACATAGCAGGGTTCTTGCATGCATTCAGAACAACAGAATATTAATATATACAAAGCCACATCCAGAAGTCCATATACGAAATAAAAACAACAGTGCCCAACATGGCCAAATGAACTAAAACAAGGAACATACCCTACTACAAAGTAATAAAGTAAAACTAAATAGCAACAGAACTGGTCTCTAGTCCTCTGCGTGGAGCGACTCCTTGTCAATAAACTCCTGGCTCACTGGGTCAGCCGTCTCAACAAACTCCTGCTCCTGTTACTCTGTCTCGTAATCTGACATACATTCCAAAAACATGAATGTATGTCAGCAAGGGTCTGTGTCACGACCCGCTTCCCATAAACGGAAAGCGAGGTGTGAAAAGTCCGCTCAGGCTTGAAGCTGTGAGGCTACAGTCTGTAAAGCGTCTGGAATAACCAAGTATAGGTCCTTGCAATTGCAAAACAGAACAAAAATAATAATAAAAGAGAGATAATAACGATTCCAATCTCAGAATGTCCACAAATAAAATTTCAACATCGCAGAAAAGCCACCAGGCTTAAAAAGTCTAAAAAGGGCCCCAAGCATGGCCAACAGAAATCAACGAATGTACAGAAAAGAGAAAAGGTGCTACACACCAACAACCTAACAAGAACTAAGCTGAAAGCGACAGAAAGAAGTCTCTACGACTGATCGCCGGTTTCCTCGTACTCCACGTCAACAGTGGACCCAGGCTCAACATCAACAAACACCTCGTCCTCAGCAACGGGCTCTGGCTCAGCAACTAACATGCGACACCCAAAAGAGACGAGGGCGCATGTCAGCAAGTCTACAAGAGACTTGTGCAAGGAAACTAAAAAGAAAACAACCTAGCAGTTCTAAAATATACAATGACATGGCAGTTTAAGGCATGGACGCAACAAGTAAGAAAGTGCAACAAGTATGACATGGCAACAAGTATGACATGGCAAGGGTAGCAAAGCTACTAACATTCACATGGATTTTACAAGTCAAGTAAACACGTCATGCACAGAGTTTACGCCTTACAGCTGAAGTAGCTGTACCTGCACACTTTTACGCTAAGTGGTCGCTTAACCCTACCCCAATCCCAGAGTTTACGCCTTACAGCTGAAGTGGCTGAACGGGCACACTTCTACGCTGAGTGGACGCTTAACCCTACCCCCCCCCCCCCCCACGTGTAATCGGGCATTGGCCTTTGACCAACACGTGTAGCCCACTTCTGTTTCACGAGCCAGGAAGTGTATTTGGCATAGGGTTGTGCCTGCAACGCAGGTGCCTAGCCTCAACAAGCAAGTACAAGTAGCGTGTGCTACGAATGCAACATTCAAGCATGGATTGACATTAGGATGCATGGCATGGCAAGGGTACAATTAATGTGCGTACAGATAAGGAAATTAAATATGACAGGCATGGCAGAGAGAAAGTAAAGAGCATACAGATATGGAATTTAAACGTGACATGCAAAAATGCATAAATGACATGGCAGGGTGACAGATCTAGCTTCGTTGTCAAGCTAGATCTTAAAGTTGCGTCTAGGTGAGTATCATTTCGTCGCCTAGTCTCTTTTACGCTAAAAATGGGGAATGTCATAAAACATGGCCTAAGGCACAAATTGGCAAGTTTCACTTGCCTGCAATCAGTCATTCTGAATACACCGTCCAATCAGTCCAATCTACCTATGTGCTCGGATCCACCAGCCTACAGTCCCAATTTAAATTATCTTCGTTAGTGATTTATCAACCAATTAAATTTCTGATTTTTATCTTCATTAGCATGCATTGGTTGGAGGTCCTAAGTGTTCAGAAAATTACCCTTACACGACGTGAGAGCTACACTGGCGTCGGGTAGCGACGCCAGGGGTTGGAATATAGAAAATGTTCCAAATCCAGATTCCAAAATAGATTCCTACGATCGCCAATCCTTGGACAATGATGATATCAGCGAATAGATTCCAAACAGCGAGCAAAGTGATCGGTAGTAGATCTACGGCTCACGGGAAGCCGTAACGATGAACAGGGACGAACGGGTCGACGTACACGAAGACTACAACGTTGAGCGTCGTAGGGGATGATAGTGACGTCGAGAAACACCCCTAGGAGAGGTAGAGGACTGTCGGAGAGATCCCACAGCGAGAGGGAACGACGGGAGGCGATACGACATGTTGCGACGTTGTTTGAAACACGAACAGCGGGAGCTCGCTGTTTCACAGTAAAGGCGGCCAGAGGAGGCTACCACGGTGGCGCATAGATCACGGGGAGGCGACGATGGAGGGGAGAGGCCGGGCGGCGACGGCGACGGCGGCGGCGGCCGCTGTTGCTGCTACGAATTTCTACGCGAAACGGCAGTGCTTTCTGGCGGAGCTCCGGCGATCAACAGGGCCCTACGGCAGCGCAGAGGGAGGAGGGAGGTCGGGGCGGCATCCTAGAGACTGTCGGCGGCGGGCTAGGGGCGGAGAGCGCGAAGAGGCCGGTGGGTTAGGGTGTTTGCGTGAAAGAACTAGGGCAGGCGCGTTTTGTTTTGGGTTGCTGTGAAAAAAATAATAGCCTAGTGCTATTAAATAGAGAGGGGACTGAGAAACATGGGTAGGGCTCTAGGGTTAGGTTAGGGTTTGATTTTTAGGGTTTGTTTTGAAAAGAAATGTTATTATAAACTATTAAAACCCAAATCTCTTACCCTCTCTCGCATGCGTGGGTTGTGCGGCCAAGGTAAAAGTGGGCTGAGTCAACTTGCTTTAGGATGTATAATATAATAATAATTATATTAGGGATATAAGCCAACAGAACTTAGGATTAAACTAATATGTAAGCTGGGGAAAAAGTGAAAGTGGGTCAAACGGGGCTCGAAAATTATGAAATAAATACTGGGATGACCGTACCGACGAGAAAAATAAAACAAAGAAGAAGGATCATAATTTCGACGACGAGAAACGAAACTAAAAATGGAAAGGCCTCACGACAAAAGCGAAAATCGCGACGTCTCATCAAACAAAGCCAAATCGTGGGGGAACGACCCGTGAAATGACGTTCCAAATTAATTCCACAATTTAATATTCTTCGAGAGGGGCACAACGACATATCACACTATAGGGTTCGGATACAGACAAAGTCTAAAATAAATACGTGCACGAATAAGACTACGTGCACGAAAAGCGTACAAAGGATACGGGGTCCAAAGGCGACAGTAATCCCAAGTTGGGCACACGTCGGGGGGGTCGGCTTGCTAAGGACGCAACCAAGGTGCTACGGCCTTATCGACTCAACGACACGACTCACACACAAAGCAACAAAACCAATCAGGTACCCGAAATTGCTATACGCACAGCCTTATAATGAATAGTGGGTACCGGTCGTTACATCCTACCCACCTTAGAACAAAGTCCGTCCTCAGACTTTCTAACATATCTAGTCGCTCTAGTAACTACCCCAATCATATCACATATAATTCAAACCAGGTATAGTCATTACAAGTGCTTATATATGCACTAGGTAGTCAAACATTAACACTACTAACATGTATATAGTCATGCACATAATATACTTATACCTATCATAGTCAGTCAGATTTATACACATACTTCAATCATCATATAATCACGTACATCCCTACATAACTATTAATCACTTATTACATACAATGGTGCACATACTCACAACCAATTAAATAGCTCACACCAGCAAATACCATCGTAATACTCCACGTTTAGATAACTACCTATGAGCAAAATAATAAGGATACACTACTCCCTATATCTCCTAGTGTACATCCAATGCCAACATATCAACATAATTAACCACACCACTCAATATTAAATCATGTTCTTATATTTAAGATACACTTATCACTACTATAATTTCACAATTTATAGTCATTCAAATGCATGCAAATATTTCACCATATATTCATATCACATACGGTCCTATAACTATATTCACGACACGCCATACATACCATAGTCACCAATACCTATAACTAAGCACAAACTTACCCGTGCATGGTGCACACCCACACACGCTAACATTTCATTCATATATACCAATCAAACCACTATATATCCAACACATCTACACACCTAGTTTAGCTAGCACACACGCGTTCACACAGGCAAGTCCTTAGTAAATAACTATACCACAAGACCAGCACCTATAACTATATACTGGTATATCGACCCACAATCATGTGTGTAACACAACCAGGTACAAACATTCCTATCACTATACATACGCCATCCATCGCTATATTCATGGTACTACACGCAAACCACAGACATTTGTAACAATATACTTAGAGTATACACACTCAAGCTTGAGTGAGACTCAAAACACATATCAAAATACTCTATATACGTAACACGGTATCTATACCTATACCAATACCACTCCAATGTATACACATCTACCAACATAACCATATACATACCGTAATGTCAATCACACTTAATATTTAGTCAGGTAACACCCACATAGCTCAACCACTTTATATACCATAATAATAGTACAGACATCAGCACGCGTATAATTATAATACCCTCCCTAATACATGCATTCATTGTATAGTCACACACATGTAACATATATATTCACACCATATCCATCTACCTATAATTAGTATACCAACACATCTACTTATCCATACATAGTTAAGATATGCAATAACCGTGCCTCATAGTATACACGCACACAACATCCCGTAAAAGCAAGCAATACCAATCAAAATTATAATCCTACTACCATACGTATATCACATATATACTCATGCGGCAAATACATAACTACTTACGTCTAAGCACAATACATATCTACGTACGAGCACACACTCACACGTACTAACATATAGGTCATATAATAGGCCTACTCACTTAACTATAAGTACACCTATTATCATAACACCTAACATTCACCTGACTTACTAATATATATATATATACATACATACATATCAAGCATTCACAAGTATCTTCAACCACATACACTACTAGTCTATACTCCAATACAATTTCCAATATGTATACAGACATTCCTAAAGTGTTATAGCTACCCACATATATACAACTAATATCATCCATACAACTTCATATACATCATGAATAACACTGAGTATGTATATATCACACAATAGGCAAACATTAATATACTACAGGGGAGTACACTCATACGTGGGTGATACGCCGGGGTTCACACACACTGGTCCACACACTCTACTTATACATGCACCACAACGACATCACAATAAATCAATGGGCTCGCTACTATGCTAAGGTTGACACAGGAAACGACGAGCACTACAATAGGAAGGAAACCGAAACCAAAAGCGTAACGAACAAGATCGAAAAGCGCGACTTCAGATTAAGGTGAGGATAATGAGATAGCTTGGCTAGGTGAATCAGGGGTATAATTGTGAATGTTTAGGTGGGAAAGAAAGATGTAATGATACTCTTATAGGATACAAGAAAATAGTGTGTAAAAGATTTAAGTTAAAATACGAAGAGTACAAAACCGGTCGTACCTCAAAAGTCGGAGTCCTCTTATGCATAGAAAAATATTGGTGGTCGATAAAATGAGTTTTTCGAAATAAGTTTGAGTCGTATATACATAATAAGAAAAATGGTTTATTAGCTTATTGAAAATCATTATAAGGAAGAATAAAACATTCACACGAACATTAAGGACGTAGGTTAGAGAATATTATACGGCAGTAATTTAATATAATTTTGGCAAAAAATTTGAAATTCAACGAATGAAATTAGATTAACTGAAATGTAGAAAATTTAAGCTCATGTTAAATGCTTTCAAAGTCTTTAAACTGGGGAGAAATTTAAAATAAATAATATTGAAACTACTTTTAGAGGAACCAGGATTTGCCAAAAGAAACGGTTTTATACAAAGATTTTAAAGTACGAGTACGACGTACCTAGAACTGATATATAGAAATAATTGAAGTTCTATTTAGCTTGGAAAAATATATTAAAGTATGTAAGTTAAGCGGTTAAAATGAATCTCATAGTTTAGAAAAGATGGTATATCGAATTTTCAAAACAGTAATAGAGTTTTTAAACCGAAATGCGAAAGTATAAGTCAGAAAATAGTTACGAGATAGTAATTAAACTTACAACCAATAGACTTCACAATCTACGGAGGAAAAAAAATTTTTAACTCAATCGTAAAGTGAGGAATTAAATATATAAGAAGAGGGTTAAAAACAAAATTTATACTGAGCAAAGCTTTTAATCAAGGGAAACCGAAAACAACTTTGAAAGAATCAAGCTTTGCAACGGAGGACATTCGAAAGATCAACGATTATCGTAATGTGGTGATCATGTGAATCGAGAGCAAAGAAGGTGGTTGTATGATGAATGCGCCTGAATTACGATTCAAGAAAACTACGATGGAATTCTACGGTCAGTAACACAGAAGTGTAGTGATCAGGAAAAGAAAAGATAGAATCAGGGGGTTCTAATCATCGGGTTGACTAAAGGTCGAGAGAAACTTAACACTAAGGCTTTCTAATGAGCTAGAATATATTAGAGACCTCAGGGAAAGGTCCTAAGAGAATCAAGATCATGTTCTGTTGGGCCCGAAATCGATGAACCCAGCGAACGACTAATGAAATTCTAGAAGTCTATCATGGTCAGAGCTAGGCAGGAACCACTAAGGTAACTCCTAAGACAATTATATCAATTTCTAGCATGGAGTCTAGCTAACAATCAGAGACCTCTAACTAGCCAGCACAGACGTCTAACTAATTCTTACTATAGTCCTGATCTAATGGATTCCCTACTAAGCTGAGACAGATGTTCGAGCAACACGTCTACCAGCCACCTAAGACATAGGAAACGATAAAATTAGACTCAAGGCTTACGACTTGGATGTTTTAATTTATATAATGGACAATCTATTAGTATTATCGTTGTTTCGATAATTCGCAGTTGCAAGAGGGACCTGCATGGGCCACCAATAAAACCTGTCATGACTCGCTTCCCATAAACGGAAAGCGAGGCGTGAAAAGTCTGCTCAGGCTTGAAGCTGTGAGGCTACAGTCTGTAAAGCATCTGGAATAACCAAATATAGGTCCTTGCAATTACGAAACAGAAAAAAATAATAATACAAGAGAGATAATAACGATTCCAATCTCAGAATATCCACAAATAAAATTTCAACATCGCAGAAAAGCCACCAAGCTTAAAAGAGTCTAAAAGGGCCCCAAGCATGGCCAACAGAAATCAACAAACGTACAAAAAAGAGAAAAGGTGCTACACACCGACAACATAACAAGAACGAAGCTGAAAGCGACAGAAAGAAGTCTCTACGACTGATCGTCGGTGTCCTCGTACTCCATGTCAATAGTGGACTCAGGCTCAATGTCAACAAACACCTCGTCCTCAGCAACGGGCTCTGGCTCAGCAACTAACATGCGACACCCAAAAGAGACGAGGGCGCATGTCAGCAAGTCTATAAGAGACTTGTGCAAGGAAACTAAAAAGAAAACAACCTAGCAGTTCTAAAATATGCGATGACATGGCAGTTTAAGGCATGGATGCAACAAGTAAGAAAGTGCAACAAGTATGACATGGCAACAAGTATGACATGGCAAGGGTAGCAAAGCTACTAACATTCACATGGATTTTACAAGTCAAGTAAACACGTCGTGCACAGAGTTTACGCCTTACTGCAGAAGTGGCTGTACGTGCATACTTCTACGCTGAGTGGTCGCTTAACCCTACTCCAATCGCAGAGTTTACGCCTTACAGCTGAAGTGGCTGAACGTGCACACTTCTACGCTGAGTGGACGCTTTACCCTACCCCTCCACGTGTAATCGGGCATTGGCTTTTGACCAACACATGTAGCCCGCTTCTGTTTCACGAGCCAGGAAGTGTATTTGGCATAGGGTTGTGCCTGCAACGCAGGTGCCTAGCCTCAATAAGCAAGTACAAGTAGCGTGTGCTACGAATGCAACATTCAAGCATGGATTGACATTAGGATGCATGGCATGGCATGAGTACAATTAATGTGCATAGAGATAAGGAAATTAAACGTGACAGGCATGGCAGAGCGAAAGTAAAGAGCATACAGATATGGAATTTAAACGTGACATGCAAAAATGCATAAATGACATGGCAGGGTGACAGATCTAGCTTCGTTGTCAAGCTAGAGCTTAAAGTTGCGTCTAGGCGAGTATCATTTCGTCGCCTAGTCTCTTTTATGATAAAAATGGGGAATGGCCTAAAACATGGCCTAAAGCACAAATTGGCAAGTTTCACTTGCCTGCAATCAGTCGTTCTGAATACACCGTCCAATCAGTCCAATCTACTTATGTGCTCGGATCCACCAGCCTACAGTCCCAATTTAAATTATCTTCGTTAGTGATTTCTCAACCAATTAAATTACTGATTTTTATCTTCATTAGCATGCATTGGTTGGGGGTCCTAAGTGTTCAGAAAATTACCCTTACACGACGTGAGAGCTACACTGGTGTCGGGTAGCGACGCCAGGGTTGGAATATAGAAAACGCTCCAAATCCAGATTCCAAAATAGATTCCTACGATCGCCAATCCTTGGACAGCGACGATATCAGCGAATAGATTCCAAACAGCGAGCAAAGTGATCGGTAGTAGATCTACGGCTCACGGGAAGCCGTAACGATGAATAGGGACGAACGGGTCGACGTACACGAAGACTACGACATTGAGCATCGTAGGGGATGATAGTGACGTCGAGAAACACCCCTAGGAGAGGTAGAGGACTGTCGGAGAGATCCCACAGCGAGAGGGAACGACGGGAGGCGATACGACGCGTTGTGACGTTGTTTGAAACGCGAACAGCGGGAGCTCGCTGTTTCACAGTAAAGGCGGCCTCAGGTGGCTACCACGACGGCGCATAGATCACGGGGAGGCGACGGTGGAGAGGAGAGACCGCGGGCGGCGACGGCTGCTGCTGCTGCTGCTGCGAATTTCTGCGCGAAACGGCGGCGCTGCGGGGCTTTCTGGCGGAGCTCCGGCGATCAGCGGTGACCTATGGCGGCGCAGAGGGAGGAGGGAGGTCGGGGCGACGGCCTAGGGGCTGCCGGCAGCGGGCTAGGGGCGGAGAGCGCGAAGAGGCCGGTGGGTTAGGGTGTTTGCGTGAAAGAACTAGGGCCGGCGCGTTTTGTTTTGGGTTGCTGTGAAAAAAATAATATCCTAGTGCTATTAAATAGAGAGGGGGGCTGAGAAACGTGGGTAGGGCTCTATGGTTAGGTTAGGGTTTGATTTTTAGGGTTTGTTTTGAAAAGAAATGTTATTATAAACTATTAAAACCCAAATCTCTTACCCTCTCTCTCTCATGCGTGGGTTGTGCGGCCAAGGTAAAAGTGGGCTGAGTCAACTTGCTTTAGGATGTATAATATAATAATAATTATATTAGGGATATAAGCCCAGAGAACTTAGGGTTAAACTAATATCTAAACTGGGGAAAAAGTGAAAGTGGGTCAAACGGGGCTCGAAAATTATGAAATAAATACTGGGGTGAACGTACCGACGAGAGAAATAAAACAAAAAAGATGGATCACAATTTCGACGACGAGAAATGAAACTAAAAATAGAAAGGCCTCACGACAAAAGTGAAAATCGCGACGTCTCATCAAACAAAGCCAAATCATGGGGGAACGATCCGTGAAATGACGTTCCAAATTAATTCGACAATTTAATATTCTTCGAGAGGGTCACAACGGCATATCACACTATAGGGTTCAGATACAGACAAAGTCTAAAATAAATATGTGCACAAATAAGACTACGTGCACGAAAAGCGTACAAAGGATACGGGGTCCAAAGGCGACAGTAATCCCAAGTTGGGCACACGTTGGGGGGTCGGCTTGCTAAGGACGCAACCAAGGTGCTATGGCCCTATCGACTCAACGACACGACTCACACACAAAGCAACAAAACCAATCAGGTACCCGAAATTGCTATACGCACAGCCGTATAACGAATTGTGGGTACCGGCCGTTACAGTCTGGCAAGTGAAAGGTGAGATGACCCAAGGAAAGGTGTACGATAAGTTAAAACAGATTAAAGGATGTTAGCAGTTCTAATGTCACAGTTATACATTTAAATTAGCAGCACAGTTATGAACATGGCATTTCTAAAGAATTAAAACAAAGCAATTATAAGCATGGTAGTTTAAAGATATTAAAGCAACGCATCTGTGAACATGGCAATTTTAAAGTACAAGTAAAGTAACAACTATTTGTTCAAGTTCCATGCATATGTTTTCTACCATGCCTAGGGTTCATGCCTTTAAATCATGGTGGGTGAATATATCCTTCTCACGGGGGTATAATCGTGATTGACGCCACCCACTGTATAGACGGTGCTCTTGAAGGGAACCTTTTCACACACGCTTAGTGGCCGCTCAACACTAACCCCACCCAAATGATGTGCTGGAACACGAGCCAGCCTAATCAAGTTCACGAGTTCACGAATTCAAGATTTTCAAGATATTCCATCAATGTCCATCAAGTTATTCCATCAAGATTTTCAAGGTATTCCATCAAGATTTTCCATCAAGGTATTCCATCAAGATAATTAGCAATTTTAACCTATCAAGAGATTAAATTCTAACAATGTGTATACAAGTATGATGTGAACCATATTAATCATCAGCATTTTCATGACATTTAAACCAATTTAAAAACAATGTGATTAAATACGTTAAACTTAATAATTCGCACACTTGCCTGATTGGATCGATTTGGTGCCGTTGTGATTGTAGGGAAGGCGTGACGAGTTTTGTGCCATTAGATGTTAATTATCAGGTTAAACTAATTTATCTGATTAAGGCCATAACTATACATCTTATGTTACGTGCAAGTTATTAAACTTAACTTGTATAGTACCAACGGTGTATACATGAATATACTAATATACTAACTGCATATATAAATATTTACTAACAGTTTATGTATTACAAGTTATCAACCCTACTGTACTAATATTTTTGAAACTTAAGATTGCAACTAGGTTACTGTTAGTAGCTTATACATACTAACTTCTCGTTATTAACAGTTACAACTAAACTTATATATATATTGGACTTTTATAATTATTACACTATAAAACTAATGTCAACCTATGTTTAAATGTGTATATACTAACATATAATGAGTACTAACCTACGTATATACTAACATATAATGAGTACTAACCTACTGTATTAGTAACATCTGACATCTAATAGTATGTTAACAACTAACATTATATTATTATACATTACTAATTTACTTACCTCATATTAGTACATGCAAAACTAACATATTATATTAAAAGTAACTTGCATGTGGTTATAAAACTTACGTGATTACGGCTAGTGTTGCCTTGCAGGTGGAAGCTTACGGCGCGGAGCAGCGACGGGCGACTGTGGTGACAAGAGGGCGGATGCGTACGCACTGCAGTTGGAGAGAGAACGGGCTGGGTGCTTGGCGGAACTGGCAGAGAGCTGTGAGGGGTTGCGGAGGTGAAAGGCAGTGGTCGAGGCAAGGTCGAGGGCTACTGCTCGGAGGTGTGCGGGTGAAGGTCGATGGACTGAACAGCTTTGCGGCGTGGAGGTTGGAGAGCGGTTGTGGGCGAAGGTGAACGGAGGCGGGCTGGGTCGCTTGATGAGAGAAGGAGGAGGGTGTTGGTCAAAGTGTTTGGAGGTGGCAAGAGGAAGGGCAGTGTGTGGCTTGGGGTGTTCGGACGGAGGGCAGGAGGAAGGGTCTGGGGTCTGTGGCGAGAGGAGGAAGGCGGGGAAGGGAGGCGTTGCGTGTTTGGGTCACAGGGAATTGGCGGAGGCTGGGCGGCGTTGTGGCACGACGATGGAGTTCGACAGGGCAGCGGTTCGTCGGGGCTGAGGGAGGAAGGGGAGGATGGTCGGGCTTTGGGCTAAGTGGTGTGTGGTTTCAGGAGATCGGGCGTTGGTCGAAGGGTGCTCGCTGGGGGTCGTCGGAGAGGGTTTGAGCGGAAGGCTAAGGAGGAGGTGAGTGGCACGGGTTGCGAGCTGTGGGCAGAGGTGGGTGCTCGGGGTTGTGGGAGGTGGCGGCCTGGAGGTGAAGGGTGGCTCGGGGGTCGAAAGGAGACGTCGACATGACTTCAGGGAGGTGGCTGGAGTTGGTTCGGTATCTAAGAAGAAGAGGAGAATAAGAAGTAGAGGAGGAGGGCTTTGTTTTGTAAAAATGGGGAGCTGTTTTTGAAATGGGAGAAAGAGAACGTGTGTATGTGCGTGAAGTGATGGGGAGAGAGTTAACCGCATGCACATTGGTGCGGCTTGAAGAGAGAGAGAGAGAGAGAGAGAGAGAGAGAGAGAGAGAGAGAGAGACGTGGGGGTGTGGGATACGGGATAATTAGGTAGTTAGGATTTTATAATAATTAGTTAGGATTATTATTAGAAGTAGTTTAAGGATAAGGTAATAAAAAGTTTTGTTTTTAAAACTTTAATGCCGAAAAGATTTTTTTGATCGTTAGTTTTTATTTAGAAGTTTGAATTTAAAAAAGAGTAGTTATAAAAAATATTAATAATATTGATAATCAGATTTCATAACTTCGTCCATTGGCATCCAAAAATTATGAAGAAAATACCAAAGCGATTGCGCCTCCGAGAGGGTCGTGAATACGGGGTTCGGTCACACATCTGATCTACGGAAAATAATAATTAAAATCAAACACAAATATATGCATACGATAACAAAATACGCATTACAAATGTACGACCGAAAAGTGGCTGTTACATCCTACACACCTTATAGAAAATTCTACCCTCGAAATTTCTAACAACTACTAATCATGAAACAAATGAGGGTAGCGCTCTCTTATCTCCTCTGCCCTCTCCCAGGTGGACTCTCCTGGTGAGTCGGGCGGCCACATCACTCTAACGAGATTGACAGACTTGTTCCTGAGTGTCTTCTGACGTCTGTCAAGAATCTGAACTGGCTGCTACTCATACGTCAGATTCGACCGAACCGTAATCTCTGAATAGTCCACGGCGTGGGAGGGGTCGCTGATATAATGGTGAAGCTGAGACACATGGAAGACGTCATGAACTCCCTCTAAGGATGGTGGCAGTGCTAAGCGATAAGCTACCTCTCCAACTCACTCTAGCACATCGAAGGGTCCAATGTATCTCAGACTAGCTTGCCTCTCTTTTCGAAGCAGATCACTCCTTGATTCAAGGAGATCTTCAGGAATACATGATCCCCTGGCTGAAATTCCAGAGTATGTCGTTTAGCATCTGCCCAATCTTGTAATGGTCCTAGGCGATCCGAAGCTTGTCCCTGATATCCCGCACAACATCAATCGCTTCGACTATCATCTATAGTCCCAATATCTCTCTATCTCCAATGTCATCCAAACTCAGTGGCGATTGATATGTCCTCCTGTCGAGAGCACCAAATGGTGCCATGTCAATACTCGCCTAATAGCTGTTGTTGTAGGAGAGCTCCACCAGATGTATATGATCTTCCCATGAGCCCTTGAAATCCATCATACAGGCTCTTAGCATATCTTACAAGATCTGAATGGTACGCTCTGACTGTCCATCCGTCTGCGGATGGTACACAGTGCTGTAGACTCTTCTTGAACTGAGACGTGAATCTCGTATCTCGGTCGGATACAATGCTCACAAGGACTACATGCAGTTGTACAATCTCTTACACGACATGTTTCACATCACAACTAATACTAGAAAGAAATATAAGGGTATGAGTCAGATCATTAACTCCATATACTTCATTGCCAGTATCTCACTGGATTGTCCCACTCGAAATGGTATGAAGTGCACAGACTTGGTCACTCGATCAACAATGACCCAGATTGTGTCGTTCTGCTTGGTGCTCCGAAGTAAGCCAGTCACGAAGTCCATCGTGATGTGCTACCGCTTCCACTCCGAAATCGGTAGAGGTTGTAGCAGTTCAGCGAAGCGATGATACTCTGCCTGCACTTGCTGACACACAAGACACTTGGCAATGCTCCATGCCACACTCCTCTTCCTCCCGTGCCACTAAAAATTCTGACGAAGATCCTTGTACATCTTCATACCACCAGGATGAATGGAATAAGGTTAACTGTGTGCCTCATTCATCAATTCCTCTCTGATATCCCCTGTAGGTAAGCAGATCCTACTGCCATATCTCAGGGATCCATCCTCATGGATAAGAAAATCAGTCCGGAGTCCTGCTTCAACCTGCTCTCCGATCTTCTGCAATTTAACATCTCCAGCTTGAGCAGCCTTGATCCGATCTACAATCGTCGACTGAATCTGCCTGTTCATCAACGATGAGGTGACTCACGGTAGAACAACTTCAATATCAAACTCTCGGAGATCCTGCTGTAACTTCCACTGAGCTGTAAGAATCATCACCTTAGGTAGTCAACTCAAAGCGTCGGGTACGCCATTCACCTTCCTCGGATGATACTGAAGGTCGATGTCGTAGTCAGCCATCAACTCCAACCATCTACGCTGTTTCATATTCAGCTTCTTCTGAGTGAATATGTATTTCAAACTTTTGTGATCAGTGAAGATTTTCACTTTCTCACTCAGTAAGAAATGTTGCCAGATCTTCAATGCAAGGACGACAGCGGTTAACTCCAAGTCATGGGTCGGATAGCTCTTCTCATGAACCATCAACTGTCGTGAAGCATATGCGACCACATGATTGTGCTGGTGCAGAACACATCCAAGGCCCTTGCCTGACGCGTCACAAAATATCTCAAAGCCTCCGCTTCTATCTGGAATAGCCAATACCGGTGCGGTAGTCAGCCTTTCCTTCAGAGTGCTGAAGGCCTGTTCATAAGAATCTGACCAACTAAACTTGACATCCTTCCTCGTTAATCTCGTCATATGCTCAGCTATTCTCGAGAATTCCTTGATGAATCTGCAATAATATCTTACCAATCCAAGGAAACTCCTAATATCGGATGCTGATCGAGGTGTAGGCCATTCACTGACTACTTTGACCTTCTTCGGATCTACTGATATACCAGCTCCTGATATTACATGCCCAAGGAATGCAACTTTGTCCAACCAGAATTCGCATTTGCTGAATTTGGCATATAGACTATGACGACGGAGCGTCTCCAAGACCATCCTCAAATGCTCGGTATGTTTCTCCTCGCTCTTCGAATATACCAAGATATCATCTATGAAGATCACCACGAACTTATCTAGGAAATCATAGAAGATAAGGTTCATAAGATTCATGAACACGGCAGGGGCGTTGGTCACACTAAATGGCATGACAATAAACTCATAATGCCGGTACTTGGTCTGAAAAGCTGTTTTGGGAACATCTTCGCTCTTGACTTTCACCTGATGGTATCTGCTCCGGAGATCCAACTTCGAGAATACTCTCGATCCACCAAGCTGATCGAAGATATCGTCTATACGGGGCAACGGGTACTTGTTCTTCACTGTGACCTTATTCAGCTCCTGATAGTCAATGCGCATTCTCCTCGATCCGTCTTTCTTCTTCACCAACAAGACAGGGGCATCTCAGAGAGATACACTGGGATGAATGAAACCCTTCTGTAATAGCTTATCCAACTGCCTCCTCAACTCTTCCAGCTCTGCATAAGCCATATGATAAGGTGCCTTCGAAATGTTGAGCTCCTGGCATAAGATCAATGTCGAACTCCAACGCTTGATCGGGCAGCAATCCACAAATGTCTTCAGGAAAGACGTCTTCAAAATCTCTCACTACTGCAGGCTTCTCGGGTTTAGCTATGAAAGATGCAACAATCAATTCACTCGGCTGGGCCCGGAATTTGACAGGCCCAAGGGAACGACCTCCACTGACGAACTCGAACACCGGGTGGTTAGGAATTTTGAATAGCACTTTCTTCATATGACAGTCGATCGTACCATAGAAAGCTCCTAACCATTCAATGTCAAGTACTGCATTGAAGTTGGGTAGATCGTGGACGATGAAGTCAGCATATAACGTGTGTCCACTAATCACCAATGGACATGGTCTGCATCCCAATGCAACCTTCACTACACCATTTCCAGCAGTGATATTCCAATACTTAGGAAGAGTGAAAGTGGGAATCGAATGTTCAACCACAAACTTCCGGGATAAGATGCACATAGAAGCCCCAAAATCAAATAGGGTCAGGGCTGGGTGTGAGGAAACTAAGATGACATCTAAGATATAATATAACTAAGTTAAGCATGGTGATTTAACTAAGCAAGCATGAATGTAAAAACAAGGTAAAGACTAAGTCCAGATGTTACCTGTGATCACATCATCCTCAGCCTCAGCCTTAACAGTTGTCATGGTGAACGTCCAGTGCTTCGGCTGGTTGGCCTCCTGAAAGGCTCGATTCTGTGGAACCAGAGGCGGTCCACATTGTCCAGGTGCAGGTATTACTCACTGAGCAGGTCCATGTGCTCCAGCAGGTACAGGTCAAATGCTGCGAGGGTAGTCCCTTGTAGTATGAGCAGGTGATCCACATACCAGGCACTGATTCAGCATCGTCCTATATTCTTTTTGCACATGTCCAGGCTTGCCGCAGTAATGACAAGTCAGCTGAGCTCGGTTGGGGATGGGTGCAGCTGGCCTCTTGAACTGAGTAGTCTGAACTGGATGAACCATGGGCCTAGGTGCACTCCTCTACAACTCCATCGGGCGCTTGCCTGCCTGCCATGCCTTCTTCTGATTCACGATCAGCTCATGCCTCATCGCTTCTATCAGGACTTTCTCATGAGTCGTAAAAGTGGCCGAGGACATCGAAGCTTGAATGTCCAGATCCAAGCCCGGTAGGAAACGGTGAGCACAGTCCTCTGGGTCGGCCACCAGAGTAGGGGCAAATCGACTCAGCATGGCAAACCCAGCCTTATATTCATCAACAGTCATGGTGCACTGGACCAAGTTGATGAATTGCTGCTGCATCTCTCTCTTCACAGCCTTGGGAAAGTACTGAGCGTCAAACCTTAGTCGGAAAGTAGCCCATGGAATTGGCTTGATCAGCCCGGTCTCCACAGCGTCCCACCAGTTGTGGGTATTATTCATCAACTGCTTCTTGGCTAGATTTACCCACTCGATCAGATTGAATTGGAAAAGACCCAAGTCATTTTCAATGCTACGAATCCACTCTTCAGCTCCCAGTGGACCCTCTCTTACAGAGAAGCTCTTCGGACGCATCTCTCAGAATTTCTTGGCTCCAGGCTCAAAGTGAGGGTGGGGTGGTGCAGCTGGTGCAGCCTGTTGTCCCTGCAGGACCAGATGGTGCTGAACCTCTAGCATCTCTTTCATGACTCCAAGCATCTGGTCGATGTCATCATCTCCGCCTCCGACAGCACCGGCTCCAGGTCGAGTATTACGTCTTCCCGCCATTTTGAGACAATAAAACCTCGAATTAATCTCGTGTACATGATTACTCTAGATGTTTTGGCTAATGATAACATTCTAACTGTTCTGAATTTTCGCAGATGCATTGACCTGCATGGGCCACCACAAAAAACTGTAATGCCCTGCTTTCCAAATCGAATGGAAGCGAGAACGTTACGAAGGTCCGCAGGAACTGAAGTGGTGAAGCTCAAGTTTACTAAGCGTCTGTGACAACAACATAGCAGGGTTCTTGCATGCATTCAGAACAACAGAATATTAATATATACAAAGCCACATCCAGAAGTCTGTACACGAAATAAAAACAACAGGGCCCAAAATGGCCAAAGGAACTACAACAAGGAACATACCCTACTACAAAGTACTAAAACAAAAATAAACAGCAACAGAACGGGTCTCTAGTCCTCAGCATGGAGCGACTCCTGGTCAACAAACTTCTAGCTCACTGGGTCAGTCGTCTCAACAAACTCCTGCTCCTGGTATTCTGTCTCGTAATCTGACAGACATTCCAAAAACATGAATGTATGTCAGCAAGGGTCTGGCAAGTGAAAGGTGAGATGACCTAAGGCAAGGTGTACGATATGTTAAAACAGATTAAAGGATGTTAGCAATTCTAATGTCATAGTTATACATTTAAATTAGCAGCACAGTCATGAACATGACATTTCTAAAGAATTAAAACCTAGCAATTATGAGCATGGCAGTTTAAAGATATTAAAGCAACGCAGCTGTGAACATGGCAATTTTAAAGTACAAGTAAAGTAACAACTATCTGTTCAAGTTCCATGCATATGTTTTCTATCATGCCTAGGATTCACGCCTTTAAGTCATGGTGAGTGAATCTATCCTTCTTACGGGGGTATAATCGTGATTTGACGCCACCCACTGTATAGATGGTGCTCTTGAATGGGACACTTTCATACACGCTTAGTGCCCGCTTAACCCTAACCCCACCCAAATGATGTGTTGGAACATGAGCCAGCCTAATCAAGTTCACGAATTCAAGATTTTCAAGATATTCCGTCAATGTCCATCAAGTTATTCCATCAAGATTTTCAAGATTTTCCATCAAGATTTTCCATCAAGGTATTCCATCAAGATAATAAGCAATTTTAACATATCAAGAGATTAAATTCTAACAATGTGTATTCAAGTATGATGTGAACCATATTAATCATTAGCATTTTCATGACATTTAAAGCAATTTAAAAACAATGCGATTAAATATGTTAAACTGTAATAATTCGCACACTTCCCTGATTGGAGCGATTTGGTGTCTTTGTGATTGTAGGGAAGGCATGACGAGTTCTGTGCCATTAGATCTTAATTATCAGGTTAAACTAATTTATCTGATTAAGGTCATATCTATACATCTTATGTTACATACAAGTTATTAAACTTAACTTGTATATTACCAACGGTGTATACATGAATATACTAATATACTAACTGCATATATAAATATTTACTAACAGTTTATGTATTACAAGTTATCAACCCTACTGTACTAATATTATTGAAACTTAACATTGCAACTAGATTACTGTTAGTAGCTTATACATATTAACTTCTCGTTATTAACAGTTACAACTAAACTTATATCTATATTATAAAACAGAGATGTTATCATAGGTTATTGGATAAGAGTTTTTGGACAAGAGATATTGGACAAGAGAATTTGGACAAGAAAAATTGGATAAGAGGGATAAGAGAAAATTGCTCACCGCACACAACCACCCAAAACTCAGAAGAGAAATTGGATAAGAGATGAGATTTTGGACCCTCTTCCACAGGTATCTCCCACTCACAGAAAAAGACAAAAAAACTCTCCAAGCCCACATGGGGATCCCCACTCTTTAAAAAAAGTTTTGTCCTTGCCCCCCAACATCTCCGTTGTTTGCACTTTTTCCCATGGATTTTTGCACTTCGGTCCTTTTGGCCCTTAATTGCAAAAATATTAACCCCCCCCCCCCCACCTTTCCACTTAATTGCATTTTTTACATTTGGTACACCCTCTACTTTCCGTTAAATTGCACAGAAAACCCCCTTGTTATTCTTCCCCCAGAATTGCACAATGCACATAACCGCTCAAAACTCAGAATTGCTCACTGCACACAACCACTCAAAACTTAAAATTGCTCACCGCACAAAACCACTCAAAACTTAGAATTGCTCAATGCACACAACCGCTCAAAACTCAGAATTGCTCACCGCACATAACCACTCAAAACTTAGAATTGCTCACCACACACAACCATTTTTTTAAGTCCACGTGCACATGTGCACGGGTTATTTGTGGGAAATTTTGCACATACAACCCTGGTTTTTGCATTTTTACCTCCGGACCCTCCCCACACACCCACACACACCTTTTATTCTCCCCCCTTTCCGACATTTTTTTCCATTCCACGTGCACATGTGCACGGGTTATAACTAGTTACACTATAAAACTAATATCAACCTATGTTTAGATGTGTATATACTAACATATAATGAGTACTAACCTATTGTATTAGTAACATCTGACATCTAATAGTATGTTAACAACTAACATTATATTATTATACATTACTAATTTACTTACATCATATCAGTACATGCAAAACTAACATATTATATTAAAAGTAACTTGCATGTGGTAATAAAACTTACGTGATTACTGCAGGGGTTTTGGCGGACCCTCAGAGCTCGGATCAGTGTCCGTCCTAAGTCGGACGGACCACAGGGGCATAAAAGCGTAGCGGAAAATCAAAAACAAAAACTAAGGCTAGCTAAACAATTTAGCTAGGCTCTGAGGGAGCCAGAAACTAGATCGATCTATGCCAACTTGGGTGGATCTGACCACCCCAAGAGGGATCTATTCAACAGCGGCAAAATTAAATCTACACTAAAATTGATTAACCAAATACCCGGAATCTCGACCCTGGGGCAGGCAAGATGTACCGCACCGTCTTCTGATGCTCCTCGTAGCCGAACCGCCTTGACTCGATCCACCCGAGCCGCCTCGCACCCTCGAACCGATCTGCCCGAGCAGCCTCGCACCTACGAGCCGATCACATGCGGTAGAAAGTTTCACTTGAATAGACCTGCGTCTTCGACGTCTGGATCCGAATCCAAACCCCCTTCATGGTCTTGCTAGGACTAGTCCGGATAATAGGAAGAAGAGAGTGAGAGAATAGTTTAGTCGTAGATCGAGCTAGCTCAAATATCCGGAGCTACTCGATCGAGGACTTGGTGCATTTTTCAACGAAGAGAGTGCACCCCTATTTATATAGGGAGTCGGCTCTCCTCCTTTTGTTGTGAGCAATGTAGGACAATTGCTAAATTGAAGAGAATTCAATTAAGCTAATTTAGCTTAATTGAAGTTTAGTAAGCTTTTCATAAAAGCAAACTTCAATGAATTAATTCTCTTCACTCAGTAAACTTTAGACACCAAACAAGCTATCAATACGAAGAGCTTCATATGGTGAATGCGTAGGAATCAACTGCGACGAATTTTGACTTCGTTTGATCCCTCAAACAATTGTCCAAAGATGGGCAAAAAAATCTATCTTCGTAGTCTTCATTTGTGGTTTCCAAAACCCTAAAATCACTTAAGATGCGGGCGCGCCCGCTAGGCTTAGCAGGCCCGCCCGCCCAAGGCAAGAGGGAGGCGGGCCGCCCGCCCACTGGGCAGCGGGCGTGCGCCCGCTGTGCAGCTAGCGGGCTACGCCCGTTTGCCTTTGCAGATGGGCTTGTTAGCCCAGTGGGTCCAACCCACTTTGCCTTGGACTGTTTTCGCGTTTCTGAGCTCGTTTGAGCTCTGATTTGGACGCGGTTTAAACCTGTGTTTAGACCAGGATGATCATGTCATCCAGGTAACCCTTTCCAATGTACTTGTTCCTACAAATATTGTCGTAACCAATTTACGACATGTTTAATCTTTGTTTGCATCAAATGCAATATTGTCCCTATTGTTTCTACGACGTATTTTCACAACTAGCTTTGTGAATATCAACTATTCAAATTCATCAAATGAATTTCTCTGAATTAATCTTCCTATTACTAAGACACGACGCTACTCGGTGTGAGACCCTACAGCCTACCTTACTACAGGTTGGGGCTCGGAACCCCTAGATGACAGTCACCACGAGCAGTAGGTGTCGCCACTATTTCAGAATCATCATAACGTGATCGACCCATTGACAAAAGCATCGTTGGATTTACTTTTGTTGTGTCAGTGATGAATGCCGTTAGCTATAGTCCCTTCGTCAAGACCGTGTCCCTGTTGGCCTATGGTATGGTTTACTGTCAACCCTATTAGACAACATTGGTCAGTATACGACGGTCTCAGTTGTATTTACGTTGTACTTGTTACGACGTACCCCGGTCGAGGATTAACACAAAGACCATACTGAGCCTGCGACACTAACTTCCCTTTAACGGAAGTGATAAATCCCATCTTAGTCATCTACTCGCCTCGAGAGCTTCGGGTGCAACTCAACCTAAGATCTTTCAGCAGGCCTAGCCTCGAAGCTAGATCATAGGTCTAAGCTTCACTGTTCACTCACAGGTTCGTACAGATGACTTCAGGTCTTAAGGACCAGCTTACCTATCATCACCCTAGAGTTATTATAGACAGTTTAGTTAAAGTTAACCATTTAATAACTCTAAGTTGGTCGTTCAGTGAACTCATTCTCCAATGAGCACATGTGTCTCATCTCTGACTTCGCCAAGTCGAATGACTATGAGATCATCATTACCTTAAGGTAAGACAAAGACACAGTGGTATATCCGATGTGTTGATATCCAGTTCTCAACACATCTGTGACCACGAACCGTTTAAGACTTACGGTTCTATTCAGTCGCTTACTACCCATAATCGAGATCTTATCTAGATACGTAAGGACCTAACTATAAGTCTATGGACATTATCTAAGTATATTAATTCAAACGATTCCATACTTAGGATAATGGATACCATATACAGTATAAACATGACGTATACTTAGGATAAATCGCCTTATGGGCATATATCCTCCTACATCTCCCACTTGCACTTAGGCTATTTATCTCGGTATCTCATATCGTTATAGCATATCAGTCACTTGGACATTTATATGTCAAACCTAAGAGTGGATTTACTAACGGGTATCTATAATGCATTTCAATGGATTATTTATTAATGCATCTTTTGATCACACAAGGTTGATCCTTTGGAAAAATGATTTGGATCAATTTTCCTTTTCTTTGTATAGCTAACATTAGCTTATACAATCTAGATGTAGGGTCTAACATTTCTATAAGTCAGTCTCAGCTCATTCCAATTTTTTTGTGTCAACATGTCAAGTACATGCTGATACCCTAAGTCTCTATATAGTCGATTAAATCAAAACGATGTTGATTCAATGTTCTACATAGATGATTCATATAAGTTGGAAATCCTTTTTACTTAGTCTGAGAAACCGGAACTAAGTATACGAGCTGGCTCCCACTGACTTTAAGAATTACCTGGTTAAGTACTTCAATATTATATCTAAATCATATTTAGATTTATATATATGAAGAGCATAACCTTTTTATAAGTGCTTTAGATGGAATGTACTAATGTCAGGTTCGGTTTGACGAATGAGTCAAGTCAAGATTGGTTTAAGGAATCATGACATTGACTTACTCAATCAAATATCCTACACTGTATGTTTCCCTTAACCGCATTTAATAATAACTCTTTAATAACCAAATGTAGTTTATTAAGAATTAATCTTAATATGCGTATAATTGTGATCACACACAATTTATACGCTCCTGGAACCTATACTTAACTACCGATTGACTATAACATTAAGTCAGCTCCAAAACAAAATTTTCTGGAGCTTCGCATCATAATTCGAGAATCTTCGCAACCAACTCAAAAAGCCACATTTACAGAAATTTAAGCCAATCTCAATCAAATCTTAATTTCAACAGAAAACACAATTTACGAGACATTCATTTAAAAACAACGGATTCATAAAGATGAACCGTAATATGTTTATCAAATAAACTTTGAGTGTTGAACACTCAATCATTTTTTCACTTGGAGGAATGATACATTTTATTCAACTAAAATTTAGTATCAGGTCCTTCTCGATCGCGTCTCTCGAAGTCTTTGCACGGCCCCAACAGCAACGATTGCTCAGATTACCGACCGTCCTCTGAACTTCTTCCAATCTTCGCTTCATTTCAGCCACATGTATATATTGCACAGATTTCTTAGTATCTCATACTATGTGATTGGAAATAATTATGCTTTATTGATTTTGATTTGTTTTACCTAAGGTAGAGGCATCAGTATGCCCCTTCTTCTTTTTTGCAAGATAAATCTTGCAGGTCCTCTTCCAATGGCCAATCTTATGGCAATGGAAGCACTCAGATTTTGACGGGGCCCCTTTGGTCTTTTTCTTCCCTTTCTTCGCCTTCGCAGGTTGCAGGACCTGCCTCTTTTTACCCTTGCCTTTCGGCTGGTCTGAAGAAGCAGAGCCAACAACCAATGCAGTCGGTTTCTTCTCAATCTCCTCAAATTGCCTAAGCATATTGAGGAGACCAGGAAGATCCATTTCAAGACTGTTCATTATGAAACCAGTAATGAAAGGCTTAAATTCTGGGGTTAAAGACTTAAGGATAATGTCCACGGACATCTCATTATCCAAGACAAAACCTAACTGGGCGGCGTCCTCCACGTACCCGAACATCTTGATGACATGATCTTGTACGGGCCCTGCCTCCATCTTTGTGCCCTAGAGGTTGCTGGTGGCTTCGAACTTGGCAGCTCTAGACCGCTTGTCGTATAACTCTTGTGCATTCAGAAGCATACTTTGAACATCCATATGTTCATGCTTCCTCTGCAGTTCGTTACTCATCGAAGCCAGAGTAAGGCACATGTCCTTCTCTGCATCCCTCTGGTATAGCTTATAGGCTTCCTTTTCCTCGAAGGTCGAATCGTCATCGGGCTTCTCCGGAGCGTCCTCGAATAGTACGTATCCAATCCCGGCTAGAGAAAGGACTAACTTAATGTTCCTAAGACAGTCTTTGTAGTTCGTTCCATCGAGCACATTCTTCTCTACTATATATCTAAGACCCGAATCCATTCTGCAATTTTGTAGATACTTTAGTCAGTATATGTTCGTTGTATAGTTTCAATGGTTTTTAATAAAACTATATTCTCCCACTAAATTTATTAAAGCCATAATAATAAACAGTTTATTATAAAAATAACATTTGTAAGAGAGGGATCCGACTACCCTGAGTCTGACAACCTTGAGTGTGTCTCAACAAGGTGTCTGACTCTACAGTCAGTAGACGAACTCGTCGTCAATCATATTAAATATGATTCCCTATCGATTTTATCCCTAGTCATTTGTGATCATGAGTGTGCTCATCCGGATCACAATGGCTAGCCTAGTCGGACCCTTGTTTTCGTGTCTAGCCTGACTTGCCCAGCCGCTTGGTGTATGCACGACACATCGGTTTGGGTCAGGACATATACTACATTCTTGGTTAGACTTACGCCGGCGCTCGGTGTATGCACGATACGTTGGTTTGGGTCAAGTCAAGATGTTTATCAAGAAATCGGTTTCTATAAGATTGCCATGTCATAGCTTGAGTGTAGCTCAACAACTGTAACACAGGTCTTACAGTTGTCAACTCCTAAAACAAGGAGGGCTACGATTTATCTTGAATAAGATTATTATCGTATTTGACGTAGGTATAGTCGATGGACTTACACAGTCATGATTCGACTCCTTACGGTCCAACAGATGCGGCCAGGGAATTGACTAAGCCAGGATCACTCGGCCCCTAGACTAGCTAGGGTGGTCCAGCAAACTTAGCCAAGCACATTGACTGACATCATGATCCATTGAAGGAGTTTCATCAATTCTATGTTCGTCCAATAACTAAATGGCTTTTAATTAAAACTTGTTAATCTTTATCAACTAGTGGATCCTAAAATTCGAAATTTTATGGATTGGCTGAACAATTTTTTATTTAGTCCTTATCAATTATAAGGTTCATATGTCCAACAATGATACCCCAATCTAATTAGGATTTTAATAAAACAATTACAACATATTTCAAAAATAGTCTTTTTATGATAATCATCGTTTAAACAATTTATTACAATGATTGTCAATCAAAAGGGACTACCCTAATCTGGTATTAGGTTTCGATGTTGTTTTGTTTATTAAAACGTAACATGTCACTAGTTATTAAAAATTTCATCTTATAAAATTTTAATCATTTAATGGCTAACCTAAAGGGTTCATGAATACATTATTCATCATGTCCATAACAACTAATTTATCCGTATAAATTAAAGGTTCATTTAGTGACATATAATGAAAGCTTGCAAGTCAAAATTATCAATGACATAATCAAACAACTTGCAAATCTAAAATTTAACATTTAAATTTAAAGATCTAAAATTTAAAGCTTAAAACAATTTTATCACATAAAACTAGGTTTCTGTTGAAGGATTTTAGAGAAGAGAGTAAACAATCTCTCATAAGGAGTAGCCATGGCTCTCTATATATTCAATTTAGAGAAAATAGAAGTCCAAGGGACTCCCCACTAACTTAGTGGGGAGTAATGGTGAGATGTTGAGGGGGGATGCCAAAGGCCTCCCTCAACTCACAACACTCCCCCTCATCTCTCCATTACCTTGGGTTAAGCATATGAATACTTCAGGATTCAGTATGCTAATGGGGTGGATACTTCTGGATCCAGAGCCACTGTGGTTGCCTCGTTAAAACCTTAGCTGTGGAAAACCCAGTGGGAAAAACCAGTAGCTTAAGGGAAAAGAGTACAACTATCGAGGGACTCCCCTTGATCTGTACATGCTTCGGGCTTGCAGATCTCCTATGTATCTATACAATCATCTCCTATTCATCTATACATCCATCATGTTCTGAAAGAAAATACAATCATCACTCATCTATACAAGTTTCACTCATCTAGCGGCTAT
The DNA here is from genome assembly GCA_030789695.1 of Scilla litardierei. Lineage (NCBI taxonomy): Eukaryota > Viridiplantae > Streptophyta > Magnoliopsida > Asparagales > Asparagaceae > Scilla > Scilla litardierei. Next base: position 64,464,120 of record CM061134.1, read on the forward strand.
AGTAAAGCAGTGGTGTTTTGGAGTGGAAAGCTCTTCGAAGTTTGGTAGATGACGCCACTAAAGTATTCATTGAATCAGTCTTCAGTGTGTCTGCGAGGTACTGCTGGACCTGGCTGAGCGTTTCTAATACTTGCTTCTTGGATGATGAGCTTCTCAGAAGATGTAGACATTAGAGGATGATGTGTAGATATTTAGGAGGTGGCCGGCCTATTGTGTTTTAGTCATTGCGATGATCTTTAAACCTGCATATGCGATATATATTCCTTGACCCTTGGAAGTTGCACAGAAGCAGCTTATCCTTGGTCTAGTGGTGCTCTCCAGGGCAACACTTTATCTGGTTAACAACTTTACTGCAGACGTTCTATCAAAGACACGTGCAGTTGGCCAGATAAAGAAGTGTAACAAGTACACTAAAGCTAGGCTCTTCGGGAACCTAGGATGTCCTCCCCCTCTTCCAGCTACTGGAAGGTGTCATAAATAAGCATACATTTTTAATAGGATGCAAGTGGACATCATTCTTCATATACTCCAGGTGTATGAAGGATATTAAAGGATTCCACCACAAAGGTGTTAAATATATAAGCCGAGATAATACCTAGTTATACCAAGGTTTTTCATTTACAAGATATGCTTAAAGCTATCAGATTTCTAAATGGTCTCTGCAGGAGATCCAATTAGCTTTAAGTCGACCACCTATACGGCGAATATCACAAATCCTGTCAACGATCTTTCGAAAAATATACACATGCAGAATATTGTTTAAGATCAACTAATGATCTTTGTAGCCTTTATGAAGAAGACGTTTATACGTCTCTCTTTCATCTCTGGGGGTAGAGTATACCCTTCTGGAAGTTTTATATAGATATCTAGATCTATATTGCTGTATATATATGCAGTCACAACGTCCATGAGCTGCATGTATTGGCTTTTTCAGAGAAGTTTAGGCTTAGTAGGAAAATGATCACATTTCCTTTATTTCAATTTCTTATGAAATCCAACTTATATTCCACAGGGTTTACACATTCAGGTGTATGGACTACTGGTCCAAAGACTTTGCTTTTCAAGAGTGAGTCCAGCTCTACTCTTATTGCATCGTCCCACTTTGGCCAATCTATGCGTTTACGCTATAGAAAAGTGGGTAGATGTCATCGTCGTATTCAGCGACGTGAACAGCAATAGCGAAAGCAAAACCGTCGTCGACGACTGTGCTATATTTGTCCAGTACCTCTCCAGTACGTACGTAATATAATGATGTTTCTCCTGTTGTTTCCTCTGCAGGGGAAATTAGGAGGTGAGAGGTTGCTGGTCTGAGCTCAGCATCTTGTGGTTGGATCATTTTGATATATCCAGGAATCTTCCTATTTTGAGGAATTTTATATTTTGAACCTGGCAGGCGTCCTCTTTTCAATTGAGGTACGGCCAATTCTGCTGCCGGTGGATTGCATCCATCTTTGGGAATGTCAATCCTAGCTGGCGTGTTGGCAGCGGGGACGTGTGAACGAACAATCTTCTGGTTGTCCGTAATTTTATCCGGCAATTGATGTACTTTAGTCTTAATGTGAAGGATCTTCTGGATCTCAACTTCACACAGAAAAAGTATGCGGATCATAACGAGATGAGGACTTTTGTGTCCCATGATATGGTCTCAGAAGCTTCAGGCTTCTTTAGACTGCGTGCCTATTTCAATGAGATTATGCTCATCAAATTCACATTTATCAAGACTTGGAGGTAAACCATAAGCAAACAACATCAGCAATAAGATATGGCAACAAACGGGCCGTATCGTGATAAGCGATGCGGAATGAAGTGTGATGGTCCCTAAACATCAACAGGCAACTGCGATTTTACAATGGACGTGAAATCCATTGGAGTCTCTTTACCAGAGACTCTGCTAACCCGTTATGAGTTTGAACATGCTGCAGGATGTTCAATTTTAATGCCAGTTGCTTGGCAGAAGTCTTGAATGATATGTGTAGTAAATTCACCCACATTATAAGCTTTTGAGAAAGCTAGGTTGCGAGTGAATATAAAGGCACACATAAGACCATCTAGTAGATGCATATATCAGTACAGTAATGAATTACCGAAAATGGGCCATTTGCGGGGTGAATAGGCCCGCAAAAGGTCACCTTGTATTCTCTCAATGAAGCTAGGAGACTCTAAACCCACTTTCAGGAGGGAAGGTCTCTCTATTAGTTTTCCCTTATGACAAAGGGGGACAAGGAAACTCAATCTTTTGAAGAATCTTCAGGTTCTCCAATGGATTCATTTGATGATGCGTCCATCATTGCTGATCCAGGATGACCAAGTCCATTTTGCCAGAGTTAAAAATTATGGCAAAGAAAGGCACTTCTGGTGCTCAGTCGAGTTGGCTTTCTATAGGATGAATATATGTAATTATAGGGGCCCGACGGGGGTACAATGAAATCGTAAGTAGATGGTCTTCTGGCCATTCTCTTGACGAGTTACATATTGATATTCAATATATATTATCCATAATTTTCAAGTTATTTTCTTTAAAAGAAATATCCTTGAAAATTGGAGATTTCCTATACGTTTAAGAGGAGAATTTGCATCTTATAGTCTCGTTGTATGTGGGAGCAATATCAATGCTACACCAGTGCAACGAGGCACTGTCCACAATATTCCATACTTCATCTATAAGTAAAACGAAATTTTATTTAAGTCAATGAAAAAGATATTCAAAATAAAAGTTCGTACTTAAGCAAATTAAAAAATGAAGCAAACATTGAATTTTAAATGCATAGATAAAAGATGAAGCTTAATCGAGCAGGTCGTCGTTCTCGAAGTCATTTGCAGTGAACATCATTGGGGGATGAACAGCCGCCAAGTTTGTTTCAGGCAGAGACTTCTGGCTCGCCTGATATAGTTCCTAGAGGTGGCGAGGAGTGCGGCAGATTCTGGACCAATGGCCAGTCATGCCGCATCTGTGGCATTTATCCTCCCAGTTCTTCTTAGGAAGTGACACTTGGTCAGTGTTCTTTTGCTTCCATATGAAGTTGCTCTTTCATGTATTGTTGTTGTTGGATGGGGGTGCTGCTCCTCGTCCATTCTTCATCACAGCTTTCCCTTTGTTATTATTAGCTTTCTTCTTGTTTTTCCACTTCTGGGGAGAAACGTGGTGGGCTTCAGGGATAGGGGCACTGCCGGCTGGACGTAAATTATGAGTGGCTAGCAGTAAGTCTCGATTCCGCTCTGCCCTAAGTAGGCATGAGATCAGATCAGAGAATTGCGTGAAGTTGCGTTCACGATACTGCTGCATGAGGATTGCATCTTTCTCGTGAAACGAGGTAAATGTCTTTTCCAACATGCGCTGTTCTGTCACTTCTTCACCGCACAACTTCAGGCGTGAGGTGATGTTATGAAATGCAGATTTATACTCAGCGACGGACTTATAGTCCTGAAGTCTGAGGTTTTCCCACTCATAACTGGCACGCGGTAATATAACATCAATTTGATGTTTATATCGTGCCTCCAGCGCTGTCCACAGGTCCTTTGGGTCCTCAACCATTAAGTATTCGGCCTTTAAGGTCCGATCTATATGTTTTCTAATGTAGATTATGGCTTTCGCCTTATCTACATCGGATACAGTGGTTGAAGTGCCGCTGTTGGATGCAGCAGAAGCATCGGCCGCTGTTGGGGCAGAGGAAGGAGCCAAAATGGACCCAAGGAGGGCCATCGAACGCATGTGGAACTTCAGGTCCACTCGCCAACGCAGGTAATTCTTTCCTGCAGAGTCAAGGACTTCGAAATCGACGCTTGCCAATTTTGCCATTTTATCTACGCAATTTAAAATAAGCATGAATTAATTTAAAATTGAAATTCACGCATAACAAATAAAGTAAGCAAAATGTGGGGATCGGCCAGATACCCAAAAATTTGGAGAAGACACGTGCTGATAACGTGTTGAAGGATTTTAGAGAAGAGAGTAAACAATCTCTCATAAGGAGTAGCCATGGCACAAGCCATGGCTCTCTATAAATTCAATTTAGAGAAAATAGGACTCCAAGGGACTCCCCACTAACTTAGTGGGGAGTAATGGTGAGATGTTGAGGGGGGAGGCCAAAGGCCTCCCTCAACTCACAACAGTTTCATAAAATTATCAAATAATTTTAAAACCTAAGCTTTAAAATTTTAACCAAACATTTCTAAAATTAAAGTATCGCATAAATAATCTTGAAACTTATATGTAATTTAAAAGAAACAAATTTATCATTTCATCTTATGAAATTAAAATATTTCTTTAATTTACATATTCTTTAAAGCAATTTTAAAACATTTTTAAAATCATTAGAAATTGTTTTAAAAGCTTTCAAATAAAGTTTTTTTAAATTTCCAACCTTTATGTAACTTAAGACAATTAAATTTCCAAAATAAAATATATCCTTAAAGTTACATAAACTTTAAAACTTTTAAATGCTCGAAAAAATTATTATATCTCATAGAAAAAAATTTAAAGGCATTTAAACATAAGACACCTACTTAAATTTATCGCATAAAAAATTAAATCGTCTCAAAAAAATCTTTTCGTGTTACAAAACAATTTTTTAAAAACACAAAACAATTTTTAAACTAATTTTAACATAAAGTTAAAATTGTTCGTATGTTCAAAATAAGCAATTAAAGATTTAAAAACATCGCTAAAATAGATCTACAAGCATAACTGTGGCTCCGATACCACTGTAGGGGTTTTGGCGGACCCTCAAAGCTCGGATCAGTGTCCGTCCTAAGTCGGACGGACCGCAGGAGCATAAAAGCGCAGCGGAAAATCAAAAACAAAAACTAAGGCTAGTTAAATAATTTAGTTAGGCTCTGAGGGAGCCATAACCTAGCCCGATATATGCCAACTTGGGGTGGATCTGACCACCCCAAGAGGGATCTATTCTACAGCGACAAAATTAAATCTACACTAAAATTGCTTAACCACATACCCGGAATCTCGATCCTGGGACGGGCAAGATGTACCGCACCGTCTTTTGATGCTCCTCGTAGCCGAACCGCCTTGACTCGATCCACCCGAGCCGCCTCGCACACTCGAACCGATCTGTCCGAACCGCCTCGCACCTCCGAACCGATCACACACGGTAGAAAGTTTCACTTGAATAGACCCACGTCTTAGACGTCTGGATCCGAATCCAAACCCCCTTCATGGTCTTGCTAGGACTAGTCCGGAGAATATGAAGAAGAGAGAGAAAATAGTTTAGTCGTAGATCGAGCTAGCTCAAATATCCGGAGCTACTCGATCGAGGACTTGGTGCATTTTTCAACGAAGAGAGTGCACCCCTATTTATATAGGGAGTCGGCTCTCCTCCTTTCGTCGTGAGCAATGTGGGACAATTGCTAAATTGAAGAGAATTCAATTAAGCTAATTTAGCTTAATTGAAGTTTAGTAAGCTTTTCATAAAAGCAAACTTCAATGAATTAATTCTCTTCACTCATTAAACTTTAGACACCAAACAAGCTATCAATACGAAGGGCTTCGTATGGTGAACGCGTAGGAACCAACGGCGACGAATTTCGACTTCGTTTGACCCCTCAAACAATTGCCCAAAGATGGGCAAAAAATTCAATCTTCGTAGCCGTCATTTGTGGTTTCCAAACCCCTAAAATCACTTAAGTTGCAGGCACGCCCGCTAGGCTTAGCGGGCATGCCCGACCAATGCAAGAGGGGGGCAGGCCGCCCGCCTGCTGGACAGCGGGCCGCGCCCGCCCGCTGGAGCGGGCTGCGCCAGCTGTGCAGCCAGCGGTCCGCTCCTGTTTGCCTTTGCGGATGGGCTTGTTAGCCCAGTGGGTCTAACCCACTTTGCCTTGGACTGTTTTCACGTTTCTGAGCTCGTTTGAGCTCTGATTTGGATGTGGTTTGAACATGTGTTTAGACCGGGACGATCCCGTCATCCAGGTAACCCTTTCCAATGTATTTGTTCCTACAAATATTGTCGTAACCAATTTACGACACGTTTAATCTTTGTTTGCATCAAATGCAATATTGTCCATATTGTTTCTACGACTTATTTTCACAACTAGCTTTGTGAATATCAACTATTCAAATTCATCAAATGAATTTATCTGAATTAATCTTCCTATTACTAAGACACGAACGCTACTCGGTGTGAGACCCTACAGCCTGACCTTACTACAGGTTGGGGCTCGGAACCCCTAGACGACGGTCACCACAAGCAGTAGTTGTCGCCCCTGTTTCAGAATCATCATAACGTGATCGACCCATTGACAAAAGCATCGTTGGGTTTACTTTGGCTGTGTCAGTGATGAATGCCATTATATATAGTCCCTTTCGTCAAGACTGTGTCCATGTTGGCCTAGGGTATGGTTTACTGTCAACCCTATTAGACAACATTGGTCAGTATACGGTGGTCTCAGTTGTATTTACGTTGTACTTGTTACGAAGTACCCCGGCTGAGGATTAACACAAAGACCGTACTGAGCCTGCGACACTAACTTCCCTTTAACGGAAGTGACGAATCTCATCTTAGTCAGCTACTCGCCTCGAGAGCTTCGGGTGCAACTCAACCTAAGATCTTTCAGCATGCCTAGCCTCGAAGCTAGATCATAGGTCTAAGCTACACTGTTCACTCACAGGTTTATACAGATGACTTCAGGTCTTAAGGACTAGCTTACCTATCATCACGCTAGAGTTATTATAGACAGTTTAGTTAAAGTTAACCATTTAATAACTTTAAGTTGGTCGTTCAGTGAACTCATTCTCCAATGAGCACCTGTGTCTCGCTTTCGACTTTGCCAAGTCGAATGACTATGAGATCATCATTACCCTAAGGTAAGACAAAGACACAGTGGTCTATCCGATGTGTTGATATCCAGTTCTCAACACATCTATGACCACGAACCGTTTAAGACTTACGTTTCTATTCAGTCGCTTACTACTCATAATCGAGATCATCTAGATACATAAGGATCTAACTATAAGTCTATGGACATTATCTAAGTATATTAATTCAAACGATTTCATACTTAGGATAATGGATACCATATACAATATGAACAAGACGTATGCTTAGGATAAATTGCCTTATGGGCATATATCCTCCTACAATTACAGCTAGTGTTGCCTTGCAGGTGGAAGCTCACGGCTCACGGCGGCAACGGGTGATTTTGGCGGCGAGGGGGCGGATGCGTAGGCACTGCAGTCGGAGAGAGAACGGGCGGGGTGCTTGTCAGAACTGGTGGAGAGCTATACGGGGTTGCGGAGGTGAAGGGCGAAGGTCGAGGCGAGGTCGAGGGATGCTGCTCGGAGGTGTGGGGGTGAAGGTCGACGGGACTGAGTGGCTTGCGGCGTGGAGGTTGGAGGGCAGTTGTGTGCGAAGGTGAACGGAGGCGGGCTGGGTTGCTTGATGAAAGAAGAGGAGGGCGATGGTCGAAGTGTTTGGAGGTGGTAAGAGGAAGGGCGGTGTGTAGCTTGGGGTGTTCGGATGGATGGCTGGAGGAAGGGTCTGGGGTCTGTGGTGATAGGAGGAAGGTCGGGAGGGGAGGCGTTGCAGGTTTGGGTCACGGTGAGTTGGTGGAGGCTGGGCGGTGTTGTGGTGCGACGATGGAGTTCGGCAGCGCGACGGTCCGTCGGGGCTGTGGGATGAAGGGGAAGATGGCCGGGCTTTAGGCTGAGGGGCATGGGGTTTCAGAAGATCGGGTGCTGGTCGGAGGGTGCTCGCTAGGGTCGCCGGAGTGGGTTTGAGCGGAAGGCTAAGGAGGAGGTGAGTGGCCGGGTTGCGGGCTGTGGGCGAAGGTGGGCGCTCGGGGTTGTGGGAGGCGGCGTCCTCGAGGTGAAGGGTGGTTTGGGGGTCGAAAGGAGATGGCAGTGTGACTTCGGGGTGGTGGCCGGAGTTGGTTCGGTGTTTAAGAAAAAAAAGGAGAATAAGAAGTATAGGAGGAGGGCTTTGTTTTGTAAAAAAAATGGGGAGCTGCATGGGTTTTTGAAATGGGAGAAAGAGAACATGTGTGTGCATGAAGTGATGGGGAGAGAGTTAACCGCATGCACGTGGGTGCGTCTTGAAGAGAGAGAGAGAGAGAGAGAGAGAGAGAGAGAGAGAGAGAGAGAGAGATGGGGGTGTGGGATACGGGATAATTAGGTAGTTAGGATTTTATAATAATTAGTTAGGATTATTATTAGTAGTAGTTTAAGGATAAGATAATAAAAAGTTTTGTTTTTAAAACTTTAATCCCGAAAAGATTTTTTTGATCGTTAGTTTTTATTTAGAAGTTTGAATTTAAAAAAAAAGAGTAGTTAAAAATATTGATAATATTGATAATTCGATTTTACAACTTCGCCCCTTGGTATCCAAAAATTATGAAAATAATACCGGAGCGATCGCGCCTCTGATAGGGTCGTGAATACAGGGTTAGGTCATGCATCTGAGCTACAGAAAATAATAATTAAAATCAAACACAACATACGCATACGATAACAAAATACATGCTACAAATGTACGACCGAAAATTGGCCGTTACACTTACAGCCGATCTCGGCCTTGGGTCCGACAGGCGGTTTCCAAATCTTGAAGGACACACAGTTGTAAGCAAGAACTGATGTTCGTGTCTTTATTTTAGTAGAAGAAAAACTAGGGGTACATTTAAAACTGAAATGCGTAGAGCTGGGAAGATATGGGTAGGCGAGTCACTCATCCGAAGACATGAGACGTGGTCGATTGGCTGACTCCTTATTCAGTTATGCACACGGGGGTGTGGACGACGTTCACATTCTTCCCCTTATCTGCTTGCCTCGAGGTGCCTTCTTCAGAACCTACCTTCGAAGCATCGACGAAATTCTTCAAATATCCTTGGCTAATCAGCTGGTCAATGTCATTCTTTAGGTGCCAGCAGTCGTTGGTGTCGTGGCAGTTATCCTTGTGATAATTACAGTATTTCTCTTCGTCTCTTCGTCCCTCCTTCATCCTTGGGTGTGGCTTGTTAATGTGGCCCTCTTTTTGGGCATGCGTCAAGACGACGTCCTGGGTTGCGTTCAGCCTGGCGGGCATTGTTTCCCTTCTGCGCGGCTTCCCCCAGGACTCCTCTCCTGTTTGTGGTCCTCCAGCTCGTGGCGTTTGCCTTCGCTGTGTTATGAACTCCTCCTGGCCCCCGTGGGGGACCTCCTTCCTCCACGGCCAAGGCTTCCTCTGTTAGTATGAATCGCTCTGCCCGAGACAAGACCTGGACGAGGTGATTCTTCAAGCCTATGTGCTGGAGCCCTTTCTTCAGGGTTATGATGGTGACCAGTTCGGGGTAACTCTTGATGTTTAGTCTCTGGGCGTTGAAGCGCTTCATGTAACTCCTTAGAGTCTCGCCCGGCCTCTAGATTATGTTGAACAGGAGGTCCAGGCTTGACTTCCTTTGTCGTCCAGCCATGAACTATTGGCAGAACATCTGGGACAAGTCCCATAAGTTTCCAATGGATCGACCAGGGAGGCTGTTATACCACTCCCCGGTGGATCTCTTGAGGGTGGTATAGAAGCCTCGATAGAGCAGGGTGTCGTTGGCCCCTTGGAACCTCATGACTCCCTGGTAGTTTTGCACGTACTCCTAGGGGTCTCCTGTGTATTTCTCAAAGGACGGTACTTTGAACCTGGAGGGTACCCGCGCATCGGTGATACTCCTCATCAGTGGGCATCGGTCGTCCCATGGGCCTTTCAAGTTGATCTGTCCGGGCGGTGCTTCTCCTAGGCGCTCGGATGGCTTTGGCAGATCAGTGGGAACATGCGAGGGGCCTCCTCCATGGCCCTCCCAGCTAGGGATCGGTTTCGGTCGCCAGGCGCGCTCCCTGCGACGACGATCTTCGCGACTCCTGGGCCTCTTTCGGCACGGGCTTCTGCTTCGCCCCCAGTGCTCCTCGACGGTCGTGCGGTTGAATGATTACTGTTTGGCTAAGCGGGGTTGCTTGGACGAGGCCGTAGTTGATTCGTTCCTGGTCCATTCGGTTCTCCCTCCTCCCTCACCTTGAAGAGAGGTGTGGGTAAGCGATTGCTCTCGGTTCAGGCCCTCACCATGGCGGTTCGCGACTATGATTGAGCGCAACGGAGGGTGTGCCCCCCTGAATGGTCGAGAAACCTCACCAGGTTTCCTCCCAAGGGGCGTTGTGGTCCAGCGAGATGTTGAATGGCCACTACCAGGGCTTGGAAATTGGTGTTCATCTCCTGGGTGAGATGGTCGAGTTGTTCGCGAGTTATCGAGCACGAGTCGTTGGTTTCTCCCGTGGAGCAGCTGTGCTCGGTTTCGTGCTAGACGTAGCTGCCCTCCTCTGGGATGGTTGGCATTTGGGCTACTCCATCGCTATGCTGATCCATGTTGGTTGCTGTGGATGACGTGGGAGATGATCTATTTCCCACGGACGGTGCCAGATGTTTCGAGGGTGTTTTTTCACCACCGGTTTGTTGGATATGGATCCTAGCCTAGGGGGGTGAATAGGCTAATAAAATAATTCGTGCAACCCACAAATAAGCACACGCAGTTATAGCAACAACAGGGTAAACAAAAATGCAGACACAGAGTACACAGCAGATTTACCCTGGTTCGGTCGTCCCAACGACCTACTCCAGCCCCCAAAGCAGAACTAGTATTGAATAGTGCAATAGGTACAAAACCACAAGTTAGAGCACGCTCAGAGCACCCTCTACGTCTCTACACTCGCCAGGCTCTCAGTACCACACACACAGTGTTTTCTCTCACTATCAATCCTAGTAATGCTTTCTACCAGCTAGTCCCAAACTAGCTGGGTCCCACTTGTCTAGTCCCAACTAGAAAAGTCCCAAAATAGTCACAAAAGATATATGTAAAGTTTCCCCTACGAAGATCTAACACAACTACACAAAACAATAAAGAACAGAGTTTAGGAGGCTCAGTTCGTGTAGCGGTGATGTCTTCGTTAATCAACATGGGCCAGAACTCGTCTGGCTAGTAGTCGTCTCGTCACGTCACCTCAGCACCTTGGATGTCACGTCTATCAAAGCTCTAGTGTGCACTTTCCCTCTGATAAATGGAGTGGGCCGCAACCTGTATTATCTCCTTCCTTTTTCTTAATTGTATTCCTCTCAGATTTCGCCTTGTAAGGGCTCCTCAAAGATTTCAGCTTGGGTTAAAGAATTTCGGCCTCATGCTTCTCGGTTTGTGCCTACAAGCAAATCTGTACCTTTCTCCCTGATTGCACACCACCAAAAATCAAATTGACCTGCACACCACCAAAATCAACTTGCTATTAATTGCATTGATAGCAATTTCTGAACTTTTGAACTCTTCTTTCTTTCTGAACTTTCTGAACTTTTGCCCTGCACACCACCAAAATCAACTTGCTATTAATTTCATGCGAGCAAAGGCAAAACTAAGTGGGAATTATAAATTAGAAAAAAAAAGTGTCATGTAATCTCCCTGATTGAATTTTTGGCCGGCCTAGGCTGTATCGTTTTTGTTGCCTGAAGGAACAAATTGTTAGCACATAAAAATGAGTTAGGCTCAATATTTCGGCCTGTGTGCTCCTGATGACAAAAATTTCGGTAGATCTCTTCAATGCTTGCGGCTCCCCCTAAGTCAACAAATGCAGCTTTCAATAGCTCTCTGATAAGTGCGCTCTGGTGATTTCGTATGGTTCCATGTGGTTCTACAAAGACTACAAGATATTAATGATTATTTAATAAAATTTACCTCTTATCCCTTGTAGCCACAAGATGTTTGTACTCCTTTTGAGAGTTGTGTTAGACAGCATGGGAACTTGTTGCATGGAGGGTCAACAATGTTGGCTGCTTGCTCTTGATAGCTTGCGGCTTGATGTGCATGACATGCAAACAAAAGCAGAGGAGAGAATCTCAAATCCTAAGCTAGATGGGATTAAAAATATGTGATATTTTAAGATAAGTGCCAAAAAACCAATTTAATGGTACTTCCCTTCTCTTTGGTTCCACCTGCAAAAACAAAAAGCAAGGTACTTGGCCTTTTTGATTTTGTTGCTTGCGTTCTGAAATTATCCTTTGCTTTTGTTGACTTTGATTTGTTTCTCCCAAAAAGCTATTGCTTTGTAGATGAATTCGGCAGCTTGTCAAGATCCACTTTGATAATTAAATTGGCAGGGTCATGCGCTGGTGGCCTCTTCTTTTTGATATGAGCCGTGCCCCTCTTGATGTAATGCCGCGAGATATTTTTTTTTGCTGGGCTCTTTTTTTGGCTATGAAGGGGATGTTGGCTTATATAGGATAGCCTAGGGTTTTTGAAAGAATCCCTAAGAGATAGGAATAGGGGATTTCAAAGGTGATTTGATTCTATCTCTTTGTACCATAGATAGGAGATTTGATTGATTCAAATTGGGATTTGATAGCAATTCAAATTGAATATGAAATTGAAATTAATCTCTAATTGATTTGACCTCATCCCAAATAGATTTCATCTCTCTCCACATTGACCAAGTCAAAACTTCTTTGTGCACACACACTCCCTCTCTCCGGATATGCTATACGAGTAGCAATTCCGCCAAATAGTGAAAATTGTTTCGCCAAGCCTGAAACATACTAAGCACACACATTAGATACAACGACACTTTGTCATCATCAAACCAAGATCCTAGATCATTGCTTCCAACAATCTCCCCCTTTTGGTGATGACAAACCCATAAAAGATTTGAGCAATAAGTATGGGTGTGTGAAGTGTGTTGAAGGGTGTAATGCAATATGATGTATGGATGAGTCATTCAAACATTACAAAGCATGCACAACAATTAGGAAATATAAAATCATGCTCCCCCTTCTCTCAAGCTCCCCCTTCAACATTTATTCAAGTATTTTTCTCAAGCTCCCCCTTCAACAAATAATACCGACAACAAATAATACCGACAAATCTTTCTTTTCTTTCTCCCCCTTTGTAATCACCAAAAGTGGATTAATGAAGTCACTAAAATATTCCATGCAAAAATAAACCATTATTAAATGTAGCTTGCAATTTGCATGAGTTTTCCAAGGAATAGACAATTCAAGCTCATGGAATTTCATAACAAGGCTTCTCCACCTTTGTGTAAGTGTAATGATATAAACAATAAAGTACTAAGGGAGATTCAATTTTAGAACAATCAACCAAATCAATCCGCATTTTCCAATTTTTCATGAATATCACTAGGATTGATTTTTCCCACCTCATCAAAGATGAGTTCAAGGTACCAATCCCCAAAACATGGCCTAAAAGGACTTTTAAATGTGGGGCGGCATTGCTTGACGAGTTATATACACCAACGCTAATGATTACCCATTAAGCACAAGTTGGATACTCGTGGGTTGTGTATTAGCCATGAAGTGTATCCATTTTTCATACGGAGCAATTTTCATAATTTTTTTTCATAATCTTGAGTTTAGAAAGCTCAGTTTGTATAGCGGCGTAGTCTTCGTCAATCAGTACAGGCCAGATGTCGTCTGGCAAGTAGTAAAAGTCTCCTCTCTCTTCAGCAACTCAAGATGCTCTGACGACACGGCTAGCAATGTGTACGTGTGCAACTCCCCTCAATAATTGTCCCTGCCTTTTTGGTTTTTATCTAATCAATCACCATGTGCCCTGTCAAACTTTCGGCACCCTCAAAATAATTCTTTTTCTTTGATCTTTGTCTCACCTGCACAACAAAAACACCAAAGACAGGTTACTTATTAAATAATATGTAATTGAAGTGCCTCTCGAAATTTTTGATGCGGTTGGTGATCTTCAAATATTTTTTGTGGCTTGGTGCACTTGAACTCTCAACCCCCCAATCAAAAAACAACTTCGGCTGCCCCCACAAAATTTTGGTCTCCTTGATTCCCTGGGATTTTTGAAATGTGATTGGCTCTTGGAATATTCAAAGGCCGGCCTCTCCTATGTTCATGCGGCTGCCCCAACAATTAAAAACCCTTTAAAATATTTCGGCTGCCTCAAAGGCCCTTTTAAAAAAATGTTTCACTTTGGAATTCAAAGGGAACGGTTGTAATACAAAAAATAGTGGCCTTCTCTTTTAGACATTGCATGCATTCATGATGAGAATCAATTTAAAAAGTGCATGCATTGAAAACGAACTAAAAGAAATTAAACAGATGCACTTCCCCTTTAATGTTATGCCTGCTCTTCACAATTCTGTGCGTGAGTCCCTTGGGAAAAAAATGGCCGCAAGTTTCTTGAGAGATAGAAGTCGGATGCTTAGGTTGGCCGCAAGTTTAGTACCCTAGCTGGATGATGAAATTTTGGCCGACACCTAGGACTTGATAGCTTTGCAAATTCTTGTGTTTGCCGCAGACTTTGGTCTCTCCTTTTTGATATAAGCCGCAACTTCCTCTCCTATATTTTTGCTTCGGCTCCCTTGAAATTTTTTGTTTAAGCCGCCCTTTTCTTCAACCCTAGAGGATGGGTTTTTATAGGGTGATGATAGGGTGATGCGGTTACGGGGAATCCTATTTTGAATAGGAGATTAGATATTTGGTTCTATCACTTTGCACCACAAATAGGAGATTTGATTTGATCAAATTGGGATTTGATAGCAATTCAAATTGAATATGAAATTGAAATTAATCTCTAATTGATTTGGCCACATCCCAAATAGATTCCATCTCTCTCCACATTGACCAAGTCAAAACTTCTTTGTGCACACACACTCCCTCTCTCCCAATATGCTATACGAATAGCAATTCCGCCAAAAGGTGAAAATATATTGTTTCGCCAATCCTAAAACACACTAGCACACACATTATATATCACGACACGTTTGTCATCATCAAACAAAGAGATCCTATATCGTTGCGTCCAACAATCTCCCCCTTTTGGTGATGACAACCCCGTAAAAGATTTGAGCAATAAGTATGGGTGTGTGAAGTGTGTTGAAGGGTGTAATGATATATGATGTATGGATGAGTCATTCAAACATTACAAAGCATGCACAACAATTAGGAAATATAAAGGCATGCTCCCCCTTCTCTCAAGCTCCCCCTTCAACAGTTATTCAAGTATTTTTCTCAAGCTCCCCCTTCAACAAATAATACCGACCACACACAAATCTTTCATTCTTTTTCTCCCCCTTTGTAATCACCAAAAGTGGATTAATGAAGTCACAACAATATTCCATGCAAAAATAAACCATTATTAAATGTAGCGTGATATTTACTTGAGTTTTCCAAAAAATAGACAATTCATGCTCATAGAATTTCATAACACGACTTCCCACCTTTGTGTAAGTGTAGTGACATAGACAAGAAAGTACAAGAGGAGATTCAATTTCAGAAAATCAACCAAATCAATCCACATTTTCCAATTTTCATGAATAACACTAGGATTGATTTTTCCCACCTCATCAAAGATGAGTTCAAGTTACCGAACCCCGAAACATGGCCTAAAAGGACTTTTAAATGCGGGTTGGCATTGCTTGACGAGTTATATACACCAACGCTAATGATTACCCATTTAGCATAAGTTGGATACTCGTGGGTTGTGTATTAGCCATGAAGTGTATCCATTTTTCATACGGAGCAAATATAGGTTTTTTTTCAATTCTTTTGTGCTCAATTTTAATTCATGGCTAAACACTTCATATCCCTTAGAAAATTCAGAAATTAATCATTCCTACGTTCACTTTCCATTATTCTTCAAAAGAATCTCCAAAAGCACTAAAAAGTCAATTATCGTGGAAGTGCAAATGTAGGTATAGAAGTCAAGTTTAAAACTTATGAGACATGGCATGGCTACTCAAAAGAATAACATCATGTTCATGTAGCTACAAAAATAATGAATTGACTTCTACAAGGGATAGATTGATCATTCATACAATACCACTTAAGAGATTCATAAGAGGATAATCCATAAGCACAAATTTTTTATTATTTTTTCAAATTTTTTTTGTTTTTTTTGTTTTTTTTTCAGAAATAAAAACATTTAAAAAATCATGCATGCAAGCACACAAAACAAAATAAAAACAAGCACACAAAAACTATCTATGAAGGTATGCAATGAAATGCAAAGCTGGATAAAAATTATACCTTCTCGTCGCTATTTGACGAAGGAGCTAAAAGAATGAGACATTGAAAAATTTGCTCCTCACCAAATCTCCACCTTACCTACATGAAAGGTGTTAAGTGTGACCTTAGAACCCAACAAGGTCCACTAGTGTTAGCCAATATTGTTTTAGGAACCCACACTTGTTTAAACTTGATATTAGCGTTCCTAAATTTACAATAATATGAAGTGTGGCCTACACTATCACAAGTAAAGCACTTTGCATATTTGATCTTTGCAATAGAGGGTGCATTGTGGAATTTCTTGAATTTTGACTTTTCGACATTTTTCAAACCAAATCCAAGTCCTCTTCTGTTATTGCCATATAGTTGATTCTCTAAAATAGTATCCAACGATTGTTTTCCCATAGAGAATTTCTTAATGGCCAATTCAAGATTAGAGACTTTGGATTTCAACAATTTATTTTCTTCCACAAGCAATGTGCATTTACTTATAAAAGTTCTCTTGTTTTCCTCTTCCTTCTTTTCAAATTCAATCATTTTTCTTTTAAAATCATTATCCAACATGCAAAATTTATCATTAAGCTCTCTAATCACATAGTCTTTTTCAGTTTCGAGCTTAATCAAATCAAGTTTAAGCATGCTAATATTATTCATCAAGGAAGGACAAGACAGGCAAGGTGCTTCATCATTAAAACTGGACTTTTCCTTTTTCAAAGTGTCAATAGTAGAGTCACGAGCAACAATATCAATTTTGAGTTTTTCAATCTCTTTAGACATTTCATATTCAGATTGTTGCATTTCAAAGTTCTCATTTTGATAATCATCTATAGTGGATTCAAGCTCTACTATTTTATCTTGCATTTCTTTACAAAGAGTAAGGAGTTCAGTTTTACTACCAGAAATTACCTCATCGTGTATTCCCATCAATGCCATGCATGAGTGGGCTTCATGTTCTTCCTCCTCACTCTCAGCTTCGCTGTCCATATCCCAAGTTAGCACCTTGGATTTTCCCTTTTCTTTAGCTACCTGAGCTGTCTCATGTGGGCAATCCCTCATTCGATGTCCTCTTTTCTTGCATTTAAAACAAGTCATTCTATTAGTAGCATTCTGATCATAAGTTTGCTTATAAGACTGAAAAAAGTTAGAGCGATTAAACCTGGGTGCCATTTCTGTTCTTCCTTGCTTGGTCTGGACATATTTTCTGAAATTTCTGACCATTAGCGCTATGTCATCATCATCATCTTCGCTTTCGTCAGCTTTCAGAGCAAGTGGCTTGGTAGCGTTCTCCTTCTCCTCAAGTTTCTCCCTTTTATCCACGTTTTGCAATTCAAGCTCGTGGGACATTAGATTACCTATCAAGTCCTCCACCCTCATCTGCGATAGATCCTTCGCTTCTTGGATGGCAGTAACTTTAGGCCTGAAAGAGCTTGGCAGTGCTCTTAATATCTTTCTCACCTGCTCAAGGCTAGAATATGGCTTACCGAGCGAACTAGACTTGTAGACAATGTTGGTGAACCTCGCAAACATTTTTGATATGGTCTCTGATGGTAGCATGCGAAATCCCTCGTATTCCGTGCTCAGAAGTGCAAGTCTAGACTCCTTCACCTGTGACGTTCCCTCGTGCGTCACCTCCAAAGTATGCCATATTTCCTGCGCAGTTAAACAATGTGAGATGCGATTGAATTCAGATTTATCTAATGCACAAATGAGAGCATTCATAGCTTTAGCATTAAGAGAATAAAGCTTCCAATCATTATCATCCCATTTATCTTCAGGTTTGACCATCTCAGTGTTTTCAATTTTAATAACAGGTGATTTATAGCCTTTTTCAACAATTTGCCAAGCTTTATAATCAATAGAAATAAAGTAGATTCTCATACGATTTTTCCCATAAGCATAATCTACTCCATTAAATCTAGGTGGTCGGGAAATAGACTGACCCTCAGCAAAAGCACTATCAATGTGGTCCATGGTCAAACAAGGCTAGATCTACTAAACTGGCTCTGATACCACTTGTTGGATATGGATCCTAGCCTAGAGGGGGGGTGAATAGGCTAATAAAATAATTCGTGCAACCCACGAATAAGCACACATAGTTATAGCAACAACAGGGTAAACAAAAATGCAGACACAGAGTACACAGCAGATTTACCCTGGTTCGGTCGTCCCAACAACCTACTCCAGCCCCCAAAGCAGAACTAGTATTGAATAGTGCAATAGGTACAAAACCACAAGTTAGAGCATGCTCAGAGCACCCTCTACGTCTCTACACTCGCCAGGCTCTCAGTACCCCCACACACAGTGTTTTCTCTCACTATCAATCCTAGTAATGCTTTCTACCAGCTAGTCCCAAACTAGCTGGGTCCCACTTGTCTAGTCCCAAACTAGCTGGGTCCCACTTGTCTAGTCCCAAAATAGTCACAAAAGATATATGTAAAGTTTCCCCTACGAAGATCTAACACAACTACACAAAATAATAAAGAACATAGTTTAGGAGGCTCAGTTCGTGTAGCGGTGATGTCTTCGTCAATCAGCATGGGCCAGAACTCGTCTGGCTAGTAGTCGTCTCGTCACGTCACCTCAGCACCTTGGATGTCACGTCTATCAAAGCTCTAGTGTGCACTTTCCCTCTGATAAATGGAGTGGGCCGCAACCTGTATTATCTCCTTCCCTTTTCTTAATTGTATTCCTCTCAGATTCCGCCTTGTAAGGGCTCCTCAAAGATTTCGGCTTGGGTTAAAGAATTTCGGCCTCATGCTTCTCGGTTTGTGCCTACAAGCAAATCTGTACCTTTCTCCCTGATTGCACACCACCAAAAATCAAATTGACCTGCACACCACCAAAATCAACTTGCTATTAATTGCATTGATAGCAATTTCTGAACTTTTGAACTCTTCTTTCTTTCTGAACTTTCTGAACTTTTGCCCTGCACACCACCAAAATCAACTTGCTATTAATTGCATGCGAGCAAAGGCAAAACTAAGTGGGAATTATAAATTAGAAAAAAAAGTGTCATGTAATCTCCCTGATTGAATTTTTGGCCGGCCTAGGCTGTATCGTTTTTGTTGCCTGAAGGAACAAATTGTTAGCACATAAAAATGAGTTAGGCTCAATATTTCGGCATGTGTGCTCCTACTGACAAAAATTTCGGTAGATCTCTTCAATGCTTGCGGCTCCCCCTAAGTCAACAAATGCAGCTTTCAATAGCTCTCTGATAAGTGCGGCTCTGGTGATTTCGTATGGTTCCCTGTGGTTCTACAAAGACTACAAGATATTAATGATTATTTAATAAAAGTTACCTCTTATCCCTTGTAGCCACAAGATGTTTGTACTCCTTTTGAGAGTTGCGTTAGACAGCATGGGAACTTGTTGCATGGAGGGTCAACAATGTTGGCTGCTTGCTCTTGATAGCTTGCGGCTTGATGTGCATGACATGCAAACAAAAGCAGAGGAGAGAATCTCAAATCCTAAGCTAGATGGGATTAAAAATATGTGATATTTTAAGATAAGTGCCAAAAAACCAATTTAATGGTACTTCCCTTCTCTTTGGTTCCACCTGCAAAAACAAAAAGCAAGGTACTTGGCCTTTTTGATTTTGTTGCTTGCGTTCTGAAACTATCCTTTGCTTTTGTTGACTTTGATTTGTTTCTCCCAAAAGCTATTGCTTTGTAGATGAATTCGGCAGCTTGTCAAGATCCACTTTGATAATTAAATTGGCAGGGTCATGCGCTGGTGGCCTCTTCTTTTTGATATGAGCCGTGCCCCTCTTGATGTAATGCCGCGAGATATTTTTTTTGATGGGCTCTTTTTTTGGCTATGAAGGGGATGTTGGCTTATATAGGATAGCCTAGGGTTTTTGAAAGAATACCTAAGAGATAGGAATAGGGAATTTCAAAGGTGATTTGATTCTATCTCTTTGTACCATAGATAGGAGATTTGATTGATTCAAATTGGGATTTGATAGCAATTCAAATTGAATATGAAATTGAAATTAATCTCTAATTGATTTGACCTCATCCCAAATAGATTCCATCTCTCTCCACATTGACCAAGTCAAAACTTCTTTGTGCACACACACTCCCTCTCTCCGGATATGCTATACGAGTAGCAATTCCGCCAAATAGTGAAAATTGTTTCGCCAAGCCTGAAACATACTAAGCACACACATTAGATACAACGACACGTTTGTCATCATCAAACCAAGATCCTAAATCGTTGCTTCCAACACGGTTGATAGTTTGGAGGTTCAGGGGTCGTCACGGCCATATGAGATGTGTACGGCCTCCGGGGTCGGTTATTCGAGCGTTTGCTTGGGCGGGAACGCGTGGATCCGTGCGTCGATGTGCCGAAATGTGTGAAGTGGAAGAAAGGTCTTAGAGAGGTGGAATACCTGAGACTTGGATATTCAGGATTCGATCCCTTGGCATTTTGTCTTTCTCGCATCTTATAGGAGTCCGCATGTCAACGCCTTTATGGTGTCCTGCCATCTCGCCCTTCATGCCTGCTCGCTTTGATGATCCCTTCAAGGGTCATGACGGCGGACGTGATGTGGCATTGACTGGTGTTCAAGGTGGGCGTGATCTGGGAAGGGGTTTCCTCAACCGTGGAGGGTCAGCAGTTTTCCCGACGTTGGTTTTGGGCCGCCGCGACTTGATACGCTTGTGGGGCCTTCAGGCTTGGGCCCAATCCCCCCTCTCGGGCCGTGGGCTTGGCCTGCTCTGTTTGGGGGTTGCTTCAGCTGGTCCTTCGGTCGCGCTTCAACACGGGGTACTTCGGTTGGTGCAACCTCGTTCATAGCCCCCAAAGCCTCCTTACTAAGCATGAACTTCTCCGCCTGGGAGAAGAGAGCATCGAGGTCGACCGGCAGATCGTGGAGCAGAGATCTGAGTAGATTCCGATTGGCCAGCCCCTTCTTGAAGGCCGCCATGACGAGCTCATCTCCGTAGCCATCACACTGAGCTTTTCTTCATTGAAGCGCTTCAAGAACTTCCAGATAGTTTCCCCTCCTTCTGCACTACTGTGAATAGATAGTCTGAGGCTTTCCTCATCCTTCGTCTGGCCACAAACTGCTGACAGAACTTACGTGACAGATCACCAAACAAGTCGATGGATCGGTCGGGCAAGCCGTTGTACCACTCCATAGCCGACTTCTTCAATGTTGTCTGGAAAGCTCGGAAAATGAGCGTGTCATCACTTCTTGAATATCCATGACTCTGTGGTACCGCTGCACATGCTCTAGGGGATCGCACAAACCATCATACAGTTCTAACTGAGGGCGTTTGAACTTATGAGGTACCGGGGTTGAGATCACCCTCTTGGTCAGTGGGTTGGCCTCTTCGGGGTAGGGGGAGGTGTAGGTGACCTCTGACATTCCGGCCTCCCTAGCCTCCCCGCCACTAATTGGAACCACCGGATGAGCCACCTCAGTGCTCAGGAGTGTCCCTCTCTCGCTCTTTGGGGTTATACTCTGGTTGTGGCTTCGTCACCGCCAATTATCATGCCTAGGAGAACGGTGTCCTGATCGACGGGGGCTTCTGCTCTGATGCAAACGCTCTTCTTGTCTCGGGCTCCATGGCCTCCGGTGCTGATGACTTTTAGTAGCGAGATTCGACCTAGGGGAATTTCGTACTCCCTGGGCCACCATATGGGGGACTCCTCGGCTCCCCTCTCGGAGCCTATCCCTCATGGTGATGATTAGCTGCCGCTGTCGAATGGCCGCTTCCTCGTCGAGCTACCTTTATGGAGCAGCCGCTTCCTCTTCGAACTGGGGGAGGACATCATGCCTTATGTTCGAGGGCCTAAAGGGGCCTTCAAGCGGAGGGGGCCCACGGGTCTTATGGCGATCCAGTTTTCCACCAGCTTGGTGAAGGCCAAAAAGTTCGCATGGATGTTGCGGGGCCGCGGCCTGAATGACAACCGTCGACCCCTCAAGGGGCAGATCCAGGGGGAGTCCTCCCAGGAGAACGAGGCTACTCAGCCAAGGGCGGCCTCAGGTTGTCATTGATTAGTGCCTCGTGTCGTCCCGGCTTTCTTGGTGGTGATGGTGGGGTAATATCGGGCAACTTTCCATGACGGGAATTGCGGTGAGTATGTGCAGATCCTGACATGAGGTGTAACCCTTCTTTCCCACAGACGACGCCAATTGTTGCAGGTTAAATCCGCCTAACAATGAGATGTATATAATGGGGAATCAAGAGTACAATGATTACATGTTAATTGGGTTTTAGTAAAGGCTAATACGCCTTGGAACTCGATCTGGAGATGAAGGATCCAAGTTCGCTCAAAGGTCGCAGACCGCTTGGGAGAAGGGCCGAGCTTCCTGCACAACGAGCAGCTCGTCAGAAAGGCTGGGTTGGCTGTCAACCAGTGGCCTCTCCGAAGGTAAAATCAGTAGGTGACTTTTTAGAAGAAGGCCAGACACGCTGGCCGATCTTAGTGTAGAGCGACCTAACATGGCGAGCTTATATGGAAGACACAGATATATGGATGATATCCAACATTGTATATGAATGAGAGTTAAGATTTCTAACAACTCACCCCTTCATTGATGGCTGGAGGGGGGGTATTTATAATGGGGAGATTCGGTTGATTGTCATCCAATCAGCTCTCGCTTCTACTTAGTTGGAGCCTAGCTGGCGCTTAGCTGTCGCATTAATGGGGATTCGACGGGTCGGAGAGAATTTCAGAGATATTCTTGCACCGCTTTAATCGGGCATTAATGGGGATGCGACGGGTGACCATCAGTTCTCGTCTTTAACCTTCGGCATTAATTGAAGACATAGGTGGCCCTACATCATTCGGTCAGAGATATTTATGGGCTGCCAGGTCGCGAGGGTCGCCCTTGGAGAGAGTCGAGCTTGGCGTCCCAAGTTTCCTACGACCGACCTTCTTGTTTAGGTCGGCAGAGCGAACTTCGCCGTTGCTGGACGATCTCTACGCTTGGCTGGCGAGTTTCCCGCTTGACTAGTTGGGCGAGTCTCTGTCTCGATTTGTTCGACGAGCTTCCCGCTCGACTGGCCGAGCTTCTTGCTAGCGGGGCGAGCTTCTCATTTGAGCTCGCTATTGTTCCGACTGGTCGGTGAGCTATGTGCTTGGGCTTCAACTATTTGGGCCTTCATTTTCTGGGCCGGCCATCAGGCCGTAACAAGACCCAAATAAACATGAAAACTAACAAAAATAATTAAAATCAATTAAACTTCGAAAAAATCGACGAGTTTGCATTTTCGGGACCAAGCATCATATGTGGCCATTGGGCATTTATCCCCAAACACACACAGATGGTGCATATGTATATATGTCTGATCGCCACAAATTATTTTTCAAAAAAAAACTCAAAATTATTGCTTGAGTTTTTAAACCCTAGTTACTAATACGACACTCAGGATTATAGACCAAGGGTCATATTGGTTGCTCCGTTTTTGATAACTGAGCAACAATATTAATTTTTTTTTGGGAATTTGAGTAATGAGGATGATAAGGAAAAAAAGAGGTGGAGGAGAAGGCTTTGTCGAGAGGAAGAGAAGGTACCGACATGAGTGGCGGGGAGAAGTGCATTGTAGGAAAGGGGGGAAAGTGTAAAAATAGAATTTTACTAAAGGATAGAATATCTATTATACATTTGAGGACTCTTTTTGAATTGTTTTACCGACTAGGACAAGCTGACTAGGACAAAAAGGTTGATAGAAGGACGGCTAAGATTTAATCTTGAGGAATGAATGGTTGAGATGAGATTTTTTGTGGAAAGTTTTGGAGGAAAAAATATTTATATTAAAATTTTGGCTGGCACTTGTACTTAATGCATTCACCCACTTAATGCATTTGCACACATTGGGGAAAAAAATTAGTCTGCCATTTGCACTTAATGCATTTCCACTTAAGTCTACCAGTTGCATTTTGGAGTGTTTGTTGAAAATTTTGGATTGCATTCGCACCATGGCTGGTTTGTATTTTGGGAAAAACCTTGGGTGAAGCAATGTCTCATCATTAGATTAAGTACCTCCCCCTTACTGCAAAGACAATACCCCTTACTATTCGTTCTGCAATGACAATACCCCTTACTATTCTTTCTGAAAAAACGCACCCATTGGTCTCTTTTTAGTTTTGTTGGGTGGGAATGAATGCGAGGGCCCACCATGGGAGAGTGTCAGAATGTGCCGGCTTCTTTTGATGAACACGCACCAAAATCAACGGTTCGGATTTAATCTTGGAAAATCAATGGTTAAGACGAGGTTTTGAGAAAATTTTGGTTTGAAAAATTTCTTGGGAATCAACGCTCACGCAGTCCCTCATGCATCATTATCAGTGTCAGTATTTCGAAAAAAAACAATGGCTGGTTTCGATATCAATACGCGCCAGAGGGATCATGTGCAGGCTTCGATTTTCTTCAAAACACAGGGCAACATTATGCTTTGATTTGCAAAAAAACCAGCAGACTAAAAACAGCAGGGAGTTTCAAAAAAGAATGATTTCCATGCATGCGTCCAAGGCGACGCGAATTTTTTTTATGCTAATTTGTTGTTCTGTGTCAAAGGCGCATGCGTCGAATTTGTCCTTCTACTCTAATTTGTTGTTCCGCGCCGAAGGCGCCTACGACAAAGGCGCCCGTGTCGCTAAATATTTTTGCGCTAATTTATTCTTCTTTAAAATTTTGGCCGTGGAAATAATTTTTAGGGGAACAGAGTTCGCGAGTGAAAATCTTAAATGAACCGTGTCCGCGGACACGGGTTATGACTAGTGTATTAATATAACGGCAAATCTATTATAAATTTGACAATTGTTTTTGAATCCTATGGCTGACTAGGACAAAGAGGTTGATTGAAAGACGGCTGAGATTTAATCTTGAAGAATGAATGGTTGCAATGAGATTTTGTAGAAAGTTTTGGAGGGAAAAACATTCTGGTGAAATGAAAGTTTCTAGGGAAATGAACGTTTTTTTGGGAATGAAAGTTTTTGGAAAATATCAGAGTACACGCAATTAATGCATTTGGAAAAAAGAAGCTTTAACTGGCACTTAATGCTGCAGGTCGAATGCTAATGCAGATCGAATGATCTCTTCCTCAACGCGGTGCCCACTGTCTTTTCGACGCATGTGGCAATAAGATGATAATACTTTCCCACACCAAAGGCACCCCCTAAATTTTTTACACTAATTTGTTGTTCCGCGTCGAAGACGCCCGCGCCGATTTTTTTACGCTAATTTGTTGTTCCACGCCAAATGTGCCAGCGCCGAATTTGTTGTTCTATGCCGAATTTGTTGTTTCGGGCCGAAGGCGCCCGCGCCGAATTTGTTGTTCCGCGCTGAAGGCACCCATGATAGAAGGATGATTCAAATTAAATCATGTGAAATCAACGGTTGAGATGCGAGTCCCGTGGTAGAAGGATGATTCAGATTATTCAGATTAAATCTTATCTAGTCATCAGAGCCGAAGGCGTCTGCGCAATTTTTTTACGCGAATTTGTTGTTCTACGTCGAAGGCGCCCCCGTCGAATTTGTTGGTCTACGTTAATTTGTTGTTCCACGCCGAAGGCGCCTCCGTCGAATTTGTTGGTCTACATTAATTTATTGTTCCACGCCGAAGACACCATCGCCGAATTTGTTGTTCCATGTCGAAGGCGCCTGCGTCGAATTTGTTGTTCCGCGTTGAAGGCGTCTGTGTCGTGAAATATTTTTACTCGAATTTGTTGTTCTTTTAAATTTCTGGCGTGGAAAATTTTTTTTGGGGAACAAAGATTCGCGAGAGAAAATCTTAATTGAGCCGTGACCGTGAGCACAGATTATGACTGTACTCAATTAAATAAAATGTAAAATGTTTAGCTTTTTTTGCCGTGAATAGCTGCACTCAAAACATGAGTCCAGTTGTCGCCATCCATCTCCAACTTCTCCCCGTCATTTTGAAAATGAAAGCGGCGCCCCTCTTTCTCTCTCATCTACTTGCCACTGTATTAAAAAAATAAAAACTATTATTATCTATTATACAATTTACGATTTTTGTCCCACGTGACGGCAAAAGTATGACTAGGACAAAATCTTTGTCCTACATGACGTTTACACAATTTTCATATAGTGACGTTTACACAATTTGTCTACCACCGTTCGTGTTTTCTTAAAGAAGTAAATGATAATAACTATTGTGTTTCGTTGGAATGATCTCAATTTCTTAATTTTCGTTACTTTCATAACGTAACTCAATTTCTTCTTTTGTTTCTTTATGTTAGCACGTAAGATACGCCCATATCTGTGTTGTTTGGCATTACAGATTTCTGTCCCCATGCACAATTAGATATTTCTGATCTCTTGGGGTTTCAATTAGCACCCAATAGTTATTATCACTATTTTTCGTGAATAACAATTAGAGATTTCCAATCTCTTGAGTTTTTCAGTGAATAACAAATTATTATTTATTTTGTTTTTTGTGTTAATAGGTTGCTTAGGGTGGACGATTAGACCGCCGCTATTTGGAGCCAGAGAAACTTCGGCGCCAAGTTTTAACTCAGTGAGTAAACTTTTAGTATTTCTTTTTCTTTTTCTTTTTCTTCCCTCGGGCACGGGTTTTCATCGAAGCCATGTTACGTTATTCAGTGTCTCTCCTCTTTCTTCTTTCTCGCTCCGATCCATAAGCGAGTTTTCGATATGGGCAAGTTCGATTTCTTCTCCGAGGGAAACCCTAGCGATCGCCCAATCTTATGAAGTCTCAAGTACGTAATTCTTCGCTTCATAGTGAGACTGTTGTTTTTGTAGGTTTTATTGGATTAGCGTCTTTTCAATATTTCCGCTCGATCTTTATGGGTTCTCTCAATTTAATAAGAAACAACCTCCTTTGTAAGGTTGGATTGATGCGAATTGTTGTCGCATTCATACGATTCGTAGCATTCATACGATTCGTATAATTGCAAGGTTGGGAATTTTCTGCATATGCTTTTTTCCTTAATTTTAATTTTGTTTAACTGTTTCTTCTCCTCACTACACAATTTTTTTTAATTTCATTCCTTCTCCTCACTACACAATTTTTTTTAATTTCATTCGCTTAATTCATTAATTTCCTTACGGTGTCCAGTAGTCTTCGATAGTTTCCTCATTCGGTAGTTTAACGGTTGGGGCTGGGATGTGCTTTTTGTGCTCTTTTTTCGTTTTAGCCCCTACTTTTGTCTCCCGACCCTACTCTCACACACATCAATGCTTTTTTCCATTTTTACTACCGCTTCTCTCCGCATTTGCTTCCGGACGACGAGTGCCTCCGTGCCCTCCGGACACGAACAATGACTAGTTATTATATAAATTATAATAGCTTCTAGGCTCAAAAAGAGAATTATTATTTAAATGATTTTAAGGAAGTGAGAGACAGAGAAAATTTTTTTGTCGGCGGTCTTTTTTTGACCATTCGGGTCCAAATTTAAGGTCGATGTTAAAAAAATGGCGGGAATATAACTAGGATCAAGAGAAAAAAAATATAAAATATATTAGAAATTTAGATGCGAACAAGTATATCCACTTTATCCGGTTCCAGCAGAGGGAGACACGGGGGGGGGGGGGGGGGGGGGGGGGGGGGGGGGGGGGGGGGGGGGGGGGTGGAGAACGGAAGGCGTCTACCATTTCGAATTTGCTTCGTTGAGCGGTCGGTTGGTGAGGTTGTTCCGGCGGAGCATCAGAACTCCGTCTCTCTCCTCCTCTTGCTCTAAGGCTCTGAAAAGTCGTCCACAGCTCCATTTTCTATCGGCCGTCGTCAAGCTCCTCTCTCCTTTCTCTCATCGCTCCAATTTTGATCTGGTCAGTTCTCTGTCTATCTCTCTTTTTGTTGTTAATTTTAACATAATGAATGAAAAGATCAGCAAATGATGGATCTGATGCTTGCTTTGTGCTCTGGTTGAATTTTTTCACCCTGAATTTCTATTTTTGGATTGATTGCTCGTATGATTAGATTCAGTTTAGCAAATACTTGAATTTTCATTATTTGTAGTATGTCAGCACGTTGATTTGACAATTTGGAGATCATTGATTTGATTATTTGGTTATTTGCTTCTACTCGGCCCGAGGAATTGGATTCGTTGTTCGATTCTGCTGCCGGAGTTTATTTTCTTGTGTTGCTAATTGCTAGCTGGATTCATAGGCTACTCGTCTTATATAGATATCCAATTGAAGAGGAACCTCAGTTATTGCACTATTTCGTCACTATTCATCCGAATCTCACAAAAATTTCAAGCGGCGTGTTCTTTTTGATGTTGGGGGATTTTTGCTTTCCTATCGGATGTGGGCTTGTGTCAGGAGGAATCCTCTCAGGGTTTGTTTCCTCCGGATTTCGTGGGGATTACGGTGGAAAGTTAGGTGGTGTAGGGCCAAGCGAGTGTGATCACCTCCGGTTTTCGTTGCATGTCGCTGAAATTGCCTAATTTTGAATGATGTGAGTATTTGTTTTTGGGGTAACCTTACCTAGGTTCACAGCATCCCACAATCCAACTTTCCATCTCCAACTTTCAACATCAAAAAGAACAAACTACACGGAGTGGGACATCCCTCAACTTTCCAACTCCACAATCCAACCTCACTTTCCACCAAAAGAACACACTACACACCAACTTCTCTCTCCTCAGATTCCACACATTCTCAACTTTCCCACTTATACTTTCCTACAAAAGAACATGCCCTAATTGCTAGCTGGATTCATAGGATACTCGTCTTATATATATATCCAATTGTTTGGATTATTTAACTGGACTATTCACTTAATTCAAAGAGACGGTTCAATAATATAGATCAATTTGGACACAGAGCGATTGATGGTAGAATGGATCTTTTTTTGTACTAGGTTGTCGGTTGATTCAATACAAAGATCTAATAATTTGAAGCTGTTACAGCTTCTGTTAAGTCTCGTAACGATTGAATTCGTGTGTTAGAAGATGACTGCTTTGAGCCTTGTGATATTCTAATATGGAAACTAATATAGCTTATGGATGAATAGACCATTAATTTCAATGACAACGCCTTTATAGCAAATTCCGATTTTTGTGCAGTCAAGCATATGTATCGAATTTCATTATTTATGTCTATCAACATCTCTTAGTTATAATCTGAGCAGTTTTTCCATTTTAACAAATGATATAGACTTCTAAAGTTCTCATCCATTTCGATCAATTCCTCATTCTGGTGGTGCCTCCAAAAGTATTCCTGTAACTTCTAGCCACCACAGGTCTCACCAATGCTTGAATGCCTTCTCAAAGTCTTTATCACAATGATTTTTAGCGTCAAACTAGTTGTTTTAATGATTTGATATGAATTCCTTACCTGATACTGATGAACTTGTACTTTTTTCCAGCTATCTTTTATGCTATATCTGTTGGAACTTATCCAACATGGTTGGATATTAATCCAATATTGGGCTAATATGCGAATATAATCATATATGTGCTACACTGTCATATTAAAGCCCATTGTATAAGTGATCTCATTTAATTAGTTGATTGGGCTTAAATGAGTCAAGTAGGTCGTGGGCCTTTATGTGTAGAGGCTATTGGACTTCAACTTGTTGATGGGCCGAGTTGGAAACCCTAGGGCTAAGAAGCCTAGCCTATATATATGCGGTCATGATCCCCGGAGTACACGAATAAGTTAGCCGTCTTTTCTACGCCCCGTCGCTAGGAGAGAAACCGGGAGAAAGCCAAAGGTTTTCTCCAACGGTTGATTCGTGCTATTTTGGAAGATCATCCGCTACGTTATCATCAGGATATCTTTCAGACTATTTGCGATGGATTCAGGTATGCTTCCGCTAATCAGAGAAGGTAAAGATTTAAGGTTCCACATATTTTATCTAGATCTGTGTTATTTGGTTTGTACGCACATCTATATCTTTAGATCTTCAGTTTTTACAATTGGTATCAGAGCATGCATGCTGTGGATCTTAAGTTTTTTGCCTGCTCATACGTAGATCTGATAAAAATATGATGTTTACTATGTATTTGATCATATTTTCAGATTCAATTGTCTGCTTGATCTTGAATAATCAGATCTAAATTTTTGTGAGGTTTTTAATCTATTTTTTCTTGTTTTAAAAAAACAAACCCTAGATCAGGGGCGGCCCGCCGGCCGCCGCCCGACTCAGATCAATAGAGGATCGGCACCGGCGATTCACCGGCGCCCGACGCCGTGAAGAAAGGAGACGGCCTGGCCGCCCCCATCAGCAGAGAGCAGGTGCCTTTTGGCGCCTGCCGCGGATCAGGCAGAGGGGGCGGCGCGCCGCTGCCCCCAGTTGGGAAACAGAGGGGGCGGCGCCCTGCCGCCCCCAGTCAGAAGGGGGCGGCCTGCCGGCCCCCCTCGTTTGGGAAAGCAGGCGCATTGGGCGCCTGCTGCGGGTGAAAAAGGGGGCGGCCCAGCCGCCCCCAGTAATTGATCCGACGCCAGCATGTCACCGACGCTTGACGCAGGAGAAGGGGGCAGCCCAGCCGCCCCCGTTGGCAGATCCGGTGCCGGCTTGCTGCCGGCGCTCGACGCAGGGAAAAGCGGGGCAGCGGCGGCCACCCCGTCCAAACCATACCACCCCTTTTTGAAAATTTTCCAACCCGCTGTAGGCCACCGCCCCACGGGCCGGCCCACATAAAGAAGACTTCAGGATTTTAACAAAAAAATGTGAGTTAATTTTTAAATGGGGAGGGTTGGGCTATTAATAGTGGGCTCTGTTATGACGATTACTTTTATTTCGATATATAAAGTTACGGACATACTTTGTAAGTAAATATAGTGCCTAAAATTTTGAATTTAAATTTGTTAAATGATGAAATAAATGGTTGTGTATATATTTCCTTTAGGCTCAATTTGTGTGTTAAATTATATTCGTTCCATTTTAATTTTTTAGGCATGCTTTGCTTTAGTTATACGTTTTGAAATGATTCTAATTTTTACGAAATCCTACCAAAGTGGGCTTTACTGTTACATTATTATTTCGAAATGTAAACGGTTAAATACATACGTTGTATGATTAGTTGACTGAATGGATTTTAAATGGATCGAAGGAGTAAATAAAAGGTTTTCATATATATTTACATTTAAAGTTTAGTTTCATTTAAATTCAATTTTGTGCACATTTGGTTATATGTTTCGAAATAATTTTAATTAATACAAACCCCATCCAAATGGGCTCTAATGTAGAGATTATTATTATTTCGGAATGTAACAAGTTGTGGACATATGATGTATGATTGGTTGCTTAATATTGAATTTAAAATGGATTGAAGTAGGAAATAAGACGATTTAATGTATATTTCTCCTCAAGGATAAATTTTGTGTTAATTTTGGTAAAATAAATTAAATTCTAATTTTATGGCATACAACATATATATATTTCGATATATAACAAGTTGACTTCATATCTTAGTATGAAAATTCAGTTTGCCTAAATATGAATTTAAAATATAACACAAAATTCAAGTGTTTTCTTCGGGAGGAAATAAAAGTCTTTAACCTATATTTCTCCTCAAGGATAAGTTTAAAAATGGCCTTAAGGAAATTTCACACATTTTAAAGTTATATATAAAATGGGATATGGTGTATATTTATATATATAACTTTATATGTATGTTCATATACACATTAGTACACCTATATACCTCATTTTGAAGAAGAAAATTAGTGTTGGAATTATGGAATTTATTTAACTCAATATAAATGATTTGAAAGGTAGAATAAAAGGTTCATATATATATATATATATATATATTTCCACTTAGTGTAATCATTTTGTGTTAAATTCAGTTTAGTTTCGAATTCAAATTTTTGGCACAATTAATTATATATTTCGAATAAAGATTAGTTGGATCAATCAACTCACCAAAGTGGGTTTTCTTGTGAAGATTAGTTTTAATCTCGAAATATAACAAGTTGAATACATACTTTTGTATGAAAATTTTGATTGCCTTAAATTTGATTTTTTGAAATAAAAAAATTGGACTTGAATATTTCCACTTAAAGTATACATTCACGTATTAAAATGCGACATAGATTCAAATTTTGCTAAGGTATATATATATATTTTGAAATGAGTTGATGTAAACATCACCTCGCCAAAGTGGGCTCTCTTGTTTGCATTAATTTCATTTCATAAATATACAAAGAATTTTATGTGAATACTTTGAAATGAATGCTAAATCGGCCCAAAGGAAGATTTACCGTTCTGTGTCAATTTATGTGCAATTGAGGCAACATACAAGGTGATGATTAGTGATAGAATGCATGCAAATTTAATTCGGCCCAAAGGAAGTTTTATTTTTGGCATGTTATTATTGTCATTGTCTGATTGAAACAACAAGATGTCAATAATAACTAGTCAATATATTATCCAAAGATAAATGTTGAGCTAGTACAGAATGTCTTAAGATGGGAAAATAGCATTAATGTGAATTTGATGTTGTTTTGTTTAATACTCATATGAATATGTTACAATTGTTTTCTTGTTCTTTTTTTCAACAATTATTCTTGAAATTTTTTCTGCCCACTTCAAATCTATTCCAGTACTTAATGGCTCTGGCTTCAAGGCATGTAAGGAGAATCTTTTGATAATCCTTGGAGTCATGGATCTTGATCTGGCATTAAGGACTCAAAGTCCTTCACCACTCACTAAAGTGAGTACCTCTGTTTCACATAGGGAGATGGAAGAGTGGAAGAGATCAAATCGCATGTGCCTAATGCTTATGAAGAATGTGATGGAAATTGAATTCCACCCTAAGTGACTTTGATGATGAGCACACCAAATGAAGCTTAGTGTACTAACTACACTACTATTAAGTATGCAGATTATGCAACAAATGGAAAGCTTTATACATACTCTGAAGAAACACAGTCTACGCTCACTCAGCAAAGACAAGGACGAACGTTGCTAGCTCGATGATGAAGCTCAAAGCTAAAATGGAATAGAAGCTTAAGAGAAGCTCACATCTACATCATCATCAATTGATCAAAGCTTCCGAAGACGTGTCCTAGTCTACAGTGTGTGAGTGTGTCCTTCTTAAGGTTATATTAAAGCCAAAAGTATAGATAACACATACGCACACAAATGATTTCGAAGTTAAATATTTTAAATACTTTCAAAATCATTTTCTAAGTTATTGAGAGCTTTTGCTAGTCAATTTGCATTTTGATAGTGAAACTCCACTACACCCTGGAGCTAGCCACATGTCTCACTAGCCGTGTCTCAGAAGAAACTCCACTAGGAGTCGACTACCAAGGACTGGGAGTCTACTACCAGCTGAGAATTAATTTCTCTTGAAACACACTGGAGTCGACTACCAATCCTAGGGAGTCGACTACCAGCTGTCGAAATTCGACGTTTGAACTGATCTTTGACATCTATCTCATTTATTGCTTCCATGATTTTTGGGGCAAAAGTCAAACGAATTTGAATTTTGAATTCTCAATTTTTACCTATAAATAGAGGACTATTTCTTTGAGAAAAAACACAAGATTTGAAATCAAAATTCTCTTACGCAAAAGTTCTAAACGTTCTCAAATTCTCAGCTCTCAATTTCTCTTAGCCAAATCTGTTTTTACATTCTTGATCTTGTATTTCTTTGAAATATTACTTTTTGAAGATCAATTTTTATTTGGATATTTGTTTTCAAAATCTATATTCTTTATTCTCTGATTTTATTTTTGAAAGGATTTTGAAAAACATTGATTTAGATCACAAAGACTTTACTCGTATCTTTGTGTGATCTAAAATCTTATTCTATCAGCCACGATCACACATAGTTGTCTATTACTATTGGCTATAGAATTTGGGTGTAAATCCAAACTCCATCAAACATTGTGGTGAGTTGGATAAACAATTTTATTTTGTGTTTGCCCTTTGTTGTGAGGGTGTCGAAAACTCTAGACAAGTCTAGGAGTTGAGCTATTGCAGTGTTGCAATCGGAAATCCTGGTTAAGGCTATGTGTGTGGAAAAATCCTAAAAAGTGAAGTTAGGTGCTTGTATTTGCTAAGGCAGATAGTGGAAAATCTCGTACCAGATTGGTCGGGGACTGGACGTACCCAAGATTATGGGGAATCAGGATAAAAATCCTTGTGTTTGCGTTTGCACTCTCTGTGATTGTTTATTTGTTTGTTGAGTATTATTCTTGTAATTCATTTATAATATATTACAAACATCAACTTCTGTATCTGCTTTACTCTTATACTCTTGTGCAATCTTATATATTTTCATTAAGTATTTCATTAACTGAGCTGTGCTTAATTTTCCTCTGGGAGTCGACTAGTGTTCATAGGGAGTTGACTACCAGAAGAGTTTTATCTCTGATCTATTTTTAAAGATTAGTTAAGTTGATTGAGAACCAAGCGTAGATCACTCTACTTGGTTTCTTAGGCAACATTAGAAGGCGTTGAATTGTGCTAATCTATTAAGAAAGAAAAAGTTTATTTTATACAACACTATTCAACCCCACTTCTAGTGTTGTTTGCCATCCACAGGATCCAACAGAATGTTATTCCAGAAAATCTCAGGGGCACTATTTCAGATAAATTACTACAGCTAAAAGATTCCTTTCTGATATTGAAAATAGATTTGTCAAGAATGAAAGGGGTAAAATTGGTACACTCTTGACAATTCTAAATTCAATGAAGTATAAGGGTACGAGAAACATTAGGGAGCACATATTGAAGATGTCTAATCTTGCTTCAAGGTTGAAAGCGCTTAAGTGTGACCTCTTTGAGGACTTACTAGTGCATTTGGTTCTGATGTCTCTTCCTAATAAGTTTGGCCAGTTCAAGATGAGCTACCATTGTCAGACAGAGACTTGGTCTCTAAATGAGCTCATCTCGCACTGTGTTCAGGAAGAGAACAGTCTTGAGCAAGGAAGACAGA
Source organism: Scilla litardierei (assembly GCA_030789695.1). NCBI lineage: Eukaryota > Viridiplantae > Streptophyta > Magnoliopsida > Asparagales > Asparagaceae > Scilla > Scilla litardierei. The sequence goes on from CM061134.1 coordinate 64,498,940, forward strand.
AAGTGCTCATATGATCTCTACCACTAAAGATAAGAAATGTATGCTGCTAAATTTGGTTTAATTCTATAGTTAATTTCTTTTTTATAACCTTTGGTACTTATAATCACATGATGGAAAGATCCTGGTATAACCATTCACATCATTGTGTCTATACAGGATTGCCTAAGATGCCAAGAGCTGAATGATGTTGAAAGATATAACCAATCACATCATTGTGTCTATGCAGGATTGCCTAAGATGCCAAGAGCCGAATGATGTTGAAAGATACATCGATATGGGCAATGGCAAGATGGTTCAAGTAGAAGCAAATTAAATTTAGATTATTTCTTTTAAAGGTTAGATTGTATTTGAATTTTATGAGACTATTATGTACCGTTTTAACGGAATTTGGATTTCTATTTCTATTTTGAACAAATTCGGTTATCATTGTTCAATTATGAATTGAAAATTTGGTTGTCTCATGATTCAAAATTAGTTTATTCTGGTCTTCAAAAGTTCATTATAATCTTCATTTATATGGAAATGTTGCTTCGTTTACTGAATTCCTGCATTTAAGTACATGTGTTATAAATAAAAAATTAACAATTTGAAATTCAGCTGTTTGTTTGATTGCAGCTTATACCCTTAATAAAGTTTCAACAAAGGAATCACTTGCATGTTTGGAGATGTCCAACTAAGTTAAGGCCTTAATAAGCCTAATACAGAAACTGGACACAGTGCTAATGATTTTCTGGTTTTGTTGAATAATTTTAAAAGTTGATATTTTGTATGATTTTACATAATCCCACTATTAAGTTAGTTTACGAATTTGGAAATGCACACCTATTTGAGGATGCTGAGTTTGAGGGGGAAATTTAGTTAGTGACATTATTCTTGAAGAGGATTATATTCCCATAGATGTTGGCATTGTTCAGGATGGTGTTTCTGACATTGTTTAAGGCACAATAAATTCTAGATAATGTTGCAATTCCTCCTATTCGGAAAATTGTTCATAATGTAAACTCTAGCACCTCAAATAACTAATTGCCATTCAGGAAATCAATTAAAGAGATGAAAAGTATATTGTTGAAATATTACATTGTAATTCTCAAGAACATATGGTTGACTTTAGGATGATGGAAGTTCGACTTACATCAAATCATAAAAGCTCTACATCTCTAAAATAGATTAATGCATTAATTAAGAAAGTCTTTGAATGACACTTAAAATCTTTTCTCATTGCCATAAGGTTTGAAACTTATTGATTGTAAATAGTTTTTTATAATTAAAATGAATTCAAAAGGGTATTAAGAAAAGATTTAAAGCGTATCACTCAAAGACTTTATAAGGAAAAGAATGCATTAATTGTAAAGAGACTTTCTATTCAGTTTTCATGAATCTGTAAGGTTTATAAAGGCATTAGTAGAGCATTTCAATATCGTTAATGATATATTAAATTTCATTAAGTGATCACCTCGTTCGGTTTTGAGATGATGTTTGATGATGTTTTATATCTTAAGTTCTGTGGAAGCATGTAATTTCTATGATGTCTATGTGGTAATGTATGTTAAGTTCTGTGGGAGAGAAGTTTAGTCTCATTGATTGCCCCAAGAATTTACTTCAGAAGATTCCCTATATCTCACCAATAGGGAGTCTAAAGTATGCTCGGTTTTATATGCATTTGGTTATTGTATATATTACATGTGTGTTGGGCAGATTGTTAAGTTCAGGAGTAGACCATTTGATAGCAGCCAAATGGGTCTTACAGTATTTATGGAGAACAAAAGGTTTACATGTTCAAGGATCAGTAGTTAAAAAGGTTTCAGATCATTTTGGTATACTGACTATGATCATTTATTGGATGCAAAGAATGTATGAAAATCTATGTTAGGCGCCATATACTAGAATAGATCTAAATAGTCCCTTTTATATATTCTTTTATATAGTCTCTTCTGACATGGCTTTAGATTTCATATCATATTATGTGACATCCAAATCATGAAATATATCTGCATATTTTGTCACTATGCTGCATATTAGGGATGGTATTAAAACACCACACAGTTTATTTAGTGACAATAAAGTCTACAGTTTTATATTCCAGCAACAACAGGAACTCGACAAAGTTTAGATATTCAGAGATCAAGTTCCTAAATTGTTGATTAATAATTCGGAGTGTATAATTGTCTAATGAGCACATCAGAACAAACAGTGTAATTACGGATTCGTTATACTAAGGGAATGTCATCCAAAAGGTTTTATGAGCTTGCTACTCATATGGATGTCATTTCATTAAGAACATTCAGTTTTGTGAGAGTTTATTCTTTTGGATGCTCATATAATAGACAAAATTAAGTCTACAGCTTAAGCTTGAGGTTATTTTTTGATCAGAAGTAAAGTTTTGGTTCAGTTTGGCTTCACTCCGATTTTGGTATATTTATGATCTCATTAAGGTTAAGGAAGGTTTAGTTAGAAATAGACATGTTAGATCACATTACATGTAATTTCCATGCTACACATCCACTTCATAATCCATGTCATTCTTTTGTATTAGCACGGTGACCACTGATGGGTCGAGCTGCAATTGCGGCAGCGAAGATCTCTTTGATCCCTTGCTAATCTAATTAATGGACCGGATTGTTTTTGATTCATTAAAGAAATGACAGTAAGTTAAGATCTGATTCGGTTGTATGCACAATGAAATATAATTATAAAGTTTAGCATATAGCCCAAGTGGGAGATTGTTGGAACTTATCCAACATAGTTGGATATTAATCCAACGTTGGGCTAATATGCGAATATAATTTTATATGTGCTACACTGTCATATTATAGCCCGTTGTATAAGTGATGTCATTTATGTAAGGACCCTGTCTATGGGGGAAACACTAGAAGGGGGGGTTGAATAGTGTTTATGCAAATTTAAAGGAATTTACGCCAAATAAAATGCAATCCAACAAATAGTGCGGAATAGAAAAACGACCCAAAGTGAAACACACGCAAACACAGAGATGTTTCAAGGGTTCGGATTACCCAAGTCAACTCCCGACTTGTTCCCGGTAATCCTACGTCCCTACCACCCGGATACTCAAGTTAGAACCCAAACTTGAGGTTTCCTTAAAGCCCACTTGTAGCAACCCTACAAGTGCAATCGAATACAATCGATGTCCTTGACTCCCACAACCAGGGAGGAAGCAAAACCACTCTCACAACCGAGAGCACAATTCAAATAACGAAAGTTATGAAATATGAAAGCACCACTTACAATCACCTATGCCTTGAAGTAGAACTTGAAGGAGAAGTGTGATGTGCGTTGAAGAACTCTCTTGGAAGAGAGGAGAAAAGCCCTTTCTCTTGACTGCACCAATTGCCTAGAAGATCAATCTTTGGTTCTAGGTTGGAGAGCAAGAGAACAAGATTTGGAAATACTTAGGGCTTTGGATTTGAGAGCTTTGATCTTTGGAAATGAAAGCTTGAGAGATTTTGCAATGAATGAGTAACCTTCCAATGGAACAGTAGAAGCTCTATTTATAGCTTTCTCAAATCCACAAAACAGTTTAGGCAAAAACCCAGTTGGAGTCCGTGAGAAAAATCTCAACGGATATAATCTGAACTCGCGACAGTCGACTGTTGAACAATTCACAGTTGACTGTTGCACAGTCAGCAAGGGTAGGTGAGAATTCATAACGGTAACTTACCACGTGGACAGTCGACTGATGAAGCAAAGACAGCCGTCTGTTAAAACAACAGGCGACTGTAATTTCTTTGACATGCGACTGACCGAGAGAAGAGTAAGTTAGACAAATACTGGAAATCTCACAAGATACAGGACAGACGACTGATTCAAGTAATACAGTCGACTGTTAATCAGAACAGGCGACTGTAAAACCTTAAACAGACGACTGTCAAAAGCAAGAGAATTCCAGAGAGCTGAGTCAAAGAAATGACTTACAGACAGGCGACTGTTGCAGCATAGACAGTCGACTGATCTAATAGACAGTCGACTGTATATACAACATTAGTCGACTGGCCGTAGAAGTCAGATCAAACAGAGTTTGGGCAAGGATAGACAGGCGACTGGTTTACAATACACAGTCGACTGTCACTAGTACAGGCGCCTGTGAATCGTTCAACAGTAGCCTGTGCGAAATAAACAGAGAATGCCCAAAACTATATTGTAATAGTCTGTGCATAACAGGCGACTGTAGAACAAAACACAGTCGACTGTTTTTGAGACATGCGACTGTAAACTGTTAAGCAGTCGGCTGTTATAAACAATCCTAGCACAAACAAAAGAGAATTGAATTGGGATCAAAGGACAATTGATCTAATGAAGTCCTATGACAGAATGTAGATGTGTGTGAGTGCTCCATCAAAGTTCTACTTCTAAGCTACATACTAGAAGAAATAAAAGAAAAATTACATTGACGAATAATCTGTTCTTTCCATCGTATGAGCTTGAATTCTTTACGGAGCTTCAATCATCAATCTACGATCATCCAATTCATGTCATTTGCATTCAATGACGTTTGTGAGTCATCCATTGCTAGTGGATCTTCATAATAAGCTTAGGCAATGGATTAACTGCAAAATAGGGGATTAGACACAAGTATTTATGTTTGCTCATCATTAACACCAAGTAGGGAGAAGTCCAATACTCAACATTCTCCCCCTTTTTGATGATGACAAACAAACATAAACAAAAAGATAAATAATTGTGCGTAATGAAAACTTACTCCCCCTACATAGATGCCAATCAAGTTAGTCACAAATATTAGAGCATCTACATATCAGTTGAAGCAAATGAGGGAGATATGAATGAATTCAATACAAGAAATCTAGGAAATAAAATCCCTATTCATTGTAATCTTACTCCCCCTGAATCTGAGGCAACGTAAATCTTAGATTCAAGCGTTAGAAAATACTTAGCACATCCATTATGAATCTTGTATGTTTATTTCTCTCCCCCTATGGCATTATCCAAAAAGGTGGGAGCAAATAACAACAACAATAATAATGCTAAATACGAACTAACAACAATCAAGGAGTATAAAGATATATCGAATCAAAAACGCATAAAATCACACCATATACACATGTGAGAAATGGAATTGAGGTCCAATATCAACATTTTAGATATACGAAACGAAAATAATTTCCACAAATTCATCACATCAGAGATAGCATGAATTAACCAATATCAAATTCATATATTGTCTCAAAAGCACATCAAGGAGAGTGAAGCATACATGGAGACAACATATCATACAACACACAGATAAGATATACAGTATAGCATAGAGTGACACAAGATAAGCATCAACATCATATATATATATATATAGAAAAAGAGTACATCAACGGATGGTCATCTACATGGCCATCCCAAAAAGATACATCATGATCAAGACAAAAAAATACATCATCATGACGACATCGAAGTACATCACCATACATATATAAAGGTCACTGACAACATCACTCCATCATACATCAAAAAAACATATTATCACCAAAATAACATCACTCAAACATCTATCAAGAGTGAGCGTCTCCAGGGGCTGCAGAAGAGGAAGCAGGCTCTGTAGCAGCAGGAGTTTCCTCTGGAGGAGGGTCAGAAGGAGCAACAGAAGAAGCAGCAGCAACATCCTGAGTAGAAGCTACACCAGGAGGCTCAACGACATCAGAGGGCTGAGGAGGATCATGATGCTGGGGAACAAACTGTCTCAGATCCGCAGGGAAGGGTATTCCCTGATGGAGGAAGGAGAGGGACATCAATATGTAAATACCAGAGACCATCTCCAAAAGAATATCACGAGATGGTGGAGCAGATGTAGAAGGCAGATCAGCTGGAGGCACAGTGGATGAGGACGGAGCTGAAGTAGATTTCCTCTTCTTCGAGGCAGTCTGCAGAGCTGAAGAAGATTTCGACTTTGCAGATGCGTCGAGGAGAGGACCAAAAGGCATGGGCTCGTACCGAGTCAAGTTAACACCAAAATGACGGAAGACACGAGTTAAAAGACCACCATAAGGAATGTGAGACGAGGAGGACGTGAACTCAACATTGTCCATCCTATCAAGGAGGACACTGGCCCAGTTCACGGGCATGCCAGAGAAAATAGCATACTTACACTTCAGGATATCCTGAGACGGCTGGTCAGATGATCCATATCTCGGTAGGATGTTGGACTTCACCACTAGGTGAACAGCCCAACCTCTCGCAGAGAACATAGATGATCTGACACCCGAATCAAGAGCTAAAGGTACCTCTCGAAACATATCCCGGAGGACAGACTGGTCAAGATCGTCAATCTCGAAAATGCAGATATCAGTGGGAAGGGAACCAACAGAGGGAATCCTAAGAATAGTCCCTAAGAGAGAGAGAGAGAGATCTGAATGTGGTTCCCTGAACGACAGTATCGAGGATGCCGGTAGAAGAATACTCACCGCGAACGCGGTTTGCATAGAAGAGCTTCACCAGAAATGGATAGGCTCTGGGGACTCGCTCAGAGAGAAGCGAAAAAGATCGGCTAGGTGAGTAGCAGAAAGAATGTCAGAAAGTCTCTCAGCAGTGAAGGCGGGGAAAGCAATGTACCGCTCCCTAAGAAGGTTGATCCCTAGAAGAGAGTGAAATTTTGCCAGACAAAGATCGTCTCGGCAAATGGGAATTAGAGGATCAGAGGGCGGTACATCAGGAGTCTCTTCAGAAGAACTCGACACAGAAGGATACAAATGTGGGTTCTCAGCAACAGGCTCACTGATGTGAACACCAGTAGGCTTGCACTGACGATGGATCAAAGGCTGAGCATCGCTAGAAGTAGCAGAGGAAGAATCGGCATGTTTGGATCGGGCTTTATAAGGTTTCTTTTTCTTGGCAATAAGTTTCTTGGGTGCCCTAGGACGTTTAGGAGCAACGAGCTTCTCTTTTCCCTTTGGTTTGGGAGCCATGGAAACAAGAGAAGGAGAAAACAAATGCAAAGAAAATCGAACGAAGGGCAAGTGAGAGAGAGAAGCAAATGAAGTAGAGAAGCAACGACGATCGAGGAGTAGAAGATCGACGGCAACGACATCACGCGATCGACGACGACGAAGAGAAGCAGATCGACGGTTTTGGAAGCGAAATCGAGCGGTTTTGGAGAGGAAAACAAGCGGGAAGACGAATGGTCGAATCGGAGGAGAGAGAGTCGACGTGGGGAAATGATCGCTCATTCTCGAATATAAAATTTGGGGAATGAATCTGAGCCGTTGGATCAAAGAATTGACGGCTCGGATCAAATCACTTGAACCGTCACCACATAAGACAGTCGACTGATGAACGAAAGTCAGTCGACTGGATGAGGTAGAAACGATAAAGCTCGGAAAGAAGTAACAGTCGCCTGATGACTAAAAATGCAGTCGCCTGTTAAACTAACAGTCGACTGTAAATCAGTCATCAGTCGGTTGAGCGAAAGATACCAATTCTTAGACTGAGGAGATAGAGTAGGGCAGTCGACTGTCGAAGGAAAGACAGTCGTCTGTCCTGGTCCAAATGAGCACAGTGAGATAGAATTCCAGAGAATAAGAACACTCACCCTAGGACCTATACTCTAATCACAAATACATCGTAAAATCATCATGAAAACAATAAATCCATTGAAACACGAATCACTCCAATCACTCTCAAAAACTCATGAAATCAAATAAGTCACAATTGCCTTTCTTAAAACCATAATATAATAAAGCACATGAAGAAAGACAACAAAAGGATATGAGCTCAAAAAGAAGTTATAACAAGAAAGTTTGAGCTTCCAGATTTCAGATTCACCCATAATTCCCAATTCTCCACGCAACCTCACAAATGAATCTTCTTTAAGAGGTTTAGTGAAGATATCAGCAATTTGTTTTTGGGTTTCAATGTACTCTAAGATGATGTCCTTCTTAGCTACATGATCATTTATAAAATGGTGTCTTACGTCTATGTGTTTGGTACGGGAGTAGTGTACCGGATTCTTGGAAAGACAAATAGCACTTTGATTATCAACCATGATAGGGCAAGTATCACAATTGACACCATAGTCACTAAGAGTGTATCTCATCCAAAGAACTTGTGCACATGCAAGACCCGCGACAATATATTCCGCTTCAGTCGTGGACAATGACACCGAATTCTGTTTCTTAGAAAACCAAGAAACCAAGGAATTTCCTAAGAAATGACAAGTGCCAATAGTACTTTTCCTGTCGGACTTGCATCCGGCAAAGTCGGCATCACTATATAAGATTAACTCATATGTGCTAGACTTAGGGTATTGTAACCCATAATCTAGAGATTGATTGAGATAACGAAATATTCGTTTAACCGCAATCAAGTGTGACTCCTTAGGTCGTGCTTGATATCTAGCACAAAGGCATACGAAAAACATGATATCGGGCCTACTAGCGGTTAAGTAAAGTAAGCTACCGATCATACCTCGATATAGACGAACGTCTGCATCTTTTTCGCTTTCATCCTTGTGTAGATGAGTGGTAGTACTCATGGGAGTCCTTTTGCTCGAAGACGATTCCATCCCGAATCGCTTAATAAGCTCCCCTGTGTACTTTGTCTGATGTATGAAAGTGTCATTCTCCATTTGTCGAATTTGCAATCCAAGGAAGTAGGTGAGCTCTCCCATGTGGCTTATCTCAAACTCATCATTCATAGACTTGGAAAATTCTTGACAAAGATTAAAGTTAGTAGAACCGAAAATAATATCGTCTACATAGACTTGAATCAAAAGAATGTCATTTTCATAATCTTTAATGAAGAGTGTAGAGTCAACTTCTCCCATTTTAAAACCCAAATTCAAAAGAAAGGTCTTAAGTCGATCATACCAAGCTCTAGGAGCTTGTCTCAACCCATACAACGCTTTCTTAAGTTTGAAAACATGGTTTGGAAATTTTTCATGAATGAAACCGGGAGGTTGAGAAACATAGACTTCTTCATTGACAAACCCATTTAAAAATGCACTTTTGACATTCATTTGAAATAGTTTAAAATTCTTATGAGATGCAAAAGATAAAAGCAACCTAATAGCTTCTAATCTAGCTACGGGGGCAAAAGATTCTTCAAAATCAATACCTTCCTCTTGCCGGTAGCCTTGAGCTACTAACCTTGCTTTGTTCCGAGTGATTACCTCGTTTTCATCCGTCTTGTTCTTGAAGATCCATTTGGTCCCAATGACTTGGTGACCACTTGGAAGAGGTACAAGTTTCCAAACTTCGTTTCTCTCGAATTGCATTAGTTCTTCTTCCATTGCCACTATCCAAGAGCTATCCTCACAAGCTTCTTGGATGTTCTTTGGCTCAATGGTAGAGACAAATGCGCAATGAGAGAATTCTTCAATTCTTGATCTCGTTCGAACACCCACACCAATATCTCCAATAATTTGGTTATGGGGATGGTTGCGAACGGTCGGGTAAGCTTTGGGTATACCTGGATCACTAGGAACAACTTCAACAACTTCGTTAGAAGTGTTAGTCTCAACAATAGAATCATTAATCTTAACATTATTAAGAGAATCACAAAGAATATCTACATTATCATAATCAACATGAGGAAAATCAAAATCTTCATAAAAAGATACGTGAAGTGATTCCTCAATCGTTAAAGAAGTTTTGTTGTATATCCGGTAGGCTTTACTACGTGTGGAATATCCACCAAAAATTCCTTTATCGGATCTTGGCTCGAATTTGTCTAAATTACTAAAGGTGTTCTTTATAAAACATTTTGAACCAAAAACACGAAAATATTTCACTTGAGGCTTTTTATCATAAAACAACTCAAAACAAGTTTTGTTTGTTCGGGGTCTCACTAGGATCCTATTGAGCACATAACATGTCGTGTGCACCGCTTCTGCCCAAAATTGTAGTCCTAAATGACTATCATGGAGCATAGTGCGAGCACACTCAATAAGAGTCATATTCTTTCTTTCTACAACACCATTTTGTGGTGGCGCACAAGGAAAGGAAAAGTTGTGAGTTATCCCGGAGTCATCACAAAACTTAGTAAAAGACTCATTCTCAAATTCTCCTTCATGATCACTTTGAATAGTGATAATGGTGGATCCTAAAAGATTCTGAATCTTCTTTGCAAATTTGGTAAACTCTTCATGAGCTTCATTCTTATTAGTTAAGAATGAAACCCAAGTAAATCTAGAAAAGTCGTCAACGACAACTAGTCCATAATGAGCATTTCCTAAAGAAGCGGTTCTAGTTGGCCCAAAGAAATCTAGATGAAGAAGTTCTACGGGCCTCTTAGAAGTAATCCATTCTTTAAGCTTAAATGAAGATTTACTTAGTTTACCTCTTTGACATGAATCACAAAAGTTTTTCTTATTAAAAACAATCTTAGGAAAACCTTTGACTAGATCATGCTTAGCTAACTTATATAAGTGCTTGAAGTGAACATGACCAAAACGGCGATGCCATAATAGTTGTTCACTTGTGTTAGCAACTAAGCAATGTTCTACGGTTTTAGGCAAGCTCAAATAATAAATATTTTTACGCATAATACCGGAAAATAAAACATTTGAATCACAATCAACAATAGTACACAATCTTTCTCCAAAGTTAACCTTGTAACCTTTGTCACAAAGTTGACTAATGGAAATGAGATTGTGACATAAACCACTAACAAGATAAACATTAGTAATTAAAGGTTTGGAAGGATTATCAACGATACCTACTCCAATGATGGTTCCCTTTTGATTACCTCCAAAAGTGACCGTTGCACCATCCTTGATGCTAATCACTTCGGAGAGCAAAGAGGGATCCCCCGTCATATGTTTGGAGCAACCGCTATCAAGAATCCATCCTTTACCTTTAGAGCTAATAAGACATTTATTGCTCTTCATCTTTCTCTTGGGTACCTATATACTATACCATAAGCTTATGGTACCCAATGGTTGTTAGGTCCAAGGGGATTAGCTCTTTGGAAGCCAAGTCCAAGTGGACTTCCGCTTCCCAACATAGTTACTATTTCTAATCACATCATAAAAGTAGGAATCAACATAAGCATTCCTAACATTTAGACTAGTGTTCTTAGGACCCCAAATAGTGTACATCTTGGGAGTCCTATTCCTAGTTGCATGCAAATGTGTTGGATTTCTATGTGGTGCATGCTTCTGAAGAAAAATGATTTCTAGCATAGAGATGTGGTGGATGATATGCATTGTACATTCTAGAATGATATGTATGCTTGGGAACATGCATATTATATGAAGCATATTGATCATGCATGACATGTGGAGGATGAGCATACATGAAAGAATGATGCGTATATGCAGAGCACGTACATGAGTATTTCTCATGTGTGGTTGTGTACGTGTCCGTGGGTGCAGAGCATAGAATGTGTCATGATTATCCACTTGTGAAGTAGGATGTTTCCTACGTGGATGAGTGTTAGTGTACATATAAGCATGGCCTTGCTTTTGGTTTCCACCCTTAGTGGGTTTCTTGCCAAAAGGAAGAGAAGTTGATGTGGTGACATTCTTGGTAGGATTGCTACCTATAGTGTCTTTGACAACACTTGTGGATGCACCAGAGGAAGCCCTCACAAAATCTATAGTGACACCACTATAGGAGGTGCGAGCATTAGATGCATTCGCTTTTACAAATCCAAGGCCAACACGATGTGTGGCCGGAAATTGGTTTGCAAGCAAATCATCCAATTGTCCTTTTCCCTTATTGAATCTCACAATACGGGAGGACATGAGCTCATATTTCTCCTTTAAGGAAGAAATGTTGGTATCCAAGGTGGACACCCGTGCTTTGAGCTCGTGCACTTGGGTTTTAAGAGAATCATTCTCTAAACCCAATTGTGTGTGACGTGTAACTAGATCACTATTATCCTTAGGATGTGTTTGATCTAGTTGAGATTTGAGGGAGTTCACCTCATCTCTCAATGTGACATTTTGAGAAGCTAAGTTTGCTTTCTCAAGTTAAAACCCTAACTTGAGGTTTCCTTAAAGCCCACTTGTAGCAACCCTACAAGTGCAATCGAATACAATCGATGTCCTTGACTCCCACAACCAGGGAGGAAGCAAAACCACTCTCACAACCAAGAGCACAATTCAAATAACGAAAGTTATGAAATATGAAAGCAACACTTACAATCACCTATGCCTTGAAGTAGAACTTGAAGGAGAAGTGTGATGTGTGTTGAAGAACTCTCTTAGAAGAGAGGAGAAAAGCCCTTTCTCTTGACTGCACCAATTGCCTAGAAGATCAATCTTTGGTTCTAGGTTAGACAACAAGAGAACAAGATTTGGAAATACTTAGGGCTTTGGATTTGAGAGCTTTGATCTTTGGAAATGAAAGCTTGAGAGATTTTGCAATGAATGAGTAACCTTCCAATGGAACAGTAGATAGCTTTCTCAAATCCACAAAACAGTTTAGGCAAAACCCAGTTGGAATCCGTGAGAAAAATCTCAACGGATATAATCTGAACTTGCGACAGTCGACTGTTGCACAGTCAGCAAGGGTAGGTGAGAATTCATAACGGTAACTTACCACGTGGACAGTCGACTGATGAAGCAAAGACAGACGTCTGTTAAAACAACAGGCGACTGTAATTTCTTCGACAGGCGACTGGTCGAGAGAAGAGTAAGTTAGACAAATACTGGAAATCTCACAAGATACAGGACAAACGACTGATTCAAGTAATACAATCGACTGTTAATCAGAACAGGCGACTGTAAAACCTTAAACAGACGACTGTCAAAAGCAAGAGAAATTTCCAGAAAGCTGAGTCAAAGAAATGACTTACAGACAGGCGACTGTTGCAGCATAGACAGTCGACTGATCTAATAGACAGTCGACTGTATATATAGCATTAGTCGACTGGCCGTAGAAGTCAGATCAAACAGAGTTTGGGCAAGGATAGACAGGCGACTGGTTTACAATACACAGTCGACTGTCACTAGGACAGGCGCCTGTGAATCGTTCAACAGTAGCCTGTGCGAAATAAACAGAGAATGCCCAAAACTATGTTGTAATAGTCTGTGCATAACAGGCGACTGTAGAACAAAACACAGTCGACTGTTTTTGAGACAGACGATTGTAAACTGTTAAGCAGTCGGCTGTTATAAACAATCCTAGCACAAACAAAAGAGAATTGAATTGGGATCAAAGGACAATTGATCTAATGAAGTCCTATGACAGAATGTAGATGTGTGTGAGTGCTCCATCAAAGTTCTACTTCTAAGCTACATACTAGAAGAGATAAAAGAAAAATTACATTGACGAATAATCTCTTCTTTACATCGTATGAGCTTGAATTCTTTACGGAGCTTCAATCATCAATCTACGATCATCTAATTCATGTCATTTGCCTTCAATGACGTTTGTGAGTCATCCATTGCTAGTGGGTCTTCATAATAAGCTTAGGCAATGGATTAACTGCAAAATAGGGGATTAGACACAAGTATTTATGTTTGCTCATCATTAACACCAAGTAGGGAGAAGTCCAATACTCAACAATTTAATTAGGTGAGTGGGTTTAAATGAGTCAAGTAGGTCGTGAGCCTTTATGTGTAGAGCCTATTGGACTTCAACTCGTTGATCGGCCGAATTGAAAACCCTAGGGATAGCCTATATATATGCGGTCATGATCCCCGGAGCACACGAACACGTTAGCCATTTTTTCTACGCCCCGTCGCTAGGAGAGAAACCGGGAGAAAGCCAAAGGATTTTTCCAACGGTTGATTTGTGCTATTTTGGAAGATCACCCGCTACGTTATCATTAGGATCTCTTTCAGACTATTAGCGATGGATTCAAGTACGCTTCCGCTAATCAGAGAAGGTAAAGATTTAAGGTTCCGCATGTTTTATCTAGATCTGTGTTATTTGATTTGTACACACATCTACATCTTTAGATCTTTAGTTTTTACAATATCAGCTTCAAGGCCTCGTGCAAATGTGGCTTATTGCATTCATGCTCTCGTAAAGCGTCTCGCAAAAACTCACAACTGGGCAGTATGTGTCACCGTGTCTATCATTAGTTTTATCCCCTCTTCTGAAACTTTGTGTGATATTTTATCTAAAATTTTCCCCTCTTTTGAAACCTTGTGCTAATATATCTAAAATGCGTGCTAATCTGACTATGATGATTCAAAAGTTCATACATCTGGCCGACTGTGTCAATGACTAGCAATCTCATTGTCTATTGCTCCCTATAACACAAAATCCTTCAATGGGAATTATGAATCGGTACACTGAGATCATGATTCTCTTCCTTTTTCCCTGTCTGATGACCGTGTTGTTGTTTTAAGTCTGTTATTAGTTCTTTTTAGATGCCATGAGAATATGTCATGGATTAGTTAGTTTGTTTCTTTTAGATGCCTTGAGAATCGGTCTTCCTTGATGAACTCATGGCTGAATTGTGGGGCAGTTAGTTTGCCACGTTTCACTCTGTAACTTGCTATAAATAGGTGAGCAAAACAGAGAAATAAACACAGCGTGTCCTTCAGCTCCAAAGAAATCCTACTTGTCATCTCTTTCTCTGTGTTTGTTCTGTCAAGAAGGCGCAGCAATCCTCCTTCTTGCTCTCTGTTTGACATCAAGTGGTATCAGAGCCATTTGGTGTTCGATCCGCTTCGACAAATGGCAAAACATGGAGTTGAAGTACCTGACGAGAATCCAGACACGCCGACAACGTCACACGGCGGCGGCGAGATGCGGATCGTCGAACGCGTCGTTATTGAGGGGGAGAGTGCAGCGCACTTCCCGCCCCTCACGCGTACCAATTACGCGGACTGGGCGATCATCATGAAGGTCCACTTACAGGCGAAGGGCCTGTGGGACGTTGTCTAGGATGGGCCCGGCGAAGTCTGAGATGATCGACGAGCCATGTCAGCTCTACTCAGGGTGGTGCCCCTGGAGTTGATTCGCACTCTCGGCGTGAAGGCTACATCCAAGGAGGCTTGGGACACGCTCAAGGTCATGCGCATCGGCGTTGAGCGCGTCCGGGAGGCCAAGGCGCAGACGCGCCGCTCGGAGTACGAGCAACTCGCTTTCAAGGACGGTGAGGGGGTGGAGTCGTTTGGCCTTCGGCCCACAGCGCTCGTCAACGACCTCAACGAGCTCGATGATCCAGTCACGAAACACCAGGCGGTGCTCAAATTCCTTCGGAGCGTGCCGCACGCATACAAGCAAATGGCCATGGCGATTGAATCGCTTGTGGATCTGAAGACACTGTCAATCGAAGACCTCACGGGCCGGCTACTCGTCGTAGAGGAGCGCGGCGATCTCGACGATCCTGTACCTACCGGCGGCCGTTTACTTCTCACGGAGGAAGAGTGGCTCGAACGGCAGAAGCAGCGGGAGCGCAGTGTGGGCGTGTCAAGAGGCGGCAACATCGGCGACAAAAGGGGAAAGGGCAAGGCCAAGCAAAGAGCCTACCGTACCGATGACAAGGCCTATGTCGGTTCCGGTGACAAGAAGAAGAAGGGCGAATGCCGTTACTGTGGTATTCCAGGCCATTGGGCGAAGGAGTGCCGCAAGGCCAAGCGGGATCGTGAGCAGCGCGAACAGCATGAGGTAGCTAACCTCACGCTCGCTGTGCAAGACGACGAACCAGCATTGCTGATAGCGCAAACCTGCGCACTGGTGGAGACGGCACGCGACGCCGGCAAGAAGGTGCACATGAACGCAGAGGTCTTTCCAGTCGACACCGGGAACGGCGTGTGGTACCTCGACACCGGTGCGAGCAACCACATGACGGGGTGCAAGGAGCTGTTCACGTCGCTCGATGAAATGGTGTTCGGCACCATGAAGTTCGGCGACGGATCTCTGGTGGAGATATGCAGACGCGGCGCAGTTGTGTTCGAGTGCATGAACAAGGAGCACAGGGTGCTCAGCGAGGTGTACTTTATACCTCGGCTTCGGAGCAACATCATCAGCTTGGGACAGATGGACGAGATCGGATGCAAGGTGGTGATCGAGGATGGGATGCTGAACATCTACGACCGTCAGAGGAAGCTGCTGGTGCGCGTGGCTCGTGCGAAGAACATGCTCTACACAATAAGTCTGAACCTCGCCGCGCCGGTGTGCCTGCTGACCAAGAACGACGACGTTGCATGGCTGTGGCATTCTCGCTACGGTCATCTCAACTTCCAGTCGCTCCGGGAAATGGCGCGCAAGGAGCTTGTACACGGAGTACCACCGATCGACCATGTCGAGCAAATCTGCGAGCAAATCTGCGACGGGTGCATGCTGGGCAAGCAGCATCGCACACCGTTCCCGCAGGCATCGTCGTACCGCGCTGAGGGCGCACTGGAGCTCGTGCATACTGATCTGTGCGGGCCGATCACACCTGAAACTGCATAAGGTAAAAAATATTTGCTGTTGATTGTCGATGATCACAGTAGATATATGTGGCTTGAGCTGCTCCGAACCAAAGCCGAGACGTTCGCATACTTCTGCAAGGTCAAGGCGCCTGCGGAAGCTGAACGCAGAGTAAAGCTGCTCGTGTTCCGATCTGACAGGGGCGAGGAGTTCAACTCCGTCGAGTTCCAAGCATACTGCAACGACAACGGCATCATGCACTGTACGACTGCTGCGTACAAATGTCGAAATCAAACGGTAGTGGAGATGGCCAGGTGCATGCTCAAGAGCATGTCAGTGCCGTCAGCGTTCTGGGGAGAAGCGGTGAAGACCGCGGTCTATGTTCTCAACCGGGCACCTACACGCAGTATCGGTGGGTGGACTCCGTACGAGCTCTGGCGCAACAAGAAGCCCAAGGTGCATCATCTTCGCACGTTTGGGTGCATTGCACACGTCAAGAAGCTCGGGCCCGATATCGACAAGCTTTCAGACAGATAGACTAAAATGATCTTTGTCGGCTACGAGGAAGGCGCCAAGGCCTACCGGCTATTCGATCTGGTGGCCAACAAGCTGCATGTGAGCCGCGACGTCATCTTCGAGGAGCGGCAGAAGTGGAGCTGGAGTGGCGGTGATGGCACAGTACCCGACGTGGCTTCAAGCACGATCACCGTGGTGTACACCACGGAGCGCGGCACAATTGCCGCGGACGAGGAGACAGGCTCGTCCGCAGTGGGCGGGTACGACAGCGGCCACATCCCCGAGGTGCGTACACCAGCTCCGGGCTCGCTGCAGAGCATTGAGCCGCGCACGCCCATACCGGCCGCGTCGACTGGCACGACATGGGCAACACCGCCCACGCATGATGAGGCCCTCGACGTCGACATTGGGCCGCGTCGCTACCGGTACCTAGCGGATATCTATGACGCTACGGCCGAGCAGGAGGCGGAGCAAATTGGCCTATGTTTACTTACTGCAGACGAGCCGGCCAACGTTGAAGAGGCGCTGGAAGATGTGAATTGGAAAGCTGCCATGGATGTAGAGATGCAGTCGATCCGCGTGAACCAGACTTGGGTGCTCGCTGATCTTCCGCCGGGGCACAAGGCAATTGGCTTGAAGTGGGTCTTCAAGGTCAAGCGCGACGCAGCCGGCGAGGTGGTGAAGTACAAGGCGCGCTTGGTGGCGAAAGGATACGCTCAGCGCCAGGGGGTGGACTTTGATGAGGTTTTCGCTCTGGTGGCAAGGATGGAGACAGTCAGGTTGCTCATCGCACTCGCTGCGTACAGAGGCTGGCATGTGCATCACATGGACGTCAAGTCGGCGTTCCTCAACGGGGAGCTCACCGAGGAGGTCTACGTTCAACAACCACCCGGCTACGTCGACAGAAACATCGGGGGCAAGGTGTTGCGCCTTCGTAAGGCGCTGTACGGGTTACGACAAGCACCTCGAGCTTGGAACGCAAAGCTGGACACCACACTGGCGTCGCTCGGCTTCAATAAGTGCCCGCTGGAGCACGCCGTGTACAGGAGAGGTACAAGGGCATCACTGGTCCTCGTCGGCGTCTACGTCGACGATCTCATCATCACTGGTGCTCAAGTGGACAATGTCTGCGTGTTCAAGGCGCAGATGCGTCAGATGTTCGTCATGAGTGATATCGGCCTCCTCAGTTACTATTTGGGCATCGAGGTAAAGCAGAGTCCTGGCGAGATCACACTGGCGCAGAGCGCGTACGCAGCCAAGATTGTTGAGGATGCAGGAATGGCGGGATGCAATGCTTGCCTGACGCCGATGGAGCAGCGTCAGAGGCTGTCCAAGAAGGATGGAGGAAACCATGTGGACGCAACTCGCTATCGCTCAGTAGTTGGGAGTTTGCGCTATCTGGTGAACACCAGGCCAGACATCGCGTATGCGGTGGGGATCGTGAGCAGGTTTATGGAGTCGCCAGGGGCGCAGCACTGGGCGGCCGTGAAGCAAATTCTCTGGTATGTGCAGGGCACGACCGGATATGGATGCTGCTACAAGAGAGGAGGTGCAGGAGAACCGGTGTTGAACGGATTTAGTGACAGCGACCTCGCTGGAGACGCTGATGACCGCAAGAGCACTACTGGGGTCGTCTTCTTCCTCGGGTCAAGCACAATCACATTGACGTCGCAGAAACAGAAGGTAATCGCGCTCTCATCCTGCGAGGCGGAGTACATGTCGGCAGCAACAGCAGCATGTCAGGCAATATGGCTGAGCAGACTGCTCGGTGAGCTACTTGGACATGAGCCGCGCATGGTAAAGCTGTTGGTTGATAACAAGTCAGCAATCGCACTGAGCAAGAACCCTGTACATCACGATCGGAGTAAGCATATTGACACCAGATTCCACTTCATTCGTGAATGCATTGAGAATGGTAGCATGGAAGTCGACCACGTTGGCACGGATGGGCAGCTGGCCGATATACTCACCAAGGTGCTTGGGCGAGTAAAGTTTGTGGAGATGAGACAAAGGCTCGGAATCGTTAAGGTGAAGCCAGTTCAACAGACTTAGGGGGTGATTTGTTGTTTTTAAGTCTGTTATCCGTTCTTTTTAGATGCCATGAGAATAGGTCATGGATTAGTTAGTTTGTTTCTTTTAGATGCCTTGAGAATAGGTCTTCCTTGATGAACTCATGGCTGAATTGTGGGGCAGTTAGTTTGCCACGTTTCACTCTGTAACTTACTATAAATAGGTGAGCAAAACAGAGAAATAAACACAGCGTGTCCTTCAGCTCCAAAGAAATCCTACTTGTCATCTCTCTCTCTCTCTGTTTGTTCTGTCAAGAAGGCGCAGCAATCCTCCTTCTTGCTCTCTGTTTGACATCAGACCGTACCCTCTAAAGACAAAAATATCTTACAGCCACCAATATTCCATTTTCTCATTCCTATTTGAACTTTATTTATGAAGGAGCAGTTTAATGTAGTTACACAAATCAGCTTATTTCGTACTGTATACAAATCAGCTTATTTTTTGGCATCATGTAATTGATTCTAGCTCATGATGCTCAAATCATATATCAGCGTATTCGGTACTGTGGAATAATAAATGGTAAGTAATCTGTAACTTGCAGAGGGAGCATTAATTAATGAAAAAAAATACTCCAAGACCGATGTTTCATATCAAATGTCATTTGAGACAAGAAACTTGATGTCATAGGCCACAACATACTCCAGGAAGGAACTTTTTTATGCACGTCAAATGTCTGTAAAAGGTTCAATAAGTACTGCATGAGATATCCAACAAGTAATGATTAACAAACTGACTCACACTAGTAAATAATAATGGACGGCAGTCCTAAATATTGCTTTTAGAGTATTTCTGGACTGTTGCAAAATGGTTAGCATGCTATTCCGTTTTTAGCTAGGCTTCAAGTATTAAATATAAAGGTTTTCACTTGGGATTTCTAAATTTGAACTTTGAAGTAGTGCATGTTTAAAGTGAATTGTTTGTATCTTTAACTTAAATACTGCTATCTGTAATATGCAATAACTTGGTTTGCATACCAGACTACTTGTGTGAGAAAAAAAGTTGATTCTTTTCTATTTCTTTAACAATGTTAGGATGGAACTTTTCTTGATATGCTTATCCAGCTAATTAGTATAACTTGTTTAATGAACTACGAAATCTAGTGTTGGTCTTGCCAATCTAATGTCAGTATATGTTGTGGCAATATCCGTCCTGTGTTAATATGCTTTGTTTTTCTGCCCTCACCCCATATGCAGGGGCGGAACTACATTGAACTTGCCCTGGGCAGCTGCCCAGGGCAAACAGATAAATTACATATTATTATCACACTTCTTGCGTAGCTCCTTATGGCGCAGTGGTTGAAACATTGTTGTCCCCAACCAGTGATACATGTTCGATTCCGTGTGAAAGCACATTTAATTTTGCTACTTCAAAAATTTTTTACTATCAAAATTCTTTTATTTATTGAAAGAAGCCAATACGTCAGTGCGTGCTCTTTAAAACCCAAGGTATAATGCATTGTTTTAAACAACTTGAGCATCTGGGATCAAACCCAAGTGAAGTCTTTTATTATTTGTTACTTATTATTATTATTATCTTTTACATGTTTTAGATTTTGCTACTTTAACATTTTTTTACTATCAAAATTCTTTTATTTATTGGAAAAAATACCAACATACATCTCCGTGCGTGCTCTCTAAGGCCCAAAGGATAATGCATTGTTTTAAAAAATTTGAGCACATTTGGGATCAAATGCAAGTGAAGTCATTTATTACTATGTTTTACATGTTGTATATTATGTTTTGCATTTTCTTATTTGTTACATATACAATTTGTATTTTACAGTGCGTTGTATTTTGACTCCTATTAGTGTTACTTTCTTACTTTTCATTTATTTTAATTTTGATTCATATGATGTTACAACACGCTTTATTTGTTACTTATTATAATTTGCATTTTTTAGTGCGCTTTGTATTTCGACTCATAATAGCGTTACTGTTATTTTGATTTTGATTCATATGATATTACAACACACAAGGGCGAAACTATGTAAAACTTGCCTTGAGCTGCTCATGGAAGAAAACAATAAATTTTTTAGTATGTATAATTACAATCTCTCTTTGACTTTCTACTCTCTCTATCACATTACATGTCACTTCTCGATATCTTTTCTCTCTCTAAGT
This sequence comes from Scilla litardierei, assembly GCA_030789695.1. NCBI lineage: Eukaryota > Viridiplantae > Streptophyta > Magnoliopsida > Asparagales > Asparagaceae > Scilla > Scilla litardierei. Next base: position 64,519,923 of record CM061134.1, read on the forward strand.
CTCACTCTCCTCTATCTCTAAATTAATGTTAAAAAATCTATATCAATAATTATTTCCATATCATGTGTGTGTATATGTATTAATGTACAAAATTAATTTTAATTATTACTTTGTTTATCAAATATTATTTTCATATGTCTATATGTATGATACTATTTTTTAACTTAAACAGACATTTTAAATGTTATATATCATATTTTTAGCTACTATAAATAAATAATTAAAGCATGTCAACGTTTAATTTTTTTGTTTTAATATTTAAAAAATATTCTTTACAGCATTTTTTTTCGCCCAGGGCAAAAAAATTTCATGGTTACGCCACTGCCCATATGTCTTCATTCCCAATATCAAATTTCAAACTTCGCTGACCAACTTTGTTTCTTCAGGTCGCATTAAAAATATTAATTGTTATACATCGTGCTTTGAGGGAGGTTGCTCCTACGTTTCGTGAAGAACTCATAAATTATGGAAGAAGCATAAGCTATATGCTTAACATGTCCAATTTTAAGGACGATTCATTTTTATCAAATAATTATAGGCGAAAGAAATGTCTGGCTGTTCATCACTCATCGTATTTTTTATGGTGTTCAGCATGTGACTATTCTGCATGGGTCCGCACAAATGCTTTATTTTTAGAAGAAAGGCTGGAGTGTTTCCGTGTGCTAAAGTATGACGTTGAAACAGATCCAGCGGTAAGCATCGTGTTCTACGGTTTCATTCTTGTTTCTGGTTTAGATATCCTCGGATGAGTTGTCGGTGGCAATTAATCACGAGTTAACCACAAAAGAAGCCCCTTTACATTTTATGCTGCTTTCAATGTCTTTTCGTTTTTCCTGTTTGTGTGAGCATGCATGCATCTCTTTGTTTGTTATGAGCATGGTTTGAAATCTTAACCGATGCTGACACATATTGCTCTATCCTATTAGATTGCTAGCTTGCCGATATGATCCACTCTGAAACTGACCAATACCACCAATGCTAACTAATAACAACAAATATAAGAAGAGCTTCAATGTTTGAGTTATTAAACTTTGAAACTCTATATTATTTCATAAAGTGTTCAAAATAAACCCGCTTAACTGTCAAATTAAAGGTTCAAAATGTTGGCCCGTTGATTGAGTAGGTTAAAAAATATATTATAGTTAATAGATAATAGAGATAATATATGGACAGATGAAACTTATTGAAGAAGAATATATGCATGCAACTCATTGATATGTTGAGCTAAGGCAACCAATATGTAAAGTTCCATAGGTATCACCTGATACTTCTAATAGAGCCAATACCGATAATATAAACTAGCATCCGAAAACGAATCCGAAACCGAGATTTTGAACCTTGGTTATGTGCATGGTGTGGGTTTGTATGTTGTCATGTTGGATCGAGTGTAAGTTTGTTTGATAAAATCATGTTGGCATGGTCTCTCAACAACCCATCCATATCAAGGTTTTTTTAAATTTGTTTATCATCAATTTTTCTTTTAGATCCATATAGTGGACCAGAAAGTATTATCGACTAAAGGTGTAACATGTGCAGAGAACTCGAGATCTTGACACTGCTGAATTGCTTGAACAGTTGCCTGCAGTGCAACAACTTCTGTCTCGTCTACTTAACTGCCAGGTTAGCTCCCATTTGCACTCAGATCTCACCATCTCTAGTTGTATCAGTAGGAGTTGATACATTATGATACGGGATCAATAACTTTTGTGCAGCCACAAGGTGCGGCGTCTTTTAATTTTGTAATTCAGCTGGCTCTTTCGATGGTGAGGGAACTTAAATAATTATCTTTTATTTATATGTTTTTGATAATTTAAAGTAATTGCTGGGAGCATTTGTATTCCTAACTGTTTCATATTTTACCTTAATAGGTTGCTGGGGAGAGCGTAAAGATTTATAATGCAATTAGTGATGGTACAATAAATTTGGTTGACAATGTATCATTATTAACTTCGTATCCAATTAAAAATTACTGGTCTTGAGATCTAATGCATAGCTGGTGTTGTTTTTCAGTTCTTTGAGATGAAACGCCATGATGCTATTAGGGCGCTTGACATATATAGGAGATCAGGCGAACAGGTAATTTTCAAATTTCATATGTAGGCTCCGGTTCTTGTTCAACGATGACACATAACATTTCATACTCTGATTTTGGATTAAAAAGATTTCAACTATCTTGTATGTTTACTCAGTTTGGGCAGATTCAGGTAACTTCAAGCCATATAGACTTGGATCAATGCTTCTCTAACCAACAATTTGGATTCTTTACCATTGATACTTACATAAAATTCATCAATTTTCTAAGACAATATGTCAGTGGAGATTATCGAGGACTTGCATATATGTTTAGAATGGAAAGAAAACTAAATGGAATTATGAAATTGACAAATTATAAGAGGTAACAGGGTATGGTTCCTATTATGGGCCAATAATTACTTGATGTACTTTTAGCTAGTTAAGATCATCTATCAGTACTGACAATAAGGAGAATTCTGTTTGCAGACTTGAATAATAGAATGGTAAATGGAGAGAGAATTCTGCAGTATTGTGTGAAATAACCATGCATGTGAATGTACATTCAACAAGTCGACTTTCTACCCAGTAATGGTCCATATGGAAGAATTTTGGGCTTTAAAAACATGTTGAAGAATGGTTGTAGCTAAAATGAGAACGTATGAATTTTAAGGCTTGCATAAGAGGATAGAAGAAGCTTCAGTTGGGAGCAAAGTCAGCAAGGGATCAGTTGCCTTTTACTCTCAGAAACCCCCATTTTGAGTAAAGTTTAGTGAGCTTTCCCACAAAAAAGCCCCAAAAGCACAGTGAGAAAAAAAAGGTTTGGGTGTTTTTTTCTAAATGGAGCATTGTTGAGGGGGGTTTCTTAAAATTTAGCATTTTAATGATGATATGAGACTTACCAGATGTACAGAGGAGATGGCAGTAATGAAGCCAAATGGAGGAAAAGGCAGTAATGTAGCAGGCCTCAAGGATAAAATCTTAATTGTGTTTGTTGATCTATTTCTGCGGTGACATCATTCAGACATTTCCCAGTTTCCTGTTAAGGATCTGAATACCAGAAGACAAGATTCTTGCTAAGTCATTTGATAATCATCCAATTGTCCCCAAAAAAGAGTAATAGTAATTATAATTAATCATCTTGGTTTTTCTTGGTATAAGAAGGATCCCATATGATACTATTTGGGGTGGGGGTTTCAGAGGAAAACGATTCTTGAATTATCGGCTTCTGACTTTTTAGCATTCACCAGTTTGTTGTTTTACATTAATTATTTGTATGGAAAATACAGTTGTACGAGCATATGAATCTAAGGGTAGCTGTTTCCGTATGAGTTTTAACTCCTTGACAGTTTGCATCCATCTCTAATTTGTGTTATAACCTATTGATTTTCAGGCTGAGAGATTGTCAGAATTTTATGAAGTGTGTAAGAGTATTGATATTGGGCGTGGAGAAAGATTCATTAAGATAGAACAGGTACTGGTTGCTTACCATGGTTCCTCTATGTTTCCTCTGCTCATTCTTTGGCCCGGAATGAAGCATAAATATCAGATTAACTGTCTGACCGCTTGAATTATAATTAATATTACCGCAGCCTCCTGCATCATTCCTTACAGCCATGGAGGAGTATGTGAAAGATGCTCCAAGAGTTTCAACCGTATGCAAAGATCAGGTCTGAAAACCCCTTTTTAAATTAGTTTCTTTGTTTGAAAAATCATGGCATGCTTTGTATATTAATTGCTGCATTTGTAGTGCCTTCTGTGGGTCTGTTCCTTGATATGTATCTTTGTTAAGAAAAATAGACACATGTTGAAAAAATAGAACAAGTCTTAACAATCTTAATCTTGATACTCTAGGAACTAGTAATTTGATTTTGATGCGACTTTTGATTTAATAAAGCAGGGAGATAGTCAACACTGATAAGCATCTGATGGGTTTCGGCTGTATACCCGAAGGCATGGCCGCACCCGAAACCCTCCCGCATGGCCGCGCGCGCACCCCTCTCCCTCTTGGGCCGGTTTAGGGTTTGAAAGGGTATTTTGGGTAATTGTTTAGGGGGGTGTGTATTCTTAAGCGAGGGCTAGCCGTCGCGATGTGGGGTATGCTATTATTGATATTTGAGTGATACCATAGATTAGACGAGTGCGGACGTCCTCTCATTGGCATCTTGGAAGGAGAATACACTTCTCTTGTATTCATTTATCTAGGTTTGTGACACTTTTCTCTAACCTATCAATTTGGTATCAGAGCGCGTGACGATCTATGGCGGCGCCGACAACGAGATCGAAGGATAAATTCGACACTTTGGAGGAAAAATTCATGGGAGAAATTGAAGGAGTGAAGAAATCACACGAAGAGACGATGAAGGCGATGAAGTCATTGGCGGATTCCATCAATTTATTGGTGGCTAATCAATCAAGGCAATGAGAACAATTGACGAAGCTCCTCTCCTAAGGGTCGACGAGTCACCCTCGATGGAGGAAACTCTAATTTGACATCAAAGGCGGCACCTTTGAAGAAGGGGAAGGAGAAAGAAGATGATTGGGATGCGGATCGGCCTTATGCGAAGAGAGATCATACGAAGGGGAAGATGGGGATCCGTGGAAGGAAGACTACCGCGAAACCATCAGGTGAAGGGCGGAAGTAGCAAAAGGGGGAGACGGCGAACCTAGTCGCCGCCCCTACGAGCGGCGAAGAACAGAGGAGCTCCCCATGGAGCCCCTGGAAGACGGCAGGGGGCGGCGCACCCCCAGCACCGCCAGGGGCTGGCGAACACCCGACGGCCTTCGACGGCCCCTTCGCACCCCACTTCGGGCCGCGGAGGCCTGTAGAATAACCGCCAGGGCCCGACGGCCATGCGGAGCCACCGCCAGGGCCCTGCGGCCCTGGTACAGCCCTGCGGGGGACCTGAGCGGCAACGCCCAGGTCCTGCGGGCCCACCGCACCCCCGTGGTGCCTTCGCCGGGTCACGGTGGCCTTTCGACGCCTCCGGCGAGCCGCACGGGCTATCGCAGCAGGTTGAGAGGGGTTTCCCACTGTATTTGGAGGATCCGGCTTGCGATTTTGGTGGTGGATTTGACCCTGGGGAGAGTCATGAGTACTATGATGATGGAGGAGGCTATGGGGCTGAATTCGGAGATAACGCGGGATGTGATGACTTTGAGGGCAGGTGTGGAGGTTCTCGAGGGGACTGTGGTGGCGGCAGAGGAGAGCCACCTCGGCAGTACGAGACCCAGGACGAGAGGCGACAACACTATCGTCAGCCTCGCCGTCCAGAGGGGAGGCCCGATCAGGACACTTTGGTGGGGATTGCAGGGTACTGAAGTTGGAGATGCCTCTGTTCAGGGGAGAGGATCCACATGCCTGACTGTTCACGGCGGAGAGATACTTTACAGCGCATCGCATGACAAATGCTCAGAAGTTGGAGGCAGCCGCTATTTGCATGACGGGGAGAGCTCTGAGTTGGTATCAGTGGAAGGAGAGGATGCAGCAGATTCGTGACTGGGAGGAGCTGAAGGAGCTAATTCTGGAGAAGTTCAGGGATCCCCGTCTGGGAAACCTTCACGAGCAGTTATACGCCCTCAGGCAGGATGGACCCGTATGTAAGTACATTGAGAGGTTCGAGACTTTGGCGGAGAGAGTACACGGCGTCTCAGACGAGTCACTAGAGGGTACCTTCCTGAAGGGACTGAGGCCCAGTCTTCGAGCCGCAGTGAGACCTTACAAGCCCGGGGGCTTTCAGAGGTCATCGAGATGGCACAGTTGGTAGAGGACTCCCGGACAGAGGATAGGCGAGTCGGGAGCAGCTACAGTGGCCAGATTCAGAGGTCATCGAGATGGCGCAGTTGGTAGAGGACTCCTGGACAGAGGATAGGCGAGTCGGGAGTAGCTACAGTGGCCAGATACATAAGGACACCTCGTCTGGAGCAGGCGGAGCGGGGGTCACCACTGGAGCAGGTGGAGCGGGGGTCACTACTGGGGCAGGAGATGCTAGCAGGAAGAAAGCGGGGAGAGGAGTAGCGCCCCCAGCAGGAGGACAGTTCAGGAGGATGTCTGATGCAGAGATGAGGGAGAAGCGTCAGAAGGGCCTATGCTTTAGGTGTGACTAGAGGTTCACTCCAGGCCACCGGTGCGCGGGGCACAGTTACAGGTGCTGCTACTGGAGGACGAGGGTGAGGAGGACGTCGAGGACGTGAGCACTGAGCTCGAGAAGGAGCCCGAGGGCCATCAGCTGAACGTGGCAGAGGTGTCCCTTAACTCCGTGGTAGGGTTCACATCGAACCACACTATGAAGTTGAGGGGGGAGATCGGTGAGCAGGAGGTGACCGTGCTGATTGACAGTGGGACGACCTACAATTTCATCTCCAGGAGAGTGGTGGACCAGTAGAGACTGCAGCTGACCGACTTGGGAGCTTCAGTGTGATGATGGGGACGGAGAAGAAGGAGAGTAGTCGCGGAGTCTGCAGGGGGTTGTGTTGACCCTACAAGAGACACAGGTGATGGCGGACTTTTTACTTTTAGACTTGGGGAGTACAGATGTCATCATGGGCATGACATGTTTACAGACGCTGGAAGAGATGACAGTGAACTGGAAACTTCTGGAGTTCCAAGATGAGGGGAGAGCGGTCACACTACAGGGAGATCCCAACCTGTGCAGAGTGGTAGTGTCATTGAAGAACATGCCGAGGACCTTACAGACCGAGGGAGGATGGTACTTGGTTGAGCTGTACCCCATGACAGAGGAAGGAGGCACATAGACCAGTGTGGAGCATCACGTACCAGGAGGGGTGCAGCAGATGTTAGTGCAGTTTGAGGAGATCTTTCAGGAGCCTCGGGGTCTGCCACCGCCAATGGACCATGAGCACGCCATAGTTCCGCGGGAGGGTGCTTTCCCCATCAGTGTTAGACCCTACCGATACCCCCAGCACCAGAAGGATGAGATTGTGAGGATGGTAGCCGAGATGGTGGAGGCGGGAGTGGTTCAGCCAAGCGTGAGCCCATTCTCCAGTCCCGTGCTCTTGGTGAAGAAGGATGTGAGCTGGCGTTTCTATGTGGACTACCGAGCATTGAACAAGGAGACAGTGCCAGATAAGTTCCCCATACCGGTGATAGACGAGCTCCTGGACGAGTTACATGGGGCAGCCTGGTTCAGCAAGATAGATCTCAAGTCAGGCTACCATCAGATCAGGATGCGACGGAAGGATGTGCCCAAGACGGCGTTCAGGACACATGAGGGCCACTACGAGTTCCTCGTCATGCCGTTTGGCTTGACGAACGCACCAGCCACCTTCCAGTCCCTTATGAACAAGGTATTCCGTTAGTACCTGAGGCGATTTGTACTGGTGTTCTTTGATGATATATTGGTGTACAGTCGCACCTTGGAGGAGCACTTGTACCATCTGCAGGTTGTGTTTTTGGAGTTGCAGTACCATACAGAAAGACGTGCTTATTTGGGTAGCCACAAGTAGAGTACCTAGAACACGTGGTGTCAGCAGATGAGGTCATAGCAGACATGGAAAAGATAGCGGCGATGTTGGACTGGCCGCGGCCCACCACCCTCAGGGGGTTACGGGGGTTTCTAGGCCTGACAGGTTACTACCGCAGGTTTGTAGAGGGATATAGGACGATCGCCTGGCCTTTGACAGAGTTACTTAAGAAGGATTAGTTCCACTGTGGGGAGGAGGCCACCGCAACATTTGATGCCATGAAGAAGGCCATGACGACCGTTCCAGGGTTTGCGTTACCAGACTTTTCCAGGCCCTTTGTGGTAGAGACAGATGCGTCAGGGCATGGGCTAGGAGCAGTGCTGATGTAGGATCAGCGGCCCATTGCATACTTTAGCCAAGTGTTGACAGCTAGAGCCTGAATGCGGTCGGTATACAAGAGAGAGCTGATGGCCATAGTCTTGGCAATTCAGAAGTGGAGGCCGTACTTGTTGGGACAGAGTTTCCTTGTACGCACAGATCAGCGGAGCCTGAAGTACTTACTAGAGCAGCGGATGGTAGTAGAGGAGTATCAGAAGTGGCTGCGGAAGCTGATGGGATACATGTTTGAGATCGAGTATCGACCGGGACTGGAGAACAAGGCGGCTGATGCCCTATCACGGCGAGAGGATAAGGCAGAGTTGGCCGCACTAGCAGTGTCCGTACTTCAGGACTGGAGGCCGTTACAGCAGAGGTCGAGCAGGATCCTGAGTTAGCAGGCATATGAGAGGCTCTTCGGCAGGGATCGACTGAGTTTCTGGGATATTCTCTTCAGGATGGTGCTACCGAGGACATCCGCATATCTACCGGCCATACTCCAGGAGTTTCACAGCAGTGCTGTAGGAGGACATTCTGGGGTCTTCAAGATCTACCAGAGACTGGCGATGGAGGTCTACTGGAAGGGGATGAAGAAGGAGGTGGCAAGTATGGTGGCAGAGTGTGACGTGTGCCAGTGTCACAAGTACCAGGCGATGTCCCTAGGAGGACTACTACAGCCGCTGTCCTTGCCAGATCGAATATGGGAGGACCTCTCCATGGACTTCATAGATTGGTTGCCGAAGTCGGGTGGATATACCGTCATATTCGTTGTGGTTGACCGCCTCAGCAAGTATGCGCACTTTGTTCTGCTTCGGCATCCTTACAGCGCACTATCTGTGGTAGATGTATTTTTGAGGGAGGTCATTCGTCTGCATGGACCTCCAAAGTCTATAGTCTTGGACCGAAACAAGGTATTCCAGAGTAGATTCTGGCAGGAGCTTTTCAGTCTGCAGGGAACGGTGTTGAAACGAAGCACGGCCTACCACCCTCAGACCGATGGACAGACGAAGGTGGTCAATATGAGTGTCGAGACTTACCTACGATGTTTTATTTCAGACAATCTCAAGGAGTGGGCGCGTTGGCTAGCATGGGCGGAGTACTGGTACAATACTACCTATCACACTGCAGCTCAGACAACACCGTTCATGATTCTTTATTGCAGGGACCCTCCTCACTTACTACACTATGGGCAGGACTCGATACCCGTTTCAGATGTGGAACAGTATTGGCGGAGAAGGATCAAATTTTGGAGGGACTGAAGCTTCATCTGGCTAGAGCTTAGCAGGTTATGAAGGCGAGGGTAGACTTACACCGCAGCGATGTGTAGTTCGCAGTGGGAGACATGGTGTACTTAAAGCTGAGGCCCTACAAGCAGCGATCTTTGGCTCATATGCGGAATGAGAAGCTAGCGCCGCGTTATTTTGGTCCTTTCGAGGTTGAGGCGAGAGTGGGACCGACCGCGTACAGGCTGAGATTACCCCCAGAATCGGTTATCCACCCGGTGTTCCATGTTTCACAGCTTCGACATGCGATATGAGATCACACCCCTTCTCCCACCCTTCCAGATACATTGACAGCAGATATGGAGGTGTGGCTGGAGCCAGAGGCACTGAAGGGGGTATGTAGAGGGCACACGGGAGAGTGTGAGTTCTTGCTGCAATGGAAGGGATTGCCCGATCACGAGAGCACGTGGGAGGCTATGGACGTAAACATTGAGGACAAGGTGGCTCTTTGGGGGGAGTATTGATGGGTTTCGGGTGTAAACCCGAAGGCATGGCCGCACCCGAAACCCTCCCGCATAGCCGCGCGCGCACCCCTCTCCCTCTTGGGCCAGTTTAGCTTTTGAAAGGGTATTTTGGGTAATTGTTTAGGGGGGTGTTTATTCTTAAGCAAGGGCTAGCCGTCGCGAGGTGGGGTATGCTATTATTGGTATTTGAGTTATTCCATAGATTAGACGAGTGCGGACGTCCTCTCATTAGCGTCTTGGAAGGAGAATACACATATCTTGTATTCATTTATCTAGGGTTGTGACACTTTTCTCTATAAAAATTGCAACTTTGTTCTCGGACCTATCAGCATCACTAGTAATATGCATGTCTAATCACTAGGAATTTTTCATTATATGTATGTGAGTGTAGAATAACGGGAAACACATGACATGTGGCTAAGCCAAAAAATTACAGCTTCCTCTAATTTTTGGACTATATTGGAACCGTTCATTTTGTTCTTCATATTCTAAAACATCAAAACATCAAAAATTGGGTTACCCTAATGGGTTTTATCTGTTCATCCATCCATCCCAAAAAAGTTCCATATATGCGAAATCGTTAAATTTGTGACGAATGGATGTAGAGATAAAATCATTGGGTTCACATGATAATTGTGTTATAGGGTTTTAGAATATGAAGATCAAATTGATGGTTCTGATCATCCGAAAAACTTAGGATGAACTTTTCGAGACATATATATGGTTTAGCTACATACGTCATGCGGTTTACCCATGCATCAAATGGTGGTAAATTAATCGATTTTATAACTATTTTGGAAAATTAATTTTGCAATTACTTCATACATGTATATAACATATCCAAATCATTTAAAATTATATTTGTAAGTAATTTAGACATGTTATATCACATCTTATTTTTTTCATTTAACTTGCTTAATTTTAAAAATAACTTAGATGGATCTGCGTGGTTGGTCCATCCGAATAGAGCATAATCAATACACACATATATGGGAATAATGTGTATCTAATGACAATGCTGGGACTTTCTTAGGTTGTCAGACCTGAAAAATAAGAAATAAGAAATTGTTTTTAATGTTGTTGTACACATTGTAAAATCCCAAATATAGGTGAACCCTAGGGTTATTTGATACTTGATCCATCTGTTACAAAAAGTTCTATTGTTATGAAACCATTGAATTTGCAATAGTTAGATTAAGGGTCAAATAACGTTGGATTCATTTGGTTTTTGGTATGGTAATCATCTATAATGTGTATAACGCATCAATTTTTTTTTAAAATTAATTAGAACTATATATATATATATGCATCATCGTGGAAAATTCCCGTGTTGATAGCACATATGCATTATTCATATATATAAATGCGGATTCTTTTTTGAACATGAAATTTAGTGCGTTAATAATGGAAACTCTATACTACTTCCATTACAGATGGACAAATATTCCTATCAGTCAATCTATTCAACGTGGGAATCCAACCCGCTATTAATGTAGGTATTTCGGTTTCCAGAGTGGGATCCGCAGCTCAAATTAAAGTCATGAGGCAAGTAGTCAGCAAATTAAAATTGGAACTAGCTCAATTCACAGAGTTAGAGGCCTTTGTACAATTTTGTTAGGTATTGGTGTTTTATACCAATAATGTTTTGATGATGATCACACCGTTATGTTGTTGTTAACGACTCATGTTTTAGTCTCATGATTATCAAATGAAGAATATCATAATTTGGAGACTAATAGCTTGGTGTAAGGATGTACATCAAGAGGAGCATATCTAAAGCTTGGATCTTGATGAAGGAAAGCTCATCAAGAGGTGCCAAAGATTGGAAAATGATGGGGAGCATCAAGGCATCAAGTGCTTGAAGCTTAGACTCTAAGGGAAGCAATGTAATCCATGTAATTTCATTTACTTGCTTTTCTCTTTTTGAGTCTAGGTTAATTGTAATGTCTTGATAGATGGTCTACTTATACATGCATATGCATATAACCATCTTAGTGAGCATTAGGATTATCATATAATCTAACCCAATAGATTCATCATACCAAATGACTCAATTGGAGTCTCTGGCTCTCCAACCGGCGATTGCTAAAGGAATGACAGCCGATTGGTGATCACCAAGCGCCTGGTCAGCCTTCTTCAACCGACTGTTGTGCACAGCTCAAGTCAAATATTTCTTGACTCTTTCTTGAGCTTTTGGAGAAGGCGACCGAAGTTCATTTGACAGGTGTCTGTCTTTCATCAGGCGTCTGGATATTGTTCTTCAGTCGTTTGTGTGCCAAATTGCATAACTTGTATTTTCTGGGCATCAATCCACTTTGTGTGACAGCCGACTGATTCAGAGTTTACAGTCGCCTGTCATTATTCAGGCGCCTGGACTGTGCTTGTTAGTCGTTTGAATGCAGAAGTACGTAAGTTGCATTTTTTCAGCTCCAATCCATCCCATGTGACAGTCGCCTGACGAAGTCTTTACATGTGTCTGCACATTGTACATGTGCCTATATAGTCTTCTACAGTCGCATGTCCTGGCTCAGATTATAGCGTTGGGAATAATATAGCCGTTGATCAGTTAACTGTCCATCCTTCTACAGTCACATGTCCTTGCCGTAAAATCCCAGATTCTAGCCGTTGTAGAATTCTGTTCTTGGCCTCTAGCTTGGGTTTTATGGGGTTTTAGTGGTTTCTTATAAATAGGAATGAGCTTAGTTCATTTAGGGTGTGTTTGGTTTGAAGAAAAATGATAGAAAGAAAAATGAAATGAAAAGGAAAAAAGAAAAAGAAAGAAAAGGAAAAGGAAATGGGATTCTTTCTCATGTTTGGTTACCAAAGAAAATTGGGAAGAAAGTTAAAAGAAAAATATGGAAATTAATTTTATTAAGTTGCTCATTGAAAATGAATAAAAAATAATTTAACTTGTTATGATGTGAATTCAAATAATTCTACCTTCAAAACAATTCATGAATGAATGAAAATACGTTAAATAGTCGTAATTTATTTGGAAAATTAACGAATTGTTTGCGAGCTACTTGAAAAATTCGTGAATAATTTACGGATTTTTAAAAGATCGCGAATAATTTGCGAATTTTCTAATTTTCGCTAATTATTCGCTACCTTTTGAACAATTCACGCATGAATATATATTGAATGTGTTTTTTTGAAAAACTCGTCAATTATTCGCGATTTATTTGAAAATTTGTGAATAATTCGTGCATTTTTTGAACAATTCACCAATAGAAAGTTGGTAATAGTCATGATTTTTTAAAAATTCATGAATTATTCACGATTTTAATACAAAATTATGAATCGTGAATTTTTTATAACAACCTAAAAAATACAAATACATAAATGAGAGAAAAATTGACGAGGAAAAACTCAAAGAAAGAACTACAAATTCTATTTTCCTTCATTTTCCTTGGGCCAAGAAGATGAAAAACTCAAAGAAAAATTTTAATATAAATTTTCCTTTGTTTTCCTTCCTTTTCCTTTTCATTTGTTTTTTTCTTTTCAACCAAACAATAGAAAATTGTTTTCCTTCTAACTTTTCTTTCTTTTTCTTTCTTTTCTTTCCTTTATGAGGAGCTTGTTACTCTCTTTGTGAGAGTTTAACCCGTGTGTAAGGTTGGTTGAGTACTCTCTATGTTAGAGCAAGAATTTCTTGGTGTGAGAATCCAAATCCTCTGTGCGAGGTATCTCTGTGTGAGATTGTATTCACTACCTTGTGTAGGATTATAGTAGATATTTGGGTGGCCGGACGTATCCAAGTTTGGGAAATCAGGGTAAACTCTTGTGTTTGCGTTTGCATTGATTGTGTGAATTATTCTCCTCTTACATTTATAATTCCTCATTTGCAAGTTTAATTTTTAATTACACAATTTATTATCATTACTCTATTCATACCCCCTCTAGAGTGCTTGTTGTTAGTATTGCAATGTAGACGGTCCTTACACAATTCACTTATATGAATACTGTATATGTGCAATTAGCATGAGAATTTCTAGTGATGACGCACATATATACCATTTTGATTTTTTTGAAATTTTTTGTCGGATGTGGTTTATACATCTTGGATGATCATCATACCAACAATTAAGTGAATCTAACGTTATTTAACCATCGATCTGATTGTTGCAAAAGAAGTAGTTTCAGAACGATAAAACTTTTTGTAACAAGTGGATTGGGTGTCAAATGCCCTTACGGTTTATCGATATTTGGGATTTTAAGATTTTAGAATTTGTACAACCCTAAACGAATTTTTTTAAATAACTCTAGTTAATGAGTTATGTGTCATCAGTGTAAGAAACTTCATGCGCTGACAGCACGCGCCATATACACACATATTTGGATATGTATATGAATATGTTTATTTATTATACACATGATATATGGTTTTAAATGAATTTGTTAAATAGGGTAAAGAGATTGATAGAAAGACGATTAAGATTTAATTTTAATGAATCAATGGATAGAATGCGAGGTTGTGAAAATTTTAAGGGAAAAATTCTAAAATTTTGGGGGCACCTAAATCGGGAGGGAACTTTTGAGGGAACTAAAATTTTAAATTTTGAGGGAAACTAAAAAACTTGGAGGAAACTAAATTTTAGGGGTACTAAATTTTTAGGAAAATTAAATCCTTTAGGTAACTAAATTTTAATTTAAAATTTTGGAGGGAACTAAATCTAGAGGTAACTAAATTGTGAGGCATTAAATTTTAAGTTTTGGCGATACTAAATCTAGAGAGAACTAACTTTTAATGAATTAAAATTTTTGGGAAACTAAATATTAGTTTGAAAGTGGTTAAAATTGTTTGTGTGGGAAAATATTTCCAAGGTGACTGTAAATTTTTTGGGAAGAAGAGATTTTGAATAGGTTGAAATATTTCAGGGGAATGTTTTGAATGCCAGTGACCTATGGTCACGTGTTATGGCTAGTGTATATTTATATAAAAAATGAATATGTGCTGACAACATAGTAAATTTGATGCGCTGTCAACACGGTTTTATAACAAAATTTAGAATTTTTTAGGTTTTGTTCTACACATCATGGATGATCAACACACCAAGAACCAAGCTAATCTAAAGCTATTTGACCCGCAATCTACTAGTTGCAAATTCAACGGTTTCGAAAGAATAGAACTTTTTGTAACGAGTGGATCAAGGGTCAAATATCCCAAGAGTTCATCCATATTTGGGGTTTTAGAATGTGTACAACTTTTAAAAAATTCAAAAAGGTGAATAGAGAGCCGTAAGCTGTCATCGAATGAAATTTCATGTGCTGACAGCAAATATCCATAACCTTTGTATATATAATTATATATATATATGGATTTAATGTAGAAAAGCTGCCATCTGATCCAATGGATCAGATGACAAGACACAAAAAAGGTGGAGAGTACAAGCCCCCACATGGGCTTGTACTCGTTGGGGCCCACCCCTTTGTGTCTTGCACCTGATCCTTTGGATCAGGTGCCACCTGTTCTACATTAATCCATATATATATATATATATATATATATATATATATATGGGTCCAATGGGCGTCAGGTGGCCTAGGAGGGGATTTCCTCCTTGGTCCACCACAGGCCACCCCCTAACACAATTGGTTTTTGAAATTTTTTTCCAATATTATCTACACCTCATGGATGATCACCACACCAAAAATCAAGTGATTCCAACACTTTTTTCCCATCGATCCATCCGCTACAAAAAATTCTATACAATTCTGGCGTTGATTTTTGCAATGGATGGATCCATGTGAAAAAAGTGTTGGGATCACTTGATTTTTGGTGTGGTGTCTTCCATGAGGTGTAGATCATATTGGAAAAAAAATTAAAAAACTTGTGGGAGGGGGTTAGCCGGTAGTGGACCAAGGAGGAAATCCCCTCAATGGCCACATGAGACCCATTTTTACACACACATATAGAATAATAGGTATCATATGACATTTGAGGCATCTCCTCATAACCAAGACACAAAAAGTGGGGCGGTACAATCCCACATGGGCTTGTACTTGTTGTACCACCCCATTTGTGTGTGTATGTGCGTGTGTGTATATCGCATGAAATTTCATACTCTGGCAGTTCACGGCTCCCACTCCCCTTTTTTGAATTTCTTACAAAGTTATTATACACATTCTAAAACCCCAAATATGGATGAACCCTGGGGTATTTGACCCTCGAGCCACCCTTTATAAAAAGTTCTATTCTTATGAAACCATCGAATTTGCAACGGGTAAATCGATGGTCAAACAGTGTTGGACTCACTTGATTTTTGGTATGATGATCATCTATGATGTATAGATCAAAACAAAAAAGATTCCAAAAAATATTTTTATATAACTGATAGCATGGGAAATTTCCTACGCTAAGCACATATTCTTTTTTCTGTATATATATACACACACTATCAATAACATGTTCATAGAGTGCACATGCATCAAAAAACCCCTCACAGGATGCGTGACCCACGCCCAGGAGGAAAAGAGAGAGAAAAGAGAGAGAAAAGAGAGAGAGAGTGTGTGTATTGTCTTGGGGGATGAGATTTTTATCAAAAAACCCCCCTCACAGGATGCGTGACCCACGCCCAGGAGGAAATGAGAGAGAAGAGTGTGTGTGAGGAAGTGTATTGTCTTGGGGGATGGGATTTTCGAGTGAGGTGGGTGGTGGGCCACACATGGTGAGGTGGAAATGAGGTGACACTCCACTGCCACCTTTGTGGTAGTCAACAACCCCCGTGGGGGATTGACCTCTTGTATAAAGGATAGTAATGGACATCACCAATCTTCTAGACTGATTATTAAGCCTTTGATGCAATTTATCTTTTGCTTGATTTTCTACTCTATTTCTTGTTAAACACCGTAGATGTGTAATAAACCAACTGATACATGTGGCATTTCGAGGGGCATACCAATATTATGCCGAGCATTTCTCGAAACCGTTCAATGTTTTGAAGAGTTTAAGATTTCTACACAAACAATAAATAATTTTTTTTCGAAAGAAACTATTTTGTGCATCCTTGCCTAGCGGGAGGGGTTTTAGATTTTATTCACACGTTCTTGGTTTAACTCTTCATTCTAGATTTTTCTCCCATTTTTTCTTCTCGTCTTTTAGAATGAAATAAAGATTTAAATAATAAAATATATGGAACGATTAACAAATCAAACTACAATTTTAATCAAAAATTAACCACATCACATAGTATAATAATAATTGGCTAAAAAATCTTAGTTTATCATCACTGCTACTCACTACTGTTGCTCCTATGAATAAAAAATCATAGCCTAAAGACAAATTTTGGAAAAAAAAGCCAAATATTAAAAATAATTCTAAAATCGACTGTATGGAAAAATAATTGCAGAAACCGACCAACTTCCGCCACATAATCGACCATGATGTGACTGGGTGTTGACGGGGCGAGGTTTGATTTGATCAAGGTTACCAACCTCGATCAAAGTGCAGATGCTTCAAACCATCATGTGATTTTACTTGTCTTGTGATAAAAAATTGAGTTAACTAGATATCAGGACGTTTGGACTAGTGGTGTGATTCTTGATTGGGGTTTCAAAGGTCCCGAGATTGATTCTCGGAATGCCACTTTTTGAAAAAATTTCATCTTAAAACCAACAAAATTTGTAAAATTTGTATACTTCACCCCATGTTACATTTCATTTATTTAAATAATCTGCATTAATTTTGGTTTGCACATGCACCTATAAATACCCAAAACGCTTTTTTGAACTTCATTATCATGTGCATCAAACTTCATTAAATAATCTGCATTAATTTTGTTTTGAACATGCACCTATAAAATCCAAAAAATTTGTAAAATTTGTATACTTCACCCCATGCTACATTTCATTTATTGAAATAATCTGCGTTAATTTTGGTTTGAACATGCACCTATAAATACCCAAAACGCTTTTTTTGAACTTCATTATCATGTGCATCAAACTTCATTAAATAATCTGCATTAATTTTGTTTTGAACATGCACCTATAAAATCCAAAATGCTTTTTTAAACTTTATTATTATGTGCATAAAAATCCAAAAAGATATTTTTTGGTGGTTTTGATATTATTGGTACGATAACAAAATATTGAACATATACATTGTTATCACCGTAATATACTGTATTTATTACTCATTTCTTTCATAATTGATAAAATTTGTATACTTCACCCATGTTACATCACATTTATTTCAATAATCTGTGTTAAGTTTGTTTTGAACATGCACCTATAAAAACCCAAAAAGGTTTCTTTTAAACTTCATTATTATACGCACCAAACTTCAATAAAAAATCCGCATTAATTTTTTTTGAACATGCACATATAAAAGCCCAAAGAGCTTTTTAAAACTTCATTATTATGTGCATAAAATCCCAAAAAGATAATTTTGATATTTATGGGGTGTGATATTTTTGATATTATTGGTTTGGTAACAAAATATTGAACAACATATAGATCACCATTATCGTTAATATACTGTATTTATTACTCATTTCTTACATAACCAAACCATGATGATGATATGTCGGAGTTATTAATTTTTAGTTTTTGTTTTTTTATCCAAATTTTACAAAAAGAGGCATTCCTAGAATCAATATCGAGACCTCTGAAACCCCTACAAAGAATCACACCACTAGTTCAAACGTCCTGATGTCCAATTAACTCATTTTTTAACCCAAGAAAAGTAAAATCGCATGATGACATGGTGATATGAAGTGTCTGCACTTTGGCCGGGGTTATCAACTCTGCCCATTTGAAAATTCATCGGTGAGTCCAATTTTGGTTGGGGTTGGCAACCCGGCCAAATCGAACTTTGCCCCATTAGCACCCAGTCACCACATGGTCACTGACATTGGCCGAAGTTGGTTGGTTTCTGCAATTATTTTTTAATATGGTCGATTTTACCATTATTTTTAATTTTTTGCTTTTTTCCAAAATTTGTACAATTAATTTAAACTTTCCATCCCGCACTGTTGTTATCATTGATAGCATTAGTTATTTGTTTAAACATGAGCGTGTTTGATTTTTTTTCATTCTCTACGTGTAATAACTCCACAAATCTCATAATTTCTTTATCAAATGTATGTCAATACCTATTTGAGGAAACTTGCTATTTACAATTTAGAGTTTAAATTTTTAGTCAAAATTTATAATTAAAAATAATTAATTCAACCATTGCCTACTTTGAAATTTTTTTCCATCCGGACGTTTCCATTGTGTTTAGCTTATGTAAGCATGTGTAGAATCTTTCCTCAGTAATTATACTATTAGAGGAAGGTTCTGTTACGTCCTTGCTGCTAGATGGTGTATATAATTCACTCAATCCTTACAAGAAGATGAGTTGTTGTTGGTTGTTGTAGAGACTTGGATGAGACCACCACCCCTGTTTGTATTCAATCATGTATACATGTAACGAGTATTGGGTAATGAGAATAAAAATGAAAACATTATGTGAAACCCATGCTTCAGTTTATAAGAAGGGGCACAACCAGTGAGGGAGTGTTGGAGGATAAATATAATAACCATCCTCACTGCAACTTTGTAGTTTTGATGTGGTATCCGGGACTTCAAGCCTTCACATCATGCTAGAATTATCTGATGAATGAATGTTTATGGATGTTATACACATTGCTGACATTGAGAAAATCTTTCCATGGTGAAATGTTTGACTTTCTTCTCCTGAGGCATTGTGATTTTCAATTAAGCATATGATGGCTTCGTCAAGTGCATATTTAAAGTCACCCAAATGGAAATTTAGTTTCTCACCATGGTTTACTTTTGTGGCGTACGATATGTGAGATTTCAAATAGAAATGTGACACTTTTAACTACCATGTTTCGTCTTAATTAAAAAGAAATTCAAATTATGTGTTACATCACTGTATTATGTGGGTCACTGCATGATTTATGCATACATAACAATTAGTTTTTCAGTGTGAATTTCAATTTCTATCTTAATTTGGGCATACATAGGCAGCACAACAAAAATGTAAAAAAATAATAAGATATGCATGGATCTCATTTGTCTGGTTATATTCTAGCTGCTTATTTAAAATACTTATATTTAATCAGGTGAAGGAAGAGAGAGAGAAGGAAGATCCAAAGGCTGTGCTCGCTATAGAGTATAAGAAAACTCCTGAAGAAGAGAACGAATCGCCTAGGCCTCCCCCACCAACCCCTGAAACAGTAAAGGAGGAAGCCCCGTTGTCTCAGGAAACCGATTTGCTGGTAATGTTTTCAGTTCCGGTTACAGTTATACTACCATATATTAAACAACACTTGTATTTCCTGAATCCTTTACTTAATCTGTCAGGGATTACATGAAACCAGTCCGGATGCATTTGAATTAGAAAATAAAAATGCGTCGGCACTTGCTATCATTCCAGTTGGTAAATTACTTCCTTGTGTGCCTTTATATGTAATATATCAGTATATTACTGCAAAAAGAATGATCCCAACTTCTCTTTGTTTTAATCATTGCAGACAGTGCATCGACAAATGCTCCCTCTGCCAATTTTTCCGAGAATGTCACTACTGGATGGGAATTGGCGCTTGTAACAGCTCCAAGCTCAAATGAAACTGCTGCTACATCGAGTAAACAGGTAAAGAGAGATTTTACCTTCTATCTTGTCAAATTGGCAATGCAAGTGACCATCCTTTTAAGCTCGGTTTGAAATTTCGGATTTAGTATTACTGATGAAATTTGATTATGTTATTATTTGGTAATTTTTGATGTTAATGTTTTAGTACGAATTGATATTTGGAGGAAAGCCGCCAAATAACCGATTGTCTTGCCTGACTGAACGAGAGTTTAGCCAATAGTATGTATACTCAAATCACCAAAACTTTGAAAGACTACCGATTGAAAAAAAAAAGCTTTATTAATGGAACAAAGACAACATTGAAATGCACTGATCTAAATAGATTAATCTGTACAATTTTATAAAGCAAAAAAGGGAAAAAAAAAACTTTACAAGCAGCCTGTTGACAGAGAATTCTTCATATACTTTCAAAAAACCATGGATGTTGCCGGTGTGGACCATTGATCGCCCCAACGGAAAAGCAGAGTCGCTCGTGCTCAATACGCAGGAGTGTGCTCGGGCAAACAGCATATTGGAGGGGTCGACGGAATGTATTCAGGTGAGTAGGTATGAAACGTCTGGGGTGGGGGTTGATGGGGTGTATTGAGGTGAGCAGAGTGGGGACGATGGGGTATATTCGGGCGTTGAAGGGGTGTATAGAGGGGATGAAGGGGTGTATTCCGGTGAGTAGACAGGGAATGGTGTGTATTTTGGTACGTATTCCGATAGGTATCCCGGTGACAGAGGGGTGTATTCCGGTGAGTAGACAGGGGTTGAAGGGGTGTATTCCGGTGAGTAGAGAGGGAATGGTGCGTATTTTGCTAAGTATTCCGATAGGTATCCCGGTGACAGAGGGGTGTATTCCGGTGAGTAGACATTGGTTGAAGGGGTGTAGTCCGGTGAGTAGACAGGGAATGGTGTGTATCTTGGTAAGTATTCTGATAGGTATCCCGGTAACAGAGGGGTGTATTCCGGTGAGTAGACAGGGGATGAAGGGGTGTATTCAGGTGAGTAGACAGGAGATGAAGGTGTGTATTCAGGTAAGTATTCCGATGGGTATCCCGGTGACAGAGGGGTGTATTCCGGCGAGTAAACAGGAGTTGAAGGGGTGTACAGAGGTGAGTCGACAGGAGACGATGATAAGAGGAAAGAAGGACCTGGATGAGTACAAGAACAGAATCTTGGAGTGGTTGATGGGGTGTATTGAGGTGGGTATAGTGGGTATGATGGGGTATATTCGGGTGTCGATTGCCAGTGCGAATACGGGTATGAAGAGGATGATGGTGTGTATTCCGGCGAGCCGACATGGGATGATGGGATGTATTCGGGTGAGTAGGGCGAGGCTGGGGATGAGGAGGTGTATTCTGGACAGCCAACATGGGACGAAGGGGTGTATTCCGGTGAGGATTCCGGTGACAAAGGGGTGTATTCCGGTGAGCAAAGACGAGTGCAAGAACAGGCTGATGGAGGGATGTAGTACCTTTCTGATGGTGATGATGGCCGATGTTCTGGGGTAGAAACTTGGAGAGCAGACGTCGACCAAGGCGTTGATGTTGGCGATGGGTGGCCACATTGCTCATGTTCTTCTTTCGCTGCAGGTGGCACGTAGGGCCTCTTCTTGATCGGCAAAGCTGCAAGTCCGGCGAAGTTTGATTTGTGAGCCACCCGCTTCATCGGCAACGATGGAGGTCCAAAGAAATTAGATTTCACGGCAACCTTCGTTGGACCCCATCGATTGCGCCGCGCACCCATCGTTATCTTTGCCATGTCCTGATTAGCAGAGATGAGTAGAAAATGATGAAGAGAATTTTAGGGTTGGAAAGCAGACCGAGAGAGAGCGCGCGAGGTTTAGAATTATGTCATGAGAAAGGGTTTATGGGGTATTTATATTGGGCCTTCTTGCCCTAATTTGGTTTCCTTGCCTATTCCGTTTCGGATTTGTTTAGGGCATTGCAGAATCCAACGGGGTATTAATAATTGCATTATTTTAAAAAAAGTATGGTCATAAATGTTCTCAACTTTTAAGCGTATATATGGATAGATTATTAAAATAATATGTAAGAGGCATACACGAGTTAGTTTTATGAATCTTTTCTGTTTTATTGCACATGCCAAGAAATGCATCATGAACTTAACACACTGATATATGCAGGCCGGTGGGTTGGACAAGATAACATTAGACCGTCGTATCGACGACGCAATCCGACGGGCAAACCATTCGCAAAAGTTCTGTTCATGCGAAACCGTTAAATTTGGGTCGGATGGATGAATGGGCAAAACACATGGGATCGGGTTGAAAATTGGTGAGTCGGGTATTTAGAGGGTGGAGATCAAGATGAACGGTTCGGATCTTCCGAAAAAATGGGGGGCATAGGATTTTTGATAGGGGGTCATTTTTGGGGGTTATTTTTGGGGGTCATTTGATCCCTCCTCTCTATATATATCTATATATATATATATGTATGTATATATGTATACTAGTCATAACCCGTACCCGCGGGCACGGTTCGGTTAAGATTTTCTTCCGCGAAATCTTTGTTTCCCAAAAAAATTATTTCCTCAGCCAAAATTTAAAAGAACAAAAAATTAGCGTTAAAACATTTAGCGGCGCGGGCGCCTTTGACGCGGAACAACAAATTCAGTGCGAGCGATTTCGGCACAGAACAACAAATTCGATGTGGGTGACTTCGGTGCGGAACACAAATTAGCGTAAAAAAAATTTAGAGTGCGCCTTCGGTGCATGCACCAATTTAGAGGGCGCCTTCAGCGCGAAAAACCAAATTAGCGTTAACCAATTTATCGCCTTTGACGCGAGCACCTTCGGCACGATTACATAATACCAAAAATAGCGGTACCTTTGTCTCTCTTTAATATTTTTATTAGAATATATTCGGTGATTATTAGTTTTTTTCCTTCAAAAAAGTCTTCAAAAAGAAGTTAGGGGTAGTAATACTCATTTCATAGTAGATTGGTGGTGATTCAAATTGGATAGAAAAAAAACGATCGGGTAAAATTGTCATAACATGTGCCCCAAGGGCACGGTTCATTTAAAATATCCTCCACCCCCAAAATCTTGATCCCTCTAATGTTAAATGAACAACAACAATTAAAGCGCATAATTATTTGATCTCCCTCGAAATCTTAGTTTCCAAAATTTAGTTCTCGATCCCAAGAGAATTTACTTCCCCACAAAAAGTAAAATTTTTTAGTTCCGCTGAAAATTTAGGCCCCCAAGAGAATTTGGTTCCCCCTGTTGTTTATTTAATTCCCCATAAAAATTTCAACCCCCGCGCAATGTTTAGTTCCTAAAAAAATCGACAAATTTTGTTGCTCCCCCCAATGTTTAGACAAATTTTTAATGAAAAAACAATTATTTGGGTCACCTAAATCTACCTATAGACTTGAAGAACATTATATTTACACTATCAGTTTGCAGCTTACTTTAACCACCATGGCATTTGGCATGGATTTGTCGGCTTCTTATCACACTTCAACTGCATTGACAAAGAATATAAGAGGTTCCATTTCAGACTTTGTCACACATTCTATCGAACTTAATTTATCATTGTATTATGAAGTATTTTGAGTCTTTGGACTTGATGTTCTCGTCATTAGCCAAAGTCTGCTGAAAATTAATCGAATTTAACCTTCAAGGGAAACAAATATATTAATTTCGAAAGTTAGGAAGAGGGGGATATAAGTAAACAGAGTTCATTATCATTAGATTAAAGAATTAAAATTATAAAATTATCATTAGAATAAAGAATCAAAATTATAAAAGACTACAAATGATAATATGCCAACAAAACACCTAGGTAAACTCAAATTTAGTTTCACTAAGAAAAGGAATTCAAAATTTTACCTCTAGCAGGATTTAGGCACATCATTTCCTTTAGTGAAAATTATCAAAATACATGCATAAGAAATGAAAACATATCCATACCCATCTCATCACCATTTAGGCAAAAATATAAGCATGCCCCTTGGTTAACCTCGCGTTAGAGCATGCTACAAGAGTACAATCGCTGAATTAAGAAAAATGATTAAGTTTGAAGCAGTTTCATCTTATAAATCAAAAAATCAACTCAAGTCATACATTAATTAGACAACAACGTCATCAAGCTATCATCAAACTCATAATTTATAAACTCATGATTTATAACCTTTATAACATGTATTCTGTTTCCTTTGGCGGAAAAATGGGCGTAACAACAGATACAAAATTACAAACAACTGCTCACCAACTCCTTGCCTTTTGGGAGCTGATATTGCACAATTAATAAAATTTTACATTCATTTCTTACTCTTTTGGTATCCATCCGATCAAATTTAAACTAAATCCATCTACAACAAAACACATCCTAAACTTCAATAGAACAATAAGCACACCTCACAACAATCAGAAGAACAAAATCTGTATTAATTGATGGAGGTGTCGAGAAGTGCTTCTGGTGACCTGGATATCTTTTGTCTCTTCCTTCTAACTTCCTTCAACATCACATACAACCTCCTCTTCTCATCATCTACACCCTGGCTGGCGGTCCCGAGCTTTACCTCCCTACTGCATCATAAGTTCCTGCAGACTACTGCATACTTCGAGCGTGTCAGATTAATACGGCCCACAGTCATCTTCAAGAACACTCATGGGTTCCTGGAAAGAAAAAAGTGTCTCCGATGAACAAAAAAACAAATACATAATAAAATGAACGCAAGGTTTGAGCAACCAACCAAATTAAACACATGTATCTTACAGTCTAGAAACACAGGTGTAAACAAAGGAAGAAGAAAGGTGCACTCGAACAATACAATCTCTTAGCACTACTCAACCCATGCTTGCAATGCACCTAGCAACATTATGTGCTTCGCTGGAACAATCAAAACATCTCACATGCATCAATATAGACACATGGACATGGGTCCTCTTCAAGAAATTTTCAAGTGAACTCAACTTACTCAGTTCAAGTGAAGTTAGAAAATTCCATTGGTATGATATGTCCAAGTGAAGTGAGAAAATTCTATTGGTATGATATGTCCAAGTGAACTTGCATTTTGCATTGGTATGAGATGTCCAAGTGAAGTAAGAAAATTCCAACTAATCAACTTCTAACTTCACTTCAACTTGGTATGATATGTCCAACCTCAAAACTCAAAATGGAAATTTTCTTACTTCACTTGAACTTGGTTTGTCAACTTCTCACTTCACTTCACATACTCAACTGATCTCATTTGAATTTACATATGATTACACTCAACTGATCACATTTGAAATGATATGATTCAAAAAAATTTCAAAATGTAAATTGAATTTACATTTGATTCAAAAGATTACTCAAATAAATTCTGTTTACATTTTGATCATGTCATTTTGGATTGGAAGTAATGTTCATTTTGCATTTAATCCAACTTGGTATTTGCATTCTGTTAACATTTTGATCATGTCAACATTTTGGATTGAAACTGTTTGTAATCCAAAATGTTAACAGAATTCTCAAACTGTTGATAGGATCATTTTGGATTAACATTTGAATTAACAGGATCATTTTGAATTAACAGTCAAGAGGATTCTGTCAACAGAATTCTGACAACATTTTGAATAACTGTTGATAGAATTCTGTTGACATGAGCATTTTGAATTAACAGTCAACAGGGGAGGGTATGTGGATTAACAGTTTCAGAATTCTGTCAACATTTTGGATTAACAGTTTCAATCCAAAATGTTGACATGATCATTTTGCATGAAGATTTTGGATTGGAAGTAAATTCTGTTTACTTAAGATGATGATTTTGGAACAACCCTCCCCTGTCAAAATGATCCTATTGAATAAATGTTGACATGAAAATGGAAAATGGTGACAAAATGGAAAATTTTGGATTGGAATATGGAAAATGTTCAGTTGATCCTGTCAAGATAATGAACTGTATTCAACTTTATCCAAAATATAGCTTTATTAACACTTTATTCAACTGAACTTTATTCAACTAAACTTGGTTTGAAAAAAAATTGAACCAAAACAGAAAAAAATGGCCATACCCAAAAAAAACAAACCCAAGAATTAATAGCTAATGACGTTAAGATCTGAAAAAAAATCCAAGTTATTAGATACCAATTATCTCCTGTTTGTTATCATTACAATCTATGAAGGCACGCAAATAATTTAAGATTGGAACAATCCATTTTAACATACTCAAATATGATACAATGGATAAAATTGGAACAATCCATTTTAACATACTCAAATATGATACAATGCAGGGTGAACATGTACGGTGAAATGAATTATTCCAATTAAAATATGAATCTAGCATTAACATATTTCTACTTGGAAATGGAAATTTCCAACTAAAAATGGATTGTCAAATGTGTTAATACCTGAAATTTGTTAATTAAATATGAAAACATGTATAATGTTGAGTATTGGATACAATTGGAAAAATCCAATTTAGCATACTCAAATATGATACAATGCAGAATGAATATGCAGGGTGAAATGGATTGTTTTAATTAAAATATGAATATGGCAGTAACATATTTCTAATTGGAAATGGATTGTTCCAATTAGAAAATGGGCTTTCAAATCTGTTAATACCTGAAATCTGTTAATGAACCAAGTGTTGTTGGTACTTCTCCACCATATATGGCAAGCTAAAAATGTTAACAAAAATGGAATCAAAACCTTGTTCCAAAATCAACTCAACTCGATGTTCTTGTTGCAGGTGTAGGAAAAATATTTCAAACATCTGTTTGAATTTGCAAAATCAGCTGGCCGTGTCTGAAAAAAATTCAAACAAAAATTCACAACAAAAAACACTCAAAAATTAACTTCCAACAATCAAAAAACTGAAACTCACCCGAACCCATTGAATTCAGTGATGACTGCTTCGACAAAGTATCGAGTGGTGCCGAAGTGTCAGTGAAGATTTTGATGCATCCATCGCCTAAAACTCTCCCTGATCCGGCAACGATGAGAGGATTTTGCGCAAAATCTGCAACTATCCATATCAAAAATCCATTCTCAACAAACAAAAACAAATCTATATATTAAAGTAAGCTCATTTACTAAAATCCAAAAAAATTGTAAATTTTGATCATACCCAAAATTTGAAATTACACCATCCAGCACATGTTCACCAATCTTGTGTTCCTCTACTACTGGTGGCCTAAAACTTAAACAGTAGCCTATTGTGGGGTTCCCCATTATTGTTGGGCACATGTGTTGCTATTGTGGGGTTCCAAATTATTGTTGGTGCTGCTATTTCTTTTGGAGATTTGTGTGGTCTTTTTCATAAAGGCTTTTTTTAGGTGGACGCCATTCTTAGCAACTTAAATCTAACTTAAAGATACAATTCTACACCCAATCTCAGAAAACAAATTTCTACAACATGAGCATCCTTAAAGTTTTGGTACAGAAGGAATGTGACCATAATCGATTTGTGAAAGCAATGCCACAATTTTGATTAATTTGTGAACAATTCAAATAGATACAATGCCGCATGGTCTGATAACAATTGATATCATTGCAATTAGCATATTTTGCTTGCACACTTTTGGAACACAAATATGAAATTCATTGTTTACCTCTTCACTGTTTTTATGCTCAGCTTCATGGTCTATGTTCATTTGCTTTCAAGTGCTTTCAACATTCAAATGCTCCTATCAACATTCAAATGCTTTCAAGTTGCTCACAGCTTCATTCGAACTTCCCTAAGTTTTAGCAAGGAAAAGGAAAATAAATGAAGCGAACCAAAATCTGTGAATCATAGAAGTGAAATCTGTGAAAACATAGCGAACCAAAAGTACATAATATCTTTGTCATTGAAATAAGGCTGAAACATTTGCATGCACTGGCTGGAGTGGTACTCGAGATCTCCATGCTGTTTTGTGAAATGCTAGTCGATGAAGCTTGCCATAAAAATTCATGCTTTGTAGATGTTGAGCTGGTTTCAATGAAAGGCAGCCAAAAACAATGCTATTCTTGTTCAGCAGCCTGCATTAAGATTGCCATATCTTAATGCATAACTTGTATTCGATGGAATAATGATACGTAGAACTTTTGTAGATGATAGTTTCACACTACCAAGATTACTTGTATTCAGTTCGGTGCATTCACCACCCATCACAATTAGTTTTGTTTTAATCTCTCAGATTCTACTTGTAAAGTGATTCCTTCATTTAACTCCACAAAGAACTCACTGTATCATGTCTGAATAGAGTAATGCAACCACTATCCAAATACCAAGTATGATTTGAATCATACTGACTAATCAGAACGACATATGAAATTGGAAAAAGCATGCAACTTTAGAGTTCAAACAGGAAAGGAGTAAGACCCAACTCACAAAAACAAAAGGCCAAGGCCATTAGAGAAAAAAGGATACATACCTTGTGCATCCGCCATTGGGGAATTTCTCTATCAATCAATCAGGCAGAAAGATTAGTACTCGAAAAAAAATCAGTCAGAAAGACGGAGTAGAAAAAGCAGATGCAGCACACAGGGGGAGTTTTGGTAGGAAATGTTTTAATTAGTATGATAATATCAATACTATTAACTTTTATCTTGTAATTTTTGTCATAAATTGCTTGAAGAGAAGAAACAGATCAAACGAACTACAACAAAAGAAAGAATAGAGAATAAATAGCACCTCTAACTCCATCAACCCTAAAACCATTGTGCTAACTCATTATCTTAGGCCAGAGCAATGAAATTCAATTTATCCATCTTCCAAGTTCTTCTTGAAATTTAATTTTAACTTATTTTCTCTACGTTGATATCAGTCTTTAAACTTATTTATGAAAATACTTTAATAAGAAATTAAAACGGCACATGGTAGAGAAAGGGATTTAGCTTATACAAATTTGATTTGAGGTTTTCTTAAATATGTTGCAGTAGTCTCTAAAAAATAAAAGGAAAGAAAGAAATGCTTTCTAGTGGCAAGCACATGTATCAAGAGAAAACTTTGCTCATTTAAGTACCTATACAGAATACAAAATACTTCATTTAATAACATGCATATATAAAATTTGCTCAGGATTATTAGTTTCATTTATCATTGTAGGTAAGAATTATAACATTAGTCAACTAATGGCATCAGCTTCAACCAAGTTTGATCTCAATATCCAAATGCTAATAGCATATGGTTTAAGCAGGTAACCAACAAAAAAGACAAACCAGAAGCAAGTGCTCAAGCAGACACTACATCCTAGCCTAACAATAACGTGATTTATAAAGTAAATTTGTAACCTCACTTTCTTTATAATGTGCTCTGTAGATCAGCATCATTCATGGTATATTACATGTTTTCTAAGCAATCCACACAATGCCATTGTATCATTTAGAATTAAGTCTCAGGGTACAGAAACTTTACTAACATGTGAGCGTGGATTACATTTTTTCCTTCATATCCCATCACCAAAACTTCTAAACCATAATGCCATAAAGATTTTGTCTGTGATATCAACCAATTGTGTAAATTTCATAAAATCTGATATAGGATGAATTGAAACCTGAGCTTTGACTGAAATGAACAAAAAAAGATACTGTGAAATGATTAAGCCATACGTGCACTTACCAAGAAGAAAAAAGTGAGCACATTGAATCACAAAACTTAGATAATGAAAACTCAATAATTCAATCTAACTGTAACAAATAAAACCAAAATCAAGCTGCAAGACCCTTCACCCATCAAGATTTCCCCTTCCTTTCCTAAGTGATACGGTTCCTACACTTGTGTGTCATGGCTATTTACCAGTCGGGATTTACCTACCCTTTCCCTAAGAAGTACAATCCTACATAAATAAACTATGGATTCAACACTTGTGATACGGTTCCTACACTTGTGATACGGTTCCTACACTTGTGTGTCATGGCTATTTTTTAGCGGCATTTAGCTTCTTCTCTTCCTTTAGCTTTGCCTGCAAGTGTTGAGGAAGCCACAAAATTTTTTAAAACCAATAATTGAAAAGCAAATGCATTCAACCCAAAAAAGAAATAAATGGGCAAAGAAATAAAACCTTTTGTTATTTCTTCAACTTCATCTCCAAATCCTCCTTGCTGTCAAGCTACACACACCAACACCAAACTTTGATCAGTCAATATATCAAGCGAATAATTCAGACAAATTTAAAAGTGGAGAGAAAGAGCAAACAGTCGTGGAAAATACCTTGCATCACCTTGGGCTCATTGACGGCATCGGCCATCAAAATCATACCTCCCACATTTAAACTGAACAATATAGAAATTGAAGCATTTATATCAACCGTCAGTGCAAATAAAGAATGAAGCTAAATGCACAATTTATCATTAGAAAAATCATTAAGGAAAAAAATTTCTTTAGTTATAAAAAAAAAGGAATTTGGATAAAATTACTACCTGGTGCTTCATATCCCATGGCTTCTTCCCAAATGCTATTTTTACTTCTCCACCATCTTTGGCAAGCTAAGAAAAAGTAAGCAAAAACGGAATCAAAACCTGGTTCTAAGATCAACTCAAAATCAAAAGATCTTATACATTTTAATTTCCTAAATTTCTATGGGAACTTCTAATCAATTAAGTGATTCAATATAGTTTTGAAAGAAAACTGATATAGAATAGAAGAAGGAAGAAGGAACTAAAATCATATTGAACATGAACCTCCTCCTCAGAATATGAGAGTAAGCACAAAATTAGCAATTATATTCAGCATTTATAAAAGAAAAAATTTCAGCCACTGTCACATGAAACACGCCAACTAATCTCAAAAATCAAAATTAACATCATTATGAGCAAATACTTTAAGGAATTCCTGATCAAAAGCCGCTTTTGACTTAAAATCCGGTGCCATATTCCCTTCCAACATGGCTGCTCTGCAATAGGACAAACCCCATTAGGAAAAAGAATTAACTGAAAGTAGATTGTTCCCATTTAAAATGAACTAACTTCAAATCAAGATCCAATTATGAACAGAATGAAATTAATACATCATTCCAATTAAGAACATGCTAGATTAAGAACAAACAGGGGAACATAAAAAAATTGTTCAAAGCCCCAATAACTGATGTACACAAAGAATTTTACCTTTTGCTCTCTTAAATTAACACCAGTGTTGAACTTGGTCATGAGTGTTGCTGCAATGAGTCTTCACTTGTTGTAATTAACTGATGTACACAAAGAACTTGGTAACTTGGAGTTCTAACTTGGAGTTCTAAACAAAAATGACATGCAAAGTTAAATGCACAGAACAACAACAATGATGCAAGGGGCCTTGTGTTTTTAAACAGATGTTATCTAACCTGTATTGCAAGATGCAAGCTGAGAATGCAAGCTTACCACAATCAGGATGTATTAACTTGAGGCTCATAATGCAAAAGAACCCCTTGCTATCTTACCTTGAGGCCCATAAGCTGAGAATACAAACTTTTTTATTTCCATCTCAAATTTTAAAGCCCCAATATTAGACCCAATAACAAAGACCTGGACATTTGTCAAGCTTTCATTAATTTGAGCAGATTTTGGGAAGAAAAAAGCTATAGGCTCGAGAGGGGGAGCCTTGCTCTTTAAGTGCATGCTCTTGAACGGAATAGTGCAATATGAGGAAAATTTGTGTGCATTATGTATAATTTTTAATTTTTAGACATGGGATTATTCCTAAAGTAGAAATCAAACTGTTTCACATAAATCACTTCTTTCATGACATCAACATAATTCAAGACCTTAAATTAGCTCTAACAATAACAAATCATAAAAAATTTTAATGAGAAGCATACCTTTGTTGGCCAAAAGATGTCTACTAATTTCCAGAATGTAACGGATGAAGCCTAAAACGATAATGTCAGTTATCTGCATCACATGAGACAAATGGAGTTATTCTTGATCACAACCATTTTGAGAGAATGAGATTACAACCATTTTGTTCTTGAAAGAAGCCTAGAACCTAAAACATAAACAAAAAGAAATCCGCCAACGAAGACCAAGGGAAAATGTTAATGTCCAGAAAACCAAAACCAAAACACTGCAATTTTTTCATTATGAAAACGAAACAAATGCAGCTTTTCTGGAAGAACAAAAAAAAGATGCAAGCTTTAAGTGGGAAAATACCCAAAAATCTAGCTTCAAGTTAAACCTAGCAAAACAAAGAAACCCCATTTGAGAGAGCAATCTCACCTTAAGAAGTAATCCAAGCCCATTTGAGATAACATGGCTTCAACCAATCCAAAAAAGCAAAACTTCTTTTGCGTAACTTCTCAAAATTTAGAGCCCCATTGTTAGATGCAAGCTATAACCTAGAAAAAAAAAGAAAACCCATTTGAGAGAACAAAATCACCTTCTCAAGAATAAAAAAGAAATAAATTAGATATATTGTGTAAATCAACCTTAGGATTTTCCTTCCGTGGTTGGTTCTAACCATTTCAAGCATATGGTCTACACAAAAATTCATAAGAAAAGAAAACCCATGATCCATAAAGAAATAATAAAAACTCTAGAGATCGTATATATATAAACTAGTCATAACCCGTGCCCGCGGGCACGGTTCAGTTAAGATTTTCCCCCGCAAAATCTTTGGTCCCCAACAAATTTTTTACACAACCAAAATTTAAAAGAACAATAAATTAGCGTAAAAATATTTAGCGACACGGACACATTCGGCGTGGGTGCCTTCGGCGCGGAACAACAAATACGGCGTGGGCGCCTTTGGCGCGGAACAACAATTGGAACAACGCTCGCGAGCCTTCAGTGCCGGTTCAGTTAAGATATTCCCCTGTCAAAAGCGTAGTTCCCATCTAATTGCAAATCTCAAGATTAGTTTTGCAACGATTAATGCATGAAAGCGAGTTACATTCACCAAAGTGCATAACAACCATACGGCAGGAAACAACTGTAGTTTAAGACACGTAACAACTCAATCCATGCAAAGAGGCATCATGTAAATGATTGCACATACAGCTAATCAATTAAATAGATCACAAATTTCATCCCTACGATATAACACAGGCTACACAACATCACAATGACGACAATAAATGCAATCTCACATCACTGCCTAACAACATCGCGAAAACATGAACTTCGAGCTTTTCCCAGTGACATGGTAGCAGTCTTCAACCCGTTGGAACACCCACACCCAAATAGGCAGAGGTTGCAGCGAGAAGCTACTATCTTTTGGTCGCCAGCAATAGCGATTGATAAGTCATCAGATCAAGACCCTCAGGTGGAAATCAATCTATTGTATCAAGTAATCTGGTCTTCGTCTGCTGATAAGTGAGACTCTTGAGCGTCTAAATCGCTGATTGTTGCAAGCACCGCTTCAATGTTGGTATGCTCTGGTACCACAATTCCTTCAGAAAAGGGAAAAAAGTACAGTTAGACACAGAAAATCCTAAAACCTCCATTTTGATGGTTGACCCACGTCCTAACATTTCATTTCAGATTAAAAAGAATATGATAATCCTGAAACCGCCATTTCATTTCACTTGCAAACGAATGTAACTTAATTGAGAACCAATGCAAAGTTGAAACTGAAACGAATGTAACTCAAATGTATTAACTGAAACGAATATGATAATCCTCCCCACTTGCACGGACTTTAATTTCAATTTCACTGAAACGAAATGTATAAACTGAAACGAATGCAAATTTTCAATTTCACATCTCCTTGCAGTGGCGGCCACCCTCCCCCCTTTAGCAAAGCTCTCCACAATGGAGTGGTCCACCTGCGTATCAAAAAAGTATCAAAAAAGAACGTCAGCACAGCCAGCGTATATGGGAGTTCTCAATATGGGCCAAATGGGACTTTAGATATTCCATTTGAAAAGTGAGAATGAATTTTTGAGACGATACCCGGCGACGCCGTCCGATTCTCATATCCCATCGCAAAAACCAACTGTTTTAATGACAAAAACCCTGATGCCTAATAACAGTAACAGAAAATGATATCAGAATTCCTCGATTCGAGTTGTAAATTTTCACTCGAACCAAATAGATAGCAGCTTCTCGCATATTGAGAACTCCTGCGACTTTCCCAGAAAAGGATTCTTCACAAAAGTGAGAATGAATTTGCGAGAAGAATCGACAAAAATAGATCAATTCGAGTTGAAAATTTCAATATAATAAAGGAAAGAGGACATAAAGAAAGCACCTTGCTCAAGAAAATGAAACCCTAATCGTTTTTTTGTGAAGAATCGAGGAATGCTGTGGGAGATGAAGATAAAAGAGAGACCAGCTTTGGGGCGTTCTTTTTATATCTTGCTCAGTATTTTATGAGTTCTTTTTGCTGATCTTGCTGATTTTGCGAGAACAGCTTTGGGGCGAGAAGAACTGCTGCCTTGGGGATTTTGCGAGATGATTCCAGGATTTTGCGAGACTTCCTGTTGCGAGACTTCCTGGAATAAAAGAGAGAGGGGCTGGTGATTTTGCGAGATAGGTTGGGGATTTTGCGAGATATATAAATATTCTAAAAGAGATTAGTCCTGACACAAAATCAGATCAATCACAAAGGGAATAAAAGTAAGAGAACTGCATGAAAAAAGATCGGAAAATTAATGGGTTTGTTCCAATACCTCAAAATCAACTAATAAAGGTGAGAAAAAAATCCAAGAAAATCAGAGCTTTCACGTGTATCTTTTTCCAAAATCTCTCCTTCCCTCGTATCCAAATCTGTATTTTTGGTCAAAAGGGACATCAGAGCCAGCACAGAGAGACCAAAACTAAGAGACTTTCATGAAAAAGGGGACAAAGAATGGGTTTATTCCAATACCACAAAATCAACTAATAATGGAGAGAAAAATCAACCAAAATCAGCGCTTTCACATGTATACGTGTCCATCTCCTTTCCCTCGTATCAAGGATGCGTCTATCGAAATCTGCATTTTTTTGGCTAGAAATGGTGGTTACTGGTATCAATTACTCAAAATAGTAGAGCAGCAGAGTCAAAGTTAAAAGTAAATGAAATGAATCTCATTTATATGACATAAAAGTATAAATAAACACCCAAAATGGAACAAAAGTTTCATGTGTGCAGTAAACAATCACAAAATATAAAAATGCCAAAAAACAGTCATATAAGAGTGAATTGCAGTTAGCCATTTTATAAGAGTGTTGCAATTCACTTCCATCCATAAAGAAATTGCATTGAGTTCAAAGAAAGCATACATAATAGCTTAATCAGTGCTTATTAATTACCTCTAATTCCATGGTCTAGGTGCCATTCTAATACAAAAAACAGTCATATAAAAGTTTAGCATGCCTATCGTGTATGCTCAAACTCATATGGAAAGTTTGTTTGGACAAATTAACTGATTGATATGAAAATTCATTGCAACATGATACAGCTTCACACGCTTCACACATAGCCTTGCATACCTACAAACTCGTTGTGCAAATACATAAGTTGCAGTAATTCATGATCAGGAGTTATGAAACATGCTTAATAAATGGAGAAGAACTATATCAAACTATGATTATAGAAGCTTGTAAGTGATTAATGGCCAAAAAGAGCATTTCAAACATCGATCACCTTGATCAGTGAATTGCTCAGTAAAAGTTCTTCTGCCATTAGCTTAAATTCTGAGAAATGATAATTAAAAATGCCAAAAGTCATCACTGTGCCAGACAACAGACTAATCTGCCCTTGGACCTTGGACCTGCAAAGCAGCCAATAGAAACTCTCTTAGGATGACAAAATTTTCATGCCCTAAGGAAAAAAAGATTTCTGAAAAAAAAAGAAGATGTCCGATATCACATCATCGGCCTAGATTTAGTGAAATATTCAGAACAAACGCTATGAGAAATGAATTCCTTTAGGTACATCAAAAACAAAAGACCATGATGCATCCATGCATGCATCAATTGTCATGAAGAACCTTTGATGTCTTTGTATGCATTCCTGGGTGAAAACACAAAACAACATGTGGGCATCTCTCCAACAAAAATCATTACTTCATTAAATAAACCATCTAATTATAAATTGAAATGATACTATGAAATGATACTGATGTTGATGAGATAATGAAGTATAAAGCATTGACTGCTAGATTAAAGGGTGAAGTTTAGGTATTCTGTATCATTCTTATTGGCTTAACACTTTTTATTTAATTCTATCAAGTTATAGGATGGGAAAAAGACATCATGGTATATTGAATCGATACACTTCACAACTAACAAAAGACCATGTCCACTCTCACATATTAAGTACAAAAATATAAATGCATACGTATTTAATTTGTTGGATGCTATTTTTCAATTCAGATATAGATAAAAGAGTTTCAGAAAATACCTTCACTATTTTGACGGAATAATCTTTAGATCGGAATGCCCTCAGAATGCCCAGAATCTCCATGAGTTCTAACTTACCTGCTTCATCAATGCGCAAATTAAACGATTTTCAAGCAACAAAACAAACTGGGCATATCTAAAATGTCAACTAAAATCCAAAAATCCCACACACAAAAATAATAAGGGTAATTTAGCGTAAATAATCCAAAAGCTCCATAGAAACGTGTAAATAAAAAACCAACATATGACAAAGTTTATTCATCAAATCTGGAGTGCCCTAGGCAGTGGTCAATTTTTGCCAAATCCTAAAACAATATGGCACAAAACAATTTCATCAAAAAAATAGTGTACAAAAAAACAAAGTTTATTCATATGAAGAATTACATTATATAACCAATAGAAACTCTCAGTTTTTGATCAACATATTTGCAAAATTTGAAATCATGATACATTAACTTGAATGATTATCATTCACCTTTCAAACTGTGAATGATTATTGTTGAATTTGAAATCATCACCTGTGAATTTTGAAATTTCTGATACATTAACTTGAATTTTGAAATTTTGAAAGGTGTTTGAAAGGTGAAAATCCTGATACATTAACTTGAAATATGTTTGAAAGGTCTGATACATTAACTTGAAATATGTTTCAAATATAAAATGAAATATGTTTGAAATTTGATTTTTGATTTCACAGGATTTTCACCTTTCAAACATTTCAAATTTTGAAATTTCTGATACATTCACAGGATTTTCAGTGAATGAAGTATATCAGGTGCATGAAGGGTGATTTCAAAAATTCATTCACATTATATCATTCACAGGATTTTGAAAGGTGAATGTAGAGTGAAAATTTGATACTTCATTCACAGGTTTGAATCCCAAAATTTTGAAAATTTGATACTTCATTCATTCACAGGATTTGAAAATTTGATACTTCATTCACAGGATTTGAAAGTATCACTCTACCTACTGATACTCTACCTATTGATACTCTACATCATTCAAATTTGATACTTCATCAAATTTTCATTAGTAGTTCCTGATACTGATACTTCATTCACAGGATATCAAATTTTTACTT
Organism: Scilla litardierei; assembly: GCA_030789695.1. Lineage (NCBI taxonomy): Eukaryota > Viridiplantae > Streptophyta > Magnoliopsida > Asparagales > Asparagaceae > Scilla > Scilla litardierei. The sequence continues at coordinate 64,557,386 of CM061134.1, forward strand.
CATTCATCAGTAGGTAATTTTTGATACTTCATTCACAAATGTGTGTGGATATCAAAAATTCACAAATTCACACAAATTCACACACACAAATTACCTACAAATTCACACAAATTCACACATTTTCACACACATCAGTAGGTAATTTTTGAATACTTCATTCACACAGGTAGGTAATTCACACACATCAGTAGCTAATTTTTCACATGTGTGTGAATTTTTGAATTTTTGATACTTCATTCACACATGTAGGTAATTCACACACATCAGTTGGTAATTCACACACATCAGTAGGTAATTTGTAGGTAATTCAAACATTTTCACACATCAGTAGGTAATTTTTGAATACTTCACACACATCAATAGGTAATTCACAAATTCACACAAATTCACACACATCAGTAGGTAATTCACAAATTCACACACATCAGTAGGTAATTTTTTTGATATCATCATCGCAAATTCTTTGATACTTCATTCAAAAAGTTCACAGATTCATCGGTAGGTACATCAGTAGGTAGAGTGAATGTACCTACTGATACTTCATTCAAATTTGATACTTCATTCATTCACCACGCAAAATTTGATACTTCATTCACAAAAATTGATACTTGAAATTTTTTGAAAGGTGAATGTAGAGTGAAAATTTGATGTAGAGTACTGAAAATATCTCAGTTGATAATTTGATGTAGAGTGACATTCACAAATTCACACTCTACAGTTGATGTATTTGATCTCAGTTGAGTATCAAAAATTCAAGTATACTGAGATTCAAGTATCAAAGAGTGACATCAAATTTCAACTGAGATTCCAGTATCAACTGAGATATCAACTGAGATATCACTCTACATCAAAATACTTCCCAATTCAAAAATCTGAAAAATCCCAAAATAACTCACCTGCTGCTGGGGCTATGACGTTGCAGATGATGGCTTTCCGTGGAGGAATGTTTCAAAAATCCTGAGACATTAAAATTTTATCAATCACAGTAGCAAAGTTTCAAAAATAAAAAAATCCCAAAATAACTCACATACTGATGTGCATGGAGGATGAGGTTGAAGATGAGGGCTTTGCGTGAAGGAATACCCTGCAAAAGAGCAAACTTTTATCAAGATTTTATTCAAAAATAAAAAAAAATCTCAAAATAACTCACCTACTGATGTGTGTGGAGGATGAGGCTGAAGATGAGGGCTTTGCGATGAGGAAGGAAGATCAGGGGTTGCCGTGGAGGATTGAAGATGAGGGCTTTGCGATGAGGAAGGAAGATCAGGGGTTGCCGTGGAGGATTGAAGATGATGGAAACATGAAGAAAACTTTTGATGAGGGCTTGAAGATGGGTTGTGTAACGACCACTTTTCGTTATACGTTTTTCGTGCACGTGCTTTTGGCCGTGCACGTGTTTGTTTTAGACTTTGTTTGTTTGTGAACACTTTCATGTGATATGCCGTTGTGAACGTCCCTGAGAGTATTAAATAGTGGCACTATCTTGGAACGACACTTCTCGAGTCGTTTTTCCACAATTTAATCTTACTCGATGAGACGTGACGATTCTCACTCTTGACGGGAGACGTTTCTATTTTTAGTTTTGTCGTCCGACGTCGAATTTGAGATCCGTCTTCTTAGTTAGCTCACATTTGTCATCACGATCACTCCGATATTTATTTTATAATTTTTGGAGTTTATTTGACCACTTTTATATTTTTACCAAGTTTTATATTATTTTTAATAATTAATTTTTAAATTATTTTCGGCCAAATAAAATTTATTTGAGTTTTAAACGTTTTAAAGAATTTTTGAGCCAATTTCCAGCTCATTTGGACCAAGTCAAATCCTTGGGTGAGTTGGAGAAGTTTAGATTTAAATTTTAAATTATTTTAAACTCCTAATCTCATTAGGATTAGCCCTAGACCTAGTCAACCCATCTACACTATATAAACAACCCCTAGGAAGACCCATTTTCGCAAGAAATTAGCCATAGCCCCTTCCAAAACCCAAATTGGACGTTGCGACGATTCGTCGCAACGTTGCGACGAACTTCCCCCGCTCAGACCGAGAGAACGGGCTCCGTTCCCCCGCTCTGACCGGCAGCTCCGCCCGCATCCAAGTTCCGCCGCACCCGTTGCAGCCGCCCGCTCCGTTCGACCGCACCGACCGAGAGAAGCTCTCGGTCAGACCGAGAGCTTCGCCCGCTTCCGTTCCGCACAGCCGCTCGCATCCAACCCCGCTCTGTCCCCCGCTCAGCGCCATGTCTGACCGAGGCGCTTCTCCGCACCGACCGCAGCTCCGCAACGTTGCAACGGTTGCAACGTTGCAGCACCCCGCTCCCCGCATCCAAGCGCTGTGACCGAGCCGCCCCAAGCGCCCGACCGACAAACCCCTCCGCACCAAGGCCCGCACCGACCCGCTGCGCTGCACCAAGCCGTTCCCCCGCAGCGACCGATGGCCGCCCCCGCATTTGGCTGTGTACGACCGAGAGCAAACGTCGCAACCCCGCATCCGTCGCACCACTTGCCTCCGTGGGCCCCCCAAGTTCTCCAGAGTTATTGTGGGTCCCCCAAAGGTCCCTAGGACTACTGTGGGCCCTACCTAGGTGTGTTCTCTTTGACGACTTGCCGCGTACGACGTCGTCGCACGTCGTAGCCCGTCGTCGCACGTGCGAGCTTTGGAATCTGGAATCGTCGCCCGGGTTGATGCTCTGAACTTTCCAGCGAGGAAACTAAATTGGAATCAGGACTTGGAGCGCGTTCTATTATTCCAACCCCCGGCGTCGCTACCTGACGCCGGTGTAGCTTTCGCGTCGTGTTGAGGTAACGCTTTGCACTCCTAGGACCCCCCGACCCAATGCATGCTAATCAAGACTAAAATCAGTATTTTTAAAGTATTTTAAATGTTTTAAATTCACTAATCAAGATTAATAATATGGACTTTAGGCCGGTGGACTTGTGCACGTAGGATAATTGTGATTTTTGGCCTCATTGGACGGTGTGCTCAGACGTCGTACTTGCAGGCAAGTGAAACTTGCCAACTCTTGTGTAGGGCCATGTTTTTAGGCCACTTCCTTGATCCTAGCGTAAAAGAGACTAGTCAGTGAAATGATAGCTGGCTAGACGCCTACTTGATCTAGTTTGACAACGAAACTAGATCCGTCACCTAATTGATCTAGCTTGACAACGAAGCTAGATCCAACTCTTTAAACTTGTTGTTCATGCATACTAAACTGTCACGTTTACTTTCCTTAAAACTGTACGTACTTTTAACTGCCATGCATTGCATCTTACATGTCATCCAACTTGATTGTTGCATCGTAGCACACGCTACAAAATACTTGTACAAATCCGTGTTTCCGTGTCCCTGGCTAGGTGCACCCCTAGGCCATACTTGTTTAAAACACTTCCTGGCTCGTGATCCAGAAGCGAGCATTCCAAGTTCGGGGGTAAGGCCCTGGCTCGACACACGTGGAGGGGTAGGGATAAACGTTCACTTGAGCTTAGGAGTGGCCTGATCAGCCCTCTAGCCAAAAGACGGAATCTCTGTGCACGAGGTGCTTACTTTTCTTGTCTTGTACTTGTCTTGTGAATGTCATGCCATGCTCGTACTTTACTTCGCTTTACTTTACCTGTTGCACTCATTACTTTAACTGCCATGTCATTGCATCATGCTAGAACTTTTAGGTTGCTTTTACTTGTACTTTCAGTTTCCTTGCACAAGTCTCTTGTAGACTTGCTGACATGTGCCCATTGCTCTTTTGGGTGTCACATGTTAGACCCTGAGCCAGAGACCGTTGCTGAGTACGTGATGTGTTGCTGACGCTGAGTCTGAGTCCATGATTGCCCAGGAGGATTTTGGTGGACACCGGTGACCATTCTTTGAGTCTTTGTTGAGCTTTATTTTGTTTTAGGCCTTTTGTTAGTTGTTGGTGCGTAGCACCTTTGTTTGTACGATGTACTTTTGTTGGCCATGTTTAGGCCTTTAGGCTCTCTTTTATTTCAGCCTGGTGGCTTTTCTGCGATGTTGGAATTTATATTTATGGATATTCTGAGATTATTCTTGTGTCTCATTTAATTATTATTATCTTGTTTCGCTCGCATTGCAAGGACCTGCAGTTTTAAATTTGATTGACGCTTATCGGACTTGCAGCTTTGCAGCTTCAAGTCTGAGCGGACCTTCTCACGCTTCGCCTCCATATTTTTGGGAAGCGGGGCGTGACAGGTTTTGTTGGTGGCCCATGCAGGTCCAGTCTTGCAATTGCGAATTAACGAAACAACGATAATAACGGAATGTCCATTAAATAAATTGCAACATCCGAGTCATAAGCCATGAGTCTAGTCGTTTTCTTACGACACTAGGTGGTAAGAAGACTTAGTTAGACGTCTGTGCTTGCTAGTTAGAGGCCCCTGATTGATAGTTAGGCTCCCCGTCAGCAATTGATCGCCGTAGGAGTTACCTTAGTGGTCCTTGCCTAACCCCGACCATATTAGACTTCTAGAATTCCCTTCAGTCGTTCGCTTGGGTTCATCGATTTCGGACCAAGCTGAACGCATTTCTTTACCGTTTAACCTTTAGAAGTCTTAGCGCTTAGTTTTTAATCTTTAGTTGGTCGACCGTAGGGGTTTCCGTAGACTTTCCTGATCCATATCCTAGGCGTATGTATGTTCTGATCATCCGACTAATTTCCTTGCCTCGATTCACGAGATCGCCCCGTGACGATCGTCGTCAATTTTCAAACATCGCCATTGCAAAACTTGAACCTTCTGAAAGTATTTTCAATCTTCTCTTCCACTAAGTTTAATTTTGTTCAAAATTTTAATATACCTATATTTCATCCTCCTTCATTGATTTAAATTTTTAAAACGTTTGTCGGAATTTTTGAATACTAGCTTATGGTATTTTCCCAGCCTATATTTTTTATACTTATGTAAATGAGTCGTTCTTTCATATATTAGTTTTACTTTTGCCCTGCCCAATTCGATTTATAAATTTCCCCTCTTATTTGTGTAATTCAAATGATACGTCGTGTTCACTTTAATACACTTTCAAGACACATGGAATTTCAGCTTTCAGCAAGTTGGACTTTGCTCGTCGTTTTCGCTACTTCAGATTTTTGCAAAATTACTATTTTCATAACCACTTCCTGACTTAGACCCTCCATGATTTGATTTTAAAGACTTGATATTCGATCTTGATAATTCTTATACTAAGTCGTCAATATTATTTTTCCGTGCACCATACATACTTTCAATTATTTTTATAACCGTACCAGACTTGTTGTGCTCGTATATTAAGAACCTTGTGTAACTCTGTTTCTCATTTTTGGCAAACCTTGGTTCTCTAAAAGTAGTTCAAATTGATTATTTTCAATTTTCCATAGCCCAAAGTTTTGAAAGCATTTAACCTGATTTTAAATCCTTCCGTTGCTTGATTCCATTCTTTGACTTTCAAAAACTTTTGACAACATTATATTAAATTACTGCCGTATAATATTTTCAAAATTACGTCTTTAATGTCCGTGCGAATGATTTACTTTCCTTTCTTAATGATTTGCGATAAGCCATTAAAAACATTTTCCCTTATTATGAATTTTCGACTCAAACTTATTTTGAACAACTCGTTTTATCGACCTCCAAATATTTCTTTACAGACGAGGATTTTAACTTTTGAAGTACGACAGTTTTCAATTTTCACGTAAGATAGCTTATGTTACTTATACTATTTCTTTTCTCCCTCCTATATAAGCATCACTACATCTCCCTTCCCCTACCTAAACATCACCATTGAGTCAATGTTTCGTCTAACCAAGCCGTCTCCTCGTATTCGTCTTATCTGAGCTCGTGCTTATCGATCCTTCCCTCGTCACGCTTTTGACCTCGACCTCTCTCTAAATTGTTTAGGCTTTAGTGCTCGTCAATGTCTGTGTCAACTCTAAGTTGTTAGTAGGCCCTTGGACCCTTGTGATGTTGTCGTGGTGCACGTACCTGAGTTGTGTACGTGAGCTTGAATTAGTATGAGGATATCTAATGGAGTGTATGTAGTTAGAGATACGTGTAATGGTTGAAATAAAATGATTGGTAAAGCTATGTGTATGATAGGTGTGATAATAATAGGTGAACGTATAGATAAGTGAGTAGGCCTATTGAGTGACCTATATACTAGTACGTGTGAGTATGTGCTCGTAGGTAGATATATATTGTGCTTGGACGTAGGAAGTTATGTTTCGTTGCATGAGTATATAAGTGATATACATATGGTAGTAGGGTTATAATTGGTATTGTTTGCTTTCGCGGGATGTTGCATGCGTGCATACCGTGAGGTATACACGACTATTGCACTTCTTAATTATGTATGTATAGGTGTATTGGTATACTAATTATAGGTAGTAGGCTATGGTGTGAATATACATATATATATATATATATATATGTTACATGTGTATGTGACTATACGATGAATACGTATGCATGTATTAGGGAGTGTATTATAATTATACGTGTGCTGATGTCTGTATTATTATTATTATGGTATATAAATTGATTGAACCACGTGAGTATTGCCTGACTAAATATTAAGTGTGATTGATTTAGGGAATGTATATGGTTGTATTGGTAAATGTAAATATATGGGAGTGGTATTGGCATAGGTATGAATGTCGTGTTACGTATATAGAATATTCTGATATGAGCATTGAGTCTCACTCAAGCTTGAGTGGGTATACTCTAAGTATATTGAATGTATGTCTGAAGTTTGAATATAGCGATGTTTGATGTATGTATAGTGGTAGGAGTGTTTGTGCCTGGTTGTGATACACACATGATTGTGGGTCGCGACACCAGTGTATAGTTATAGGTGTTGGTCTTGTGGTATAGCTAATTACTAAGGACTTGCTCGTGTGAACGTATGTGTACTAGCTAAAACTAGGTGTGTTTGTGTGCTAGTTATATAATGGTATGATTGGTGTATGTAAATGAAATGTTAGCGTGTATGGGTGTGCACCATGCACGGGTAGGTATGTGCTTAGTTATAGGCTTGATGACTATGATATATGTGGCGTGTCGTAAATACAGTTATAGGACCGTACGTAATGTGAATGTATGGTGAAATATTGGAATGCATTGAATGACTATATATATTATGAAATTATAGAAGTGGTGAGTGTATATTATATATGGTGAATTTGATTTAATAGTGGTATGGTGTGACTATATGTGTTGAGATGTTTTGTATTGGATGAATAGTAGAGGGTAGTATACCCTTGATGTTTGTGCATAGGTAGCTACATATAGGTAGAGCAATGATTGTATTGGCTAAGTGTGAGACTATCCTTATATAAGTATCTGAACTGTTGTTTTGTGAGTAGTAGTTATATAAGGGATGTATGTTATATATATGATTGAAATACGTGTATGAGTTTGTCTGACTATAATGGGTATAAATGTATAACGTACATGAATATATATATACGTGTTGGTAGTATTAATGTTTGACTACCTAGTGCATATATAAGCACTTGTGATGACTATATCTGGTTGAATTATTATATGACTTGATTGGGGTAGTTACTAGAGCGACTAGCTATATTAGAAAGTCCGAGGACGGACTTTATTCTAAGGTGGGGAGGATGTAACGACCACTTTTCGTTGTACGTTTTTCGTGCACGTGCTTTTGGCCGTGCACGTGTTTGTTTTAGACTTTGTTTGTTTGTGAACACTTTCGTGTGATATGCCGTTGTGAACGTCCCTGAGAGTATTAAATAGTGGCACTATCTTGGAATGACACTTCTCGAGTCGTTTTTCCACAATTTAATCTTACTCGATGAGACGTGACGATTCTCACTCTTGACGGGAGACGTTTCTATTTTTAGTTTCGTCGTCCGACGTCGAATTTGAGATCCGTCTTCTTAGTTAGCTCACATTCGTCATCACGATCACCCCGATATTTATTTTATAATTTTTGGAGTTTATTTGACCACTTTTATATTTTTACCAAGTTTTATATTATTTTTAATAATTAATTTTTAAATTATTTTCGGCCAAATAAAATTTATTTGAGTTTTAAACGTTTTAAAGAATTTTTGAGCCAATTTCCAGCTCATTTGGACCAAGTCAAATCCTTGGGTGAGTTGGAGAAGTTTAGATTTAAATTTTAAATTATTTTAAACTCCTAATCTCATTAGGATTAGCCCTAGACCTAGTCAACCCATCTACACTATATAAACAACCCCTAGGAAGACCCATTTTCGCAAGAAATTAGCCATAGCCCCTTCCAAAACCCAAATTGGACGTTGCGACGATTCGTCGCAACGTTGCGACGAACTTCCCCCGCTCAGACCGAGAGAACGGGCTCCGTTCCCCCGCTCTGACCGGCAGCTCCGCCCGCATCCAAGTTCCGCCGCACCCGTTGCAGCCGCCCGCTCCGTTCGACCGCACCGACCGAGAGAAGCTCTCGGTCAGACCGAGAGCTTCGCCCGCTTCCGTTCCGCACAGCCGCTCGCATCCAACCCCGCTCCGTCCCCCGCTCAGCGCCATGTCTGACCGAGGCGCTTCTCCGCACCGACCGCAGCTCCGCAACGTTGCAACGGTTGCAACGTTGCAGCACCCCGCTCCCCGCATCCAAGCGCTGTGACCGAGCCGCCCCAAGCGCCCGACCGACAAACCCCTCCGCACCAAGGCCCGCACCGACCCGCTGCGCTGCACCAAGCCGTTCCCCCGCAGCGACCGATGGCCGCCCCCGCATTTGGCTGTGTACGACCGAGAGCAAACGTCGCAACCCCGCATCCGTCGCACCACTTGCCTCCGTGGGCCCCCCAAGTTCTCCAGAGTTATTGTGGGTCCCCCAAAGGTCCCTATGACTACTGTGGGCCCCACCTAGGTGTGTTCTCTTCGACGACTTGCCGCGTACGACGTCGTCGCACGTCGTAGCCCGTCGTCGCACGTGCGAGCTTTGGAATCTGGAATCGTCGCCCGGGTTGATGCTCTGAACTTTCCAGCGAGGAAACTAAATTGGAATCAGGACTTGGAGCGCGTTCTATTATTCCAACCCCCGGCGTCGCTACCTGACGCCGGTGTAGCTTTCGCGTCGTGTTGAGGTAACGCTTTGCACTCCTAGGACCCCCGACCCAATGCATGCTAATCAAGACTAAAATCAGTATTTTTAAAGTATTTTAAATGTTTTAAATTCACTAATCAAGATTAATAATATGGACTTTAGGCCGGTGGACTTGTGCACGTAGGATAATTGTGATTTTTGGCCTCATTGGACGGTGTGCTCAGACGTCGTACTTGCAGGCAAGTGAAACTTGCCAACTCTTGTGTAGGGCCATGTTTTTAGGCCACTTCCTTGATCCTAGCGTAAAAGAGACTAGTCAGTGAAATGATAGCTGGCTAGACGCCTACTTGATCTAGTTTGACAACGAAACTAGATCCGTCACCTAATTGATCTAGCTTGACAACGAAGCTAGATCCAACCCTTTAAACTTGTTGTTCATGCATACTAAACTGTCACGTTTACTTTCCTTAAAACTGTACGTACTTTTAACTGCCATGCATTGCATCTTACATGTCATCCAACTTGATTGTTGCATCGTAGCACACGCTACAAAATACTTGTACAAATCCGTGTTTCCGTGTCCCTGGCTAGGTGCACCCCTAGGCCATACTTGTTTAAAACACTTCCTGGCTCGTGATCCAGAAGCGAGCATTCCAAGTTCGGGGGTAAGGCCCTGGCTCGACACACGTGGAGGGGTAGGGATAAACGTTCACTTGAGCTTAGGAGTGGCCTGATCAGCCCTCTAGCCAAAAGACGGAATCTCTGTGCACGAGGTGCTTACTTTTCTTGTCTTGTACTTGTCTTGTGAATGTCATGCCATGCTCGTACTTTACTTCGCTTTACTTTACCTGTTGCACTCATTACTTTAACTGTCATGTCATTGCATCATGCTAGAACTTTTAGGTTGCTTTTACTTGTACTTTCAGTTTCCTTGCACAAGTCTCTTGTAGACTTGCTGACATGTGCCCATTGCTCTTTTGGGTGTCACATGTTAGACCCTGAGCCAGAGACCGTTGCTGAGTACGTGATGTGTTGCTGACGCTGAGTCTGAGTCCATGATTGCCCAGGAGGATTTTGGTGGACACCGGTGACCATTCTTTGAGTCTTTGTTGAGCTTTATTTTGTTTTAGGCCTTTTGTTAGTTGTTGGTGCGTAGCACCTTTGTTTGTACGATGTACTTTTGTTGGCCATGTTTAGGCCTTTAGGCTCTCTTTTATTTCAGCCTGGTGGCTTTTCTGCGATGTTGGAATTTATATTTATGGATATTCTGAGATTATTCTTGTGTCTCATTTAATTATTATTATCTTGTTTCGCTCGCATTGCAAGGACCTGCAGTTTTAAATTTGATTGACGCTTATCGGACTTGCAGCTTTGCAGCTTCAAGTCTGAGCGGACCTTCTCACGCTTCGCCTCCATATTTTTGGGAAGCGGGGCGTGACAGGTTGTGCAGGGGTTGCCATAGGTCAGATCGCGGCCGTCTCTGATGCAAGCTGATGGGTTGTGCAGGGGGGCAAGGGGGAGGGGGAGGGGGAGGGCGCAACGCATAGTAGAGGGAGGGGGTTCGGGTGAGGGAGAAAAAGGGTGTTGGGGAGAGGGAGAAAGAGAACGGGAGAGAGAAGATTTCCCCCCAAATTTTCATTTTTCCCAAATTTTCCCAAATAAGAGAACGGGAGAGAGGGCGTTGGGAAGAAGGCCCAAATTTTTCCCCACACCAAGATTTCCCCCTAAAATACAAACTTCCCCCAATTTCAAATTCAAAACCATCCCAATTTCTCTTATTCAATTTCTCTTATCCAATATCTCTTAACCAAAAACTCATCATAACATCCCTCAATGTTATAACCCAAAAATACAATTCAAACCCTTATCCAATTTCTCTTATCCAATATCTCTTATCTAAAAACTCATCATAACATCCCTCATTTTTATAACCCAAATACAATTCAAACCCTTATCCAATTTCTCTTATCCAAAAACTCTTATCCAATAACCCATGATAACATCCCTGTTTTATAATATAGATGTATGTATATATGTATATGTATATGTATATGTATATGTATATGTATATGTATATATTGTGATACAAGAAATCTGTATCCTAATATAACTTGTATACAAGGAAAAATATCATACTACAACTATTATAAAGTTGTAGCCTAAACTAGATATAACCGAAGTCCTAAGCCCAATAGAACTTCTATCCTGAATCTAATTCCTTTACCAAAAAGGAATCCTAAGCTGGATCCAACTCTCGAATCCAAGACAGTTTCAAAGTCATGTATATTCGTATTATAATTCTCAACACCTCGTATTGATACTAACATACAGTAAGCTTTATGGTTGTACGTTAGCGGAATACTATGGCCATCGGCGATCATGGTGTGGGAAAAAAGATGAGCAGATCACAATCGAGCACATAGAAAGATTACAACTTTAGGCCGAGGACCGGCCTGTGAAACACTGTTGGATCCTGTGGATGGCAAACAACACTAGAAGCGGGGGTTGAATAGTGTTGTACAATTAATAAACTTTTTCAATGTTGGTTATAACACAATTTTATCCCTTCCAATATTGCCTAATAAACCAAGTAGAGTGATCTACGCTTGGTTTTTAATCAACAAGTTAATATAAAAAGACAAGCAAATAAGATAACAAACAAGCAGATCTTTACACAGCGGAATTAAAAAGGTGATCTTTGCAATTATATAAATGAAGAATTACAAAGATAATAATATTAAAAAATAAATAAAAGAATGATTGTACAGATAATTTAAACAAACACAGAAAGGCAAACGCAGAGGCAAGCGATTTTTATCCTGGTTCCCCGCAACCTGGGTACGTCCAGTCCCCGACCAATCCGGTACGAGATTTAATCCCCCATTGCCTTGGCAATACAATTACCTAACTCCACTTGTTAGGATTTCCAACTACACATCCTTAACTAGGATTTTCCGACCACCTAGACTTGTCTAGGATTTACACCGTCACTTATCACAAAGGGGAATCCACAAAGAAACAAAGTTCCAATTCACCACAATATTGGTGGAGATTGGTTTACACCCAAAATTCTATAGCCAAGATAAATATTGCAATTGTGCGTTAAGTGGCTAAAAGAATTTAAATGGATCTTTAGATCACACAAAAAATATGAAATGATTCGTTGTGATTTAGATCTCTAGTTTTTCAAAAATCCTTTCAAGAATGAAAAATAAAGAATAATGGATTTTGAAAACCAATTTAAATAGCCAAAATAAAAATGGATCTAAAAAAAGGAATTTCATAATTAGAACTTGAGATCAGAAAATAAAAACAGAAATTGGCTATTAGCGTTGAGAGCAATCAGAGCAATGCGATCTTTTAAAATAGAATTTAGCTCAAGAAATAATAGAGAGATTAGGTGTTTTAGAAATGATCTCAATGGCTCTATTTATAGAGTTTCAGAGGTGATTTTGAATTTCAAAACGATTGACTTTCAGTCCAACAAATGAGGAAAGAAGAGTGAAATCAGGAAATCAAATCGCAGAAGAAATCGACAGCTGGTAGTCGACTCCCTGTTGAAGTAGTCGACTCCCAGAGAATTTTACTGAAAATTCTGCTCTCTGCTGGTAGTCGACCCCAGCTCCAACCCCCAGCCCGTACGCAAGCTCCCCCTCTCCCTTCGCTGTTCACCGATGTCCCCTCTCCCCTTCCAATGTTCTAAAACAGAGAACCCCCACCTACCGCTTGGCCTGCTCCGCCACCGCAACAAGGTGGCCAACCCCCTCTGCTCCTCCTCCCACCGCCGGTAGACTCGACCGCCGCCCCCAGATCGGAGTCCTCACTCAAGCACCCTGTCGCTGCATGCAATGCCACCATCGTCACCCGCTGGAGCGCCGAAGCCTACCCCTCTCTCTCGATCACCCGCTCTCCATCTCCCCCTCGTCCGCCTCCCTCCGACGCCGCTTCGCCCTCCGAGCGCCGCCTGCTCCACCCATCTCCCCGATGAGCGCCCCCACTTTGCCACGGTGACCCCGAGCCCCGACGCCTCTCCCACTCCCGCTCCTCTCCTCGCCGCTGACGTCGCCATCGTGCCCGCCGTTGACCGCCGCTGCAATCGCTGCCGTCCGAGAACCCCCCCTCCCCCCGCATGCACGAGCGAAGAAGAAGGGAGGGTGAGTTAAATATGTGTTATGAAACCGTATATTTCTTATATACGGATCCATATAATACGTGTATATATATATATATAAATGAGTTTTATTGGTTTTAAATTGGAAATAAATAATAGAAGGGTTGGAAAATACAAGGCCAGCTCCAGAAAATCAGAAATGACGTTCTGGATCCAATGGCACTAGTTTCATCCCAATCAGATGAGTAGTTTTTCCAGAATAAATTTTTAAGCCGAAAACTTAAATCTGTCGTTTTCACTTAAAAATTCATAACTTGTTATTTTCACGTAAACTAATACGTGGAAAAATTATATGTTGTAGTACTCTTCGAGGCGGTCGTTTTGACAGCGCACTTGAAACTTTCTGATACAGAGTACGCCCAGAAGAAATTATTGAATAAATACGACAACTAATTAAAAATAGTTTTAAATTGATTTTGAGCTTTAAAAAATTATAAAAATTAACAGAAGCTTTAGAAAAATATTTTCTCCTGTAGTAAAATTATTTTCCTCATATCTAGCCTATATAAAAATTTTGAACGCTTTTCGGCAACGTTTCAATCATTTATAAAATCAAGACGATATAGTTAAATAAATAAAAAATAGTGTGTTCGTTAACCGATTGTTTCTTGTGTTTGCAGGTACCAATTCTCGTGCACCAGCTCCCTTGAAAGCCCTAGCTCCAACCTCATCTTACTACTACGACCTCGATATATAACTCACGTTAATTCTAACTTTGGAAATTTAGATTGTGTACTCATATGAACATAGGACTTGACATCTAGTCTCGGAATAGTTGTTGACCTGAACAGATGGCTAGAGACCTAACTAAATAGGAAACTAATCAACAGCAGAGCGACTTTGACTTGAACGTACGACATCACTAACTTCCAACTTAGATGGTTGTAGCACACGACCATTTACTTGGGTAAACTGTGTACTAATTGAAAACCACATGCTCGAATCATGGAATCAACTGTTGAGTATTGGACTTCGCCCTACTTGGTGTTAATGATGAGCAAACATAAATACTTGTGACTAATCTCCTATTTGCAGTTAATCCATTGCCTAAGCTTATTATGAAGATCTATTTGCAATGGATGACACTCAAAGATCATTGAAAACAAATGAAGTGGATTGGATGATCGTAGATGGTGATTGAAGCTCCTGAAAGACTTCAAGCTCATGCGTTGGAAAGAAGAGAGAGTTCGTCAAATGTAACTTTCTTGTTTCTCTTCTAGTATGTAGCTTAGAAGCAGAACTTTGTTGGAGCACACACACACATCTTCATTTCAGTCTTAAGATATCATTAGATCAGCCTTCCTTAGACTCCAATTCATTTCTACCTAGATTGTGCATGTTATGTTTATAGCAGTCGACTGCTGAACGATTTACAGTCGACTGTCTCGACTGTGTTTTGTTCTACAGTCGTCCGTTATGCACAAACTTTTTCAGTCTAGTTTTTGGGCTTCTTAGCTTTAACTCTCACAGGCTACTTATGAATGATCCACATGCGCCTGTCCAAGGGACAGTCGAGTGTGTTTTGCTAATCAGTCGCATGTCTATCTTTAGCCCAAATTCTATTTCTCTGTTTAATCTGGCCAGTTGACTATTGTTGGATTTACAGTCGACTATCCAATGGAACAGTCGACTGTCAGTGCTTCAACAGTCGTCTACTGTTCCATTGAGAGGCTAGAACCTTTGATTACCAAGTTGCTAAATCAGTCAAGCTTTCTTTCTCTCAAGATCAAAGCTCTCAAATCCTAAAGCCCTAAAATTCCAATCTTTCATCTCTTGCTTTCCAACCTAGAACCAAAGAGAAATCTTCTAGGTATTTGGTGCAATCAAGAGAAAAGCTTTCCTCTCTTCCAAGAGAGTCTTTCAACACACAACACACTTTTCCTTCAAGTTCTACTTCAAGGCATAGGTGATTGTAAGTGTTGCTTAATTTCATATTTCATAACTTTAGTTATTTGATTTACTCTCGGTTTGTGAAAGTGGTTTGCTTGCCCCCAAGTTGTGGGAGTCAAGGTCAATCGATTGTATTTCGATTTCACTTGTAGGGTTGCTACAAGTGGGTTTTAAGGAAATCTCAAGTTAGGGTTCTAACTTGAGTATCCGGTTGTTAACCGGGTGGAAGGGACGTAGGATTACCGGGTACAAGTCGGGAAGTGACTTGGGTAATCCGAATCCTTGAAACATCCTTGCATTTGCATTTGTTTCATTTTGGGTTTATTTCTATTCCGCACTATTTGTTGGTTTGGAATTTAATTTAGTGTAACTATCTTTTTAAATTACATAAACACTATTCAACCCCTTCTAGTGTTTTACTCATAGCCAGGGACCTTACAATTGGTATCAGAGCGCTGGTTTATAGATATGGCATCCAACAACAACAACGTTACTCCACCATCTTCATACAACAATCACGATCGTGATGGAGCGTCCACAGTTTTCGAAGGACAATCAACGGTGTGTCCTCCGTGTTTTAATGGCATGAACTTCGGCTATTGGAAATACCGGATAGAGACGTTCATAAGAAGTGCTTCCCTTTGGAGAACCCTCCATAAGGAATACGTCGAGCCCACCGAAGAGGATTATAAAAAATGGACGGCTTCCGAGAAATCCACTGAAGTCAACAACGCAAAGGCAATGAACGCTCTTCATTGTGTGTTGGACCCAGATGAGTTCAACAAGATATGCACATGTAAGAGTGCAAATCAAATTTGAAACCATCTCGTCGTTATCCATGAGGAAACGAACAAAGTAAAACTTTCTAAACTCTATGTTGTCGTGCAAAATTTCGATATGTTTCATATGCAGGAAAATGAAAGCATAGCATCGATGTACGGACATTTTACCGATATCACTAATAAACTGGAAGCTCTCGGACAAGTCTATTTCCAACAAGATAAGATAAGGAAGATCATAATGGGAACAACCTCAAAGTGGGAAAGAAGAGCTATCGCCATTGAGGAGGTCAACGACTTGAAGACTTACACAGTTGTGAACCTTATCGGTACTCTCATGTCTTACGAAGTAAGACGAGAGAACCGATTAAAGATTCGAGCTATTATGAACCCTTCGGAGGCCAAAAGAAAGCTTTGGCATTCAAAGCCAATTCCTCATCCTCCGATAGTGAAGAATCAGAAAATGTGATGGACTTAGATGAAATGGCTCAAATGGCGAAGAAGTTCCAATGCTTCTTTCGCAAAGGTAAATTTTCCTCTAAGAATAGATTTGATTCTAGTAATAAAACTTCCTCTCTTTGCTTTAAGTGTAATAAGCGAGGGCACATCAAGAAGGATTGCCCAATGCTTTGAAACAAAGAGAAGTGGAAGGCTCCGAAGTACCACAAGTCCGAAAAGAATAAGAAAGATAAGAAGAAAGGACTAGTAGGTACATTCGATGACTCAAGTGGAGACTCATCAAGCGAATCCGATGATGAGAAGGGTGAAAGTGCCCACATGTGTTTCATGGCCCGGAAAGATTCACTCTCCGATGAAAGTGATTCCGACATGGATGAAACCGAGGTAACTATGGATGAATTGCGTATTGGTAATGAAGAATTATTTGCTAAGTATCAATCTTTAATGCTTAGATATACTAATTTAAAGAAATTGAATGTTAGCAATCCATCCATTCCATGCATTATCAACAATGACACCAGTGTTGATACTTTAACCCTTGAGAAAGCGAATTTAACTTCTCAAAATGTCACTTTGAGAAATGAGGTGAATACCATCAAATCTCAACTAGATCAAACACATCCTAAGGATAATAGTGATCTAGTTTCACGACACACACAATTGGGTTTAGAGAATGATTCTCTTAAAACCCAAGTGCACGAGCTCAAAGTACGGATGTCCACTTTGGATACTAACATTTCTTCTCCTAAGGAGAAATATGAGCGCATGTCCTCCCGTATTATGAGATTTAATAAGGGGAAAGGACAATTGGACGATTTGCTAGCAAACCAATTTCCGGCCACACATCGTGTTGGTCTTGGTTTTATGGAAGCAAATGCATCCAATGCTCGCACCTCCTATAGTGTTGTGACTATAGACTTTGTGAGGCCATCCTCCGGTGCATCCACAAGTGGTGTCAAAGACACTATAAGTAGCAAACCTACCAAGAAAGTCACCACTTCATCGTCTCTTCTTTTTGACAAGAAACCCATTAAGGGTGGAAACCAAAAGAGAAGCCATGCTTACATGTACACTAACCTTCATCCACGTAGGAAATCTCCTACTTCACAAGTGGATACTCATGACACTTTCTATGCTCCACACCCACGGACACGTACAAATCCACACATGAGAAATACTCATGTACGTGCTCCTATACACCCTTATGCTCATATGCATCATTCTTACATGTATGCACATCCTCCACATGTCATGCATGACCCGTATGTTTCATACAACATGCATGTTCCCAAGCATGCATACAACCCTCATATGTCCAATGCTTATCCACCACGTCATTTTTATGCTAGAACCCATGTTTCTAAGAAGCATGCACCACATCGAAATCTAACAACTATGCATGCAATTAGGAAAAGGACTCTCAAAACATACACCATTTCGAGTCCTAAGAACACTAGCTTAAATGATAAGAATACCTATGTTGATTCCTATTTTCATGATGTTATTAATAATGGTAATTATGTTGGGAAGCGAAAGTCCACTTGGACTTGGCTTCTAAAGGGCTAATCCCCTTGGATCCAACAAAAATTTGGTACCATGAGCTTATGGTATACTATGTAGGTACCCAAGAGAAAGAAAGAGAGTAATAAAGATCAAATTAGCTTTAAAAGGGAATGATGGATTCTCGACAATGGTTGCTCCAAACACATGACGGGAGACCCCTCATTGCTCTACGAAGTGATTAGTATCAAAAATGGTGCAACGATCACTTTTGGAGGTAACCTAAAGGGAACCATCATTGGAATAGGTATAGTCGGAAACTCCTCCAAACCTTTAATTACTAATGTATTTCTAGTTAGTGGTTTGTGTCACAACCTCATTTCCATTAGTCAACTTTGTGACAAAGGTTACAAGGTTAACTTTGGAGAAGGATTGTGTAAAATTTTTGATTCTAATTCACATGTTTTATTTGCCGGTATTAGGCATAAAAATATTTATTATTTGAGCTTGCCTAAAACCATAGAACATTGCTTAGTTGCTAATACAAATGAACAACTATTATGGCATCGTCGTTTTGGTCATGTTCATTTCAAGCACTTATATAAGTTAGCTAAGCATGATCTAGTCAAACATTTTCCAAAAATTGCTTTTAGTAAGAAAAACTTTTGTGATTCATGTCAAAGAGGTAAACTTAGTAAATCATATTTCAAGCTTAAAGAAGGTATTACTTCTAAGAGGCCCCTAGAACTACTTCATCTAGATTTGTTTGGGCCAACTAGAACCGCTTCTTTAGTCAATGCTCATTATGGATTAGTTGTCGTTGAAGACTTCTCTAGATTTACTTGGGTTTCATTCTTAACTAATAAGAATGAAGCTTGTGAAGAGTTTATCATATTTGCAAAGAAGATTCAGAATTTCTTAAGATCCACCATTATCACTATTCGTAGTGATCATGGAGGAGAATTTAAGAATGAATCTTTTAAAAAGTTTTGTGATGACACCGGGATAACTCACAACTTTTCTTTTCCTCGGGCACCACCACAAAATAGTGTTGTAGAGAGAAAGAATAGGACTCTTATTGAGTGTGCTCGTACCATGCTCCATGATAGTCATCTTGGACTACAATTTTGGGCAGAAGTGGTGCATACGGCATGTTATGTGCTCAATATGATCCTAGTGAGACACCGAACGAACAAAACTTGTTTTGAGTTATTTTATGACAAAAAGCCTCAAGTTAAATATTTCGAGTTTTTGGTTCAAAATGTTTTACCAAGAATACCTTTGGTAACTTAGACAAATTTGAGCCAAGATCTGAAGAAGGAATTTTTTTTGGATATTCCACACATAGCAAAGCCTACCGGATATACAACAAAACCTCTTCAACGATCGAGAAATCACTATACGTATCATTCTATGAAGATTTTGATTTTCCTCATGTTATTGATGATAGTGTAGATGTTATATGTGATTCTCTTAGTAATGTTAAGATTAATGATTCTTTTATTGAGACTAACACTACTAATGAGATTGTTGTAGATGTTCCAAGTGATGCAGAAATACCCAACGCTTACCCATCCGTTCGCAACCATCCACGTGACCAAATTATTGGAGATATTGGTGTGGGTGTTCGAACGAGGTCTAAAATTGAAGAATTCTCTCATTGCGCATTTGTCTCTACCATTGAGCCAAAGAACATCCAAGAAGCATGTGAGGATAGCTCTTGGATAGTGGCAATGGAAGAAGAACTCATGCAATTCGAGAGAAATGAAGTTTGGAAGCTCGTTCCTCTTCCAAATGGTCACCAAGTTATTGGGACAAAGTGGATCTTCAAGAACAAGACCGATGAGAACGAGGTCATCACAAGGAACAAAGCAAGGTTAGTAGCTCAAGGCTACTGGCAAGAAGAAGGTATCGATTTCGAAGAATCCTTTGCCCCCGTAGCTAAATTAGAAGCTATTAGATTGCTTTTATCTTTTACATCTCATAAGAATTTCAAATTATTGCAAATGGATGTTAAAAGTGCATTTTAAATGGTATTGTTAATGATGAAGTGTATGTTTCTTAACCTCCCGGTTTCATACATGAAAATTTTCAAACTATGTTTTCAAACTCAAGAAAGCGTTGTATGGGTTGAGACAAGCTCCTAGAGCTTGGTATGATCGACTCAAGACCTTTCTTTTGGATTTAGGTTTTAAAATGGGTGAAGTTGATTCAACACTTTTCATTAAGGATTATGAAAATGACATCCTATTGATTCAAGTTTATGTAGACGATATAATATTTGGATCTACTAACTTTAATCTTTGCCAGGAATTTTCTAAGTCTATGAAGGATGAATTCGAGATGAGCCCACATGGGAGAGCTCAATTACTTCCTTGGACTGCAAATTCGACAAATGAAGGATGTGACTTTCATACATCAAACTAAGTACACATGGGAGCTAATTAAGTGATTCGGGATGGAATCGTGTAACGACCACTTTTCGTTGTACATTGTTCGTGCACGTGCTTTTGACCGTGCACGTGTTTATTTTAGACTTTGCTTAATTGTGAACACTTTGTTGTGATATGCCGTTGTGGGCGTCTCTGAGAGTATTAAATAGTGGCACTATTTTGGAACGACGTTTCTCGAGTCGTTTTCCCACAATTTAATCTTATTCGATGGGACGTTGCGATTTTCACTTTTGACGGGAGACGTTCCTATTTTTTAGCTTCGTCGTCTGACGTCGAAATCGAGATCCGCCTTCTTAGTTTCGTTTCTCTTGTCCGTGCGGTCGCCCCGGTATTTATCTTACAATTTTATGGCTCCGTTTAATCTACTTTCACTTTTTGCCCAACCTAATACAGGTTTAACCCTAAGTACACATAGCATCCTTCACCCAATAATTATTAATAATATTTACATCAGTAATGAACTTGGTCCTTGCCCTGGCCGTACGTTCACATGAGAGAGGGGGGGATATGCTACTGTTATATTAGAACATTTATAATAATAATTATGATAAATTAACCTACCACCTAGAGCCCATGTGCTGTCTTTGGGCAAGCCCATCACCTAAGTTAACATATAGAAAGCCCTTCACGTACTGCCTTTCAAAGCCCACTTCATACAGACCAACACCTATTCAAATATTGTTTCAAACATCAACAAGCTCGTGACCCTGGCACCCTACTTTATTTAGGCCTAGGGCAACCCTATTTCCCTATAAACAATAATATATAACCTAGGGCAAGTTTTCTTTCCCAGCCTCTCAAAGTAGCCGCCGCCATCTATTTATCATTCACGGGACTTTCTCCAAGCGCCCAACGCAATTTCGCAGCGCCGTGCTCCTCCCCTTCGCGCGAACACACAGCCCCGACGCCCCCTCTCTACCGTGTCTAGCCGCCGACCCCCCCGACGCTCAGCCTCTCCCCTCCGATCTCCGGAGCTCGGCGGCTGCGTCACCGCCCGCAGCTCGACCCCGCAACGGTTTTCTGCCGCCTGCACCTCGCAGCGACGGCCACGGGGCACGGCGACTTCCCCGGCGACTCTCCCCGCATCGTCAGCCCAGGCGCCGCACCTCAGCCCCAACGCTCGTCCGACCGCACAGCGCATCGCCGTCTCCCCCTCGCCACCACGGCCCCGCCTACCGCCGTGATCACCGCCGCGCTCCGCCTGAAGCCGTAAGCCACCGTGTTCTTCCTTGTTGTAGCACATCAGCACGCTCCACCTGTAGCGCTGCCTTTCCGCAAGCAAACCCTCGCCATGGCCTCTTCCCTCCGCACGGCGGCCTACTCCCGTCCGGCGTTGTCTTCTCCGCCGCCGCCACCGAGTGCCGTGGACTCAGCATCCCCACCTATAGGCAGTCCGCGCTCCCTTACTCCTGTACAGCTTTGGTTAGCTGCGAGTGGAAACGGGGAGGCAACACAAAACTGTGGGTTGCCTTCATGAACTACTCATGGCACGTGTGAACAGTAGATAGGGTATGTTGATATGAGGGTTCCTTCTAGTTGCTGCAAATTGATGGTTATGGGGTTGTCAATTTCTGTGCAAATCCTACCAAGTTTCTAATTTTTGGCAGCTCATAATAACCATCTCCCTCTCACACCACATCCACTCCGGCCACCTCCACGAAGATCTCCGACAGCACTAGAACTGCCGCTGGCCTTCCGCTGCCCGCTGTCTGCGTTCTCCCGACGCCGTGGATCGTCGTACGCTTCCGCTAATCCAACCCCTGACGTCGCTACCCGACGTCAGTATAGCTCTCGCGTCGTGTGAGGGTATAAATCTGCACCGTAGGAACCCCAACCATCGCATGTTAATTCAAGATTAAAAACAATTACTTTTACTGCTTTGTAACTCACTAATCCAACTTAATAATACGGGACTGTAGGCTGATTGTTGGACCGAGCGTGGGAGCTCTGGAATTTGTGAATCTGTGATTGGACATTGAGTATTGTGATACCGGCACGTATTTCAGGCAAGTGAAACTTGCTACCCTTGTTGTTTAGGCCGTGCTTAGGCCATTACCTTGTTTTAGCGTAAAAGAGACTAGACAGTGAAAGGATAGCTGTCTGGACGCTTTTGATCTAGCTTGACAACGAAGCTAGATCCGTCACCCTCATCATGCTTGTATGTCACGTTTAAATTCAATTAATGGTACGCAATTATCTGTTCATATCATCCCTGCATCTTTGCCTGTCATGTTTAATTCCTATTAACGGTACGCGAATTAATTGTCATGTCATTGCATTCTTTAAGTGTTGCTGTGATTGCGTAGCTTCGCTACAATGCTTGTGTTCCTGGCTCGTGTTCCAGAAGCGAGCCATGTAGTTGGAAACCCCAACGCTCGATATTGAATTGTGAAATAGGAAAACAAGCTCCCGTGCGGGGCAACCCTGGCTCACTTGCTGGGCTCATATGCAGGGACCCTGGCTTGTTTACGTGTGGGATGGGGTAAGAGTTAAGCGGTCATTCAACTGGGAGTCTGCCTGATCCGCAACTGCAGTTGTAAGGCTTAAACTCTGGGTTTTGGGGTAGTTGTTAAGCGGCCACTCAGCGTGAATGCCAAACCGTTCAGCTGTAAGGCGTAAACATCTACAAACAACAGTGAAACGTGACTAGTGAAATGATTGAGATTGTTAGTAGCCTGGCTACTCTTGACTTGTCCCGATAATTGTTCTCTTGTACTTATTGTTTCACCATGTCTTGCTTGTTCACTCATGTTATAACTGCCATGTCATGCATACTATAACTGTTAGGTTGTTAGTTCGCCTTACTTTCAGTTTCCTTGCCCAAGTCTCTTGTAGACTTGCTGACATGTGTCCCTTTTCTCTTTTGGGTGTCACATGTTAGATTGTGAGCCAGAATTGGTCGTCGAGGACGAACAGGTTGCAGGTGTTGAGTTCGAGGACATAGGAGACCAGTCCTAGAGCTCCTTCTAGCTGTGGTTGTTTTCTGCTTAGTCGTTGTTAGGTTGTCGGTGCGTAGCACCTCTCTTTTCTTGTTGATGTTATGTATTATGTTGGTCATGCCTTAGGCCTCTTTTCTGTCTCTTGTACTTTCCTTTTGATTCTTCTTTTAGCCTGGTGGCTTTTCTGGGATGTGTGAATTTATTTTTGGACGTTCTGAGATAATCTTATCTCTCTCTCTCTCTTTATTATTATTGTTGTTCTGTTCGCACTTGCAAGGACCTGCCAATTGAGATTTTATACGCTTATCAGACTGCAGCTTCACAGCTCCACGTCTGAGCGGACCTCCTCACGTCTCGCCTTCCATTTTAGGGAAGCGGGGTGTGACAAATCGTCTTCAGCAAAAGGACTCCCATGAGTACGACAACCCATCTACACAAGGATGAGAACGGAATAGATGTATACGTTCGTCTATATCGAGGTATGATCGGTAGCTTACTTTATTTAACCGCTAGTAGGCCCGATATCATGTTTTCCGTATGATTGTGTGCTAGATATCAAGCTAGACCTAAGGCGTCACACTTGATTGCGGTTAAACGAATATTTCATTATCTCAATCAGTATCTAGATTATGGGTTACTTTACCCTAAATCTAGAACATATGAGTTAATCTAATTTAGTGATGCTGACTTTGTCGGATGCAAATCCGATAGGAAAAGTACTAATGTCACTTACCATTTTCTAGGAAATTCCTTAGTCTCTTGGTTTTCCAAGAAACAGAACTCGGTATCATTTGTAGAGAAATGTATGCCCTCGTGGCTATTTATCTTAATAAACATCTTGTTCAATAAATGAAAGTATTCTTTCTGGTAAAAAGTATTACTTGGATTATTCCCTTGGATTCAAAGTTAGGTCACACATGTTTCGTAATGTAGATTACGATTATGAGAAATGTCTGGCCGATAGTAGCTTGAATCTTAAATGCGTTCGTGGTCATAGATGTGTCAAGATCAGGGATATCAGCACATCGGACAGACCATTGCGTCTTAGTCTGGTTGGTCTCATAACCATGCGACTTGGCAAAGTCGGAGACAGGACGCATGTGCTCACTAACGAATGAGTCCACTGAACGACCCAAACAAAGAGTTATTAAATGGTTCAACATTCACTAATCTATCATTAATAACTCTAAGTGATAATATGTAAGTTGGTCCTTAGGACTTGAGATCATTGTATGAAGCTATGTGTGAACAGTGTCACTTAGGTCTATAGATCTAGCTTCGAAGCTAGGCCTGCTGAAAGATCTTAAGCTGGGTGACACTCGAAGCATATGAGCTAAGTAGTGATCAACAGAGGATTCGTCTCTTCCGTGAATGGGAAGTTAGTGTCACAGGTTAGTACGGCTCTCGGTAAAACCTTGGCCAAGGTATGTTGTAGCATGTACAATGTGTATGTACCAGAGACCGACGTATACTAACCACTGCTGGCTAATGGGGTTGATAGAGTACCATACCCTAGGCTAGACAAGTGACATAGTAATGACGAAGGGACTAAAACTGCGGAAATCATCACAGTCACAGTCAGAGTGATCCCGTCGGCATTCTTGCCAACGAGCCAATCACGTAATCGATGATCCTGAAATAGGGACGACACCTACTGCTATGGTCACTGTCATCTTGAGACTTCGAGTCTCGGCCTGTAGTAAGGGTCAGGCTGTAGGGTCTCACACCGAGTAACATTCACGTCGTAGTAACAGATAGATTGTATAGAGGAAATCATAAGATGAAATGAGAATGTTAAATTCACAAGTTGGTTGTGAATTTGGAGCATTTGGGAGTGGAGGGGATTTCGTGAGGAATCCAGAGGATCAAACCGTGTAGGAATCGAAGCTCGGATGAGCCCAGAAACGCAAGAAAGGCGCAAAGGAAAGTGGGATAAACCCACTAAGCTAAAACGGGCGTGTCCCGCTGCTCACAACGGGCGCAGCCCGCTGGGAGCAGCTGGCGCGGCCCGCTGACCTAGCGGGCCCGCCCGCTGGGTGCAGCGGACGCAGCCCGATGGAAACAGCGGGCTGCGCGCCCGCGCGGGTGTGCCCAGTTGCCTAAGGCGGGCGCGCCCGCTAAGCCTAGCGGGCCGCCTGCAACTTAAGTCGTTTCATTAGGGTTTAAGTGAAACCCTTGACGGCTACGAAACATGGGTTTTTGCTCAACTTTGAGCAATTGTTTGAGGGGTCAAACGAACTCGGATTTCGTCGTTGTTTGTTCCTACGCGTTCACCATTGCTAGCCCTTCGAAATGATAACTTGTATCATCTCTGAAGCTCAATGGTGAGTGAGGATTAATTAATTAAAGTTAGACTTTGTGAAAGCTATTCTAACTTAATTAAATTAAATCCTAAAACCTCTTCCTAGCTTTTGTCCCACATTGCTCATGACAAAAGAAGCGGAGCCGGCCTCCTATATAAATAGGTGGGCACTCCCTTCTTTGCAACTCGCACCAAGTCACCGATTAAGGAGCTCCGAAATATTTGAGCAAACTTAATCGAGACTTAAATTTATTCTCTCCCTCTATAAATTTTCTTGTCCTCCTACCGAGTCCTAGCAAGGCAACGGGGAGGTCCGAATCTGATTCGGAAGTCTACGACGCGGGTTTACTCAAGTGAAACTTTCTACGGCTAGTGATGGGCTTGGAGGCAAGGTGCGCTTCGGAGCTGATCCAGTTCGCGAGGAGGAGCGACACAACGCGGTTCGGGAGGCAGCTCATATCATGGAGCACAAGACGGCGCGGAACATCTTGCCTGCTCCAGGTCAAGATTCCGGGTGAGTCAATTTAATATGCATTTAGGTTAAATTAGTAGTTAGAACTTTCTCGAGTTGGTCAGACCCAACTCGAGTCAGTAGATTTCCTGGCTTAGGGAATTTTTCCTTAGGGCTATATTTATTAAATAGTTTAATAAATTATTTTTCCGCTGTTTATTTTATTTTGTTCGTCCGACTTAGGACGAATAATTTTAAAATTAGCTCTAAGAGACCTTGAAAATCCCTACAGTGGTATCAGAGCCAGATCTACTCTTTTCTTATACTACTTTTTTAAACTGCATGTTTTAATTATGTGATAATTAGGATTAATGGCTATTCTTGTTTTATTTTGATGACACAAGAAGGACTTGCTAGGTTAGCCATTAATATTAATCTCAAATTTTATAAGATAAATTTTGACACCATGCAAATTTTAAATTGTTTAAAATTGCCTTATGGACTATTAGGATAGCCATTAAAAGTTTTTCCTCAAATTTTATGTGATAATCTTTGAAACTCTGCTTTGACTTAAATTGTGTAAGTATACCTATTGGACGATTAGGGTAGCAGCGCATATTTTTCAAATCCTTATAGTTGATAAGGACTTAATAAAAATCGTCTAACAAACCCAAAAATTTTGAATTTTAGGGATCCACTAGTTGATAAGGATTAACTAGTTTTAACTAAAAGCCATTTAGTTGTTTGGACAAACATAGAATTGATGAAAACAACTTCAATGGATCATGATGTCGATCAATGTGCTGGCTAAGTTTGCTGGACCAACCTAGCTAGTCTGGGTAACAAGTGGTCCTGGCTTAGTCAATTCCCTGGCCGCGTCCGCTAGACCGCAAGGTGTCGATTCATGACTGTGTAAAATCCATCGACTATACCTAAGTCAATACGATAATAAATCTTGTTCAAGATAAATCGTAGCCCTCCTTGTTTTAGTAGTTGGCAACTGTAAGAAACATATTACGGTTGTTGAGCTACACTCAAGCCATGACATGTCAATCTTATAGAAACCGATTTCTTGATAAACATCTTGACCTGACTAAAACCGTTGTCTCATCCTCCGAGCATCGGCATAAGTCTAATCAAGAATGTAGTCTAAGTCCTAACCCAAACCGACGTGTCGTGCATACACCGAGCGACGGAGCAAGTCAGGCTAGACACGAAAACAAGGGCCGACTAGGCTAGCCATTGTGATCCGGATGAGCACACTCATGATCACGAATGACTAGGGGTAAAATCGAATAGGGAGTCATATTCGATATGAGCGACAAAGAGTTCGTCTACCTACAGCCGAGTCGAACGACTTGTTGAGCTACACTCAAGGTCGGGTGACTCAAGGTTGTTAGATTCATGCTCCCATTTAATAATGTTTTGGCTTAAACGATCTATATATTAATGGGAGAGTATAATTGGATAAAAACCATTCTAATTATGTTTCAAAAATATTTTGAACACATGCTAATTAGGAGTTCTAATGTTTGCAGCATGACGAGTAAGGTAAATAATATCCGAGATAAGAACTTATTAACTGGTTATAAAATTAATAGTGACTGGTCTAAGAAATCTATAGCAGAAAGGGAACAAATGAAGGAAGGGCAAGTTTATGCCTTAACTTCTAAAATGCAAAGTGTAGTTCTTTCAGTTAATTCTAATGCATGGGTGTTAGACACCGGTGTAGGTTCTCATATCTGTAACCAGTTACAAAGAATGAGAATCATTAGAAAACTTGAAAAGAATGAGATAATTCTCCAAGTCGGAAACGCAGCAAATGTTGATGTTGTAGCCGTAGGAGATCTTAAACACACATTAGCTGGTGGAGCTAACTTGCTTTTGAAGCAATGTTACTATATCCCAAATTTCCTATGCAATATTATATCTGTCTCAGCTTTGGCTAAAGATGGTTATAATTTTACTATCAGCGGAAATGTCATGAACATTGCCCTTGATGGAAAGTTGCTAGGTTTTGGGACACTCAGTAATGGAATATACACTTTGAGCAATGAGGTTGTATTAAACGTTAATGCAAGAAAACGTAAGGAATCTACTTTTAATGAAATCTATCTTTGGCATTGTAGACTAGGACATATCGGAGAGAAGAGACTCAGCAAGTTACATAAAGAGGGGCTCTTGGGCCTCTCGAATTATGAGTCATTCGACACTTGTGAGTCTTGCCTCAAAGGTAAGATGGCCAAAACTCCTTTTGCAAGTCAAGGGGAGAGAGTTATCGAACTCTTGGGTCTAGTACATTCCGATGTATGTGGACCCATGTCTACATTAGCCAAAGGTGGATTTTCATATTTCGTCACGTTTACTGACGATCACTCAAGATTTGGACATGTGTTCTTGATGAAACATAAGTCCGAAACCTTTGAGCGATTCAAAGAGTACCGTGTCGAAGTCGAAAACCAGACTGGAAAAAGTATTAAGATTCTTCGATCAGATCGAGGATGAGAATACTTAGGCCATGAATTCCTTACTTACTTAAAAGAGAATGGGATTCTCTCTCTGGTCACTCCTCCTTACACACCTCAACATAACGGTGTATCAGAAAGGAGAAACCGGACCTTGTTAAACATGGTACGGTCTATGTTAAGTGAAGCTGAGTTAATCACTTCCCTCTGGGGCTATGCCCTGGAAACTGCTATATACATTCTAAATAAAGTTCCGTCAAGATCTGTGCATTTGACACCATATCAGATATGGACCGAGAAGAAACCCAGCCTTAATCACTTGAAGGTATGGGGTTGTCCTGCATATGTCAAAAGGCAAAATCCAGACAAACTGGAAGACAGATCTATACTGTGTAAATTCATAGGGTACCCGAGACATTCATTAGGTTATGTCTTTTACCATCCAGAACAACAAAAGATTGTTGTCCTCAATGTGTGTATGATATAAATAGAGGACAACAACCAGATGGAGAGGGCCACTCAACAAAATAGTTTCTCTCCTCCAAGCTTAAAAATCACATAAAAATTAGGAAGAGAGGCGAAATAAGCACCAAAAATAAGGGTGGGCATGGATGATAAATAGTGGGTTGGGTGTAAAAGATAATTGAGCCATCATATGGGGTGAATTTATTAAACTAAAAAAATATAAAATCCTATACGGTCCTCTCGTTGTTGAGAGGATTCGTGATTATTGAAAGCATAAATTACTACACTACTGGATTGATATCACATATAGCAAAAGGCAGATCCAGTATCGTTGCTGGTGCAGGCAACTGCTCCAACTGCTCCTTCTGTGGCTCTGCCAGACGCATGTGTCCACGGACTCCATCAGACTCTAGCAATGAGGCTCCCAGCATCTCCCCAAGGACTCCACCTGTACCCTGCAAGAGATAAGCCACATCAATCTGATGTGGATAATTTTTCCCCAAAATAAATGTATTCCAAAGAGGGTCATCAACACAAGTATTTAAAATTAAGCATGGTTGACAACACTTCCCTAGAAATAAATCTCTATGCTCGTGCACCACGTCGATCAACTCCTCGTTGTTTTCCTATGGTTCCTCAGGTAACTTAGGCATAATAGAGTGGGTCTCGTTAGAATGCTCCTCCTTATCGTCAGACTCATCCCAGCGCACCTCCTGATCATATTCAACAGCATCCATGTGTGCTAACTCCTCGCTCTCCTCCTCGTATACGTCCCGTTGTACCTCTTGATCATATGTATGTGTATCCTGCAAAAGGTGCAATGAGTCACCGAAATCTGAATCATAATAAACATCATACACAGGAGGGGAATCAAATGTAAAGGGCGAGGAAGTGAAGAGATCTCCCTGAAGGGGAGCAGTAAGCTCTGGTGGGTGGTCCTCAGAGTCAGTGGAAGGACAAGGTGGTTGCAGAAGCTCTAAAGGAGGAGGGTGATACTCGGGATCCTCATGAATGGCTGTGTCCTCGTCCCGACGCACGACCTCCTCGGCAAAAGTCTCTGGCTCCGCATGCAATATGTAAAATAAATATAGCTCGGCCTCCTCGCGATGCACTGCTTTGGCCTCCTCCTCGGGTTCCTCTGGTATGGTAGGCAAAGTGAATTTCATCTTCTCCTTTCTACACCTATGTCTTCGTTTCTGTCCTGGAACTTGAGGCACCTGATTGCATGGCTTGGCCCTCTCAATAGTAGGTGCAGGTGGTTCTATGGGCTCCTGTATCTCGGACACGGAATAAAAGTGGGTCTTGTGCCCCTCAACTAGAGCGCAGACTCCATCATCAATTGTGCCTGTGGAAGAGATACGATGAGTAATAAACTTTTGAAATCCAAGTTTAAAAGGGTCACCTTCCGTTATCGTTAATGGACCGGAGCATTAAACTGCGTCTACGATGCTTCTCAAGAAGTCCATATATGTGTCCTCCTCTGACAGCTCAGATGTCTCTATTTGTGGAGTGTTAATAGTGTAAAGGTGGATATGATCACCTTCAAGTGAAGCATACACTCCATCGATGATAGGACCTGCATCAGATACATTAGCCATAACAAAGTCGATGAATGCTTGGTCGGATGGTTTACCTACCGTAACGGTTAGCGAACCGGTAGATCGAGCATCATCTATCATTTGCTCTAAGGTTGCTGCCAACTGCAGATCACTGAACTTTTCCACTTGCATCCTCTTCATAAACTCACGTGAGGGTCCCTTTAGTCTTCCAGCAAAGATATCAAATAGCCTGGAACCATCCCACTCATGGTCTGACTCCGTATGGA
This sequence comes from Scilla litardierei, assembly GCA_030789695.1. Classification (NCBI taxonomy): domain Eukaryota; kingdom Viridiplantae; phylum Streptophyta; class Magnoliopsida; order Asparagales; family Asparagaceae; genus Scilla; species Scilla litardierei. The sequence goes on from CM061134.1 coordinate 64,588,121, forward strand.
ACATCCCTAACATTCTTTCGAACTTGCACAATGCTTCTCTGAAGGACTCTCCATCAGCCTGATAGAATGTAGCGAGTTATATATAGGATCGTATAGAACCCGGTCGCATTCTTGGAAGCACCATCGCTGCATCAACTGTACATGATCAAGCAAAGTAAACAACCTGGAAAAGACGTCAGTGGTACAAAGAGAGATAAAGATAATAGTAATAGCAGGTGGCGGGGAAAAATCTCTCTCCAATTTTATTTATTTATTTATTTATTTTTATTTTTATTTTGTTTTTTTGTTTTGCTTTGTTTTTTAAAGCAATCTAATCAACCTAATTGTAGTAAATAGATAATATGGCGAAACGCCTCCCCGACAACGGCGACATAAACTTGATGCGTCCGGATCTAACTCCGAAACGATGTCGTTTACCGCAAGCACACGGTATAGTGGCAAGCGGGTATCAAACACGGGAAAACGGTGCTATACTACCCATCTACTCCTAGGTTGAGTTAAAATTGCAGGTTTATGGGTGGATGTGGAGTATGGAGGGTCGTAATGGTGATGGATGCGAAGGTTGTGTCACTCAACGTCACAAATAAGGGATTCCACACAAAGAAAGAAAGAAATAATATATAAAAGATTAGGGCTTTAGGACTCGCCGCTAGGACCGTCAGACATCGACGCTAGGTTAGGACTCTTACGTTGCATTGGGTTTATGGGGATGGTCTCTCATTGACGCAATGGCGGTAGCCGTCAATGTAGTGATATAGTTCGTCGGTGGATCCCCTCAAGGCACGAGCCAGGCATGGTCACGAGCCTTGGTTGAATCCATTAACTCCCTAATTAAATCCGTAGGATACTCTTTAAGCTAATCCATTCCACCGACCGTGGGCACGATGTCAGTACGAGTTCTCCTAGGGATTTTGCTAGATCAACCAAAATACAACCCCATTTATATCCAACGCACCATAAAAATCCCAATTTTGCATCTAAATCCTAAGATCCATGGGCTAATCCCTTAGCCCTAGAAAAGACTACTCAAGCATAGCAATAGCAATAGATAATAGAACGCACAAAGATTTCACTGCATGCATCACAAAGGGATAAACAATAAGAAATCACAAAGAAAATAATAATATAATTCAAAAAGGGCAAAAGTACTTATCTTGATACAAAGGAGGGGCCTAGGGCATTTCCTAACTCCCCAAAAGATCGTCGCCGAAAAACCCTAAAAGAGATCTAAAAAACTCCTCCCAAAAGTATACAAAAGTTCCCCCTTTGACGGCTGCCCAAATCCCCCTTTAAAACCCTCGCGAAACAACCCCGAAAATACCCCTCCAAATCGTCCTCAAAATCCAGACGCAGCTTAAAGTTTGGGCCCACGGCGACTCAGTCCGAGCAGGAAGCTGCTCGGTCGAGTCTGTCAGTAGGTTGGAGCTCTCCCCAAAATCACGCTCTGCCTGCGCGAACCGAGTAGGGTCTGCTCGATCGAGTAGGCACCCTGCTCGGTCGAGCAGGAAGCTGCTCGGTCGAGTCTGTCAATAGGTTGGAGTTCTATTCAAAATCACGCTCTGCCTGCGCGGACCGAGTACGTAGCTGCTTGGTCGAGTATGCACCAGCTCGGTCGAGCAGTCACCTGCTCGGTCGAGCAGTCAACTGCTCGGTCGAGTAGGTCGAACAGCAGCATTTGACAGATTTCAGCACTCTGCTCGATCGAGCAGTCAACTGCTCGGTCGAGTAGTGGTCGAACAACAAAATTTGCAGAATTTTCACCCTACTCGGTCGAGTAGAGTCCTCTGCTCGGTCGAGTAGGTGTCAAACAGATTTCAGCAGAATTTCAGCACTGTAGCATCAGCTTGCAGAAATTCCACAAGGCTCATCCGACCTTCGATTGGTGCGTTCTTAGTGGAGTTGGAACCGTCTTGAAGTCTACTATCTGGAAAAAATATCAAAAAATACTGAAAAATCTTAGGTGATAGCAGATTTTAAAAGAGTGCACGGCTGTCCTGTTTCCAGCACTTCGGGTCGCTCGATTCCTTCGCCGCATCATAGTTCGATCGAGCGACCTGAAATCCATGAGTCCTGGTATCATAGAACCATGATTTCTTCATTCTCCTCTTCTTCACTCCTTCTCTCTTGCCACTTCCTTGCTCCCCGGCAGCTATAAGTCACCGAACACAGTGCTTCAGAAGCTCCGGTGTCGAATCACGCACTCTCTCCTCCAATATACTCCAAATCTCTCGGTATTTCCTGAAATGAAATCAAACGCTCTTAAAGTACGATAGTTCCAATTATGAGCGTAAAATCATATGAAATGTGTAATTGAGCAATCATTTTGACGTGTAAGCATATAGATAAAATGTGGAATATAAGAACACATTAGTACTTCCCTTTATAAGTCACGAACTAGGCTAGGCACATTTACTCTCGCTTAACATGGATCTCTCATTATTGTTATTATCATGGACATCACATTATTGATATCGTCATGGTTTCCCTTGTACGTTACTAATTGTACTTGCTCAGTCACCTTTACTTTACTTGTCCCACATGCCTGCTTGCCTACTTTACTTTACTTTTCGCCCTTGCATGCTTGACTAGATGTACTTTACTTGTCGCACTTGCATGCTTGCCTGCTCCTACTTTACTTTACGCCTTTGCCTGCATATCTGCTCTTAATTCACTTATTGCACTAGCATGATAGTCTTTAAAATGATTATTATAGACTGCTCTGTACTTTTGCACTACTTTATGTCTATTGGTAGAATTATGTGACTTACATACGGTTCCATGTTTCGTGGCACCGCAGACGATGCACAGCTTAAAATAGAGGCTCCTGAGAGACAGAGTTCGTCCCTGAGGCTGTAGTAGTAGGGTCCTTTTAGTGGCACCTTTTCAGTTGTACTTCTTATCTTTCATTTAATCTTGTTGTATTAATTTGTACTATATGGATTGTAATAAATGGACACTGTTTGTGTATTTTTGTACATCTCTGCATCGCTGCTACTTTGTTTTCACTAGTTAACTGCAGACCTGCAAATAAATCAAATAAGTAACGGGCCCCCGAGAGCGGGTCGTTACATGTTTGGTGGCCCATGCAAGTATGCGCTAACTACCACGTGAACGATATAGCAAGATCAGGGTGTACAATATAAAATACTCAAATTAACCTCGAGTACGGGATGTCTCAAGTGTTCATCTGTATTGGATATACGGGTGAAGCGTCTTTATTACCATCTTCATTAGGTCTTCCTTGATTCTCATCTTCTTTGAACTATTAACCCTTGTCTAGAAATTCATGTTCCATTCTTTGGATATACCTTCCCTAGTAACCTCCTTTGTTAGCAGTTATATTGATTTTTCATAAGTTGAACCACTTCCCTCGGGCACTGGTTTTCATCGAAGCCCTGTTACGTTATTCAGTCTCTCTCCTCTTTCTTCTTTCTTGCTCCGATCCATAAGCGAGTTTTCGATATGGGCGAGTTCGATTTCTTCTCCGAGGGAAACCCTAGCGATCGCCCAATCTTATGAAGTCTCAAGTACGTAATTCTTCGCTTCATAGTGAGACTGTTGTTTTTGTAGGTTTTATTGGATCTGCGTCTTTTCAATATTTCCGCTCGATCTCTAGGGGTTCTCTCAATTTAATAAGAAACGACCTCCTTTGTAAGGTTGGATTGATGCGAATTGTTGTCGCATTCATACGATTCGTATAATTGCAAGGTTGGGAATTTTCTGCATATGCTTTTTTCCTTAATTTTAATTTTGTTTACTGTTTCTTCTCCTCACTACACAATTTTGTTTAATTTCATTCGCTTAATTCGTTAATTTCCTTACAGTGTCCAATAGTCTCCGGTAGTTTCCTCATTCGGTAGTTCAACGGTTAGGGTTGGGATGTGCTTTTTGTGCTCTTTTTTCGTTTTAGTCCCTACTTTTCCTCCTTTTGTCTCCCGACCCTACTCTCACACACATCCATACTTTTTTCCATTTTTGCTACCGCTTCTCTCCGCATTTGCTTTCGGATGACGAGTGTCTCCGTGCCCTCCGGACACGAGCAATGACTAGTTATTATATAAATAATAATAGCTTCTAGGCTCTAAATGAGAATTATTATTTAAATGATTTTAAGGAAGTGCGAGACAGAGAATTTTTTTTTGTCGGCGGTCTTTTTTTGACCATTCGGGTCCAAATTTAACGTCGACGCAAAAAAATGGCGGGAATATAACTAGTAACAAGAGAAAAAAATATAAAATATATTAGAAGTTTAGATGCGAACAAGTATATCCCCTTTATCCGGTTCCATCAGAGGGAGACACGAGGGGCGGTGGAGAACGGAAGGCGTCTACCATTTCGAATTTGCTTCGTTGAGCGGTCGGCTGGTGAGGTTGTTCCGGCGGAGCATCAGAACTCCGTCTCTCTCCTCCTCTTGCTCTAAGGCTCTGAAAAGTCGTCCACAGCTCCATTTTCTATCGGCCGTCGTCAAGCTCCTCTCTCCTTTCTCTCATCGCTCCAATTTTGATCTGGTCAGTTCTCTGTCTATCTCTCTTTTTGTTGTTAATTTTAACATAATGAATGAAAAGATCAGCAAATGATGGATCTGATGCTTGCTTTGTGCTCTGGTTGATTTTTTTCCCCCCTGGATTTCTATTTTTGGATTGATTGCTCGTATGATTAGATTCATTTTAGCAAATACTTGAATTTTCATTATTTGTAGTATGTCAGCACGTTGATTTGACAATTTTGGAGATCATTGATTTGATTATTTGGTTATTTGCTTCTACTCGGCCCGAGGAATTGGATTCGGTTGTTCGATTCTGCTGCCGGAGTTTATTTTCTTGTGTTGCTAATTGCTAGCTGGATTCATAGGATACTCGTCTTATATATATATCCAATTGTTTGGATTATTTAATTGGACTATTCACTTAATTCAAAGAGACGATTCAATAATATAGATCAAGTTGGACACCGAGCGATTGATGGTAGAATGGATCTTTTTTTGTACTAGGTTGTCGGTTGATTCAATACAAAGATCTAATAATTTGAAGCTGTTACAACTTCAGTTAAGTCTCGTAACGATTGAATTCTTGTGTTAGAAGATTACAGCTTTGAGCCTTGTGAGGTTGTTCTTACACTTGTGGAGTTGTTGTGGTAGAATTCTGCATCTGGGCATAGGAGAATGGCAGGAGGAGGATCACAGCAGAGCTTGAGGAAGTACCTTGGTGCCGTGAAGGATACTACTACCGTTACTCTTGCCAAAGTGAACAGTGATTACAAGGTTAGAAGATTCATTACATGCATAAGATCTTAACAACATGAGATGTTTATGTCTATCTTAATGGCTGTATTTTTGTGCCCTCATTAGGAATTGGATATTGCGATCGTAAGGGCCACTAACCATGTCGAGCGCCCGGCGAAGGAGAAGCACATAAAAGGTAAGTGCCACACAGTTCCGTTAGTTAAGATATTCATCGAGAAGTTTGGTTTCCGAACAGTTTGTATGCGGAAGTACTTAATAATGGGATCTTCTACTTGACCAAATAAAAATCTGCATGTCTAAGAGACCTACCATCCTAATATTAGCAGTGATAAAAGGATGAAGGATGTGCATCTATTATGCAATAATAATATGTCAACGGATGCCATTGTCAAATATACACATGCTGCCACATAGTCTTGTGAAGGCAATGCTTGCAATTAGCGAAAGTTTAGTCAGTTTGCATTATTCTTTCCTAACCCACCTCATGTAGATATATTCTAATGGTAAAGATGATAGTTTACTATGTATAGTTGCTTTCCTTTTTATTCTCAAAATACAGATGGTAATATTCTAATAAGGAAACTAATATAGCTTATGGATGAATAGACCATTGATTTCAATGACAAAGCCTTTATAGCAAATTCTGATTTTTGTGCAGTCAAGCATATGTATCGATTTTCATTATTTATGTCTATCAACATCTCTTAGTTATATTCTGAGCAGTTTTTCCATTTTAACAAATGATATATACTTCTAAAGTTCTCCTCCATTTCGATCAATTCCTCATTCTGGTGGTGCCTCCAAAAGTATTCCTGTAACTTCTAGCCACCACAGGTCTCACCAATGCTTGAATGCCTTCTCAGAGTCTTTATCACAATGATTTTTAGCGGCAAACTAGTTGTTTTAATGATTTGATATGAATTCCTTACCTGATACTGATGAACTTGCACTTTTTTCTAGCTATCTTTTATGCTATATCGGTTGGAACTTATCCAAAATAGTTGGATATTAATCCAACGTTGGGCTAATATGCGTATATAATCATATATGTGCTACACTGTCATATTAAAGCCCATTGTATAAGTGATCTCATTTAATTAGTTGATTGGGCTTAAATGAGTCAAGTAGGTCGTGGGCCTTTATGTGTAGAGGCTATTGGACTTCAACTAGTTGATGGGCCGAGTTGGAAACCCTAGGGCTAAGGAGCCTAGCCTATATATATGCAGTCATGATACCGGAACACACGAATAAGTTAACCGTCTTTTCTACGCCCCGTCGCTAGGAGAGAAACCGGGAGAAAGCCTAAGGATTTCTCCAATGGTTGATTCGTGCTATTTTGGAAGATCATCCGCTACGTTATCATCAGGATATCTTTCAGACTATTAGCGATGGATTCATGTATGCTTCCGCTAATCAGAGAAGGTAAAGATTTAAGGTTCCACATGTTTTATCTAGATCTGTGTTATTTGGTTTGTACGCACATCTATATCTTTAGATCTTCAGTTTTTACAATTGGTATCAGAGCCTGCATGCTGTGGATCTTAAGTTTTCTGCCTGCTCATACGTAAATCTGATAAAAATATGATGTTTACTATGTATTTGATCATATTTTCAGATTCAATTGTCTGCTTGATCTTGAATAATCAGATCTAAATTTTTGTGAGGTTTTTAATCTATTTTTCTTGTTTTAAAAAAACAAACCCTAGATCAGGGGCGGCCGGCGGCCCGCCGGCCGCCGCCTAACTCAGATCAATAGAGGATCGGCACCGGCGGTTCACCGGCGCCCGACGCCGTGAAGAAAGGAGACGGCCTGGCCGCCCCCATCAGCAGAGAGCAGGAGCCTTTTGGCGCCTGCCGCGGATCAGGCAAAGGGGGCGGCACGTTGCGGCCCCCAGTTGGAAAACAGAGGGGGCGACGCCCTGCCGCCCCCAGTCAGAACGGGGCGGCCTGCCGCCCCCTAGTCTGGGAAAGCAGGCGCCTTGGACGCCTGCTGCGGGTGAAAAAGGGGGCGACCCAGCCGCCCCCATTAATTGATCCGATGCCGGCATGTCACCGACGCTCGACGCAGGAGAAGGGGGCAGCCCAGCCGCCCCCGTTGGCAGATCCGGTGCCGGCTTACTGCCGGCGCTCGACGCAGGGAAAAGCGGGGCAGCGACGGCCACCCCGTCCAAACCTTACCACCCCTTTTTGAAAATTTTCCAGCCCGCAGTGGGCCGCCCCCCACGGGCCGGCCCACATAAAGAAGACTTCAGAATTTTAACAAAAAAATGTGAGTTAATTTTTAAATGGGGAGGGCTATTAACAGTGGGCTCTATTATGACGATTACTTTTATTTCGATATATAAAGCTACGGACATACTTTGTAAGTAAATTTAGTGCCTAAAATTTTGAATTTAAATTTGTTAAATGATGAAATAAATGGTTATGTGTATATATTTCCTTTAGGCCCAATTTGTGTGTTAAATTATATTCGTTCCATTTTAATTTTTAGGCATTCTTTGCTTTAGTTGTACGTTTTGAAATGATTCTAATTTTTACGAAATCCTACCAAAGTGGGCTCTACTATTAAATTATTATTATTTCGGAATGTAAACGGTTAAATACATACGTTGTATGATTAGTTACCTGAATGAATTTTAAATGGATCGAAGGAGTAAATAAAAGGTTTTCATATATATTTACATTTAAAGTTTAGTTTCATTTAAATTCAATTTTGGGTACATTTGCTTATATGTTTCGAAATAATTTTAATTAATACAAACCCCATCCAAATGGGCTCTAATGTAGAGATTATTATTATTTCGGAATGTAACAAGTTGTGGACATATGTTGTATGATTGGTTGACTAATATTGAATTTAAAATGGATTGAAGGAGGAAATAAGACGCTTTAATGTATATTTCTCCTCAAGGATAAATTTTGTGTTAATTTTGGTAAAATAAAATAAATTCTAATTTTATGGCATAAAACATATATATATTTCGATATATAACAAGTTGACTTCATATCTTAGTATGAAAATTCAGTTTGCCTAAATATGAATTTAAAATATAACACAAAATTCAAGTGTTTTCTTCGGTAGGAAATAAAAGTCTTTAACGTATATTTCTCCTCAAGGATAAGATTAAAAATGGCCTTAAGGAAATTTCACACATTTTAAAGTTATATATAAAATGGGATATGGTGTATATTTATATATATAACTTTATATGTATGTTCATATACACATTAATACACCTATATACCCCATTTTGAAGAAGAAAATTTGTGTTGAAATTATGGAATTTATTTAACTCAATATAAATGATTTGAAAGGTGGAATAAAAGGTTCTTATATATATATTTCCACTTAGTGTAATCATTTTGTGTTAAATTCAGTTTAGATTCAAATTCAAATTTTTGGCACAATTTATTATATATTTCGAATAAAGATTAGTTGGATCAATCAACTCACCAAAGTGGGTTTTCTTGTGAAGATTAGTTTTAATCTCGAAATATAACAAGTTGAATACATACTTTTGTATGAAAATTTTGATTGCCTTAAATTTGATTTTTTGAAATAAAAAAAATTGGACTTGAATATTTCCACTTAATGTATACATTCACGTATTAAAATGCGACATAGATTCAAATTTTGCTAAGGTATATATATATATATATTGAAATGAGTTGATGTAAACATCACCCCGCCAAAGTGGGCTCTCTTGTTTGCATTAATTTCATTTCATAAATATAAAAAGAATTTTATGTGCATACTTTGAAATGAATGCTAAATCGGCCCAAAGGAAGATTTACCGTTCTGTGTCAATTTATGTGCAACTGAGGCAACAGACAAGGTGATGATTAGTGATACAATGCATGCAAATTTAATTCGGCCCAAAGGAAGTTTTATTTTTGGTATGTTATTATTGTCATTGTCTGATTGAAACAAGATGTCAATAATAACTAGTCAATATATTATCCAAAGATAAATGTTGAGCTAGTACAAAATGTCTTAAGATGAGAAAATAGCATTAATTTGAATTTGATGTTGTTTTATTTAATACTCATATGAATATGTTACAATTGTTTTCTTGTTCTCTTTTTCAGCTATTATTCCTAAAAAAATTTCTGCCCACTTCAAATCTATTCCAGTACTTAATGGCTCTGACTTCAAGGCATGTAAGGAGAATCTTTTGATAATCCTTGGAGTCATGGATCTTGATCTGGCATTAAGGACTCAAAGTCCTTCACCACCCACTAAAGAGAGTACCTATGTTTCACAGAAGGAGATGGAAGAGTGGAAGAGATCAAATCGTATGTGCCTAATGCTTATGAAGAATGTGATGGAAATTGAATTCCACCATAAGTGATTTTGATGATGAGCACACCAAATGAAGCTTAGTGTACTAACTACAATACTATTAAGTGTGCAGATTATGCGATAAATAGAAAGCGTTATACATACTCTGAAGAAACACAATCTACGCTCACTCAGCAAAGACAAGGACGAACGTTGCTAGCTCGATGATGAAGCTCAAAGCTAAAATGGAATAGAAGCTCAAGAGAAGCTCACATCTACATCATCATCAGTTGATCAAAGCTTCCGAAGACGTGTCCTAGTCTACAGTGTGTGAGTGTGTCCTTCTTAGGGTTATATTAAAGGCAAAAGTATAGATAACACACACGCACACAAATGATTTCGAAGTTAAATATTTTAAATACTTTCAAAATCATTTTCTAAGTTATTGAGAGCTTTTGCTAGTCAATTTGCATTTTGGTAGTGAAACTCCACGACACCTTGGAGCTAACTACATGTCTCACTAGCCGTGTCTCAGAAGAAACTCCACTGGGAGTCGACTACCAATGACTGGGAGTCGACTACCAGCTGAGAATTAATTAATTTCTCTTGAAACACACTGGAGTCGACTACCAATCCTAAGGAGTCGACTACCAGCTGTCGAAATTCGACGTTTGAACTGACCTTTGGCATCTATCTCATTTATTGCTTCCATGATTTTCGGGGCAAAAGTCAAACAAATTTGAATTTTGAATTCTCAATTTTTACCAATAAATAGAGGACTATTTCTTTGAGAAAAAACACAAGACTTGAAATCAAAATTCTCTTATGCAAAAGTTCTAAACGTTCTCAAATTCTCAGCTCTCAATTTCTCTTAGCCAAATCTGTTTTTACATTCTTTATCTTGTATTTCTTTGAGATATTACCTTTTGAAGATCAATTTTTGTTTGACTATTTGTTTTCAAAAATCCATATTCTTTATACTCTGATTTTATTTTGAAAGGATTTTGAAAAACATTGATTTAGATCACAAAGACTTTACTCGTATCTTTGTGTGATCTAAAATCTTATTCTATCAGCCACAATTACACATAGTTGTCTATTACTATTGGCTATAGAATTTGAGTGTAAATCCAAACTCCACCAAACATTGTGTTGAGTTGGATAAACAATTTTATTTTGTGTTTGCCCTTTGTTGTGAGGGTGTCAGAAACTCTAGACAAGTCTAGGAGTTGAGATATTGCAGTGTTGCAATTGGAAATCCTGGTTAAGGCTAGGTGTGTGGGAAAATCCTAAAAAGTGAAGTTAGGTGTTTGTATTTGCCAATGCAGATAGTGGAAATCTCGTACCAGATTGGTCGGGGACTGGACGTACCCAAGATTGTGGGGAACCAGGATAAAAATCCTTGTGTTTGCGTTTGCACTCTCTGTGATTGTTTATTTGTTTGTTGAGTATTATTTTTGTAATTCATTTATAATATATTGCAAACATCAACTTCTGTATCTACTTTACTCTTATACTCTTGTGCAATCTTATATATCTTCATTAAGTATTTCATTAACTGAGCTGTGCTTAATTTTCCTTTGGGAGTCGACTACTTTCATAGGGAGTCGACTACCAGAAGAGTTTTATCTCTGATCTATTTTTAAAGATTAATTAAGTTGATTAAGAACCAATCGTAGATCACTCTACTTGGTTTCTTAGGCAACATTAGAAAGCGTTGACTTGTGCTAATCTATTAAGAGAGAAAAATTTTATTTTATACAACACTATTCAACCCCACTTCTAGTGTTGTTTGCCATCCACAAGATCCAACAGAATGTTATTCCAGAAAATCTCAGGGGCACTATTTCAGATAAATTACTACAGCTAAAGGATTCCTTTCTGATATTGAAAATAGATTTGTCAAGAATGAAAGGGGTAAAATTGGTACACTCTTGACAATTCTAAATTCAATGAAGTATAAGGGTACAGGAAACATTAGGGAGCACATATTGAAGATGTCTAATCTTGCTTCAAGGTTGAAAGCGCTTAAGTATGACCTCTTTGAGGACTTACTAGTGCATTTGGTTCTGATGTCTCTTCCCAATAAGTTTGGCCAGTTCAAGATGAGCTACCATTGTCAGACAGAGACTTGGTCTCTAAATGAGCTCATTTCGCACTGTGTTCAGAAAGAGAACAGGCTTGAGCAAGGAAGACAGAAAGTGCTCATATGATCTCTATCACTAAAGATAAGAAAGGTATGCTGCTAAATTTGGTTTAATTCTATAGTTAATTTCTTTTTTATAACCTTTGGTACTTATAATCACATGATGGAAAGATCCTGGTATAACCATTCATATCATTGTGTTTATACAGGATTGCCTAAGATGCCAAGAGCCGAATGATGTTGAAAGATATAAACATTCACATCATTGTGTCTATGCAGGATTGCCTAAGATGCCAAGAGCCGAATGATGTTGAAAGATACATCGATATGGGCAATGGCAAGATGGTTCAAGTAGAAGCAAATTAAATTTAGATTATTTCTTTTAAAGGTTAGATTGTATTTGAATTTTATGAGACTATTATGTACCGTTTTAACTGAATTTGGATTTCTATTTCTATTTTGAACAAATTTGGTTATCATTGTTCAATTACGAATTGAAAATTTGGTTGTCTCATGATTCAAAATTAGTTTATTCTGGCTCTTCAAAAGTTCATTATAATCTTCATTTATATGGAAATGTTGCTTCGTTTATTGAATTCCTGCATTTAAGTACATGTGTTATAAATAAAGAATTAACAATTTGAAATTCAGCTATTTGTTTGATTGCAGCTTATACCCTTAATAAAGTTTTAACAAAGGAATCACTTGCATGTTTGGAGATGTCCAACTAAGTTAAGGCCTTAATAAGCCTAATACAGAAAATGGACATAGCGCTAATAATTTTCTGGTTTTGTTGAATAATTTTAAAAGTTGATATTTTGTATGATTTTACATAATCCCACTATTAAGTTAGTTTATGAATTTGGAAATGCACACCTATTTGAGGATGCTGAGTTTGAGGGGGGGAATTTAGTTAGTGACATTATTCTTAAAGAGGATTATATTCCCATAGGTGTTTTGGCATTGTTCAGGATGGTATTCCTGACATTGTTCAAGACACGATAAATTTAAGATAATGTTGCAATTCCTCCTATTCAGAAAATTGTTCATAATGACAAACTCTAGCACCTCAAATAACTAATTGCCATTCAGGAAATCCATTAAAGAGATGAAAAGTATATTGTTGAAATATTACATTGTAATTCTCAAGAACATATGGTTGACATTAGGATGATGGAAGTTCGACTTACATCAAATCATAAAAGCTCTACATCTCTAAAATAGATTAATGCATTAATTAAGAAAGTCTTTGAATGACACTTAAAATCTTTTCTCATTGCCATAAGGTTTGAAACTTATTGATTGTAAATAGTTTTTTATAATCAAAATGAATTCAGAAGGGTATTAAGAAAAGATTTAAAGCGTATCACTCAAAGACTTTATAAGGAAAAGAATGCATTAATTGTAAAGAGACTTTCTATTCAGTTTTCATGAAAGACTCTGTAAGGTTTGTAATGGCATTAGTAGAGCATTTCAATATCGTTAATGATATATTAAATTTCATTAAGTGATCACCTCGTTCGGTTTTGAGATGATGTTTGATGATGTTTTATATCTTAAGTTCTGTGAGAGCATGTAATTTCTATGATGTCTATGTGGTAATGTATGTTAAGTTCTGTGGGAGACAAGTTTAGTCTCATTGATTGCCCCAAGAATTTACTTTAGAAGATTCCCTATATCTCATCAATAGGGAGTCTAAAGTATGCTCGGTTTATATGCATTTGGTTATTGCATATATTACAGGTGTGTTGGGTAGATTGTTAAGTTCAGGAGTAGACCATTTGATAGCAGCCAAATGTGTCTTACAGTATTTATGGAGAACAAAAGGGTTACATGTTCAAGGATCAGTAGTCAAAAAGGTTTGAGATCATTTTGGTATACTGACTATGATCATTTATTGGATGCAAAGAATGTATGAAAATCTATGTTAGGCGCCATATACTAGAATAGATCTACATAGTCCCTTTTATATAGTCTCCTCTGACATGGCTTTAGATTTCATATCATATTATGTGACATCCAAATCATGAAATATATCCGCATATTTTGTCACTATGCTGCATATTAGGGATGGTATTAAAACACCACACAGTTTATTTAGTGACAATACAGTCTGCAGTTTTATATTCCAACAACAACAGAAACTCGACAAAGTTTAGATATTCAGAGATCAAGTTCCTAGATTGTTGATTAATAATTCGGAGTGTATAATTGTCTAATGAGCACATCAGAACAAACCGTGTAATTACGGATCCGTTATACTAAGGGAATGTCATCCAAAAGGTTTTATGAGCTTGCTACTCATATGGATGTCATTTCATTAAGAATATTCAGTTTTGTGGGAGTTTATTCTTTTGGATGCTTATATGATAGACAAAAATAAGTCTACAGCTTAAGCTTGAGGTTATTTTCTAATCAGAAATAAAGTTTTGGTTCAGTTCGGCTTCACTCCTATTTTGGTATATTTATGATCTCATTAAGATTAAGGAGGATCAGTTAGAAATAGACATGTTAGATCACATTACATGTAATTTTCATGCTACACATCCACTTCATAATCCATGTCATTCTTTTGTATTAGCACGGTGACCACTGATGGGTTGAGCTGCAATTGCTGCGGCGAAGATCTCTTTGATCCCTTGCTAATCTAATTGATGGACCGGATTGTTTTTGACTCATTAAAGAAATGACAGTAAGTTAAGATCTGATTCGGTTGTATGCACAATGAAATATAATTATAAAGTTTAGCATATATCCCAAGTGGGAGATTGTTGGAACTTATCCAACTTACCAACGTTGGGCTAATATGCGAATATAATTTTATATGTGCGACACTGTCATATTATAGTCCGTTGTATAAGTGATGTCATTTAATTAGGTGAGTGGGCTTAAATGAGTCAAGTAGGTCTTGAGCCTTTATATGTAGAGGCTATTGGACTTCAACTCGTTGATCGGCCGAGTTGGAAACCCTAGGGATAGCCTATATATGTGCGGTCATGATCCCCGGAGCACACGAACACGTTAGCCGTCTTTTCTACGCCCCGTCGCTAGGAGAGAAACCGGGAGAAAGCCAAAGGATTTCTCCAACGGTTGATTCGTGTTGTTTTGGAAGATCATCTGCTACGTTATCATCAGAATCTCTTTCAGACTATTAGCGATGGATTCAGGTACGCTTCCGCTAATCAGAGAAGGTAAAGATTTAAGGTTTCGCATGTTTTATATAGATCTGTGTTATTTGGTTTGTATACACATCTACATCTTTAGATCTTTAGTTTTTACAATATCAGCTTCAAGGCCTCGTGCAAATGTGGCTTATTGCATTCATGCTCTCGTAAAGCGTCTCGCAAAGACTCACAACTGGGCAGTATGTGTCACCGTGTCTATCATTAGTTTTATCCCCTCTTTTGAAACTTTGTGGGATATTTTATCTAAAATTTTCACCTCTTTTGAAACCTTGTGCTAATATATCTAAAATGCGTGCTAATCTGAATATGATGATTCAAAAGTTCATACATCTGGCCGACTGTGTCAATGACTAGCAATCTCATTGTCTATTGCTCCCTATAACACAAAATCCTTCAATGGGAATTATGAATCGGTACACTGAGATCATGATTCTCTTCCTTTTTCCCTGTCTGATGACCGTACCCTCTAAAGATAAAAATATCTTACAGCCACCAATATTCCATTTTCTCATTCCTATTTGAACTTTATTTATGAAGGAGCAGTTTAATGTAGTTACACAAATCAGCTTATTTGGTACTGTATACAAATCAGCATATTTTTTGGCATCATGTAATTGATTCTAGCTCATGATGCTCAAATCGTATATCAGCGTATACGGTACTGTGGAATAATAAATGGTAAGTAATCTGTAACTTGCAGAGGGAGCATTAATTAATGAAAAAAAATACGCAAAGACCGATGTTTCATATCAAATGTCATTTGAGACAAGAAACTTGATGTCATAGGCCACAACATACTCCAGGAAGGAACTTTTTTATGCGCGTCAAAGGTCTGAAAAGGTTCAATAAGTACTGCATGAGATATCCAACAAGTAATGATTAACAAACTGACTCACACTAGTAAATAATAATGGACGGCAGTCCTAAATATTGCTTTTAGAGTATTTCTGGACTGTTGCAAAATGGTTAGCATGCTATTCCGTTTTTAGCTAGGCTTCAAGTATTAAATATAAATGTTTTCACTTGGGATTTCTAAATTTGAACTTTGAAGTAGTGCATGTTTAAAGTGAATTGTTTGTATCTTTAACTTAAATACTGCTATCTGTAATATGCAATAACTTGGTTTGCATACCAGACTACTTGTGTGAGAAAAAAATTGATTCTTTTCTATTTCTTTAACAATGTTAGGATGGAACTTTTCTTGATATGCTTATCCAGCTAATTAGTATAACTTGTTTAATGAACTATGAAATCTAGTGTTGGTCTTGCCAATCTAATGTCAGTATATGTTGTGGCAATATCCGTCCTGTGTTAATATGCTTTGGTTTTCTGCCCTCACCCCATATGCAGGGGCGGAACTACATTGAACTTGCCCTGGGCAGCTGCCCAGGGCAAACAGATAAATTACATATTATTATCACACTTCTTGCGTAGCTCCTTATGGCGCAGTGGTTGAAACATTGTTGTCCCCAACCAGTGATACATGTTCGATTCCGTGTGAAAGCACATTTAATTTTGGCCAATACGTCCGTGCAGTTCTAAACAACTTGAGATCTGGGATCAAACCCTGTGAAGTCCTTTATTACACAGTGCGTTGTATTTCTATGATGTTACAATACGGATACTATTTTTTTAGCTATCATATTTTTAGATACTATAAATAAATAATTAAAGCATGTCAACGTTTAAATTTTTTTGTTTTAATATTAAAAAAAATATTCTTTACATCATTTTTATTTTCGCCCAGGGCAAAAAAAATTCCTGGTTACGCCACTGCCCATATGTCTTCATTCCCAATATCAAATTTCAAACTTCGCTGACCAACTTTGTTTCTTCAGGTCGCATTAAAAACATTAATTTTATACATCGTGCTTTGAGGGAGGTTGATCCTACGTTTCGTGAAGAACTCATAAATTATGGAAGAAGCAGAAGCTATATGCTTAACATGTCCAATTTTAAGGATGATTCATTTTGATCAAATAATAATAGGCGAAAGAAATGTCTGTCTGTTCATCACTCATGGTATTTTTTATGGTGTTCAGCATGTGACTATTCTGCATGGGTCCGCACAAATGCTTTATTTTTAGAAGAAAGGCTGGAGTGTTTCCGTGTGCTAAAGTATGACGTTGAAACAGATCCAGCGGTAAGCATCTTATTCTACGGTTTCATTCTTGTTTCTGGTTTAGATATCCTCGGATGAGTTGTCGGTGGCAATTAATCACGAGTTAACCACAAAAGAAGCCCCTTTACACTTTATGCTGCTTTCAATGTCTTTTCGTTTTTCCTGTTTGTGTGAGCATGCATGCATCTCTTTGTTTGTTATGAGCATGGTTTGAAATCTTAACCGATGCTGAAACATATTGCTCTATCATATTAGATTGCTAGCTTGCCGATGTGATCCACTCTGAAACTGACCAATACCACCAATGCTAACTAATAACACCAAATATAAGAAGAGCTTCAATGTTTGAGTTATTAAACTTTGAAACTCTATATTATTTCATAAAGTGTTCAAAATAAACCCGCTTAACTGTCAAATTAAAGGTTCAAAATGTTGGCCCGTTGCGGCCCGTTGATTGAGTAGGTTAAAAAATATATTATAGTTAATAGATAATAGAGATAATATATGGACAGATGAAACTTATTGAAGAAGAATATATGCATGCAACTCATTGATATGTTGAGCTAAGGCAACCAATATGTAAAGTTCGATAGGTATCACCTGATACTTCTAATAGAGCCAATACCGATAATATAAACTAACATCCGAAAACGAATCCGAAACCGAGATTTTGAACCTTGGTTATGTGCATGGTGTGGGTTTGTATGTTGTCATGTTGGATCGGGTGTAAGTTTGTTTGATAAAATCATGTTGGCATGGTCTCTCAACAACCCAACCATATCAAGGTTTTTTTAAATTTGTTTATCATCAATTTTTCTTTTAGATCCATATAGTGGACCAGAAAGTATTATCGACTAAAGGTGTAACATGTGCAGAGAACTCGAGATATTGACACTGCTGAATTGCTTGAACAGTTGCCTGCACTGCAACAACTTCTGTCTCGTCTACTTAACTGCCAGGTTAGCTCCCATTTGCACTCAGATCTCACCATCTCTAGTTGTATCAGTAGGAGTTGATACATTATGATACGGGATCAATAACTTTTGTGCAGCCAGAAGGTGCGGCGTCTTTTAATTTTGTAATTCAGCTGGCTCTTTCGATGGAACTTAAATAATTATCTTTTATTTATATGTTTTTGATAATTTAAAGTAATTGCTGGGAGCATTTGTGTTCCTAACTGTTTCATATTTTACCTTAATAGGTTGCTGGGGAGAGCGTAAAGATTTATAATGCAATTAGTGATGGTACAATAAATTTGGTTGACAAGGTATCATTATTAACTTCTTATCCAATTAAAAATTACTGGTCTTGAGATCTAATGCATAGCTGGTGTTGTTTTTCAGTTCTTTGAGATGAAACACCATGATGCTATTAGGGCGCTTGACATATATAGGAGATGAGGCGAACAGGTAATTTTCAAATTTCATATGTAGGCTCCGGTTCTTGTTCAACGATGACACGTAACATTTCATACTCTGTTTTTTGGATTAAAAATATTTCAACTATCTTGTATGTTTACTCAGTTTGGGCAGATTCAGGTAACTTCAAGCCATATAGACTTGGATCAATGCTTCTCTAACCAACAATTTGGATTCTTTACCATTGATACTTACATAAAATTCATTAATTTTCTAAGACAATATGTCAGTGGAGATTATCGAGGACTTGCATATATGTTTAGAATGGAAAGAAAACTAAATGGAATTATAAAATTGACAATTATAAGAGGTAACAAGGTATGGTTCCTATTATGGGCCAATAATTACTTGATGTACTTTTAGCTAGTTAGGATCATCTATCAGTACTGACAATAAGGAGAATTCTGTTTGCAGACTTGAATAATAGAATAGTTAATGGAGAGAGAATTCTGCAGTATTGTGTGAAATAACCATGCATGTGAATGTACATTCAACAAGTCGACTTTCTACCCAGTAATGGTCCATATGGAAGAATTCTGGGCTTTAAAAACATGTTGAAGAATGGTTGTAGCTAAAATGAGAACGTATGAATTTTAAGGCTTGCATAAGAGGATAGAAGAAGCTTCAGTTGGGAGCAAAGTCAGCAAGGGATCAGTTGCCTTTTACTCTCAGAAACCCCCATTTTGAGTAAAGTTTAGTGAGCTTTCCCACAAAAAAGCCCCAAAAGCACAGTGAGAAAAAAAAGGTCTGGGTGTTTTTTTCTAAATGGAGCATTGTTGAGGGGGGTTTCTTAAAATTTAGCATTTTAATGATGATATGAGACTTACTAGATGTACAGAGGAGATGGCAGTAATGAAGCCAAATGGAGGAAAAGGCAGTAATGTAGCAGGCCTCAAGGATAAAATCTTAATTGTGTTTGTTGATCTATTTCTGCGGTGACATCATTCAGACATTTCCCAGTTTCCTGTTAAGGATCTGAATACCAGAAGACAAGATTCTTGCTAAGTCATTTGATAATCATCCAATTGTCCCCAAAAAAGAGTAATACTAATTATAATTAATAATCTTGGTTTTTCTTGGCATAAGAAGGATCCCATATGATACTATTTGGGGTGGGGGTTTCAGAGGAAAACGATTCTTGAATTATCGGCTTCTGACTTTTTAGCATTCACCAGTTTGTTGTTTTACATTAATTATTTGCATGGAAAATACAGTTGTACGAGCATATGAATCTAACTAAGGGTAGCTGTTTCAGTATGAGTTTTAAGTCCATCACAGTTTGCATCCATCTCTAATTTGTGTTATAACCTATTGATTTTCAGGCTGAGAGATTGTCAGAATTTTATGAAGTGTGTAAGAGTATTGATATTGGGCGTGGAGAAAGATTCGTTAAGATAGAACAGGTACTGGTTGCTTACCATGGTTCCTCTATGTTTCCTCTTCTCATTCTTTGTCCAGGCATGAAGCATAAATATCAGATTAACTGTCTGACCGCTTGAATTATAATTAATATTACCGCAGCCTCCTGCATCATTCCTTGCAGCCATGGAGGAGTATGTGAAAGATGCTCCAAGAGTTTCAACCGTATGCAAAGATCAGGTCGGAAAACCCCTCTTTAAATTAGTTTCTTTGTTTGAAAAATCATGGCATGCTTTGTATATTAATTGCTGCATTTGTAGTGCCTTCTGTGGGTCTGTTCTTTGATATGTATCTATGTTAAGAAAAATAGACACATGTTGAAAAAATAGAACAAGTCTTAACAATCTTAATCTTGATATTCTAGGAACTAGTAATCTGATTTTGATGCGACTTTTGATTTAATAAAGCAATGAGATAGTCAACACTGATAAGCAACTGATGGGTTTCGGCTGTATACCCGAAGGCATGGCCGCACCCGAAACCCTCCCGCATAGCAGCGTGCGCACCCCTCTCCCTCTTGGGCCGGTTTAGGGTTTGAAAGGGTATTTTGGGTAATTGTTTAGGGGGGTGTTTATTCTTAAGCGAGGGCTTGCGAGGTGGGGTATGCTATTATTGATATTTGAGTGATGCCATAGATTAGACGAGTGCGGACGTCCTCTCATTGGCATCTTGGAAGGAGAATACAACTCTCTTGTATTCATTTATCTAGGTTTGTGACACTTTTCTCTATAAAAATTGCAACTTTGTTCTCGGACCTATCAATTTGGTATCAAAGCGCGTGACGATCCATGGCGGCGTCGACAACGAGATCGAAGGATAAATTCGACACTTTGGAGGAAAAATTCATGGGAGAAATTGAAGGGGTGAAGAAATCACACGAAGAGACGATGAAGACGATGAAGTCATTGGCGGATTCCATCAGTTTATTGGTGGCTAATCAATCAAGGCAAGGAGAACAATTGACGAAGCTCCTCTCCCAAGAATCGACGAGTCACCTCGATGGAAGAAACCCTAATTTGACATCAAAGGCGGCACCTTTGAAAAAGGGGAAGGAGAAAAAAGATGATTGGGATGCGGATCGGCCTTATGTGAAGAGGGATCATACGAAGGGGAAGATGGGGATCCATGGAAGGAAGACTACCGCGAAACCATAAGGCGAAGGGCGGAAGAAGCGAAAGGGGGAGACGGCGAACCTAGCCGTCGCCTCCCCCACGAGCGGCGAAGAACAGAGGAGCTCCCCACGGAGCCCCTGGAAGACGGCAGGGGGGTGGCGCACCCCCAGCACCGCCAGGGGTTGGCGAACACCCGACGGCCCCCGACGGCCCCTTCGCACCCCACTTCGGGCCCCGGGGGCCTTGAGAATTACCGCCAGGGCAGGACGGCCCTGGGGAGCCACCGCCAGGGCCCCGCGGCCCTGGTACAACCCTGCGGGGGCCCTGAGCGGCAGCTCCCAGGTCCCGCGGGCCAGTCGCACCCCTGTGGTGCCTTCGCCGGGTCACGGTGGCCTTTCGACGCCTCCGGCGAGCCGCGCGGGCGATCACAGCAGGTTGAGAGGGGTTTCCCGCCGTATTTGGAGGATCCGGCTTGCGATTTTGGTGGTGGATTTGACCCTGGGGAGAGTCATGAGTACTATGATGATGGATGAAGTTATGTGGCTGAATTCGGAGATAACGCGGGATGTGATGACTTTGATGGCAGGTGTGGGGGTTCTCAAGGAGACTATGGTGGCGGCAGAGGAGAGCCACCTCGGCAGTACGAGACCCAGGACGAGAGGCGACAACACTATCGTCAGCCTCGCCGTCCAGAGGGGAGGCCCGATTAGGACACTTTGGTGGGGATTGCAGGGTACGGAAGTTGGAGATGCCTCTGTTCAGGGGAGAGGATCCACATGCCTGACTGTTCACGACGGAGAGGTACTTTACAGCGCACCGCATGACAGATGCTTAGAAGTTGGAGGCAGCCGCTATTTGCATGAAGGGGAGAGCTCTGGGTTGGTACCAGTGGAAGGAGAGGAGGCAGCAGATTCGTGACTGGGAGGAGCTGAAGGACCTAATTCTGCAGAAGTTCAAGAATCCCCGTATGTGAAACCTTCACGAGCAGTTATACGCCCTCAGGTAGGATGGACCCGTAAGGAAGTACATTGAGAGGTTCGAGACCTTGGCGAGGAGAGTACACGGCGTCTCAGACGAGTCACTAGAGGGCACCTTCCTGAATGGGCTGAGGCCCAGTCTTCGAGCCGCAGTTAGACCTTACAAGCCCGGGGGCTTTCAGAGGTCATCGAGATGGCACAGTTGGTAGAGGACTCCCGGACAGAGGATATGCGAGTCAGGAGCAGCTACAGTGGCCAAATTCAGAGGTCATCGAGATGGCACAGTTGGTAGAGGACTCCTGGACAGAGGATAGGCGAGTCGGGAGTAGCTACAGTGGCCAGATACAGAACGGCACCTCGTCTGGAGCAGGCGGAGTGGTGGTCACCACTGGAGCAGGTGGAGTGGGGGTCACCACTGGGGCAGGACAGGCTAGCAGGGAGAAAGCGGGGGAGAGGAGTAGCGCCCCCAGCAGGAGGACAGTTCAGGAGGATGTCTGATGCAGAGATGAGGGAGAAGCGTCAGAAGGGCCTATGCTTTAGGTGTGACTAGAGGTTCACTCCAGGCCACCGGTGCGCGGGGCACAGTTACATGTGCTGCTACTGGAGGACGACGAGGGTGAGGAGGACGTCGAGGACGTGAGCACTGAGCAGGAGGAGGATCCCGAGGGCCATCAGCTGGACGTGGCAGAGGTGTCCCTTAACTCCGTGGTAGGGTTCACATCGAACCACACCATGAAGTTAAGGGGGGAGATCGGCGAGCAGGAGGTGACCGTGCTGATTGACAGTGGGACGACCTACAATTTCATCTCCAGGAGAGTGGTGGACCAGTAGGGACTGCAGCTGACCGATTGTAGGAGCTTCAGTGTGATGATGGGGACGTAGAAGGAGAGTAGTCGGGGAGTCTGCAGGGGGCGGTGCTGACCCTACAGGAGACACAGGTGATGGCAGACTTTTTACCTTTAGACTTGGGAAGCACAGATGTCATCATGGGCATGACATGGTTGCAGACGCTGGGAGAGATGACAGTGAACTGGAAACTTCTGTGGATGGAGTTCCAAGATGAGGGGAGAGCGGTCACATTACAGGGGGATCCCAACCTGTGCAGAGTGGTAGTGTCACTGAAGACCATGCAGAGGACCTTACAGACCGAGGGAGGATGATACTTGGTTGAGCTGTACCCCATGACAGAGGAAGGAGGCGCAGAGACCAGTGTGGAGCATCCCGTACCATGAGGGGTGCAACATATGTTGGTGCAGTTTGAGGAGATCTTTCAGGAGCCTCGGGGTCTGCCACCGCCAATGGACCATGAGCACGCCATAGTACTGCGGGAGGGTGCTTTCCCATCAGTGTTAGACCCTACCGATACCCCCAACACCAGAAGGATGAGATTGTGAGGATGGTAGCCGAGATGGTGGAGGCGGGAGTGATTTAGCCTAGCGTGAGCCTATTCTCCAGTCCCGTGCTCTTGGTGAAGAATGATGGGAGCTGGCGTTTCTATGTGGACTACCGAGCATTGAACAAGGAGACAGTGCCAGATAAGTTCCCCATACCGGTGATAGACGAGCTCCTGGACGAGTTACATGGGGCAGCCTGGTTCAGCAAGATAGATCTCAAGTCAGGCTACCATCAGATCAGGATGCGACGGGAGGATGTGCCCAAGACGGCGTTCAGGACACATGAGGGCCACTACGAGTTCCTCGTCATGCCGTTTGGCTTGACAAACGCACCAGCCACCTTCCAGTCCCTTATGAACAAGGTATTCCGTTAGTACCTGAGGCGATTTGTACTGGTGTTCTTTAATGATATATTGGTGTACAGTCGCACCTTGGAGGAGCACTTGTACCATCTGCAGGTTGTGTTTATGGAGTTGCAGTACCATCAGCTAGTGGCGAACAGAAAGATGTGCTTATTTGGGCAGCCACATGTGGAGTACCTAGAACACGTGGTGTCAGCAGATGAGGTCACAACAGACAGGGAAAAGATATCGGCGATGTTGGACTGGCCGCGGCCCACCACCCTCAGGGGGTTACGGGGGTTTCTAGGCGTGACAGGTTACTACCGCATGTTTGTGGAGGGATATAGGACGATCGCCTGGCCTTTGACAGAGTTACTTAAGAAGGATCAGTTCCACTGTTGGGGAGGAGGCCACCGCAACATTTGATGCCCTGAAGAAGGCCATGACGACCGTTCCAGGGTTGGCGTTACCAGACTTTTCTAGGTCCTTTGTGATAGAGGCAGATGCGTCAGGGCATGGGCTAGGAGCAGTGCTGATGCAGGATCAGCGGCCCATTGCATACTTCAGCCAAGTGTTGATAGCTAGAGCCTGAATGCGGTCGGTATACGAGAGAGAGCCGATGGCATAGTCTTGGCAATTCAGTGGAGGCCGTACTTGTTGGGGGCAGAGTATCCTTGTACGCACAGATCAGCGGAGCCTGAAGTACTTACTAGAGCAGCGGATGGTAGCAGAGGAGCATCAGAAGTGGCTGCGGAAGCTGATGGGGTACATGTTTGAGATCGAGTATCGACCGAGACTGAAGAACAAGACGGCTGATGCCCTATCACGGCGAGAGGATAAGGCAGAGTTGGCCGCACTAGCAGTGTCCGTACTTCAGGACTGGAGGCTGCTACAGCAGGAGGTCGAGCAGGATCCTGAGTTAGCAGGCATACGAGAGGCTCTTCGGCAGGGATCGACTGAGTTCTGGGATATTCTCTTCAGGATGGGCGGCTACTATATTGGGAGAGACTGGTGCTACCGAGGACATCCACATATCTACCGGCCATACTCCAGGAGTTTCACAGCAGTGCCGTAGGAGGACATTCTGGGGTCCTCAAGACCTATCAGAGACTGGCGATGGAGGTCTACTGGAAGAGGATGAAGAAGGAGGTGGTAAGGATGGTGGCAGAGTGTGACATATGCCAGCATCACAAGTACCAGGCGATGTCCCTAGGAGGACTACTACAGTCGTTGTCCTTGCCAGATCGAGTATGGGAGGACCTCTCCATGGACTTCATAGATGGGTTGCTGAAGTCGGGTGGATATACCGTCATATTTGTTGTGGTTGACCGCCTCAGCAAGTATGCGCACTTTGTTTTGCTTCGGCATCCTTACAACGCACTATCTGTGGTAGATGTATTTTTGAGGGAGGTCATTCGTCTGCATGGACCTCCAAAGTCTATAGTCTTGGACCGAGACAAGGTATTTCAGAGTAGATTCTGGCAGGAGCTTTTCAGTCTGCAGGGAGCGGTGTTGAAACGAAGCACGGCCTACCACACTCAGACCGATGGACAGATGGAGGTGGTCAATTTGAGTGTCGAGACTTACCTACGATGTTTTATTTCAGACAATCCCAAGGAGTGGGTGTGTTGGCTAGCATGGGCGGACTACTGGTACAATATGTCCTATCACACTGCAGCTCAGACAACACCGTTCATGATTCTTTATTGCAGGGATCCTTCTCAATTATTACACTATGGGCAGGACTCGACACCCGTTTCAGACGTGGAGCAGTATTTGGCGAAGAGGGATCAAATTTTGGAGGGACTGAAGCTTCATCTGGCTAGAGCTCAGCAGGTTATAAGGCGAGGACAGACTTACACCGCATCGATGTGTAGTTCGCAGTGGGAGACATGGTGTACTTAAAGCTGAGGCCCTACATGCAGCTATCTTTGGCTCATAGGCGGAATGAGAAGTTAGCGCCGCGTTATTTTGGTCCTTTCGAGGTTGAGGTGAGAGTGGGACCGATCGCGTACAGGCTGACATTACCCCCATGATCGGTTATCCACCCGGTGTTCCATGTTTCACAGCTTCGACAGGCGATAGGAGATCACACCCCTTCTCCCACCCTTCCGGATACATTGACAGCAGATATGGAGGTGCGGCTGGAACCAGAGGCACTGAAGGGGGTACGTAGAGGGCACACAGGAGAGCGTGAGGTCTTGCTGCAATGGAAGGGATTGCCCGATCACGAGAGCATGTGGGAGGCTATGGACGTAAACCTTGAGGATAAGGTGGCTCTTTGGAGGAGGGGAGTATTGATGGGTTTCGGGTGTAAACCTGAGGGCATGGCCGCACCCGAAACCCTCCCGCATAGCCGCGCGCGCATCCCTCTCCCTCTTGGGCCAGTTTAGCGTTTGAAAAGGTATTTTGGGTAATTGTTTAGGGGGGTGTTTATTCTTAAGCGAGGGCTAGCCGTCGCGAGGTGGGGTATGCTATTATTGATATTTGAGTGATTCCTTAGATTAGACGAGTGCGGACGTCCTCTCATTGGCGTCTTGGAAGGAGAATACACCTATCTTGTATTCATTTATCTAGGTTTGTGACACTTTTCTTTATAAAAATTGCAACTTTGTTCTCGGACCTATCAGCATCACTAGTAATATGCATGTCTAATCACTAGGAATTTTTCATTATATGTATGTGTGTGTAGAATAACGGGAAACACATGACATGTGGCTAAGCCAAAAAATTACAGCTTCCTCTAATTTTTTGGACTATACTGGAACCGTTCATTTTGTTCTTCATATTCTAAAACATCAAAAGATCAAATATTGGGTTAACCTAATGGGTTTTATCTGTTCATCCATCCATCCCAAAAAAGTTCAATATATGCGAAATTGTTAAATTTGTGACGAATGGATGTATAGCTAAAATCCTTGGGTTCACATGATAATTGTGTTATAGGGTTTTAGAATATGAAGATCAAATTGATGGTTCTGATCATCCGAAAAACCGAGGATGAACTTTTCGAGACGTATATATGGTTTAGCCACATACGTCATGCGGTTTACCCATGCATCAAATGGTGGTAAATTAATCGATTTTATAACTATTTTGGAAAATTGATTTTGCAATTACTTGATACATGTGTAAAACATATCCAAATCATTTAAAATTATATTTGTAAGTAATTTAGACATGTTAGATCACATCTAATTTTTTACATTAAACTTGCTTAATTTTAAAAATAACTTAGATGAATCTGCGTGTTTGGTCCATCCGAATAGAGCATAATCAATACACACATATATGGGAATAATTTGTATCTAATGACAATGCTGGGACTTTCTTAGGTTGTCAGACCTGAAAAATAAGAAATAAGGAATTGTTTTTAATGTTGTTGTACACATTGTAAAATCCCAAATATAGGTGAACTCTAGGATTATTTGATACTTGATCCATCCGTTACAAAAAGTTCTATTGTTATGAAACCATTGAATTTGCAATAGTTAGATTAAGGGTCAAATAACGTTGGATTCATTTGGTTTTTGGTATGGTAATAATTGATAATGTGTATAACACATCAATTTTTTTTAAAATTAATTAAAACTATTTATATATGCATCATCGTGGAAAATTCCCGTGTTGATAGCACATATGCATTATTCATATATATATATATATGCGAATTCTTTTTTGAACATGAAATTTAGTGCGTTAATAAAGGAAACTTTATACTACTTCCATTACAGATGGACAAATATTCCTATCAGTCGATCTATTCAACGTGGGAATCTGACCCGATATTAATGTAGGTATTTCGGTTTCCAGAGTGGGATCCACAGCTCAAATTAAAGTCATGAAGCAAGTAGCCGGCAAATTAAAATTGGAACTAGCTCAATTCACAGAGTTAGAGGCCTTTGTACAATTTTGTTAGGTATTGGTGTTTTAGACCAATATTGTTTTGATGATGATCACAACATTATGTTGTTGTTAACGACTCATGTTTTAGTCTCATGATTATCAAATGAAGAATATCATAATTTGGAGACTAATAGCTTGGTGTAAGGATGGACATCAAGAGTAGCATATCCAAAGCTTGGATCTTGATGAAGGAAAGTTCATCAAGAGGTGCCAAAGATTAGAAGATGATGGGGAGCATCAAGGCATCAAGTGCTTGAAGATTAGACTCTAAGGGAAGCAATGTAATCCATGTAATTTCATTTACTTGCTTTTCTCTTTTTGAGTCTAGGTTAATTGGAATGTCTTAATAGATGGTCTACTTATACATGCATATGCATATAACCATCTTAGTGAGCATTAGGATTATCATATAATCCAACCTAATAGATTCATCATACCAAATGACTCAATTGGAGTCTCTGGCTCTCCAACCGGCGATTGCTAAAGGAATGGCAGCTGATTGGTGATCACCAAGCGCCTGGTCGGCCTTCTTCAACCGACTGTTGTGCACAGCTCAAGTCAAATATTTCTTGACTCTTTCTTGAGCTTTTGGAGCAGGCGACCGAAGTTCATTTGACAGGTGTCTGTCTTTCATCAGGCGCCTGGATATTGTTCTTCAGTCGTCTGTGTGCCAAAGTGCATAACTTGCATTTTCTGGGCATCAATCCACTTTGTGTGACAGCCGACTGATTCAGAGTTTACAGTCGCCTGTCATTATTCAGGCGCCTGGACTTTGCTTGTTAGTCGTTTGAATGCACAAGTACGTAAGTTGCATTTTCTCAGCTCCAATCCATCCCATGTGACAGTCGCCTGACGAAGTCTTTATAGGTGTCTGCACATTGTACATGTGCCTATGTAGTCTTCTACAGTCGCCTGTCCTGGCTCAAATTATAGCCGTTGGGAATAATATAGCCGTTGATCAGTTAACTATCCATCCTTCTACAGTCACATGTCCATGCCGTAAAATCCCAGATTCTAGCCGTTGCATAATTCTGTTCTTGGCCTCTAGCTTGGGTTTTATGGGGTTTTAGTGGTTTCTTATAAATAGGAATGAGCTCAGTTCATTTAGGGTGTGTTTGGTTTGAAGGAAAATGATAGAAAGAAAAATGAAATGAAAAGCAAAAAAGAAAAAGAAAGAAAAGGAAATGGAAATGGGATTCTTTCTCATGTTTGGTTATCAAAGAAAATTGGGAAGAAAGTTAAAAGAAAAATATAGAAATTAATTTTATTAAGTTGCTCATTGAAAATGAATAAAAAATAATTTAACTTGTTACGATGTGAATTCAAATA
Source organism: Scilla litardierei (assembly GCA_030789695.1). Lineage (NCBI taxonomy): Eukaryota > Viridiplantae > Streptophyta > Magnoliopsida > Asparagales > Asparagaceae > Scilla > Scilla litardierei. Next base: position 64,616,994 of record CM061134.1, read on the forward strand.
ATTCTACCTTCATAACAATTCATGAATGAATGAAAATACGTTAAATAGTCGTAATTTATTTGGAAAATTAACGAATTGTTTGCGAGCTATTTGAAAATTTCGTGAATAATTTACGAACTTTTAAAAGATCGCGAATAATTTGCGAATTTTCTAATTTTCGCTAATTATTCGCTACCTTTTGAACAATTCACGCATGAATATATATTGAAGGTGTTTTTTTGAAAAACTCGTCAATTATTCGCGATTTATTTGAAAATTCGTGCATTTTTTGAACAATTCACCAATAGAAAGTTGGTAATAGTCATGATTTTTTAAAAATTCACGAATTATTCACGATTTTAATACAAAATTATGAATCGTGAATTTTTTATAACAACCTAAAAAATACAAATACATAAATGAGAGAAAAATTGACGAGGAAAAACTCAAAGAAAGAACTACAAATTCTATTTTCCTTCATTTTCCTTGGGCCAAGAAGATGAAAAACTCAAAGAAAAGTTTTAATATAAATTTTCCTTTGTTTTCCTTCATATTCCTTTTCATTTGTTTTTTCTTTTCAACCAAAACAATAGAAAATTGTTTTCATTCTAACTTTTCTTTCTTTTCTTTCTTTTCTTTCCTTTATGAGAGCTTGTTACTCTCTTTGTGAGAGTTTAACCCGTGTGTAGGGTTGGTTGAGTACTCTCTATGTTAGAGCAAGGATTTCTTGGTGTGAGAATCCAAATCCTCTGTGCGAGGTATCTCTGTGTGAGATTGTATTCACTACATTGTGTAGGATTATAGTAGATATTTGGGTGGCTGGACGTACCCAAGTTTGGGAAACCAGGGTAAACTCTTGTGTTTGCGTTTGCATTGATTGTGTAAATTATTCTCCTCTTACATTTATAATTCCGCATTTGCAAGTTTAATTTTTAATTACACAATTTATTGTCATTACTCTATTCACACCCCCTCTAGAGTGCTTGTTGTTAGTATTGCAATGTAGACGGTCCTTACACAATTCACTTATATGAATAATGTATATGTGCAATTAGCACGAGAAAATTTCTCGTGATGACGCACATATATACCATTTTGATTTTTTTGAAATTTTTTGTCGGATGTGGTTTATACATCTTGGATGATCATCATACCAAAAATTAAGTGAATCTGACGTTATTTAACCATTGATCTGATTGTTGCAAAAGAAGTAGTTTCAGAACAATAAAACTTTTTGTAACAAGTGGATTGGGTGTCAAATGCCCTTACGGTTTATCGATATTTGGGATTTTAAGATTTTAGAATGTGTACAACCCTAAACGAATTTTTTATAAAAAAACTCTAGTTAATGAGTTATGTGTCGTCAGTGTAAGAAACTTCATGCGCTGACAGCACGCGCCATACACACACATGCCCTTATGGTTTATCGATATACAGCACGCGTCAAATACACACATGCCATATACACATATACACACACATGCCATATACACACATGCCATATACAGCACGCCATATACACACATGCCATATACACACATGCCATATACAGCACGCGTCAAATGCCCTTACGGTTTATCGATATTTGGGATTTTAAGATTTTAGAATGTGCACAACCCCAAACGAATTTTTTATAAAAAAAACTCTAGTTAATGAGTTATGTATCGTCAGTGTAAGAAACTTCATGCGCTGACAGCACGCGCCATATACACACATATTTGGATATGTATACGAATATGTTTATTTATTATACACATGATAGATGGTTTTAAATGGATTTGTTAAATAGGGTAAAGAGATTAATAGAAAGACGATTAAGATATAATCTTAATGAATCAATGGATAGAATGCGAGGTTGTGAAAATTTTAAGGGAAAAATTCTAAAATTTTGGGGGCACCTAAATCGGGAGGGAACTTTTGAGGGAACTAAAATTTTAAATTTTGAGGGAAACTAAAAAACTTGGAGGAAACTAAATTTTAGGGGTACTAAGTTTTTAGAAAAATTAAATTCTTTAGGTAACTAAATTTTAATTTAAAATTTTGAAGGGAACTAAATCTAGAGGTAACTAAATTGTGAGGCATTAAATTTTAAGTTTTGGCGATACTAAATCTAGAGAGAACTAACTTTTAATGAGTTAAAATTTTTGGGAAACTAAATTTTAGTTTGAAAGTGGTTAAAATTTTTTGTTTGGGAAACTATTTCCTAGGTGACTGTAAGTTTTTTGGGAAGAAGAGATTTTGAATAGGTTGAAATATTTCAGGGGAATGTTTTGAATGCCAGTGACCTATGGTCACGTGTTATGGCTAGTATATATTTATATAAAAAATGAATATGTGCTGACAACATAGTAAATTTGATGCGCTGTCAACACGGTTTTATAACAAAATTTAGAATTTTTTAGGTTTTGTTCTACACATCATGGATGATCAACACACCAAGAACCAAGCTAATCTAACGCTATTTGACCCGCAATCTACTAGTTGCAAATTCAACGGTTTCGAAAGAATAGAACTTTTTGTAACGAGTGGATCAAGGGTCAAATATCCCAAGAGTTCATCCATATTTGGGGTTTTAGAATGCGTACAACTTTTAAAAAATTCAAAAAGGTGAATGGAGAGCCGTAAGCTGTCATCGAATGAAATTTCATGTGCTGACAGCAAATATCCATAACCTTCGTATATATAATTATATATATATATATATGGATTTAATGTAGAAAAGCTGCCACCCGATCCAATGGATCAGATGGCAAGACACAAAAAAGGTGGAGAGTACAAGCCCCCACATGGGCTTATACTCGTTGGGGGCCCACCCCTTTGTGTCTTGCACCTGATCCTTTGGATCAGGTACCACCTGTTCTACATTAATCCCAATATATATATATATATATATATATATATATATATATATATATATATATATATAGGGGCGTGGTCGGCTGCGAACGGTGCCTTTATATATATATATATTTTTATTTTTAAAAATTTTTTTGTTTCAAAAAATTTTTTTTCACACTTTAATCCATACATATATACACCCCAGAAAAAATAATGGGTGAAGCCTAGGTGGATTTGACCCTCGATCAAGCCGTTACAAATTTAACGGTTTCAGAACAATAGAACATTTTGTACCGATCCGATCAAGGGGAAAATAGGGGGGGTTGTCTTGATTTTTGATATGAAAGTGTATTAACATGTTTAGAACACATTCAACGGTTTGTATCTATGAAAAAAATCAAAGAGAGGAAGTTCCTACGGAGTTCTCACGGGGGAAAGTTCTCATTTGAACATTCCCATATATATATATATATATATATATATATATATATATATATATATATATATATATATATATATATATATATATATATATATGGGTCCAATGGGCGTCGGGTGGCCTAGGAGGGGATTTCCTCCTTGGTCCACCACAGGCCACCCCCTAACACAATTGTTTTTTGAAATTTTTTCCTATATTATCTACACCTCATGGATGATCACTACACCAACAATCAAGTGATTGCAACACTTTTTTCCCATCGATCCATCCGCTACAAAAAGTTCTATACAATTCTGGCGTTAATTTTTGCAATGGATGGATCCATGTGAAAAAAGTGTTGGGATCACTTGATTTTTGGTGTGGTGTCATCCATGAGGTGTAGATCATATTGGAAAAAAAATTTAAAAAACTTGTGGGAGGGGGTTAGCCGGTAGTGGACCAAGGAGGAAATCCCCTCAATGGCTACATGAGACCCATTTTTACACACACATATAGAATAATAGGTATCATATGACATGTGCGGCATCTCCTCATAACCAAGGCACAAAAAGTGGGGTGGTACAATCCCACATGGGCTTGTACTTGTTGTACCACCCCATTTGTGTGTGTTTGTGTGTGTCTGGTGTGTGTCTGTGCGTGTGTATATCGCACGAAATTTCATACTCTGGCAGCTCACGGCTCCCACTCCCCTTTTTTGAATCTCTTACAAAGTTATTATACACATTCTAAAACCCCAAATATGCATGAACCCTAGGGGTATTTGACCCTCGAGCCACCCTTTATAAAAAGTTCTATTCTTATGAAACCATCGAATTTGCAACGGGTAAATCGATGGTCAAACAGTGTTGCATTCATTTGATTTTTGGTGTGATGATCATCTATGATGTGTAGATCAAAACAAAAAAGATTCCAAAAAATATTTTTATATAACTGGTAGCATGGGAAATTTCCTACGCTAAGCACATATTCTTTTTTCTGTATATATACACACACACTATTAATAACATGTTCATAGAGTGCACATGCATCAAAAAAAAACCCCTCACAGGATGCGTGACCCACGCCCAGGAGGAAATGAGAGAGAAAAGAGAGAATGTGTGTATTGTCTTGGGGGATGGGATTTTTATCAAAAAAACCCCTCACATGATGCGTAACCCACGCCCAGGAGGAAATGAGAGAGAAGAGTGGGTGTGAGTAAGTGTATTGTCTTGGGGGATGGGATTTTCGAGTGAGGTGGGTGGTGGGCCATACATGGTGAGGTGGAAATGAGGTGACACTCCACTGCCACGTTTGTGGTAGTCAACAACCCCCGTGGGGGATTGACCTCTTGTATAAAGGATAGTAATGGACATCACCAATCTTCTAGACTGATTATTAAGCCTTTGATGCAATTTATCTTTTGCTTGATTTTCTACTATATTTCTTGTTAAACACCGTAAATGTGTAATAAACCAACTGCTACATGTGGCATTTCGAGGGGCATACCAATCTTATGCCGAGCATTTTCTCAAAACCGTTCAATGTTTTGAATAGTTTAAGTTTTCTACACAAACAATAAATAATTTTTTTTCGAAACAAACTATTTTGTGCATCCTTGCCTAGCGGGAGGGGTTTTAGATTTTATTCACACGTTCTTGGTTTAACTCTTCATTCTAGATTTTTCTCCCATTTTTTTCTTCTCGTCTTTTAGAATGAAATAAAGATTTAAATAATAAAATATATGGAACAATTAACAAATCAAACTACAATTTTAATCAAAAATTAACCACATCACATAGAATAATAATAATTGGCTAAAAAATCTTAGTTTATCATCACTGCTACTCACTACTGTTGCTCCTATGAATAAAAAATCATAGCCTGACAAATTTTGGAAAAAAAGCCAAATATTAAAAATAATTCTAAAATCGACCGTATGGAAAAATAATTGTAGAAACCGACCAACTTTCGCCACATAAGCGACCAGGATGTGACTGGGTGTTGACGGGGCGAGGTTTGATTTGATCAAGGTTACCAACCTCGATCAAAGTGCAGATGCTTCAAACCATCATGTGATTTTGCTTGTCTTGTGATAAAAAATTGAGTTAACTGGATATCAGGACGTTTGGACTAGTGGTGTGATTCTTGATTGGGGTTTCAAAGGTCCCGAGATTGATTCTCGGAATGCCACTTTTTGAAAAAATTTCATCTTAAAACCAACAAAATTTGTAAAATTTGTATACTTCACCCCATGTTACATTTCATTTATTTAAATAATCTGCATTAATTTTGGTTTGCACATGCACCTATAAATAACCAAAATGCTTTTTTGAACTTCATTATCATGTGCATCAAACTTCATTAAATAATCTGCATTAATTTTGTTTTGAACATGCACCTATAAAATCCAAAAAATTTGTAAAATTTGTATACTTAACCCCATGCTACATTTCATTTATTGAAATAATCTGCGTTAATTTTGGTTTGAACATGCACCTATAAATACCCAAAACGCTTTTTTTGAACTTCATTATCATGTGCATCAAACTTCATTAAATAATCTGCATTAATTTTGTTTTGAACATGCACCTATAAAATCCAAAATGCTTTTTTAAACTTTATTATTATGTGCATAAAAACCCAAAAAGATATTTTTGGTGGTTTTGATATTATTGGTACGATAACAAAATATTGAACATATACATTGCTATCACCGTAATATACTGTATTTATTACTCATTTCTTACATAATTGATAAAATTTGTAAACTTCACCCCATGTTACATCACATTTATTTCAATAATCTGCGTTAAGTTTGTTTTGAACATGCACCTATAAAAACCCAAAAAGGTTTCTTTTAAACTTCATTATTATAAGCACCAAACTTCATTAAAAAAATCTGCATTAATTTTGTTTTGAACATGCACATATAAAAGCCCAAAGAGCTTTTTAAAACTTCATTATTATGTGCATAAAATCCCAAAAAGATAATTTTGATATTTATGGGGTGTGATATTTTTGATATTATTGGTTTGGTAACAAAATATTGAACAACATATAGCTCACCATTATCGTTAATATACTGTATTTATTACTCATTTCTTACATAACCAAACCATGATGATGATATGTCGGAGTTATTAATTTTTAGTTTTTATTTTTTATCCAAATTTTACAAAAAGAGGCATTCCTAGAATCAATATCGAGACCTCTGAAACCCCTACCAAGAATCACACCACTAGTTCAAACGTCCTGATGTCCAATTAACTCATTTTTTTAACCCAAGAAAAGTAAAATCGCATGATGACATGGTGATATGAAGTGTCTGCACTTTGGCCGGGGTTATCAACTCTGCCCATTTGAAAATTCATCGGTGAGTCCAATTTTGGTTGGGGTTGGCAACCCGGCCAAATCGAACTTTGCCCCATTAGCACCCAGTCACCACATGGTCACTGACATTGGCCGAAGTTGGTTGGTTTCTGCAATTATTTTTTAATATGGTCGATTTTACCATTATTTTTAATTTTTTGCTTTTTTCCAAAATTTGTACAATTAATTTAAACTTTCCATCCCGCACTGTTGTTATCATTGATAGCATTAGTTATTTGTTTAAACATGAGCGTGTTTGATTTTTTTTTTTCATTCTCTACGTGTAATAACTCCACAAATCTCATAATTTCTTTATCAAATGTATGTCAATACCTATTTGAGGAAACTTGCTATTTACAATTTAGAGTTTAATTTTTAGTCAAAATTTATAATTAAAAATAATTAATTCAACCATTGCCTACTTTGAAATTTTTTTCCATCCGGGCGTTTCCATTGTGTTTAGCTTATGTAAGCATGTGTCGAATCTTTCCTCAGTAATTATACTATTAGAGGAGGGTTCTGTTATGTCCTTGCTGCTAGATGGTGTATATAATTCACTCAATCCTTACAAGAATATGAGTTGTTGGTGGTTGCTGTAGAGACTTGGATGAGACCACCACCCCTGTTTGTATTCAATCATGTATACATGTAACGAGTATTGGGTAATGAGAATAAAAATGAAAACATTATGTGATACCCATGCTTCAGTTTATAAGAAGGGGCACAACCAGTGAGGGAGTGTTGGAGGATAAATATAATAACCATCCTCACTGCAACTTTGTAGTTTTGATGTGGTATCCGGGACTTCAAGCCTTCACATCATGTTAGAATTATCTGATAAATGAATGTTTATGGATGTTATACACATTGCTGACATTGAGAAAATCTTTCCATCACGGAATGTTTGACTTTCTTCTCCTGAAGCATTGTGATTTTCAATTAAGCAGATGAGGGCTTCGTCAAGTGCATATTTAAAATCACCCAAAAGGAAATTTAGTTTCTCACCATGGTTTACTTTTGTGGTGAACGATATGTGAGATTTCAAATAGAAATGTGACACTTCTAACTACCATGTTTCGTCTTAATTAAAAAGAAATTCAAATTATGTGTTGCATCACTTTATTATATAGGCCACTGCATGATTTATGCATACATAACAATTAGTTTTCCCGTGTGAATTTCAATTTCTATCTTAATATGTGCATCCATAGGCAGCACAACAAAAATGTAGAAAAAAATAATAATATATGCATGGATCTCATTTGTCTGGTTATATTCTAGCTGCTTACTTAAAATACTTATATTTAATCAGGTGAAGGAAGAGAAAGAGAAGGAAGATCCAAAGGCTGTGCTCGCTATAGAGTATAAGAAAACTCCTGAAGAAGAGAACGAATCGCCTAGGCCTCCCCCACCCCCTGAACCAGTAAAGGAGGAAGCCCCGTTGTCTCAGGAAACCGATTTGCTGGTAATGTTTTCAGTTCCGGTTACAGTTATGCTACCGTATATTAAACAACACTTGTATTTCCTGAATCCTTTACTTAATCTGTCAGGGATTACATGAAACCAGTCCGGATGCATTTGAATTAGAAAATAAAAATGCGTTGGCACTTGCCATCGTTCCAGTTGGTAAATTACTTCCTTGTGTGCCTTTATATGTAATATATCAGTATATTACTGCAAAAAGAATGATCCCAACTTCTCTTTGTTTTAATCATTGCAGACAATGCATCGACAAATGATCCCTCTGCCAATTTTTCCGAGAATGGCACTACAGGATGGGAATTGGCGCTTGTAACAGCTCCAAGCTCAAATGAAACTGCTGCTGCATCGAGTAAACTGGTAAAGAGAGATTTTACCTTCTATCTTGTTAAATTGGCAATGCAAGTGACCATCCTTTTAAGCTCAGTTTGAAATTTCGGTTTTAGTATTACTGATGAAATTTGATTATGTTATTATTTTGGTAATTTTTGCTGTTAATGTTTTAGTACGAATTGATATTTGGAGGAAAGCCGCCAAATAACCGATTGTCTTGCCTGACTGAACGAGAGTTTAGCCAATAGTATGTATACTCAAATCACCAAAACTTTGAAAGACTACCGATTGGGAAAAAAAAAGCTTTATTAATGGAACAAGGACAACATTGAAATGCATTGATCTAAATAGATTAATCTGTACAATTTTATAAAGCAAAAAAGGGGGGAAAAAAATTTACAAGCAGCCTGTTGACAGAGAATTCTTCATACAACTTTCAAAAAACCATGGACGTTGCCGGTGTGGACCATTGATCGCCCCAACGGAAAAGCAGAATCGCTCGTGCTCAATACGCAGGAGTGTGCTCTGGCAAACAGCACATTGGAGGGGTCGACTGAATGTATTCAGGTGAGTAGGTATGAAACGTCTGGGGTGGGGGTTGATGGGGTGTATTGAGGTGAGCAGAGTGGGGACGATGGGGTATATTCGGGCATTGAAGAGGTGTATACAGGGGATGAAGGGGTTTATTCCGGTGAGTAGACAGGGAATGGTGTGTATTTTGGTACGTATTCCGATAGGTATCCCGGTGACAGAGGGGTGTATTCCGGTGAGTAGACGGGGGATGAAGGGGTGTATTCCGGGGAGTAGACAGGGAATGGTGCGTATTTTGCTAAGTATTCCGATAGGTATCCCGGTGACAGAGGGGTGTATTCCGGTGAGTAGACAGGGGATGAAGGGGTGTATTCCGGTGAGTAGACAGGGAATGGTGCGTATTTTGCTAAGTATTCCGATAGGTATCCCGGTGACAGAGGGGTGTATTCCGGTGAGTAGACATTGGTTGAAGGGGTGTAGTCCGGTGAGTAGACAGGGAATGGTGTGTATCTTGGTAAGTATTCTGATAGGTATCCCGGTAACAGAGGGGTGTATTCCGGTGAGTAGACAGGGGATGAAGGGGTGTATTCAGGTGAGTAGACAGGAGATGAAGGTGTGTATTCAGGTAAGTATTCCGATGGGTATCCCGGTGACAGAGGGGTGTATTCCGGCGAGTAAACAGGAGTTGAAGGGGTGTACAGAGGTGAGTCGACAGGAGACGATGATAAGAGGAAAGAAGGACTTGGATGAGTACAAGAACAGAATCTTGGAGTGGTTGATGGGGTGTATTGAGGTGGGTATAGTGGGTATGATGGGGTATATTCGGGTGTCGATTGCCAGTGCGAATACGGGTATGAAGAGGATGATGGTGTGTATTCCGGCGAGCCGACATGGGATGATGGGATGTATTCGGGTGAGTAGGGCGAGGCTGGGGATGAGGAGGTGTATTCTGGACAGCCAACATGGGACGAAGGGGTGTATTCCGGTGAGGATTCCGGTGACAAAGGGGTGTATTCCGGTGAGCAAAGACGAGTGCAAGAACAGGCTGATGGAGGGATGTAGTACCTTTCTGATGGTGATGATGGCCGATGTTCTGGGGTAGAAACTTGGAGAGCAGACGTCGACCAAGGCGTTGATGTTGGCGATGGGTGGTCGTGGCCACATTGCTCATGTTCTTCTTTCGCTGCAGGTGGCACGTAGGGCCTCTTCTTGATCGGCAAAGCTGCAAGTCCGGCGAAGTTTGATTTGTGAGCCACCCGCTTCATCGGCAACGATGGAGGTCCAAAGAAATTAGATTTCACGGCAACCTTCGTTGGACCCCATCGATTGCGCCGCGCACCCATCGTTATCTTTGCCATGTCCTGATTAGCAGAGATGAGTAGAAAATGATGAAGAGAATTTTAGGGTTGGAAAGCAGACCGAGAGAGAGCGCGCGAGGTTTAGAATTATGTCATGAGAAAGGGTTTATGGGGTATTTATATTGGGCCTTCTTGCCCTAATTTGGTTTCCTTGCCTATTCCGTTTCGGATTTGTTTAGGGCATTGCAGAATCCAACGGGGTATTAATAATTGCATTATTTTAAAAAAAGTATGGTCATAAATGTTCTCAACTTTTAAGCGTATATATGGATAGATTATTAAAATAATATGTAAGAGGCATACACGAGTTAGTTTTATGAATCTTTTCTGTTTTATTGCACATGCCAAGAAATGCATTATGAACGTAACACACTGATATATGCAGGCCGGTGGGTTGGACAAGCTAACATTAGACCGTCTATACGATGACGCAATCCGACGGGCAAACCAGACAGCAAGCTACAACCCATGGGAGACTCTGGCACCAATGGCTGGCTACAACCCATGTTCATGACCGCCGACCCGTTCCATTCCTCGCAAGTGGTCGCCGCACCTCACTCTGTTCAGAGGGCAGCGATGGCTCAGCAGCAGCAGGCGTTCATGCAGCAGCTGCAGATGATGATGATGGGCGCCGCGCAGCAGCAGCCGGCCGTGATCCTGTTTGGAAGCCCGTTCGTGGCGACCGCCGCTGTCCATCCGTACGGCCTGGCCGTGGGCATGGGCATTCCTGTTCAAGCATCGAATACGTATACAGGGCTCATATAGAAGAAGTATTGTACAATTGGTGAAGAGAGAGGGAGGGGGTGTACTGATTGAAGGCGGGTTGTGTTCATTCTTGATTGGGGTTGTATTTTGTATAACCTGGTGATGTTAGGAAAAAAAGGGAAATTTATTTGTTGGTTGCTAGGGGAAGACACTGAGAGTTGATTATTTTTGTGAATGGATTCCTAATAATAATGTGATTGGATTGGGTTAATTTATGGGGACTTCTTTATGGCAACCTGCATAATTGAATTACATGGGGAAGCTTGCCTCTGGTTTTTGAGTGGTGTGAATCCTGGAAGGGTACAAAAAGAGCGCCCCAAGCAGACATCTTGACTGTGAATAAAATTCATCATCTTTTGTCCTTCGCGTGCTCCATTTTGTCAATATTTAATGTGAAGGCGTGAATGGATGAGATATGAAGTCGATCTATGTCAATGCATAAAATACAATGTTTTAATATATTTTTATTTTTATTTTTTGAATTTTTCGACAGGATTCTTATACAGATTTTAAAATTATAAAAACCATAGAACTCTAAATAATATTAGGTGAACTTAATGCATTTTACTCTAATCGATCCGCTCATTTGAAAAAGATATATTGTTTTGATACCGTTGAATTTGTAACTGTTGGTTGTGAGGTTTCAGAGACTCGTGTGGAAAAACTAAGCATGTAAGAAAACGAACAATCATATAAGATCAAGAAGAACATCAATATATATGTGATTCGGTCAACCAATTTTAACCTGTATTCATGTGTCACCGATAAAGAAATTTACTATGTGTATGGAACACAAGTTTACAAGAAGCATGTCTAATCTCTCCCCTTTCCCACATGTACATACCCGATCTCTATTGCATGGCTTTCAAAGCTAACAAAGCCATAGTCTAACAAAACCACCACTCATCTAAAATGAGAGAGAGAGAGAGAGAGAGATATATATATATATATTGTGATACAAGAAATCTGTATCCTAATATAACTTGTATACAAGGAAAAATATCATACTACAACTATTATTTAATTGTAGCATAAACTATATATAACCGAAGTCCTAAGCCCAATAGAACTTCTATCCTGAATCTAATTCCTTTACCAAAAAGGAATCCTAAGCTGGATCCAACTCTCGAATCCAATACAGTTTTTGTTAAGTCTGTTAGTTTGTCATTTGTGGCACAATGGTTCATGTGGAATGTTGAACAATATGTCATATGACATGTTGAACTTATTGTTCAACATTTGTGACCGTCACACAATGAGTGTTTATGAAATGTTGAACATTGTTCATATGAAATGTTGAACTTATTGTTCAAACATTTGAGATCTGTCTCTGCGGATATCGTATGTAGCTGTTTGAATTGTGGCTATTGAAGATAAGACCTCATCGTGATAGAATTGTGGTTATTGAAGATAAGAAGTCATCGTGTTTGTTGATCAGAAACAGATCTTCTTCTACAGTGCGGGTTTGGTGATATTCATGGTTATATTTGTTGAAGCTGTTGAAGAATGGTTAAGGATATTTCCTTGGTTTCAGTTCTGTTTGTCGGCTGAGATCTCTATATTAATCGCTTTACCTCGCCTAGCTGCGCTGAGTGTTTTTCTGCCAATCTTCAGTGATTCTACCGGAGAAATTGTTATTAACAACTTAACTACTTCGAAGGGTGAGCGAAGTGAAGTTGGAAGTTGGATTGGTGGGTGATGATTGCTTTTGAAAGATCTGTTTGTGCAAAAGTGATACCAAGCTCCGGGAGGAGGCTGACGACTACTGAGGTAGGGGATCAAGGGAGTTGATCTTGGTCAGTATTGCAAGGGGATCTTGCATGCAAGGGGAGCTTGCGCAAATTACTCCGCGGGGTTGATTGGGATCAACCCTTGTGGTTTGCATTGAGGGGGAGTTTGTTTCCCCTAGTATCAAACAATATTGGTGATTGTAATTATCATTATTTTAGTGGAGTAATTTGAATTTCTGGGCGAGGCCCCACAAATGTAGGTGTGCGCACCGAACTGCGTTACCAATGCCCTTGTGTCGTGCTGTGTTGATTATTATTCCTATGTGTTTGCTATTTTAGCCTGCGTACTAAATTTCAATTGGTATCAGAGCAGGTCATCCGCATTCTTTGTTTGTCAAAGGGGGTGTGATTCTGCTGATTGAGTACGTCAACCATGATCACGAAGGAAGGAGCTTCTGTGACTCGGCCTCCGCTGCTTACTGGCACTAACTATACGTATTAGAAGTCTCGGATGCGTGCATTTATCAAGTCTCTAGATGAGAAGGCTTGGGTGGCTACTATTGAAGGCTGGACTCCTACTGTAGATGACAAGAAGGGAAATGAATCTCTCAAGCCAGCCCAAGACTGGAGTCTCGAGGAAGAAAGTGCGGCACTGGGAAATTCGAAGGCTGTGAATGCAATTTTCACTGCTGTAGATGAAGAACAGTTCAAATTAATCTCTACATGCGAGATTGCAAAGGAAGCATGGGATATTCTCCAAAATATTCATGAAGGGACAAGCACTGTAAGATCATCTAAACTTCAAATTCTGGCTTCTCAATTTGAAAATCTTAGGATGAACGATGATGAATCAGTGGCTGAATTTCAATAGAAGATTACGTGATATAGCTAATCAGGCTTTTCAATTGGGAAAGAAGTACTCCCAAAAGAAATTAGTGGAGAAAACTCTGAGGTCTCTACCTGAAAAATTTTCGGCTAAAATTACTGCTATCGAAGGAGTAAGGAATACATCCAATATGAGATTGGATGAATTGATGGGGTCTCTTCAAACCTTTGAGATGAATTTGAAGCATAATAAAAGGGATAAAGGAGTGGCACTAAAGGTGGAAGTTACAGAAGTTTCACATGAAGGGAATGACACTGAGCTTGAAGACGACATAGCCTTGTTAACTAAAAACTTCAGTAAAATGATGAGGAAGATAGGAAGTAGGGGACAGAACTTCAGAAATGTCAACAAGGAAGCACAATCTAATTTCTCTCTTGCATGTAGAGGTAACAGCCGTCTTATACAGAAGTATGAACCTAATAGTAGAGGCAAGGGAATTCAGTGCAGAGAGTGTGAAGGATTTGGACATATACAAGCAGAATGTGCGAACACTATCAAGAAACAAAAAGGAAAATCACTGGCAAGTTCCTGGAGTGGTGAAGAGTCCGAAGGGAGTGCTGGAGACGAGGATATTGTCAGCAATTATGTTGCTTTTACGGCCATTCTGAATGATCAGCATAATGGTGGCATTACTAGCAATGTTGGACCAAGTGTTGACACAACTCGCACCATGTTGGGGGATAAATGTAAGAATGTCAAGAAGAATGTTACAACATATAGTACAACATCGGACAATGAATTTACTTCAGATGCGGGTGAGGATGAGGAAGTTGACGAAGTTGATATTCGATCTGTATATCAAACTATGTTCACAAATTGGTTGAAGATTTGTGAGATCAATAAGTCCTTGAAGAAAGAAAATGTTAGACTGAAATGAGAAAAGGAAGAGGTTATAGCTCAACTATCAGAGATCAAGCAAGATTTCAGAAATCTAGAAGGACAACTCAGGAGAACACTGCTTAGAGCCGAGAAGGGAGAGAGCATTCTTAACAAATGGAACTCCGGAAAGACTAAGCTTGATGACATTCTAAGCATGGGAAAAGTATCCGGAGATCGTACAGGCGTAGGTTTCAATAGAGGAGGCTATCTTCAGTTAACCAAGGAAGTACATGGTCGGACTGTTAAGGGTCAGAACAAGAATAGACACTTCAAGCAAGGTAGTCAAAAGGATGAACAAAAAGGCACGGCATCCAAGCACGGTGGTCAGAAGGGTGAACATGAAAAGAGTGCTACACTCAGGCACTCTGTGTGTAATTACTGTCAATGCAAAGGTCATACTGAAAATAGGTGCTTCAGTCGTATGAGACACCAACGTGAAGGAAGAGACACAAGACATCCGGGGAAAAGACTCATAAAGAAATGGGTAAGGAAGTCGGAAATTCATAGTCTAGTTGCCTACACCTCCGTGGTTGCTTTCTCGGAAAATATGTGGTATTTCGACAGGAGGTGTTCCTGACATATGACAGGAAATCGAAGTCTTCTCTCAGAATACACTACAGGCAATAAAGGACATGTTACATTTGGTGATGGTCAAAGAAGCAAAGTCATTGGGAAGGGAGAGCTGAAGATGACTGGATCTGTTACTCTGAAGGATGACATGCATGTTCAAGACTTAAAGGCAAACCTGATTAGTATAAGTCAATTATGTGATCAAGGATTGTTTGTTCAGTTCACTAAGGACGAGTGTGTAGTCCTGAATGAAGCAGGGATTAACATTCTAACTGGGAAACGATCGGCCGACAACTGCTATTTACTTCAAGAAGTTGACAGCTGTCTCACTGCTAGTGTTGAAGTCTCCGAACAGTGGCATCAAAAACTAGGGCACGTCAATTACAAAATTTTGATGGAAATTACCAGAGTTGGAGCCGTTCGAGAGATACCTATCATATCCAAGAAAATAGAAGGTGTTTGCGGACCCTGTCAGCTGGGAAAACAGAAGAGAACAAGTCATAAACAACTTCAGACCATCACCACTTCTAAGAACATGGAGCTGCTTCACATGGACCTGATCGGACCTACAACGGAAGTCAGTGTGGGAGGTAAGAAGTACATTTATGTTTGTGTTGATGACTTCTCTCGTTTTACTTGGGTAGATTTTCTCAAAGAAAAATCAGATGCCTTCAATGCTTTCAAGAAGCTATGCACCCGCCTTCAGGCGGAGAAAGGAGTCATTATTGGAAAGATTATCAGAATTCGCAGTGACCATGGTAAGGAGTTTGAAAATCATTTGTTTGCTGATTTCTGTGAAGCAGAGGGAATACGACATGAGTTTTCTGCACCTAAGACTCCTCAACAGAATGGAATTGTTGAGAGGAAGAAACACACTCTACAGGAAATGGCACGTGTGATGTTGAATGCCAGGAAAGTCAGTACTAAATGGTGGGCAGAAGTGATTAACACTGCTTGCTACACCATAAATAGAGTGTATCTGACCCAGAACGGAGAAAACTCCATACGAGATCTGGAAAGGTAAAAAACCCAATGTTTCTTACTTTCATGTATTCGGAAGCAAGTGTTACATTTTGCAGGATCGAACTTCTAAAGGAAAGTTCGACGCCAAGAGTGATATAGGGACATTTCTCGGATACTCAAATACCAGTCGTGCCTTCAGGGTACTGAATCATCGCACTGATGTTTTGATGGAGTCTATCAATGTTGTTGTAGATGACTTCGAGCAGGGTGAAGCTGTTATAAATGGATGGTCTGTTTCTCAAGGAGAGAGTAATGAAGAGGATGAAAATGTTGAACAAAATGTTACGACATTTGATTCAACACAAGTGAATACTGGTCAGAATGGTACTGCTCAAGGAACAGAATCCGTTGAGGAATCGCAATCAGATGGAAATGAAGCACATTCCTCAAGGGGGATTACAAAAGTTATACGAAATCATCCTCCTGAACTTGTCATTGGGAATGTTGAAGATGGTCTTCGCACTTGAGGTACTAGTCAGGTTAATTATCGTGATCTTGCTGGATATGTTTGTTTTTATCAAGTGTTGAGCCTAAGAATGTTAAGGAAGCATTACTCGATGACTTCTGGGTGTTGGCTATGCAAGAGGAGCTGAATCAATTTCATCATAATGACGTCTGGAGCCTTGTTGAGAGACCAAAAGGGATGAATGTCATTGGAACTAAGTGGATTTTCAAGAATAAAACGGATGAGAAAGGGAATGTCATACGCAACAAAGCTCGTTTGGTAGCTCAGGGATACACTCAGATCGAGGGAATTGACTTTGACGAAACTTTCGCTCCGGTAGCTTGTCTGGAATCTATTAGATTACTTCTCGCCATGGCATGTAGTTTCAACTTCAAGCTACATCAGATGGACGTGAAGAGTGCCTTTCTAAATGGGATTCTAAACGAGGAGGTATATGTTGAACAGCCAAAGGGATTTGAAGACCCGTTCTTGCCTAACCATGTCTATCGATTGAAGAAAGCTCTCTATGGACTTAAGCAAGCTCCAAGAGCGTGGTATGAGAGACTGACCAGATATCTACTTCAAAAGGGCTATGAGCGAGGGGGAGCTGACAAAACGTTGTTTGTCCAGAGAACCAGATCTGCGGTCATAGTTGCACAGATTTATGTGGACGACATAGTCTTTGGATCTACTTCACCGTAACTGGTACGTGAATTTATCTATCTTATGCAAAAAGAGTTTGAAATGAGTATGGTCGGTGAGTTAAATATGTTTCTTGGTCTTCAAGTTAAACAATCTAGCGATGGTCTGTTTATATCCCAAAGTAAGTATGCTAAGAATCTTGTTAAGAGGTTCGGCCTGGAGAAAGCCCGCCAAGTTAGCACGCCTATGGCTACTACTGAAAAGCTCTCGAAGGATGATGGTGGAAAACAAGTAGAAGTCACTCTGTACAGGAGCATGATAGAGAGTCTATTGTACTTGACAGCGAGTAGACCTGACATCAGTTTCAGTGTTGGGGTGTGTGCCCGATATCAAGCCTGTCCTAAGGAATCTCACATCACGGCTGTAAAATGCATAATCATGTATATAAGTGGAACTGCTGACTATGGCATTTGGAACTCTAAAGATACTAATACACTTCTATCAGGGTATAGTGATGCTGATTGGGCAGGTAATGCTGATGATAGAAAGAGTACCATAGGAGGGTGTTTTTATGTTGGAAACAACTTAGTCTCCTGGTATAGTAAAAAGCAGAATTCGATTTCGTTGTCAACCGCTGAGGCTGAATATATTGCAGCAGAGAGCTGTTGTACTCAACTCCTGTGGATGAAACAAATGCTGACTGATTACGGAGTTGATCAAGAGGTCTTGACCATTCTGGGTGACAACTAGAGCGTAATAAACATTTCCAAGAATCCTATTCAACATTCCAGGACCAAACATATCGACATTCGATACCATTTCATCAGAGAGCTGGTTGAAAAGAAGGTTCTCGTTATGGAATATATAGAGACTACCAGTCAGTTGGCAGACATTTTTACAAAACCCTTGGACTCTAGTAGGTTTGAGGAGTTACGACAAGCTCTTGGGCTGTGTCGTATCTAATGTTTGACATTTTGTTGCACATAATGTTGTACATAATGTTGTACATTATGTTGCAACTAAGGGGTTCTGGTGTCATTTATTGATATTGTCTGGTATTCTTTTTATTTTCTCCGCATTTATTTCTCCACTTTGGTTCTCTCAGCGCTCATCATTTCTTAGAACGTTTCAAAAAAAGGGCTGCTCAGTGGTTATTAGGGTTCTTGATTCTTGATCCTTCGACAAAGTTCTTTCTAGCCTTTCTTACAAAATGGGTCGTGCTCGGAGTGAGAAATCCTTCCCATATCCTCGACGCTCCTCCCGTCAGGCTGCATCACCTCAGCAGGTTCCCGTCTCGTCTTCATCGTCTCGCATCAAACGGAAAGGGACGCTTCCTCGCGCTTCTAGGGCTTCATTTGTTGGTATTTCCTCTCCTTCTTCATCCCCACTGTTTGCTGTCAACATGCAACCAGGTTCTATCTCGAATTTGGCTATGGTACTTTTTTCCCCAATTCTTGTTGATCCTTGTTCTCCGATTAAGTCGCCGATGTCAAAATCTGAAGAAGCTGAACGGGTTTCCCGTCTGGAAACTGTGGATGACTGGTTTTGGTATCTTCGTCGGACAGGACGTAAATTGAATGTCTCTTGGATGAATTTATCTGATGCTAGTTTTGGTTCTGTCTTTCTTAAAGATGTGGATGGTAAATTGATTAGTGTAAGAGTTCCTTTTGATGACCTGGTTGATCTTAAGACTTGGAATCCACCTGAACCTTCTATAAAAATCTCTGAGATTGTAGTGTTGGATGGCTCCGACTCAGAGCCTTCCATGACTGGAGAAGTCACTAGTAGAGATGTTGACGAGGATGTTGAATCTAATCATGACAATGTGGGTGCTGTTGGTCTGGATATTGGTGAAGGACCTTCTATTCATGCTGCTCCTGATTTTACACACAATGTTGATGGTCAAAGTGACATGTGTATTTCTGATACGGATGATGCTGGGCAGACGGCGTCACAGGATGTTATACATAATGCTTCTCACTCAATTGATGAGAGAAATGATAATCTGAGTTCTAAAGGGAAGGAGGATGGGGTTGACATGGAATTAGGAACAGGAGCATCAAAAGTTGTTGATGAAGCTATTCCAGTGTTGATAGCTTCTGATCATGTGGAGGAGAGTGTTCCTACTGCTGGGCAGACCACTTCTCCATGTGAAAATGTCGAACCCTCATCTAATGTTGGATCTAATGTCAGATCGACTGCTAGTGCTCAAGAAGAGGAACCCATGATGAATGCTGCTCCTAGTATGGATCCTTTTGTGTCTCACCCTCGCAGAACTAGATCTGAGTCTCTCAAACGCACAGCTTCATCCAGATCATGCAGTATTTCTCCCTCTAAGAAACTCAAGAGGTCTGGTGGTTCAGGATCCTCCTCCCCCTCTGCTGTGTCTGCATCTAGGGCTTTATGTAACAGCCGCTTTCCGACCTTATGGATTTTCTGCGTGCACGTGCTTTATCGTGCACATATTTTATTTGGCTATTTCTGGTTTCCGGCATATGCGATGTGATATGCCGTTGTGATCATTTGGGAGTGTAGAATTTTATTGTAATTTTTGGGAACGTCTTTTCACGGCTCGTTTACTCGCAGAACGACTTTGAATGATAGGGCGTTTTAGTCAATTGACTCAAAACGCCGTTCCCAATTTTACGTAAATTTTTGGTAGGCGTTACGCACGATCAGGCTCTGTAGATCTGTGCGTCTCGTCTCCACGATCGCCCTGGTATTTTCGGATTATTTTTCTTACGTCCGGATTGAGAGATATCGCTCGGATAAATCTCGGCCGTCGATCTCCTAAATCAGATTCAAATTCAAATTAGATACCATATCTGTTTTATATCTTTCCTAATCTTCTTATCTAATCTCCCCTAAACATACCCCAAAATTACACCCACTATCTCTTTGATCTCTTCACTTTTAGCTAAACCCTAAATGTTATATAGCAATTATTTATTATTAAATAACCCTAACTTTAACCATAACATAACCCCAACCCTAAAATTCTTCCCCACTCACGAATTAGCCCTAGGGCTAATTCTCCCAGCCGCCAGCCCAAAATCCCCCGATCTCTCCTCCCTCCTCTTCTCGATTCCCCTCTCCCTCAGCCAACAGCCGCGCCTCGCTTCCTTCCACCGCTGCATGCGCTGCCCTCCGTCGCCGCTGCGCTATCTCAGAGCGTCACCGCGATCCTCAGCCCCGTCGCGATCCTCAGCCCCGTCGCGATTCACAGCCACCCCCGCGACCCCAGCGCCTCGCCTGCGCTCTGATCCACAGTGTCCCCGACCCCCGAGTGCCGCCGTTCCACCGCCCCACCGTGCTCCGCCCGCAGCGACGCCCCCGTGCCGTTGCAGCCTCCCCGTGCCACTGCTGCGCTCCTTCGACGCCGATCGCCACCTGCTGCGCTCTCCACCGACCGATGATTCTCGCCTCGCGCGAACGGGCACTTACAGCAGCCACCATTTGCTCTTCCCTCCGCGCTGCCCCGCGCCCTCCGGCGATCCTCGCCGCCGCGCCTCCTACGGAGATCCCCGATCGTCGCCTGTGCCTTCTCAGCCGCCCGCGCGCAGTGCTCCCCGCTGCTGCTGCTGCCGCCTGTTTCCCAATGCCACAAGCCGATGCACGAGACCCCGCGACAGCTTCTAGGCCGAACATCCCGTGGACTTACGTTCCAACGGAGTTTCGTCGCCGTTACGCGTCGTAGCTCGCTGTTTTTACCGTCGGGCTTGTTAGGAGCAACGATCTAGGATCTTGGTTTAATGATAACAAACGTGTCGTTATATCTGATGTGTGTGCTTAGTGTGTTTCAGGATTGGCAAAACGATACGTCCTTCGCTAATTGAGAAATTGCTATTCGTATAGCTATTTGGTTGTGTGAGGGAGCTTTGGACTAAGCAAAGTAGACTTAGTCCAATTTAAGATAAGAAGGTGGACTTGGTCCAAAGAGACAAAGAGATGGAACCAAATTTGGATTCAACATGGATTTGATCATATCTTTTAGCTATATTTACAAATAGTTGATCATACCCATTAGCTATTCACACTTCTAATCAAATCATCCCAAAATCCCAACTACTTGTATCAAAATCATATCCCTAGCCTTTGGATCTCTCCCCTAGCACATCCTATAAAAGGCCATCATCCAAAACCCTAAATAATAACACGGCCTACAAAAAAAAGGGGGTGTGTGCGGCAAAACACATATAAAAGGGGATCAAACATTTGTAGGCTTAGGTCATGCAACAAAAAGTAGCCTTTCATCAAAAAGCCACAACCTTTCATCAAAAAGCCTCAGCCTTCGTTCTCAAGCCAACAAAAAAAATATATATATCTCCAAAGCTCAAGACAACAAGAGGAGCAGCCGCTGTCGTACTCGTCACCACGGAGAACACACCTCCGTCTCGCCCTCGAGTCGGAGAAGAGATCCTACCCTGTCGAAGTCGTTGTCGAGGAGAAGTTTCCGCCGTCGGTATCTTCTCCCTCGTCATCAGAATCATTGCCGTCGAGAGCTTATCGTCGTGTCCAAGAACTCGGAGCTGCTGCACGCCAAGAAGAAAACGAAGTCGCCAGCGTTGCGGAGCCATCGCCAGAGGAGTACGCCGTCGCCGTCGCCTTCGAGTAGCTGCTGCCCCAAGATCCACACCGCTCTTTGTCACCGTGGAGAACCATCACCGAGGAGGTCTTGCAGCTGTAAACCGCCGTTGCCAGTGAAGTTGATGTCTCTGTAACCCTTGCTGCACATCGTGAAACACTGCTGCTGTCGATGCCTCACCATCGTCGAAGAGGAGACGACGTTAAAGAAGATCGCCGTGAAGCGCTGCTGATGTCGAAGCCTCGCCGTTGCCTAGAGGAATCGCCGACGACGAGGCCTGTCACCGTTGCTCCGAGACCGTCGCTGCTGCCGCCAAACAAACGCCACTGTCGTCATCTGAAGTGCCGCTGTAGAGTGCTCGCTGTCCGTGATCGAAGACGAAGCGACGAAGCCAAAGGATCCACCAGAGTAGCTGCTGCACCATCTGAGAAGGAGACACCGGTGCAGTTGAAGAAGCACACGCCCCCTATCATCGCCGAGGAGCTGCCACTGGTGAAGTTGTCGCTGCTGCCGCTCACGTAGAGATCGCCACTGCACAGAAGTCACGCCACCGGAGAGCCATCGCCGCCATCACCATCGGAGTCGTCCTCGCCGTGTCGAAGTCAGAGACCGCTGCATGAATTGAAACAGGAACGGACGGCTGTGATCACAAAGCAAATCACACGGACGACTGAGATCGCTGCATGCGAAAACGGGGAGAAGCAGTGATCCGAGAAATCAAAACAAATGCGATCACTTGATTAGCGAAACGAAGACCGCAGGATCGAGAATTAACGGCAAAGATTGATTAATACGAGTGAAAGCGAAACGAAGCCCGCAAAATATTCTCGAGCTGACGTGGCTTTAAAGTTTTAAGTGAATTGTTGAGCGTACCGACGGTTGATAATTAAAGTTGAACTGGGATTTCTATACACACAGACCAGTGTGCCATTTGACATCCAGGAGTCGGATCGAGACACCGTTTGCATCAGATTGGAGCTGACGACGTGTTGATTGACAGAGACGCCTACACGGACACAAACTGAGCATTTCTAAACCCTTAAACTCTTTTATTTGTGTCTTAGTGTAACGTTCTCTGTAGGGGAAACTTTACCTATTTCTCTGTGACTATTTTGGGACTTGTCTGGCTGGGGTTAGACAAGTGGGACCCAGCTAGTTTGAGACTAGCTGGTAGAAAGCGTTACTAGGATTGATAGTGAGAGAAAAACAGTGTGTGGGGTACTGAGAGCCTGTCGAGTGTAGAGACGTAGAGGGTGCTCTGAGCATGCTCTAACTTGTGGTTTTGTACCTATTGCGCTATTCAATACTAGTTCTGCTTTGGGGGCTGGAGTAGGTCGTTGGGACGACCGAACCAGGGTAAATCTGCTGTGTACTCTGTGTCTGCATTTTATTTACCCTGTTGCTGCTATAACTGCGTGTGCTTATTCGTGGGTTACACATTTTTATTAGCCTATTCACCCCCCTCTAGGCTAGGATCCAGATCCAACAAGTGGTATCAGAGCATGTTTTAGGATCTAGCCTAGGATTGACCATGAATAACCATATGGATAGTGCTTTTGCTGAGGGTCAGTCTGTTTCCCGTCCCCTAGATTTAATGGAGGTGATTATGCTTATTGGAAAAATCAAATGAAAATCTACCTTATTTCTGTTGATTTTAAAGCTTGGCAAATAATTGATAAAGGATATAAACTGCATGTTATTAAAGTAGAAAATGTTGAGATTGAAAAACCAAATGACAAATGGGATGATAATGATTGGAAATCTTATTCTTTAAAAGCTAAAGCTATGAATGCTCTCATTTGTGCACTTGATAAATCTGAATATAATAGAATCTCACATTGTTTAACTGCGCAGGAAATATGGCAAACTTTGGAGGTGACGCACGAGGGAACGTCACAGGTAAAGGAGTCTAGACTGTCTCTTTTGAGTGCAGAGTTCGAGGGATTTCGCATGCTACCATCAGAGAGCATATCAGAGATGTATGCGAGGTTCACCGACATAGTCTACAAGTCTAGCTCGCTTGGAAAGCCATATGATAGCCTCGATCAAGTGAGAAAGATCCTAAGAGCATTGCCAAGCTCTTTCAGACCAAAGGTCACCGCCATCCAGGAAGCAAAGGTATTGTCTCAATTGAAGGTGGAGGACCTTATTGGTAATTTGATGTCCCATGAGTTGGAACTGCAAAATGTTGAAGCAAGAGAGAAACCTGAGGAGAAAGAGAAAGCCATAAAGCCCCTTGCTCTGAAAGCTGACGAAAGTCAAGAAGATGATGACGACATATCGCTAATGGTGAGAAACTTCAGAAAGTTCATCAAGACCAAGCATGGGAGAAACGAAATGTCACCCAGGTTTAATCGTTCTAACTTTACTAATTCTTCCAAGCAATTTAATGATCAGAAATCTACTGATAGAATGCAATGTTTTAAATGCAAGGGAAGAGGACATCTGATGAAGGATTGCCCAAATGAAACTGCTCAGCTCGCTAAAGGAAAAGGAAAAGCGAAGGTATTAACATGGGATATGGATAGCGAAGCTGAAAGCGAGGAGGAAAATGAAGCCCATTCTTGCATGGCTTTGATGGGGATCCAAGATGAGACACCGTCAGGTAGCAAAGCTGAACTTCTTAAAATTTGTGATGAAATGCAAAATCAAATAGTAGATCATGAGTTCACTATTGAATGTCTCCAAAATCAGAACTATGACATGCAAGTTAGAGATGATAAGGTGTTTAAAGAGAATGAAAAGCTTAAAATTGAACTTAATGCATGTAAGTCTACTATTGAAATCATGAAGAAGGAAAAAGCTAGCTTTGATGAAACTGCTCCTTATATTTCTTGTCCCTCATTATTAAACCAAATTAGCATGCTTAAACTTGATTTGATTAAGCTCGAAACTGAATGTGATTAGAGAGCTTAATGATAAATTCTGCATGTTGGATAATGACTTTAAAAGAAAAATGATTGAATTTGAAAAGAAGGAAGAGGAAAACAAGAGAGCTTTTATTAGTAAATGCACGATGCTTGTGGAAGAAAATAAACAATTAAAAACCAAAGTCTCTCATCTTGAAGTTGCCATTAAAAAATTCTCTATGGGAAAACAATCGTTGGACACTATTTTAGAGAATCAATTATATGGCAATAATAGAAGAGGACCTGGTTTTGGTCTGAAAAACGTTGAAAAGCAAAAATTCAAGAAATTCCACAATGTACCCTCTATTGCAAAGAACAAATATCAAGTTTAAACAAGTTTGGGTTCCTAAATATTTAATGGCTAACACTCGTGGACCTTGTTGGATTCCAAGGTCACACTTAACACCTTTCTTGTAGGTGTGATGGACATTTGGCGAGGAGCAAAATTTTCAATGTCTCATTCTTTTAGCTCCTTCGTCAAATAGCGACGAGAAGGTATAATTTTTATCCCTCTTAGCATTTCAATGCATACCTTCATATATTGTTTTGTGTGCTTGATTTATTTTTGTTTGTGTGCTTGTTTGCATGATTTTTAATGTTTTTATTTCTAAAAAAAATGAAAAACAAAAAATAAATAAATAAAAAAAAATTGAATGAGCCATGACATGTTTGAACATGTTGTTATCCTTTTAATAGCCATGACATGTCTCATAAATTTCGAACTTGACTTCTACACCTACATTTGCACTTTCACGATATTTGACTTTTTAGTGCTTTTGGAGATTCTTTTGAAGAATAATGGAAAGTGAATGTATGAATGATTAATTTCTGAATTTTCTAAGGGATATGAAGTGTTTAGCCATGAATTAAAATTGAGCAAAAAAAATTGCAACTGAAAAAATATATGAAAATTTCTCCGTATGAAAAATGGATACACTTCATGGCTAATACACAACCCACGAGTATCCAACCTGTGCTAAATGGGTAATCATTAGCGTTGGTGCATATAACTCGTCAAGCAATGCCACCCCGCATTTAAAAGTCCTTTTAGGCCATGTTTCGGGGTTCGGTAACTTGAACTCATCTTTGATGAGGTAGGAAAAATCAATCCTAGTGATATTCATGAAAATTGGAAAATGTGGTTTGATTCGGTTGATTTTCTGAAATTGAATCTCCTCTTGTGCTTTATTGTCTACACTTACACAAAGGCGGAGAAGTCTTGTTATGAAATTCTATGAGCCTGAATTGTCTATTGTTTGGTAAACTCATGCAAATTGCACGCTACATTTAATAATGGTTTATTCTTTGCGTGGAATACTTTTGTGACTTCATTAGTCCACTTTTGGTGATTACAAAGGGGGAGAACGAAAAAAAGATTTTGACAGTTTTTGACAGATTTGTTGAAGGGGGAGCATGAGAAATACTTGAATAAATGTTGAAGGGGGAGCTTGAGTGAAGGGGGAGCATGCTTTTATATTTGTTATAACGTTGTGCATGCTATGTTGTAGTACTTCCATGATTCGTATTGCATTACACCCTTCAACACACTTCACACACCCATACTTATTGCTCAAATCTTTTATGGGTTTGTCATCACCAAAAGGGGGGATTGTTGGGAGCAACGATCTAGGATCTTGGTTTGATGATGAAAAACGTGTCGTTATATCTGACGTGTGTGCTTAGTGTGTTTCAGGATTGGCGAAACGATACGTCCTTCGCTAATTGAGAAATTGCTATTCATATAGCTATTTGGTTGTGTGAGGGAGCTTTGGACTAAGCAAAGTGGACTTAGTCCAATTTGAGATAAGAAGGTGGACTTGGTCCAAAGAGACAAAGAGATGGAACCAAATTTGGATTCAACATGGATTTGATCATATCTTTTAGCTATATTTACAAATAGTTGATCATACCCATTAGCTATTCACACTTCTAATCAAATCATCCCAAAATCCCAACTACTTGTATCAAAATCCTATCCCTAGCCTTTGGATCTCCCCTAGCACAGCCTATAAAAGGCCATCATCCAAAACCCTAAATAATAACACGGCATACAAAAAAAGGGGAGGTGTGCGGCAAAACACATATAAAAGAGGATCAAACATTTGTAGGCTTAGGTCACGCAACAAAAAGTAGCCTTTCATCAAAAAGCCACAGCCTTTCATCAAAAAGCCTCAGCCTTCGTTCTCAAGCCAACGAAAAAAAAATATATATATCTCCAAAGCTCAAGACAATAAGAGGAGCAGCCGTTGACGTACTCGTCACCACGGAGAACACACAACCGTCTTGCCCTCGAGTCGGAGAAGAGATCCTACCCTGTCGAAGTCGTTGTCGAGGAGAAGTTTCCGCCGTCGGTATCTTCTCCCTTGTCATCAGAGCCATCACCGTCGAGAGCTTGTCGCCGTGTCCAAGAACTCGGAGCTGTTGCACGCCAAGAAGAAAACGAAGTCGCCAGTGTTGCGGAGCCATCGCCGGAGGAGTACGCCGTCGCCGTCGCCTTCGAGTAGCTGCTGCCCCAAGATCCACACCGCTCTTTGTCACCGTGGAGAACCATCGCCGAGGAGGTCTTGCAGCCGTAAACCGCCGTTGCCGGTGAAGTTGATGTCTCTGCAACCCTTGCTGCACATCGTGAAACACTGCTGCTGTCGAAGCCTCGCCATCGTCGAAGAGGAGACGACGTTAAAGAAGATCACCGTGAAGCGCTGCTGATGTCGAAGCCTCGCCGTTGCCTAGAAGAATCGTCGACGACGAGGCCTGTCACCGTTGCTCCGAGACCGTCGCTGCTGTCACCAAACGAACGCCACTGTCGTCATCTGAAGTGCCGCTGTAGAGTGTTCGCTGTCCGTGATCGAAGACGAAGCGACGAAGCCAAAGGATCCGCCGGAGTAGCTGCTGCACCATCTGAGAAGGAGACGTCGGCACTGTTGAAGAAGCACACGCCCCCTGTCATCGCCGAGGAGCTGCCACCGGTGAAGTTGTCACTGCTGCCGCTTACGTAGAGATCGCCACTGCACAGAAGTCACGCCACCGGAGAGCCATCACCGCCATCACCATCGGAGTCGTCCTCGCTGTGTCGAAGTCAGAGACCGCTGCATGAATTGAAACAGGAACGGAAGGCTGTGATCGCAATGCAAATCACACGGACGACTGAGATCACTGCATGCGAAAATGAGGAGAAGCAGCGCTCCGAGAAATCAAAACGAAGGCGATCACTTGATTAGCGAAACGAAGACCACAGGATCGAGAATTAACGGCAGAGATTGATTAATATGAGTGAAAGCGAAACGAAGCCCGCGAAATATTCTCGAGCTGACGTGGCTTTAAAGTTTTAAGTGAATTGTTGAGCGTACCGACGGTTGATAATTAAAGTTGAACTGGGATTTCTATACACACAGACCAGTGTGCCATTTGACATCCAGGAGTCGGATCGAGACACCGTTTGAGTCAGATTGGAGCTGACGACGTGCTGATTGACAGAGACGCCTACACGGACACAAACTGAGCATTTCTAAACCCTTAAACTCTTTTATTTGTGTCTTAGTGTAACGTTCTCTGCAGGGAAAACTTTACCTATTTCTCTGTGACTATTTTGGGACTTGTCTGGCTGTGACTATACAAGTGGGACCCAGCTAGTTTGGGACTAGCTGGTAGAAAGCATTACTAGGATTGATAGTGAGA
Source organism: Scilla litardierei (assembly GCA_030789695.1). Taxonomy (NCBI): domain Eukaryota; kingdom Viridiplantae; phylum Streptophyta; class Magnoliopsida; order Asparagales; family Asparagaceae; genus Scilla; species Scilla litardierei. Next base: position 64,645,408 of record CM061134.1, read on the forward strand.
GAAAACACAGTGTGTGGGGGTACTGAGAGCCTGTCGAGTGTGGAGACGTAGAGGGTGCTCTGAGCGTGCTTTAACTTGTGGTTTTGTACCTATTGCGCTATTCAATACTAGTTATGCTTTGGGGGCTGGAGTAGGTCGTTGGGACGACCGAACCAGGGTAAATCTGCTGTGTACTCTGTGTCTGCATTTTATTTACCCAGTTGCTACTATAACTGCGTGTGCTTATTCGTGGGTTGCACGAATTATTTTTATTAGCCTATTCACCCCCCCTCTAGGCTAGGATCCAGATCCAACAGGGCTGACCGTGCTCGCTGCCCGGACGAGTCTCACTATGCTACCCGTAGTCGAGACGCTGTAGACGCCGCAGATCCCCTGCCGCCCAGACACTACGTCCGCACTACTCCAGACACCGGAGAGGTTGGTCCCCCCTAACTCGTAGCGAAACGCACACCGTAGCAAAACTGAACCCTAAACTAAAACTTGACAACTATAACTAAATTTACTTTTCCGCACCAGTAAAACGCTGTCACCGTAGAAATCGACTGTCGGACAATTTTTTGTGCATATAGGGTAGTGGTCGATCTAGGCTGATAAAACACCAAAACGTTGACAATTAGGGTAGTCCAGACAACCTAGAAACGAACCTAAATAGGATTTATTAAAATCGCGACCTGACACCGTCGCCGTGACCTGTTTCAGACGGACTACCGCGGACGCGACGCCTGGACGAGACTCCCAGGATGAACGACGCACTCGCCACCGTAGGTAAGTGTACTCACTTGCGCTTTTGACCGTGCCTTGGTCCTAAACTGCTAGAACTGTTAGACTGTGAACAAATAGAACCGGACGTGAAATGATAGCGTCCGGGACGCCCTGACGACCTAGACTTGACTATGAAGTCTATGCATAACAACAACAACTTTTGACACCGTAGGGTTATCTTGTGTGTGCGTATGTGTGGACCCCCTAGAATCAACAACAACTACTACTATAGGTTTCATCTGCATGTGCGTGTGTGTGGACACCCTAGAACAACTTTGCCCTTGCCATGTCATGAACATCTTGCACGTCGTGTCTTGTGTAGCCTGTGGGCAATGAGACGCTCACCTAGTAGAGTGGGTGATATTAGATACGGAACACCTACGAGAAGCTCAGCACCCACCTAGCAGAGTGAGTGTCCCAGCAGACCGAGAGGATAGAGATGCTCACCTAGCAGAGTGAGTGGTCATATACAGTAATACAGTTTCACCTACGAGGCGTCCGTCGCTCACCTAGCAGAGTGAGGGATACGCTATCGATCGTGGGGATAGAGGCACCCACCTAGCAGAGTGAGTGGCCCTATATTGTCTTGTCTTGAGCACTTGGGTTTGGGGTAGGGTTGAGCGTGCGCACGGGGAGAGGGTCTGATCCCCCTCGAATCGTAAGGCGTGAACCCTTTGAGTCACACGTGTCTTGTCTTGTCCTGTCCTGTCTTGCTAGCCTTGTCACGTCTTGTCACGACCCCTTTAGGTTAGTCCCGTAGTCGGTAGCACACGCTACGACTACTGCTTGCTACGCTTTACTTTCCTGCTGCGTTTACTTTTTTTCGTCACTCTGTTATAACCCCAGCATGCTAATCAACCAGAAAGCTGTTGTTTAATAGTTCGGTACACTTGCAGTAGAGTCTGACCTCTTTTGTAGACTTTACCTGACGTACAGTTCCTTTCTTCTGGTGCTGTACGTCAGGTGAGGAGCCAGAGTACGTAGAGCCGGAGGACGCAGACCTAGAGTACGTGCCCGAGGAGGACTAGAGCTAGAGATGTTCACGTTGCTGATTCAGAGGTTTCACTGCAGTTTAGTTGGGTGCGTAGCACCGTTTACTTTCTGTCTAGGTTGGGTGCTTGCACCATTAGTTTACATCAGCTGTTTTGTTGCCGTGTTGGCTTTTGTTTAGACTCTCCGTACTTTTCTGGATATCTGTTGAATAAAATGAATGCGTCTCTTTTAGTACTTTTGTTGTTCTGTACTAACCTGCAGGGACCGGTTCCTTCATCTTGGAGTACCACACAGACGCTTATTGGGTCTGAGCTTCATAGCTCCGGCCTAAGCGGGCCTTGTCACGTTTCGCTTCCGACGTTTTGGGAAGCGGGGCGTGACAGGTTTTAGTGGTGGACCATGCAGGTCTTTTTCTGCAAAAAGTTCGGAACGATAGAAGTACTAACATTCTTTTTATTATTATCCAGTAGTGTGTGCGAGTCTAAGTTGTGTTTTTCCTATCGTTAGGATGGTGGGAGGACGTGAAGCTCGAGTTGGACCTTCAGCTGATGGGACCATGAATGGCCGAGGTGACGATTTACGCCAATTACTGGGCGTTATGAGGGAGATGCTGGACGTTCAGCATCAATTGGTTCAGCAGTCCCACCGTACTGCCCATGCTCCTCCAGATGCACCGCCACCGCCTCCGCCTGCCCCTCGAGCTGCTCCAGGAGTGAAGCAGTTCAATGAGCTTCAGCCGAAGACATTTTCTGGGAAGGAAGGGCCGTTGGCTGCTGATGAGTGGATTCTGAGTACTGAAGAGAAGCTGGTAGCTGCGAAGATTCCTGATGATACCCGAGTTGAGATAGCGAAGATGCAGCTGACCGAGAATGCTAGGAACTGGTGGCACATTGAGGAGAGGTGCATGTAGAAGCCAGTGGAGTGGAAGACCTTCCGATCGATGTTCAAGGAGAAGTACTTCACCAAAGCTGCTAGGAGGCAGCTGTTGAGCAGATTTGTAGATCTGAAGCAAGGGGATATGACCGTCGACGAGTACGAGGCAGAGTTCGAGATGCTGAGCCGGTTTGTCCCACATATTGTGAGGAAGGAGGAGAAACGAGCTGATCGTTTTTGTCAGGGATTGCGTCCGAAGATTCAGGCTTCTATGTCTTCGACAGATTTCACGACCATGGGAGCGGTGCTGAATGCAGCGCGGAACCATGAGACCATATCGCGTCTACCTGATCCCTCTGATGATGGAGGAAAGCGACAGAAGGAGCAGCATAGGCCTTCTCCTGGGTCTATAGTGGGACCAGTTCAGTCAGTGCCTTTCAAAAGGCCAGGAGCACCTGCTCAGCATCAGATGAAGGGCCCATGCTTTTTCTGCGGCCAGCCAGGGCATCAGCAGAACACTTGCAGGAGGAAGCTGAGTTTGTGTCTGGCATGTGGAGCTGCCACACACGCCTTTAAAGATTGCCCGAGGTATCGCCATACTGAGGGCGGAGCACCGGCCCCACTGCAGAGTGGAGCACCTGCCCCTACCCAGAGAGGAGCTGTTGTCCGTGGAGCATATGTCATGACAGCAGTGGATGGCGTCGTTGCAGGTAACTCCATATTTTTAATCTTTCATATTATAGTTTAGCTTATTTTTGACTGCTTATGTATGTTTCAAAACTATTTGTTCCTTTTCAAATCAAACCTTTAATGTTTTGGGATTAGCCCACAAAGATCACAACCCACCTATCTCCCCTCATCCAATATAACAACTCCACACGTTTTTCCCAATGTTTTAAAATATGTCTTAGGCCTTAAACTTACTTTTCTTTCCCTCTTCGGGAGTGTTATTTTTATTGTTATGATGTTGTTAGCACTAGATATTTTGTTATAGGGTTATGTTTACGGGTAGGCTCAGAGTGAGATGAGATATGTTGTATCGGTGGTTAGTTGGTTTTGAAAACAAGGATATTAGATTAGATTTCTTTGGATGAAAAGAATGAGGTGTCCAAGACTTATTAATGATACCAATGTGTAATGGACACGATGGGGACTCTGGATGAATGAAATTGTACACAGTGAGATGAGTACTTAATAGACTTGAGACTTAGACGAGTGGTATATAGGAGTAGCTACGGAGTATAGTATGAGTTAGGGTGATCATGAGAATGAGTAAAGCAATTTAAAGCATCAAGACTTGATAGTTAAGTTGACGTGAGGAGACATTGGAAATAACACGACGTGTTGAGATAAATGGATGGTTAGGTAGTCGGACTTAATAATGGTTGTGATTAGTTATAGTGAGTAGGATGAGATGTGATTCTGATAGTTCGATTATTTGGCGGATAAATTTATGGGAAGATATGACAAGGAATGTATTAAGGACATGGCGATTGTTGATTTGTGAAAGGTGTTAAAAGATAGACAAAGTTTTTGTCTTGGATTGGTGATCGACTAGAACATCATTTTAGCGATTGATTAATATTGGGAAGAGATTGAGAAATTTAAGGATGTTTTTGAGCGATGATGTTTAGTGGAGTGGTATGGTATGAGAAGGTGATTATTATTCTTTATGAAGACTTGGGGTTGGAAATTTGAACAGCAGTGATGGGTCTATAGTTAAGTGTTAGGACGTGAGATTAGTTGTGGCTTTATCCAGTGAAAAGAAGGGTTATGAAGGATTATTTGAAGAACATTGTTTGAAGTTATAAGATTAGCGATCTATATGTGTAGATATGAGAGTTTCGGGTATAAGGTTATATAGATGTTATTATTACTAGTATAAGTGATTCTGAGGACAAAATCATTTCTAAGGTGGGTAGAATGTAACGACCGCTTTCCGACCTTATGGATTTTCTGCGTGCACGTGCTTTATCGTGCACGTATTTTATTTGGCTATTTTTGGTTTCTGGCATATGTGATGTGATATGCCGTTGTGATCGTTTGGGAGTGTAGAATTTTATTGTAATTTTTGGGAACGTCTTTTCACGGCTCGTTTACTCGCAGAACGACTTTGAATGATAGGGGCGTTTTAGTCAATTGACTCAAAACGCCGTTCCCAATTTTACGTAAATTTTTGGTAGGCGTTACACACGATCAAGCTCCGTAGATCTGTGCGTCTCGTCTCCATGATCGCCCCGGTATTTTCGGATTATTTTTCTGACGTCCGGATTGAGAGATATCGCTCGGATAAATCTCGGCCGTCGATCTCCTAAATCAGATTCAAATTCAAATTAGATACCAAATCTGTTTTATATCTTTCCTAATCTTCTTCTCTAATCTCCCCTAGACATACCCCAAAATTACACCCACTATCTCTTTGATCTCTTCACTTTTAGCTAAACCCTAAATGTTATATAGCAATTATTTATTATTAAATAACCCTAACTTTAACCATAACATAACCCCAACCCTAAAATTCTTCCCCACTCACGAATTAGCCATAGGGCTAATTCTCCCAGCCGCCGGCCCAAAATCCCCCGATCTCTCCTCCCTCCTCCTCTCGATTCCCCTCTCCCTCAGCCAACAGCCGCGCCTCGCTTCCTTCCGCCGCCGCACGCGCTGCCCTCCGTCGCCGCTGCGCTATATGAGAGCGCCGCCATGATCATCAGTCCCGCCGTGATCCTCAGCCCCGTCACGATTCACAGCCACCCCCACGACCCCAGCGCCTCGCCTGCGCTCCGATCCACGGCGTCCCCGACCCCCGAGTGCCGCCGTTCCGCCGCCCCACCGTGCTCCACCCGCAGTGAAGCCCCCGCACCGCTACAGCCTCCCCGTGCCACTGCTGTGCTCCTTCGACGCCGATCGCCGCCTGCTGCGCTCTCCGTCGACCAGCGATTCTCGCCTCGCGCGAACGGGCACTCACAGCAGCCACCGTTTGCTCTTCCCTCCATGCTGCCCTGCGCCCTCTGGCGATCCTCGCCGCCGCGCCTCCTACGGAGATCCCCGATCGCCGCCTGTGCCTTCTCAGCCGCCCACGCACAGTGCTCCCCGCTGCTGCCCTGCCGCCTTTTTCCCAACGCCGCAAGCCGCTGCACGAGAGCCCCGCGACAGCTTCTAGGCCGAACATCCCGTGGACTTACGTTCCAATGGAGTTTCGTCGCCGTTATGCGTCGTAGCTCGCTGTTTTTATCATCGGGCTGACCGTGATCGCTGCCCGGACGAGTCTCACTACGCTACCCGTAGTCGAGACGCCGTAGACGCCGCAGATCCCTTGTCGCCCAGACACTACGTCCGCACTACTCCAGACACCGGAGAGGTTGGTCCCCCCTAACTCGTAGCGAAACACACACCGTAGCAAAACTGAACCCTAAACTAAAACTTGACAACTATAACTAAATTTACTTTTCCGCACCAGTAAAACGCTGTCACCGTAGAAATCGACCGTCGGACAATTTTCTGTGCATATAGGGTAGTGGTCGATCTAGGCTGATAAAACACCAAAACGTGACTCTGACAATTAGGGTAGTCCCGACAACCTAGAAATGAACCTAAATAAGATTTATTGAAATCGCGACCTGACACCGTCGCCGTGACCTGTTTCAGACGGACTACCGCGGACGAGACGCCTGGACGAGACGCCCCGGACGAACGACGCACTCGCCACCGCAGGCAAGTGTACTCACTTGCGCTTTTGACAGTGCCTTGGTCCTAAACTGCTAGAACTGTTAGATTGTGAACAAATAGAAGCAGACGTGAAATCATAGTGTCCGGGACGCCCTGACGACCTAGACTTGACGACGAAGTCTAGGCGTAACAACAACAACTTTTGACACCGTCGGGTTATCTTGTGTGTGCGTGTGTGTGGACCCCCTAGAATCAACAACAACTGCTACTATATGTTTCATCTGCGTGTGCGTGTGTATGGACACCCTAGAACAACTTTGCCCTTGTCATGTCATGAACATCTTGCACGTCGTGTCTTGTGTAGCCTGTGGGCAATGAGACACTCACCTAGTAGAGTGGGTGATCTTTGATACGGAACACCTACGGGAAGCTCGGCACCCACCTAGCAGAGTGAGTGTCCCAGCAGACCGAGAGGATAGAGACGCTCACCTAGCAGAGTGAGTGGTCATATACAGTAGTACAGTTTCACCTACGAGGCGTCCGTCGCTCACCTAGCAGAGTGAGGGATACGCTACCGATCGTGGGGATAGAGGCACCCACCTAGCAGAGTGAGTGGCCCTATATTTTCTTGTCTTGAGCACTTGGGTTTGGGGTAGGGTTGAGCGTGCGCACGGGGAGAGGGTCTGATCCCCCTCGAATCGTAAGGCGTGAACCCTTCGAGTCCCACGTGTCTTGTCTTGTCCTGTCCTGTCTTGCTAGCCTTGTCACGTCTTGTCACGACCCCTTTAGGTTAGTCCCGTAGTCGATAGCACACGCTACGACTATTGCTTGCTACGCTTTACTTTCCTGCTGCGTTTACTTTTTTTTCGTCACTCTGTTATAACCCCAGCATGCTAATCAACCAGAAAGCTGTTGTTTAATAGTTCGGTACACTTGCAGTAGAGTCTGACCACTTTTGTAGACTTTACCTGACGTACAGTTCCTTTCTTCTGGTGTTGTACGTCAGGTGAGGAGCCAGAGTACGTAGAGCCGGAGGACGCAGACCCAGAGTACGTGCCCGAGGAGGACCAGAGCTAGAGATCTTCACGTTGCTGATTCAGAGGTTTCACTGCAGTTTAGTTGGGTGCGTAGCACCGTTTACTTTCTGTCTAGGTTGGGTGCTTGCACCATTAGTTTACATCAGCTGTTTTGTTGCCGTGTTGGCTTTTGTTTAGACTCTCCTACTTTTCTGGATATCTGTTGAATAAAATGAATGCGTCTCTTTTAGTAATTTTGTTGTTCCGTACTAACCTGCAGGGACCGGTTCCTTCGTCTTGGAGTACCACACAGACGCTTATTGGGTCCGAGCTTCACAGCTCCGGCCTAAGCGGGCCTTGTCACGTTTTACTTCCGACGTTTTGGGAAGCGGGGTGTGACACTTTATCCAAGCAATTCTTTGATAAGTCCTGTCAGAATCGATGGCCTGTCTACTCAGAGCGGTCTATCTTTGGTGAAAAGTCTATTGCTGTCTCATCTTTTAGAAAGACTCACTTCTTAGCCTTTCTCAAGGACATTGATCTCTTCCAAGCAGCAAGCTGCTTTAAGACTTTTTATCCAGTTCTGGTCCGAGAATTCTATTGTAATCTTCACAAGTCTTCTGCGGATTCTACATCTAAATGGGGTTTCCGGACTTTTATTAGAGGCAAGTTTATTCCTTTCTCCCCGTCTGTCATCAACAATATACTAAAGTGGCCGTGCAATCAGAATCTTCCTTCCTATGGTGTCTGTTGGTGAAGACTATGACTTATTCATCCAGACAGTCACTGGTGGGTAGTTTATGTGTTGGCCAAAGACTTTTTCCTTCCCTTCCTCAGCGTTGACTGCAAAGTACTTTCTACTCTATCGCATTGCCACCCGTAATTGGCTGCCAACGTCCAACATGTCGATTGTCTCCAAGGCTATGTGCAAATTTTTGTTTGCTGCTGGGACTAAGAAATCTTTCAATTTGGGTCGAATTATTTTTGATTCCATCCTATCACTTTCAGAGTCTTCTGCACTTAATACCTCACTTCCTCATGCATCTCTCATTTCCATGGTGCTTTTCTCGCAAGGGATTGTCCCTGACACTTCTGAACTTCTAGTGACTTGTGACATGATCAGCTTCACTACCAAGTCTGTAGTAAGCAAAATTGATGATATATCTGTTCTTCCTTAGGCTTCCGTCTCCTCTATGCCTTCTTCATCTACTTCTCCTCCATCTGCCTCAAAATCTGCTGTCAAAAGGTCTTCGTCATCAAAGGTCTTTGTACAAGATTTACTGGATGACATTCTGGTGCTTCAGAGGGCTGTAAAATCTGTAGATGATCAGCTGGATATGCTTGATGGTCAGAGAGTTCTTCTTGAATCTCACAGGTTATTTCTTCAGGAAAGGATTGTTCAGCTCCAAGCTAAAGTGACTTCTGACAAGTTATCATCTTTGACTTTTCGTGTCACAAAGGGGGAGATAATTGTGTTTTGGTGGTGGTTAATTGTGTTTTGTGTTTTGGTGGTGATATGCTGTTGGTGATACAATTGTGATAATTGTGACGATGGTGATACAATTGTCTGATATGTGATATCTTGGACATCTTGGGGGAGTTTTTTTGTGGTCTACTTGTTGAAGTACGGTGGTATCCTCTGATGTTCATGTTAATGACTGGTATGTTTAATTCTTGACCTTGCCTCCTCAGTCTAATGGTGTCAGATAATTTTCCTGTTTGATTGTGCCACTAAAAGCCAAAGGGAGAGATTGTTAAGTCTGTTAGTTTGTCATTTGTGGCACAATGGTTCATGTGGAATGTTGAACAATATGTCATATGAAATGTTGAACTTATTGTTCAACATTTGCGACCATGACACAATGAGTGTTTATGAAATGTTGAACATTGTGTCATATGTAATGTTGAACTTATTGTTCAAACATTTGAGATCTGTCTCTGCGGATATCGTATGTAGCTGTTTAAATTGCGTCTATTGAAGATAAGACCTCATCGTGATAGAATTGTGGTTATTGAAGATAAGAAGTCATCGTGTTTGTTGATCAAAAACAGATCTTCTTCTACAGTGCGGGTTTGGTGATATTCATGGTTATATTTGTTGAAGCTGTTGAAGAATGGTTAAGGATATTTCCTTGGTTTCAGTTCTGTTTGTCGGCTGAGATCTCTATATTAACTGCTTTATCTCGCATAGCTGCGCTGAGTGTTTTTCTGCCAATCTTCAGTGATTCTACCGGAGAAATTGTTATTAACAACTTAACTACTTCGAAGGGTGAGCGAAGTGAAGTTGGAAGTTGGATTGGTGCGTGATGATTGCTTTTGAAAGATCAGTTTGTGCAAAAGTGATACCAAGCTCAGGGAGGAGGCTGACGACTACTGAGGTAGGGGATCAAGGGAGTTGATCTTGGTCAGTATTGCAAGGGGATCTTGCACGCAAGGGAGCTTGCGCAAATTACTCCACGGGGTTGATTGGGATCAACCCTTGCGGTTTGTATTGAGGGGGAGTTTGTTTCCCCTAGTATCAAATAGTATTGGTGATTGTAATTATCATTATTTTAGTGGAGTAATTTGAATTTCTGGGCGAGACCCCGCAGATATAGGTGTGCCTACCGAACTGCGTTACCAATGACCTTGTGTCGTACTGTGTTGATTATTATTCCTATGTGTTTGCTATTTTAGCCTGCGTACTAAATTTCAGTTTCAAACTCATGTATATTTGTATTATAATTCTCAACACCTCGTATTGATACTAACATACAGTGAGCTTTATGGTGGTACGTTAGCGGAATACTATGGCCATCGGCGATCATGGTGAGGGAAAAACGATGAGCAGATCACAATCGAGCACATAGAACGATTACAACTTTAGGCCGAGGACCGGCCTGTGAAACACTATTGGATCCTGTGGATGGCAAACAATACTAGAAGAGGGGGTTGAATAGTGTTGTACAATTAATAAACTTTTTCAATGTTGGTTATAACACAATTTTATCCCTTCCACTGTTGCCTAATAAACCAAGTAGAGTGATCTACGCTGGGTTCTTAATCAATAAGTTAATATAAAAAGATAAGCAAATAAGATTACAAACAAGCAGATCTTTACACAGCAGAATTGAAAAGGTGATCTTTGCAATTATATAAATGAAGAATTACAAAGATAATAATATTAGCAAATAAATAAAAGAATGCTTGTACAGATAATTTAAACAAACACAGAAAGGCAAATGCAGAGACAAGCGATCTTTATCCTGGTTCCCAGCAACCTGGGTACGTCCAGTCCCCGACCAATCCGGTACGAGATTTAATCCACTATTGCCTTGGCAATACAATTACCTAACTCCACTTGTTAGGATTTCGAACAAAACAGCCTTAATTATGATTTTCCAACCACCTAGACTTGTCTAGGATTTACACCGTCCCTTATCACAAAGGGGAATCCACAAAGAAACAAAGTTCCAATTTACCACAATATTGGTGGAGATTGGTTTACACCCAAAATTCTATAGCTAAGATAAATATTGCAATCGTGCGTTAAGTGGCTAAAAGAATTTAAATGGATCTTTAGATTACACAAAAAATATGAAATGATTCGTTGTGATTTAGATCTCCAGGTTTTCAAAAATCCTTTCAAGAATGAAAAATAAAGAATAATGGATTTTGAAAAACAATTTAAAATAGCCAAAATAAAAATGGATCTCAAAAAAGGAATTTCAGAATTAGAACTTAAGATTAGAAAATAAAAACAGAAATTGGCTATTAGCGTTGAGAGCAATTAGAGCGATGCGATCTTTTAAAATAGAATTTAGCTCAAGAAATAATAGAGAGATTAGGTGTTTTAGAAATGATCTCAAGGGCTTTATTTATAGAGTTTCAGAGGTGATTTTGAATTTCAAAACGATTGACTTTCAGTCCAACAAATGAGGAAAGAAGAGTGAAATCAGGAAGTCAAATCGCAGAAGAAATCGACAGCTGGTAGTCGACTCCCTGTTGAAGTAGTTGACTCCCAGAGAATTTCACTGAAAATTTTGCTCTCTGCTGGTAGTCGACCCCCTCCTTTGGTAGTCGACTCCCAGAGCATTTTTACTGAAATGCAGCTTGGAAAATGTTTAATCAACTCCTGGGTGTTTGGAGGTATTTGTCAATACATCCATTTACGTATTTGACGTATATTCACATTTTTAAAAATTTTTATAATGGTTAGTCAGGAGTTTTATATCAAAAACTGATTTCAAAATTCTTTATAAAAATATTTTGGGTATCGAACTAGTTATGGTATAGTTCAGTAAGTTCGGGTTTCATCAAATACCTCTAAACAATTTTATAATAATTCAATTTTCAATTATTACTGTTTTAGCTGAATGAATTAATTTTTTATATAAACATTTTCAAAACATTTTCAAACTTCTACAGTATGATTCTATGATCATTTAGGGCTTACCATATTAATTTCGTAATTTTCTGAAATCAAATCGATTTAGATCCCACGAACCCGCATCCTAAACGTTTTGGCCTAAACAAGTATCTTCGTAGCTCAAACCCCAAAATGGATCTCGTATTCGCGATCCTCGCGACGATACGACCCGTGTCTATGTTTTCGTAATTTTTTTGACACGTTTAACTTAAGGGGCAAAATCGTAATATCAAGTTTTACTAATTACGTTGTTAATTGCGTTTAACTTTTACTAATTACTTTAACCTTAATTAACCTACCTCTAACCCCCAACCGAACTAAAAACGTGTACCCACGTTTTATTCACCCCTAAGCTCGGTTCTTCCCCCCAATCCCATTAATCCTCCCTTAGTCAAAATTTCACCTAGCCTCGTTAATACCAATTACTGTTAGGCTATTCTTATAATCAAATTAAGTTGCAATAAAACCCCCTATCTTCTCTTCGTTTTTAGCTCAGCAGAATCTTTGAACCCACCTCTCTCTCATTTCCTCTCACTCAGCCCAACCCATCTTCTTCCCTCTCTCACTCTCGTTCACTCTAACCTCAACCCATTCATCACCAAACCCAAGCCCGCACGGACTAGCCTCTCTCCCGCTCTCCTACCTCTCTCCCCCCTCCAGTGGCCTCGACTGTCGCCCGCCGATGCACCAGTTTCCGGCGACCCCAGCTCCAACCCCCAGCCCGTACGCAAGCTCCCCCCTCCCTTCGCTGTTCACCGCTGCCCCCTCTCCCCTTCCCATGTTCTAAAATAGAGAACCCCTGCCCGCCGCTTGGCCTGCTCTGCCACCGCAACAAGGCGGCCAACCCCCCTCTCCTCCTCCTCCCACCACCGGCAGACTCGACCGACGCCCCCAGATCGGAGCCCTCACTCGATCACCCCGTCTCCACCGCCATCGTCACCCACTGGAGCGTCGAAGCCCACCCCTCTCTCGATCACCAGCTCTCCATCTCCCCCTCGCCTGCCTCCCTCCGACGCCGCTCTGCCCTCCGAGCGCCGCCTGCTCCACCCATCTCCCCGACGAGCGCCCCCGCTCCGCTACGGTGACCCCGATCCCCGACGCCTCTCCTACTTCCCGCTTCTTGCCTCGCCGCTGACGTCTCCGTCGTGGCCGCCATCGACCGCCGCCCCACCATCATAGCCGCCGCTGCAGAAGCCCACCGCCCTTCGCTGTAATCGCCGTCGTCCGAGAACCCCCCCGTATGCACGAGCGAAGAAGAAGGGAGGGTGAGTTAAATACATGTTATCAAAATGTATAATTCTTATATACGGATCCGTATAATATGCGTATATATATAAATAAATGAGTTTTATTGGTTTTAAATTGATAATAAATAATATAAGGGTCGAAAAAATACAAGGCCAGCTCCAGAAAATCAGAAATGACGCTCTGCATCCAATGGCACTAGTTTCATCTCAATCAGATGTGTAGTTTTTCCAGAATAAATTTTTAAGCCTAAAACTTAAATACGACATTTTCACTTAAAAATCCTCAACTTGTTATTTTCACATAAACTAATACGTGGAAAAATTATATGTTGTAGTACTCTTCGAGACGGTCGTTTTGACAGCTCACTTGAAACTTTCTGATACATATTGCGTCCACAAGAAATTATTGAATACATACGACAACTAATAAAAAATAGTTTTTAAATTGATTTTGAGCTTTTAAAAATTATAAAAATTAACATAAGCTTCAGAAAAATATTTCCTCCTGCCGTAAAATTATTTTCCTTATATCTAGCCTATATAAAAATTTCGAACGCTTTTCGGCAACGTTTAAATCATTTATAAAATCAAGACGATCTAGTTAAATAGATTGAATATAGTGTGTTCGTTAACCGATTGTTTCTTGTGTTTGCAGGTACCAATTCTCGTGCACCAGCTTCCTTGGAAGCCCTAGCTCCAACCTCATCTTACTACGACGGCCTCGATATGTAAGTCACGTTAATTCTAACTTTAGAAATTTAGATAGTGTACTCGTATGAACATATGACTTGACATCTAGTCTCGGAACAGTTGTTGACCTGAACAGATGGCTAGAGACCTAACTAAATAGGAAACGAATCAACAGCAGAGCGACTTTGACTTGAACATACGACATCTTTAACTTCCAACGTAGATGGTTGTAGCACACGACCATCTACTTAGGTAAACTGTGTACTAATTGAAAACCACATGCTCGAAGCATGGAATCAACATCTTTGTTAGACTTGTCTTTATCCTTATCTTTCTTGTTTTTCAATAAGAAAGTCAATCAGTGGTCCTGGTCTAACTATCATAGTAAATATGGAATGTCATGTTGCTTGTCACTTAAACACCATGCATGGACTTGGGATACACTTAATTGCATGATTGCTCATGTTTAAATTGTCGTATCCATTGCTGCATGACATGTATAAAACTTATGAATTGTCGAATGTAATACTTGTGTGGAATATCTTGTGGTACAACTGGTGGAATATCTTGTGGTACATCTTGTGGTACATCTTGTAGAATAACATTGTGGAACATCTCGTAATGAATATGTACTTGATAGACATCACAGAAACTTGGGGTTTTGGGGTAACTTATAATTGCGGAAGTGCAGAAGCGACTTGTTTAGGCCTTGTTGTCACCGTGCGGGTTCTAGCAACCAATCGCAGTAGCTGGTGACAACCATCACATATCACAGATTATTGCACAGTTCTCAGAGAAAGGTTCGCCTAGGTAGCACCCGTGGCAAGAGAGGGACTCTTGGTTGCTCACTGTACTTCCTTTTATAAGTCACGAACTAGGCTATGCACAATTACTCTCTCGTAACATGGATCTCTCATTATTGCTATTATCATGGACATCACATTATTGATATCGTCATGGTTACCCTTGTACATTACTATTTGTACTTGTTCAGTCACCTTTACTTTACTTTCGTCATGGTTACCCTTGTACGTAACTATTTGTACTTGTTCAGTCACCTTTACTTTACTTGTCCCACATGCCTGCTCGCCTACTTTACTTGTCGCCCTTGCATGCTTGACTAGATGTACTTTACTTGTCGCACTTGCATGCTTGCCTGCCCCTACTTTACTTTACGCCTTTGCCTGCATATCTGCTCTTATTTCACTTATTGCACTAGCATTATAGTCTTTAAAATGCTTATTATAGTCTGTTCTGTACGTTTGCACTACTTTATGTATATTGGTAGAATTATGTGACTTACCGACGGTTCCATTTTTCGTGGCACCGCAGATGACGTACAGCTTAACATAGAGGCTCTTGAGAGCCAGAGTTCGTCCTTGAGGCTACAGTAGTAGAGTCCTTTTAGTGGCACCTTTTCAGTTGTACTTCTTATCTTTTATTTAATCTTGTTGTATTAATTTGTACTATATTGATTGTAATAAATGGACACTGTTTGTGTATTTTTGTACATCTCTGCATCGTGGCTATTTTGTTTTCATTAGTTAACTGCAGACCTGCAAATAAATCAAATAAGTAATGGGTCCCCGAGAGCGGGTCGTTACAACAAAGATTTAATGTCAACTAGCTAATGCTCTTAAGAGTTTTAAAAAGATTTAAAAACGTTTTTGCTTCGAAATCATTTTTGTGTGTGTGCAATAATACTTGGCTTTTACATAATCCTAAAGAGACTAACTCACACACTAGACTTAGTCGAGATCTACAGGAAGCCGATCAGATGTTTGAAGTAGATGTGCGCTTCTCTTGAATTTGAGCTCCTCTTTCATTAAGTTTGAGCACTTACATGAGATTCATCATTGAGCTATACTTGTGCTTGACGTAGAGCTTGCAAATTCGTCTCCGTCTTCCAAGTGTGGTTGAGCTTCTTAGGAGTATGCATAAAGCTATCAATCGTACAACCTGCACACTTAAGTTATAGTGTAATTAGTACACTAACATCATTTGGTGTGTTCATCATCAAAACCACTTATGGGTGGGATTCGATTTCCCATCACTCTCCCCCTTTTTGATGATGACACCAAAATGAAAATAAGATGAATAAATGAATATTAGCTTAATAAAATACCGAGTAAAATAACCTACTCCCCCTGCTTAGATGAGGTACTCCCCTGCATCAAAGCCGGTTAGCATAACAAGATATTCATTCTCATTTTTGCATTTACTCTTATTCTCTCCCTTGTCATCAATCAAAAGATGACAAACAAAAAATAGAAACAACATGAATAAAAGGAGATTAATCTATGCTCAATTCTTTTTCTCCCATGATACCCAAATCTCAACGAAGTTTTGAAAATACATCCTTTTGCAACGACTTCGTGAGAATATCTGCAACTTGATGTTCAAGGGTACATATTTAAGTTCAACATCCTTTTTTGACACAATGATCATCTATGAATCTGTGTCTAATGTCGATATGTTTTGTTCTAGGATGAAGAACAAAATTCTTGGTGAGATTAATAGTGCTTTTATTATCACAATAAATTACACATGTAGATGTATTAATACTATAATCTACTAGGACTTGTCTCATCCAAAGTACTTGAGCACAAGCAAGTCCGGCAGCTATATATTCTGCCTCAGTAGTTGATAGTGAGACTGAACTTTGCTTTTTGTAAAACCATGAAACAAGGGAATGTCCAAGAAAATGACTTGTTCCACTTGTACTTTTTCTAGTGGCTTTACAACCAGCATAGTCTGAGTCACTATAGGAAGTTAAATCAAATGTTCTACCTTTGGGGTAAAACAATCCAAAGTCAGAAGTGGTTCTAAGATATCTAAATATGTTTTTTACTTTTTTAAGGTGTGATTCCCTAGGATCACATTGAAATGTAGCACAAGCACATACACTAAACATTATATCGGGTCGGCTTGCAGTTAAGTATAGTAAAGAACCGATCATACCTCGATATGTTTTCTGATCAACCTTTTTACCTGCTTCATCTTTGTCTAAAGAAGTTGATGTAGCCATCAGTATATTCTTCCCTGATGCAGTCTCTAACACGAACCTTTTGATTAAGTCTTTGGCATACTTCGTTTGATGAATGAAGATTTCTTCTTTTTCTTGTTTAATTTGTAGTCCGAGGAAGTATGTAAGCTCGCCCATATGGCTCATTTCCAATTCTTCTTGCATTAACTTAGCAAACTCTCGACAAAGATCTTCGTTAGTAGATCCAAAAATAATATCGTCTACATAGATTTGAATAAGAATGATATCATCATGAATTTTCGTAACGAATAACGTAGTATCTATTTTTCAACATTATATCCTGAGTCGATTAAGAATTTTCTCAATATTTCATACCAAGCTCTTGGAGCTTGTTTCAGGCCATATAATGCTTTATTTAGCTTATACACATATCCTATTTTCTTATCATGTTCAAAACTGGGAGGTTGGTCAACGAAAACTTCCTCCTTTATATGACCATTCAGGAATACGCTCTTTACATCCATTTGGTATAATTTAAAATCTTTATATGATGCGAATGCAAGCAACATCCTAATGGATTCTAGTCTAGCAACATGAGCAAAAGTTTCATCGAAATCGATACCTTCTTCTTGTGAATATCCATGTATCACTAACTTTGCTTTATTTCTTACCACATTTCTATCTTCGTCTAGTTTGTTTCGGTACACCCATTTTGTGTCGATAACTAGACGATCTTTCGATCTGAGAACTAACTCCCATACCTGATTTCTCTCAAATTGTATAAGTTCTTCTTGCTTGGCTTCAATCCATGATTCATCTGCAAAAGCCTCATCTACCTTTTTGGGCTCAATGTTAGAAACAAAAGCAACATGTGACATGTGTTCTATTTGTGATCTAGTTCTAACACCTGCATCAATATCACCTACAACTTGTGTATGTGGGTGATTTGTAATTTCAGGAAAGGATTTCGGTAAGGAGTTTGAAGTGTTAGTATCCGAAGTAGGTGCAATATTAGTATAGGTACACTATCATCATCAATATTAATACGAGCATTATTAGAGAGAGAGATTCATCAAATGTTACATGCATAGTTTGAATAACGGTTTTGGTATTTTTTTGTAGATTATATGCTTTACTATGCAAAGAGTAACCGATAAATATGCCTTCATCCGCTTTGGAGTCAAATTTATCAAGGTTATCTATGGTGTTCAGAATATAACATTTACAACCAAAGACTCTGAAATAAGATACTTTCGGAATTCGTTGGAGCAATAATTCATAAGGAGTTTTTTCAAAAGGTTTTCTTATTAAAACTCTGTTTTGAATATAGCACGCGGTTGCTACAGCTTCCACCCAAAAATATTTTGGAAGGTTGCTTTCACACAACATTGTTCGTGCACACTCTTGGAGTGTTCTATTTTTCCTTTTAACTACCCCATTTTGAGGAGCAGCTCTAGGAAAAGCAAAAGTATGAGAAATGCCTCGTTTTTCACAAAATCTTTTGAAATGTTCATTTTCAAATTCACCGTTGTGATCACCTTTTAAGGAAATAATTGTCAAAGAGTATAATCGTTCAATTCTTTTGAAAAATGTTTTAAACTCACGGAAGGCATGATTCTTATGAACTAAGAATAATACCCACGTGTATCGTGTGAAATCATCAACTATGACAAATAATTATTTAGAGTCATAAAGAGATGGAGTTCTAGTCAGGCCAAACAAGTCCATATGGAGTAGTTCAAGTGGCATATTCGAACTAAGAGCTCCAATACTCTTAAATGTACTTTTATGCATTTTACCAAATTGACATGAGTCACACACTTTATCTAATTTAAAATTCAATCTTGGAAGTCCAAGCACCAACTCTTTCCTAAATATCTTACTTATGTTTTTGATGTTTATGTGACCAAAACGTCTGTGCCATAGTAACGGGTCATTTGTTGAAACAATCAAGCAAAATTTGAATCATAATCATTTAATCTAAGCACATAAATATTTTCTACTCGCTTACCTTTAACAAGAATGGTTTTCATATCTTTATCATAAACTAAGCAAGCATCAAGAGTAAAAATAACTTTCAAACCTTTATCACATAATTGGCTTATGCTTATCAAATTGTGCTTTAGCCCGCTTACCAAACTGCCATCTTTGATGAGTAGCTTCGAAGGGTTGTCGATGTTACCTATGCCAATAATTTTACCTTTCTTATTGTCGCCAAAGGTTACAGTTCCTCCATCGTACATTTTTAAAGCGCTAAGCAATTGTGTGTTCCATGTCATGTGTGCGGAGCATCCGTTATCCATTGTCCATATGTCCTGAAAGAAAATAATTGAGCGTATTTGGTACCCACTTATGATTGGGTCCGAGTTGTTAGACATAATTTTTATCTATTCATATAATCCTAAGTATTGGGTATCAAAGAGATATACATAAAGCACGTGGATACCCTAATAGATGCATACATGTAAGGATCATTTATTGGGAACCTAAATTCGATTTGAATTGGGTTTCCTATGCATACTATTTAACATGGTGGAAACATAAATGTTCTTTTCATGATTGCTCAAATATCTTGGCATCCAAACAATATTATTTCTAGCGAATCTATTTGAATCATGCATGTAAAAGAAACATTGTGATGAACATTGTGCTTAGCATTCTTGCCATAAACAGAAGCATATTGTTTTTACATCCTTATGCATAATATTTTGAACAGATTTATCATATGAAGTAGATGCATGTAAACAAGATAACGTAGCTTTCACATTTGGTTTGTTCTTAATATTTTCAAGTCGTAGAACAAGTTCCTCATATTTGCGCTTACTTGAAACTATGTCATTTGCGAGAATATTGAACTTATCACTCAAAGTAGAGACATATAAAACATGTTCAACTTTCAAAGCATCATGATCATAAACTAATCTATCATACTTTATTTTCAACTCTTTATGATCATTACAACAATGTTATATAGACTCATATTCATTAGCAAGAGAGGCAAATTTATTTTTGAGATTATTATGTTCCTCATGCAAAGATTTATGCTTTTTGTTCAAGGTTTTGTGTTTCCTTCTCAATCGTTCATACTCTTTATAGAGATTTTCATATGCACTAGCAATATCAAAATCATTTTCCTCATCAGAACTAGAATCACTAACCTCATTTTTGTCGTCTTGACGAGCCATCGTGCATATTTCTTTTCCAAACTTTTCATCATTGGATTTGATTGTCTCCATGGGTGTTTGAATCAAATTTGAATTAGATCCGAATCTTTCGTCAAATATGTTGAGGATTTGGTGTTCGGTATCTGACTCTTCTACAAGATCTAACATCTTATCAGTTAAACTAGTATAAATTAGATGTAGTACCTTTATGTTTCTGAAGTAGACTTCTTCTTGATCCAGATTCCATTGAGTTTGCGGCATGCTTGGAATCTCATATGGTTCTCTTAGAAATCTCGCGTACTTTAGATCTTGTGCCTCCAAGAAGATCTACAATCTTCTTTGCCATTGAGAATAGAAGTTGCCATCGAAGATTGGTGGTTTATGAATACTATACCTGGGAGGACAGAACGTTGTTGATGCCGTCGCCTTTGACCTTGCTCTGATACCAAGTGTTGGATCCTGTGGATGGCAAACAACACTAGAAGGGGGTTGAATAGTGTTGTACAATTAATAAACTTTTTCGATGTTGGTTATAACACAATTTTATCCCTTCCAATGTTGCCTAAGAAACCAAGTAGAATGATCTACGCTTGGTTCTTAATCAACAAGTTAATATAAAAAGATAAGCAATAAGATTACAAACAATTAGATCTTTACACAGCAGAATTAAAAAGGTGATCTTTGCAATTACATAAATGAAGAGTTACATAGATAATAATATTAATAAATAAATAAAAGAATGCTTGTACAGATAATTTAAACAAACACAAAAAGGCAAACGCAGAGACATGCGATTTTTATCTTGGTTCCCCACAACCTGGATACGTCCAGTCACCGACCAATCCGGTACGAGATTAATCCATTATTACCTTGGCAATACAATTACCTAACTCCACTTGTTAGGATTTCCAACGACCCAGCCTTAACTAGGATTTTCCAACCACCTAGACTTGTCTAGGATTTACACCGTCCCTTATCACAAAGGGGAATTCACAAAGAAACAAAGTTCCAATTTACCACAATATTGGTGGAGATTGGTTTACACCTAAAATTCTATAGCCAAGATAAATATTGCAATTGTGCGTTAAGTGGCTAAAAGAATTTAAATGGATCTTTAGATCACACAAATAATATGAAATGATTCGTTGAGATCTAGATCTTTGGGTTTTCAAAAATCCTTTCAAGAATGAAAAATAAAGAATAATGGATTTTGAAAAACAATTTAAAATAGCCAAAATAAAATGGATCTCAAAAAAGGAATTTCAGAATTAGAACTTGAGATCAAAAAATAAAAACAGAAATTGGCTATTAGCATTGAGAGCAATGAGAGCGATGAGATCTTTTAGAATAGAATTTAGCCCCAGTAATAATATAGAGATTATGTGTTTTAGAAATGATCTCAAGGGCTCTATTTATAAAGTTTCAGAGGTGATTTTGAATTTCAAAACGATTGACTTTCAGTCCAACAAATGAGGAAAGAAGAGTGAGATCAGGAAGTCAAATCGCAGACGAAATCGATAGTTGGTCGTTGACTCCCTATTGAGGTAGTCGACTCTCAAAGAATTTCATTGAAAATTCAGAGATTTTAATCCTGGTTCGGATCATTGTGATCCTACGTCCAGTCCTCTACCATGTAGAGATTTGAATCCACTAAAACACTTGCTCCCTGTAAGTAATCAATATACAAAGATGCCAACACTTCCTGTGTTGCAAACTTGTACAATCTCTTCAACTTGTACGATCTCAGCTGGTAGTCAACTCCCTCCTTTGGTAGTCGACTCCCAGAGCATTTTCACTGAAACTCAGCTATGAAAATGTGTAATCAACTCCTGGGTGTTTGGAGGTTGACTACAAAGATTTAATATCAACTGGCTAATGCTCTTAAGAGTTTTAAAAAGATTTAAAAACGTTTTTGCTTCAAAATCATTTTTGTGTGTGTGTGTGCAATATTACTTGGCTTTAACATAATCCTAAAGAGACCAACTCACACACTAGACTTATACAAGATCTACAGGAAGTTGATCAGATGTTTGAAGTAGATGCGCGCTTCTCTTGAATTTGAGCTCCTCTTTCATTAAGCTTGAACACTTGCATGAGCTTCATCATTGAGATATACTTGTGCTTGACGTAGAACTTGCAAATTTGTTTCTGTCTTTCGAGTGTGGTTGAGCTTCTTCAGAGTATGCATAAAGCTATCAATTTCGAGTGTGGTTGAGCTTCTTCGGAGTATGCATAAAGCTATCAATCGCACAACCTGCACACTTAAGTTATAGTGTAATTAGTACGCTAACGTCATTTGGTGTGTTCATCATCAAAACCACTTAGGAGTGGGATTCGATTTCCCATCAAACATTAGTGAGCTTTTATTACACCTGAGAGAACAAGTACAAATCTTTAACCTCCACCAATGAGGAAGAATCACTCAATGTCTCTCAAAAGCTCTCAACACAATCTCTTAAAGTTGGTTCTCAACAATGAAGGCTCACAACTCGCAATAACAATTAATCTCTTGATCTCGTCTTATGAAACCTTCGTCTAAACACACCTTATGTAGCCTAGGGCATAATAGGTGTTCTAATGGAAGAGGTATTCCTGTCTGACTAGAATTCTGATTCGAACGGAGTTTTAATCCAATCACAACTCTACTTCAGATAGGATGCTGCATCCTATGGTCGGCCCCCTCCGTGTTATCGGGCTTCCTACTAAAGACCGAGCTGACAAAGTGTCGAGCTGAGTTATCAGAAGCTCAGACTGTAGAGTTGCCGAGCTATGAGCTGTCGATCTTTAGAATCCATGCATGTAGAAGTCCATTAGCTTGGAATCCTCGTATCTGACTTGTGCAGATCCAGATACACGGGATCCAGAGCATAAGCGAGCTATTCCTGCACAAGATAGCTCGTTTGTATATCTTTAACATTTCTTCAGTGCCTCAATCGAGCTAATTTTCATAAATATCTGATCACTCCATATTTTACACCTTTTTTTCTGCATGTTTGCATGCCATTTAGATCGCTCAAATCGTGTTTTTCACGTTTATTCGACAATATTGCGATGCTTTTCACGATTTGTTGTTTTTGTCATATTTCAGGAGATTTGGAGCGATTTGGAGTGATTCTGAGATACACCCACTCCGGAGTGTCACCGACGACTCTCTTGAGGGGTATTTTACTATTGGAGAGGAGCGGAAGAAGAAAGAACGTCGTAGGAGCGACGAGGAGGCAAAAACATGAAGAATGGGCATTTTCAACATTCCACTCGGTCGAGTGAAGGAGTCACTCGGCCGAGCATAGAGAGCCCGCTCGGCCGGCCAGATCGGACATGCAACAGAGCCAAATACAGCGTGCACTCAGCCGAGCATCGCTATACCACTCAGCCGAGCACCGAGTCACCCCTCGCCCGAGTGGAACCCAGACGACGGCATCAAAAATGACCAACTCTCTATTTTTCCGTCAGTCTGCTCCAATGACTGACTTGGTCGAGTGGAGAAAGACGATCCGCCTGAGTGACAACTGACGTCCGCCCGAGTGACGGAAGGCCGTCCGCCCGAGTGACCTCCGAGGAGACGACCCCCGAGACCCCTAACTCTCTGTTTCTGTACAGGGTTCGTCACTCGGCCGAGTGACATTTGTCACTCGGCCGAGTGAGCCATGCTGCCTGTAGCGTAAACTGCGGATTTGAGGCTGCACAGGGGCATTTTCGTCAGGTTTTTTTGGGCGATTTTGGGGGGTATTTAACCCCAGTTTTTAACCTAGTTTAAGAGAGCTTTTTCAGAACTTTTTGCAGCTTTTTAGATTAACTTTTTAGGGATTAGATTTAGCTTTAAGGGAGGAGAGAAAAGTGAGATTTTGTTGGATGCTAGCTTGTTCTTCATTGGTTTGTCTCTCTCTCCCTCAAAAATTCCATTTTTGTTGATATTTTGAATATTGCCATGAATTCCATTGATTTTATTTCTGAATTTCTATTGCATTCTATTATGAATTGTGAGTAGTTCATCGTCTTAGGGCGTAGGGATGAACCCTACGAGCCCAATTTCGAATTTGTGAAGAATTGGTGAAACTATTGCTAGGATTGAGTAGGGTTAGTTTGGGATTGCTATAATACGAATAGCTAGGGATTCATACCGATTGGGATTTGCAAGAGATTGGATCCTAATTCGATAGGAAGCCCTAGATATTCGAATTGGGTTGCAATTGAATTCCTCCGGAATCGGTTTGCAAGAGATTGGACCGAAACTAGGGTTCTTCAATTGTAATTCTATGCCAATACCCGTTTGCAAGAGATTGGGTGGGTAGGAACTATCCCAAACTTGGTCGTAGCTCGAGTTTGCACGAGAGTGGGCTCGAGATACGATTGAACGATGATGTTATCCTTCACGCTAGTTTGCCTAGGTTAGGGTTTGCAAGAGATTGGACCCTAACCTAGGTCGGCTATAGACCGGCAATAGCGCGAGAGCGTGAGCTTGGTTCCACATTTAGTTGCAACTAGTTCACCCAAATTTCAAGTCTAGCAATTGTGAAACCTACGAGTCACAATGATGAGATACGGCAAGTAGCGGGGATTCCCTATCCCCTAAGCGTCTTTAATAATTTGTTATTTCTTCTATACATTTGAACGACCGTGACCGCATATTTGCAAACATCTCTCGACTTTTCCTATAGCCAGGTGATTCGAAGAAAACACTGTTATTAGGCCTCCCTGTATTCGATACCCGCTCGCTGCTACACCGTGCGCTTGCGGTAAGACTACGATCGTCGCTGCTTCGGGACGTGTATCCGGGGCGCGATCAATATCCACCTTGGAGAGATTTAGGCCTTCATCACACAGTCGATCTTCAATGCACCACCTGGGTAAGAGTCACCTTGTGTTTTCGTCAACTTGATCCAAAGAGCTCACCTGGCTACATCGAGCGTCAATGCCCCCAATGGGGCCACCAACGACATCATCTCGGAACAACATTGAGCAAGTTTAAGCAATGTTTAAATGTAGCTCCAGATACAACCTTAGTCAACATGTCCACAGAGTTGTCCTCCATTCTGATCTCTAGCAAATTGATGTCATCATCTTCTTCTCCCACACAGTCTTGGACAAAGTGGTATCTCACATCAATATTCTTGGTGTGTGATTGGAAGACTTGATTCTTAGCTAAGTGCACCGCACTTTAGCTATCATAGTGTATGACATACCTCTCTTTGTACACCCCCAAGTCATCCATCAAGCTCATGAGCCATATCGTCTCTTTCACTGCTTCAGTCGATGCCATGTATTCTGTCTCCTTAGTAGACTAGGCTACTGTAGACTAAAGTATTCTCCACAAATAGATCAGAACTCCTGACAGGGTGAAGACGTAGCATGTCATAGATCTCCTTCCATCCAAGTCTCCTGTAAAGTCAGAATCGACATATCTGACAGCTTGTGGACAATCATCAGCTCGTCTATATGTCAATCCGATGTCAATTGTGCAATTGATGTATCTAATTATCCATTGAACAGCTCACCAGTGTACTTTCTCCCGAATTTTGCATGTATCAGCTCACCATGCTAACTGTATGTGATAGATCGGGTCGAGTACATAACATATCATATATCAAGGCTCCTACCGCATTGACATACAGTTGCTCTCCATGAGCTTCTTCTCATCGTCGTTCTTCAGGAAATGCTTAGCACAGAGCTTGAAGTGAGGTGCAAGTAGATTAGTTATGGACTTCATACTTTTCCAACCAAATCTCTATACTACAGTCTTCAAATAGTGACTTTGTAAAAAGATGAACTGTACCTCTACTTCGATCTCGGTATATTTTCATCACAAGGATCCTCCATGCTTTGCCGAAATCCTTCATCTTAAATGCACAACTCAGCTCTGACTTCAGTCTATGTATCTCCACTTTATTTGATGAAGCGATGAGCATATCATCAACATAAAGCAAGAGATAGATGAACTACCCATCATCCAACTTCCGAAAGTACACACAATGATCGTAGGGGCTACAAACATACCCTTGATCATTCGTCATAAAGCATTCGAAACGCTAATACCATTGCATAGGTGACTGGTTCAGCTCATAGAGAGAATTCTTCAGCCTACTTGCAAGCCCATCACCGCTATTATAGCCATCAGGCTGAGCCATATAGATCTCAACCTCGAGCTCTCTATGCATGAATGCCGTCTTTACATCTAGTTGTACCAGCTGAAGGTCGAGCTATGCAATTAATGCCAATATGGTCCGAATTGAGTAGTGCTTAACCACCGGAGAGAAGAACTTATTGTAGCAGATGCCTTCTCTATGTGCATATCCCTTTGCCATAAGACGAGATTTGTAGCGAACTTCTCTAACTTCAGCTCTGTCCTTCTTGGTGTAAACTCACTTACACCCTATCGCCTTCTTGCCCTTAAGAAGCTCCACCAGATCCCATGTTTCATTCTTCAGTAATGATTCCATTTCTTCATTCATTGCTCTCCTTCACCTATCTAGGTCTTCAGAGTGTTCTATATCTCTGAAAGAAGTGGGTATGTCAATACTTACAACGTGAAAAGCAAATGAGACCATCTCTGTGTATCCATGCAGGTCTTCGTATCTCATACCTCGGTTTCGTAGCTGCAATAGAATACAATTACTGTGCGATATGTGGAGACAAGCTATCTCCACCATTCGAGCTTGAATCACCAACATCACCAGCATCTGTCTGGTGTACATTGTTTGCAATCTCTGGTGTAGGCCGGCTAGAGTCAGCAGCCGTGCCATCTGGAACCTTAGACACCTCCATGTAGACTTGCTATGTCTATGTCTCTTGTGGCTCTACCATTGGTCCATGCTCCTTCTTCAATAGTGTTGACTCATCAAAGGTCGCGTCTCTGCTTATAATCACCTTCCATTGTCTAGTAAACCACAGCTTGTGTCATTTGGCATCATCGCTAACGCCCAAGAAGATGGATTTCTTGGCTCTAGCATCGAGCTTGTCTTCTTTCACAATGTACTAGCTCGGACAGCCCTATATACGCAGAGACTCATAAGTGGGAACTGGCTCTCCCGACTAGACCTCCAAAGGAGGTCGTCCATCCAATGCTGCAGAAGGTGGTCGGTTGACCAAATAGGTCACGTATGCCAGGCCATCGGCCCAGAACTCCTTCGATAGGCCGACCATAGATAGCATACATCGGACTTTCTCCAGCAAAGTCTGATTCATTCTCTTGGCTACACCATTCTGTTGTGACATACCACTGCTGATGAAGTGTCTCTAAATCCCTTCCTTTCTGTAGAATTCTTGAAAGGGGTCCGACTTATACTCTCTACTGTTGTCATTTCGACGTCGCCTGACGTTTTGACCTGTCTGAGTCTCGACAAGTGTCTTTCATGTTGGGATATTGAGACCCACCCTAGTGGTTTTGATGATGTGCACAAATGATATACGGTCTAACAATCTTATTTCAAGTGTATATAGATTTAATTATTGATGGGAGGCATTGTGATGCAAATCGAAGAACTCAAAGCCACGATCAAGAACGCTACAACTTGAAGCATATGATGATCTTGGATCATGAAGCAAAGGAAAAACTATGAACAAGAGAAGTTAGCTCAAGATCAAGAATGACGATGAAGAGCTAAAGTTATAGTTGTGTGAGTAAATGCACAGAAATGTAAAGCCATAGTATGTTACACACACACATTCCAAATTCAGTGAAAAATGTTTTAAAATTACATTACTTAATATATTTCTTAAATATAATTTTTTAAAATTATTTTGGAAGTATTTTTAAGTATATATATGGAGGTATCCTAAAATAGCCGACTATTTTGGACTTATAGCCGACTATTTCCTACAAAGATTTGTTGAGTATTGAACTTCTCCATACTTAGTTTTGATGATGGGCAAACATAAATACTTGTGACTAATCCCATACTTGCAGTTAATCCATTGACTAAGCATATCATGAAGATTAATTAGCAATTGATGTCACTCAAGGATCAATCAAAGCTTGTAAAGTGGATTGGATGATCGAAGATGAAGATTGTAGCTTCAAGAAGACTTCTAGATCTATCAATAGAAAGAAGAGATGCAAAAACAATTGTAATCTTTTTATTCTCTTCTTCTTTCTTAATAGTATGTATTTTAGAAGTAGAATTATGTTGGAGCACACACACATCTTCTATTCTATCCTAGGAAAGGATTAGAACTCATTTCATAGGCCTCCAATTCTTAAGTCTCAAGCATGTGCATTTTGGAGTTGTATCAGGCGACTGCTGAATGATTTATAGGCACCTGTCTCCATAAAGGCGCCCGAGATTTGTTCTCCAGTCGTTTGTTATGCACATACTTTTTCATTTGCTCTTCTGGGCTTTCTGCTACTAATCTCATCAGTCGACAGTCGACTGATGTACTTTAAATAGTCGCATGTCCAGCTACAGGCGCCTGTGACTCGTTAGTCAGTCGACTGTCTATCCTTGCCCATATTTCCGAAGTTTTGTCAACTTTTGCACTTGCTTCTGTAGGCGATGTAAGAAGGATTTACAGGCGTCTGCCCATGGCACAGTCGCATGTATATGCTTCTACAGTAACCTGTCCAAGCTTGTCAAACTTCCCAAGTTTTGACAACTTTTGCACTTGTGCCTGCAGGCAATGTAAGATGAATTTATAGGCATCTGCCTATAGCACAGTCGCCTGTATATTCCTCCACAGTCGCATGTCCCGTCTTCCCAAATTTCCCAAATTTTCACCTCTTACGCACTAGGAAGTCAGTCACCTGTAGAAGGTTTCTCACCTGTTGGTTTACAGGCGCCTGTCCGACCTTCATCAGTCGACTATCCTATGTGGTAAGTTACCGTTTGAATTCTCATCTACCCTCTGACACAGTGCAGCAGGAGATTGTGAGTTCTTCACCAGTCGACTGTCTGGTGCGTATTTTCTATCCGTTGGATATTTCCAGACGGATTTCAAAGGGGTTTTTGGGTATTTTGCTTGAGGGGTTTAGAGAACTTATAAAAGGGTATCCTACTGTTCCATTGGAGAAATTGTTGAACACTTAGACAATCTTGCATTCATTCCTAAGCTCAATCTCTCAAGTTCTCTCTTCCTCAAGTCTCGAGCCCTAGAAATCTCAACTACAATCTTGTCTTCCTAATTAAACCAATTTTGAGCTTCAAACTTTGGTGAAGGTAAGTACACGCGCTTTCTCTCATCTTGGAAGAGCCATCAACACACACACACACACACACACACACACTTGCTCCTTCAAGTTCTACTTCAAGGCATAGATGTTTGTAAGTGTTTTTCATTTCGAATTTATGTATCTCATATTTTGATTTCACTCTCGGTTTGTAAGAGTGTGTTTGCTTGATCCTAAGTTGTGGGAGTCAAGGACATCGATTTTTGTTCGATTACACTTGTAGGGTTGGTACATGTGGGTTTAAAGGAAATCTCAAGTTAGGGTTCTAACTTGAGTATCCGGAGGTATCCTGGTGAAAGGGACATAGGATTACTGGGAACAAGTTGGGATTGGACTTGGATAATCTGAACCCTTGAAATATCCTTTGTGTTAGCTTGTTTCATTTTGGGTTAATTTATATTTTTGCATTTATTGTTGGTTAGGGATTTAAATTGGTATAACTATCATTTAAATTTTATAAACACTATTCAACCACCCTTCTAGTGTTTTTCCCATAGCCAGGGTCTTTACGATTGGTATCAAAGCGCAAGGTTTATACCTATGGCATCCAACAACAACAACGTTCCTCCACCTACTTCATACAACAATCACGATCGTGATGGTGCTTCTACTGTTTCGAAGGACAATCAACGATTCGTCCTTCGTGTTTCAATGGCACAAATTTCGTCTATTGGAAGTGCCGGATGGAGACATTTCTAAGGAGTTCTTCTCTTTGAAGAGCCCTATATAAGGAGTACGTTGAAACCACCGAAGAAGATTTTGACAAATGTACTCCCGCCGAGAAGTCCGCCAAGGTGAATAGTGCCAAAGCAATGAACACTCTTCATTACGCATTGGATTCGGATGAGTTCAATAAGATATGCACATGTAAGAGTGCATATCAATTATGGAACTATCTCGTCGTCACCCACAACGGAACGAACAAGGTAAAATTATCAAAATTATATGTTGCTACACAAAACTTCGACATGTTTCATATGGAGGAAAGTGAGAACATTGCAACGATGTACAGTCGTTTCACCGACATCACAAATGAGCTTGAGGCTCTCGGTCAAGTATACACTCAACAAGAAAAGGTGAGAAAGATAATCATGGAAGTGACCTCAAAATGGGAAAGAAGGGCTATTGCCTTTGAGGAGGTCAATGACACGAAGAACTATTCCGTGGTGAATCTCATCGGTACTCTCATGTCTTACGAAGTAAGAAGGGAGAACCGAATGAAGATTAGAGCTATGGTGAACCCAATGGAGGCAAAGAATAAAGCATTAGCCTTCAAGGCTACTTCTTCATCATCCGATAGCGATGAATCCGAGAACGAAATGGATTTGGAAGAAATGGTGCAAATGGCAAAGACGTTCCAACGCTTCTTTTGCAAAGATAAATTCACTTCCAAATCTAAATTTGATTCCATTAACAATTCATCTTCTTTTAAGCCAGGACACATCAAGAAGGACTGCCCAATGCTAAGAAACAAAGAAAAGTGGAAAGCACCAAAGTACCACAAGTCCGACAAATTTAAGAAGGACAAGAAGAAAGGACTTGTTGAGACTTTCTATGACTCGAGTGGAGATTCCTTGAGTGAATCCTAGGATGAGAAGGGTGAGAGTGCACATATGTGCTTTATGGCCCGAGAAGATGCATTCTCTGATGGAAGCCATCGTGAGAATGATGAACCCGATGTAACCATGGATAAACTTCGTAATGCTAACGAAGAATTATTTCCTAAGTATCAATCTCTTATACTTAGATATACTAATTTGAAGAAATCTAATGTTAGTAAATCATCCATGACATGCATCACCAACAATGACACCATTGTTGACACATTTACACTTGAGAAAGCCAATTTGGTTTCTCAAAATGGCACCTTGAGAAATGAGGTGAATTCCCTCAAATCTCAACTAGATCAAGGTTATTATAAAGATAGAGTTGATCTAGCTTCACAAAACACACAATTGGGTATTGAGAATTATTCTCATAAAACCTAAGTGCACGAGCTCAAAACATGTGTGTCCACTTTGGATACTAATATTTCTTCCCTTAGGGAGAAATATGAGCTCATGTACTCCCAAGTTAAGAGATTTAACAAAGGGGAAGGGCAATTGGATGAATTGATTTCAAACCAATTCCGGCCACGCATCTTGTTGAACTTGGTTATGTGGAATCAAATGCATCCAAACCTACATTGGAGTTTGTTCGAGAAACGATGCCCATATGTGCTCTGCATGGCCTCGTCGCTCTGGCAAGCCCCCTCGTGCTGCCACATAATCACCTCCACCCTTGACCCGTGTCAAACCCTTTGTGAACCCATCCAAAATCGCGTACCCGTCTTTGTTCCTTTTCTTTCTCTGCCCTCTTTCTCCTTCAATTTTCCCTGCAGTTCCTTATGGGCCCATAGCCACGCGATCCTTACGGACCCAATCTATCGATCCATCAGGTACCGTGCGCGTCAAAGCCCACAGTTGTAATAGCCTATACTGCTTGTTCGGGTACATATGGCCCAGTAGGTCATAACCCAAGCCCACTTCTGATGTTCTCTAATACTGTTTTCGATTTCTATGTGAAGTTCTTTCAACATTTCCACTAAAACTTTCTTCTTACCATCAAAATTTCCTTCCTTGATAATGTTGTGAGTGAGGGAAGCTTTTGCCCTCCCCACCACTTTATCCCTCCATTACTCCCTACTTATTGGAGTAATGGGGACCTTTGGTTTCAATGCCACTTCATATCCCATGAGAGATTAATAAATATAAGACCATGGCTCAAGGCCATGGTTACTCTTTCTTCTCCAAATTTCCAACACATTATCAACACAGAAGCTCTCATTTTTTGATCTTTTTCTCTCATATCCCCTCAAAATTAACCTCCTACGCACGAAGGAATCTATTGTTGCGACGATCCGGCTTGCGGCGAACCGTTGCAACGAACCGTTGCGGTGATCTTTTAGGCATATCGGGAGCGGAGATTTCGATATACGGATTTTTTATTGCGATCGTCCCTAGATTTTTGATCTAGAGGTAAAACTTATTGATCCCGTAGATAATTACAAACAAATATTTTTCTATGATTTTACACAGCCTTTCTTTGGGCTTGTTTAAATCTGCTATATTCTGATAAATATCAAAATTAAAAAAAACAAAAAAAACCCTTCAGCTCCCCCCGAAGGGAGGGCTCTCTGCCCGATCGCCTACCCCCCTGAGGGGGGGGGGGGGGGGGCTCTACACCGCCCGCCACCCCCCGACGGGGGGGGGGGCTCTGTGCCTACTGCTCCCCCCCGACGGGGGGAGGGGGGAGGGGGCTCTGCGCCTCCCGCCCGCCCACCCTCCAAATGGGGGGCTCTGTCTGACCGCCCGCCCCCCCCGGGGGGGGGGGGGGGGGGGGGAGGGGGAGGGGGGGCTCTGCGCCTCCCGCCCCCCTGCGACACCCCCCGACGGGGGGGGGGGGGGGGGGGGGGGGGGGGGGGGGGCGCTCTGACTGCCGCCCCCTGCCCCCCGCCCCCCGTCGGGGGGCTTTCTTTGCGCCGCCCCGGACCCCGGGGGGGGGGGGGGGGTGGCTCTCTGTCCAATGCCCCTCGGACAGGGGGCCCTCTGTGCTGGCCGCCGCCTTCCCCCCCCCCCCCCCCCCCCCCCCCCCGGACGGGGGAGGGGCCCTTTTCGGCTGCCCATGGACCTAAAACTTGTTTACTGAAGGGTTGGGGTCTTTTTGCATTCCTTTATTAATACCCTAAAATTGATTTTTAGGGTTTGTGTATTTTTAAAGGACATTTACTCCTTTTTGGACATTTTTAATTAATATTACAGCCCATGGACCTGCAGCCCAAAACTGCATTATATATTATTTGGGCTGTTTATTGGGCCTGAAGCCCAGTTCATAACATTGACAATTAAAATGCGTATTATTTTGCTAATGGGCCTGCAGCCCAAATCAGAATACTAATTTATTTTGTCTGTTTATTTGGCCAAAAGCCCAGTTAATCACATTGAAAATTAAAATGATTATTATTTTGCTATATGGCCTACTGCCCGCCTCTAGCCCACAAAACTTGCGGATTATGTTATTTTATATGCTACTTTTCAATTATTAAATCTCTTAAGAATTAGATAAAACATTTATTTAAGTTAAATTGGTTAAACGGATCTTGAGACCGCTCTGACTTTAGTTACCTAACCTAAAGATGAATGACGTTTCCCCGTGGTCCAACTAAATCCTTTTAACTTAAATAAAATTGTTTTATCTAATATTTGAGCTTGATGATTTTTGAATGTCTGTGATATTACGCAATTATTATTTGCTTGTTGCATATATAACTGCGTGGATGTTTAAATAAGTCAAAATGCGATTTTTGGGATCGGCCAATTTTTGATGCCCTTTTTATTATATTCCTTCTATTTGTAATTTCTTTTTTTCTGAGAGAAATTTGTAGTGAGGAATTTATGTATAATGCCAAAGACCGGTGTTACTACCTATGAAGATGAAGGAGATTGCATATATCTGGGACCCAAATAGGGTTTCCAAATTGTATTTTTCTTTTTCTTCTTTATGGACTGTAATATGGACTTTGGACATTTTATGTTTTGGGTATCTGGCCGATCCCCGCATTTTTTTCTTATTTTATTTATTTTAAGCATGATGTTTAATTATTAATACATGCTTATTTAAATTGCATAAATTAAAATGGCAAAATTGGCAAGCGTCGATTTCGAGATTCTTGATGCAGCGGGAAAGAACTATCTTACCTGGCGAGTGGACCTGAAGTTCCACTTGCATTCTATGGCACTTCTCCACTCGATTCTGGCCCCCGCAGTGGCCGAGACACCTGCTAGCAGTGCCCCTAAAGTGGCACAATCATCTAGCAGTTCTCCTATCGTTGTCTCCGACATAGATAAGGTGAAAGCCATTATCTATATCAGGAGACACATAGATCGAACTTTAAAGGTCGAATACTTAACGATAGAAGACCCTTTGGAGTTGTGGCAAGCGCTGGAGGCACGTTATAAACATCGAATTGATGTAATCTTACCACGTGCCAGTTATGAGTGGGAAAACCTCAGACTTCAGGACTATAAGTCCATTGCTGAGTTTAACTCGACACTTCATAATATCACCTCACGCCTGAAGTTATACGGTGAAGAAGTGACTGAGCATCGCAAGTTGGAAAAGACATTTACCTCGTTTCACGAGAAAGATGCAATTCTCATGCAAAGTATCGTGAACGCAACTTCACGAAGTTCTCTGATCTGATCTCTTGCCTTCTTAGGGCAGAGTAGAATAGAGATTTACTGCTTGTCACTCATAATTTGCGCCATGTTGGTACTGCCCCTATCCCTGAAGCCCACTATGTTTCTCCCCAGAAGTGGGAAAAACAAGAAGGTTAGAAAGAACAAAGGGAAAGCTGTAATGAAGCCAACAAGAGGAGCACCATCCCAGACCAACAACAAAAATAAAGGGAAGAGAAACTTCACATGGAAGCGTAGGAACACTGATCCAGTGTCAATTTCTAAGAAGAACTGGGAGGATAAATGCCATAAATGTGGCATGACTGGACATTGGTCCAGAAATTGTCGCACTTCTCGGCACCTCCAAGATCTGTATCAGGCAAGCCAGAAGTCTCAGCCTGAAACAAACTTGGCAGCAGTTCAACCGCTCACCAAGTTCACTACAAAAAATTTCGAAAATGACGACCTGCTCGATTGAGCCCTACCTTATATCTATGCATTTAAATTCATGTAGCTTCATCTGTAATTTGATTTGAAAGCACTTTTATTTAAATGTCAGTTTTTCATTTACTTACATAAACTTTCATTTTCCTTATATATAGATGAAGTATGAGTGCTTAGTGGACAGTGCCTCAACGCACACTATTCTTCGCGATCCATGCTATTTTAATATGACGGTCCTGTTATTACGATTTCAAGACTGTTCAACATAATTGAAGGATATGGGAAAGCAATCATATTGCTCCCAAATAACACAAGACTTAAAATACAAAATGCATTATTCTCTCCAAAATCTAATAGAAATCTCTTAAGTTTCAAAGATATTCGTTTTAACGGATATCACTTAGAAACTAGAGACGAATAAAACATTGAATATATGTATGTGACTCGTCAGGAAGATGGCCAGAAGTCCATCCACGAACGATTTAAGGGACTCCCGTTGGGTATCTACCACACGTATATTCAACCAATAGAAGCAAATATGACTGAGCACCAGAAGTGCCTTTCATTGCCAGAGTTTCAACTCTGGCACAATAGACTTGCTTATCCTGGATCAGCTATGATGCGTCGCATTATCTCTGAATCTCGTGGACATAATTTGAAGAACTTGAGGACTCTTGAAAATGGTGAATTTCCTTGTCCCCCTTGTTTTCAGGGAAAACTAATAACGAGACCCTCCCTTCTGAAAGTGGGATTAGAGTCTTCTGGCTTCCCAGAGAGAATTCATGGCAACATTTACGGACCTATTCACCCCGCAAGTGGCCCATTTCGGCATTTCATGGTATTGATTGATGCATCCACAAAATGGTCTTATGTGTGCCTATTGTCCGCTCGCAACCTATCTTTTCCAAAGCTATATGCACAAATAATTAGGTTGCATGCTCATTTCCCCGATAATCATATCAAGAAATTACGTCTTGATAATGCGGGTGAATTCACTTTTTGCAAGTCTTCGAAGACTATTGCCAGTCAACGGGTATTGAAGTTGAACATTCTGTAGCTCATGTTCACACCCAGAATGGATTAGCAGAGTCTCTTATAAAGAGACTCCAATGGATTGCATGTCCATTGCTCATGCAATCCCAGTTACCTGTGGATGCTTGATCTCACGCCCCTCTCCCCAGAATACCCTGCATTTAAAAATTAAATCTTTTTTCTATCCTGGGCAGCGAGGGTGATGAGGAAGGAAAAGGAAGAGAAATAAGAAAACTGAAGATGCAGGCCACTGCCCACATGCTGGGATAGTACAAGTGAAGCTCCACTAAAACAACCAATAGTCTCTCAAAACAACAACAACATTTTGTACATAACATGCTTCATTTTTGTACACAGTCCAAGTACACCAATACATATACAGCCACTCTCCACCTTCAAAGGCAACGATGACACACTACAAGCTACATCACTAACCAAACGCTACCCCTGAGACCCGACTCCAAGTCACCACCAACCATACTGCCACTGCTACCTGAAAAATAGGGAGGAGCTCGTCAATGCGTGCCCCAGTAGGAACCAACTTGGATTTGGAATATCGTTTTTAAGGTTATCAATCCACAAAGCAAGGCAGGAGAAATAAGACATGTAACTAAGTAAAATAACGGAAAGTAATTAGCCAAGTAAGAAGATCATACCTGCGGTCCAATGTCGGGGTACTGCATGAAAAGGGTTAGCACGAATAATTATAATAATAACACAAATGTTCAAGCAACTAATATCCAATAAGATAAGTGCAAGTGTCTGAGGCATGACACAGAGTCACAAAGAACGGGCAAAGGGAAGGGAAAGTGCTGCCAATAAAAGGAGTAACACGTAAATTCTTATTTTATTGTTTATAATTGAATTAATTGGAACTTGGGTAAACTGTGTGATATCAGGACCTGGACATCACCCTAAATTTGGGGTGATATAGCACACGGCACAGTGGACACGGGCACTGTACAACACCGGGCCTCTCAGCTCCCCCGTCCCTAGCAGAAGTGAGGCTCTCCCATAATATCACAACCTCCGTATGTCCCCTCCACTCCCAGTAAAGGCGAGTGGGTATAAATATCACATATCACATAATCATTTCCCGAACTTCTCAGTCCAGGCCTCATATCCACAATTTACTCAAATCCCACCTAAAACCCGGGTTTTGCTAACTCACCCTCCTTAGAGAGGATTGAGACATTGTAAACCTTATTTAACATTATATATATAGCACTGAAGGGGGCATGTTGCATGGTTTCACATTCCACACTCATATCAACATGGGTCATGCACCGAAGTGCCATGCCCTCCATTGTAATAAAATCATATATCAAATGGGTCATGCACCCAAGTGTCATGCCCTTCAACATAGCCATTTCAATTCATCACTCATAACATATGATACCAAGCTTCACATGACCCCATCATTGCTATTTCACAACATGTTTCATAGCACAAATGTTTACAAGCTCATTTCTCATATTATTCAACTTTCACTTCATTGTGGCATTTTCACGAACACGTGGTGAACGTGACGTGTATGTCCGTAAGGACATTAGAAATCCATTGGAAAAACATATCATGAATATATCTTCCATGCAGCAACAATAATCATGCATTATAGATGGTGAAATAGCAATAGAGCACAATTTATAACACCACTTTAGTGCTTTAGATTGCTGGAATTTGGAGAAGTTGACACTACATGAGCACATATCATCAGTTTTTATTGTGAATTTAACAAAATTTCATAAATTAAAGTTATAGATATATTAGTCCTGGACTCACAGATTAAATTTCATGCAAAATATTAAGTATGTGATTTATAGTGAATTATTTGGTAAAATGTGTCAAATCTGTTTTTCAGACAGATTTCAGGGTCTGTATTGAAAGCCAATTTTGGGCATGTTGTAGCCAGAAATTCAACATATAAGAACTCTGATGAATTTTTAGAAAAACTTGTTAAATTTCCAACAAGACCAAGAACATGAAATTCCATTGTGTGTGCAGGTGTTGAGATCAATTTTACTAAGCTATGTCAAAACTGAAAATCAAACAGACATGTTGTAAAGATGGAATTTTTGCTCCTAATTTCTGAATTGAACATATATCAAAATTTATATGAGTTTGGGGTATAAATTCAAGATCTACAAGCTCATATTTTTTTCGAACCCTAATTCGAGCTACAGTAACCATAATCAAGGCAAAAACAGACATCAATATTTTAGAATTTCAAAGGGGGTAATTTTGCTAAGAATTTTCAAGGGAGATTCATGAAAATTGAATCATGGCATATTAATTTGATTACCACTACTTCATATTGATAAAACATGATGTAAAAACATAATAAACCCTAATTAAATTTCACAATCCAAGTTTGATTCCTACCTCAAGAATTTGCTTTCCTCCTCTTCTTCTCTTTCTCTTCATTCCATCTTCTTCTCTCTTGTAACCCACTTGAGATCCTTGATTTTTGTGAGGGAGAATTGGGGTTTTGGAGTGAAGAAGAAGTGGAAATTGGAGGGGTTATGGCCAGCCTCATTAGGGGAGAAAGATGGGAAAAGAAAATGAAAGAAAGAAGAGTAGAAAAGTTTATAAGAGAGTAGAATTCTCTAAAGAAATATCTCCACCTAACCTTATCTTAAAGATAAGCATGCAACACATTAAATGACCAAAATAACCTCTTAACTTCCCACTAATTGCAAGTGTGCCATTACTTTATGCACACACAACTTTAGTATGTGCGCACAGCAGCTTTAGTCCAAATGACCGTTTTGCCCCTCGCCTTTCTAAAAATTTACGGGGGTTGCCATTGACCACTAACCCCTTTCACACTTGCATGGCTCTTCCTACACACATCCATGCACATCCATGCGAGCATACATGCTTCACACACACACACGTCTAACACACTCATCTTGTTTTTCACCCACGACGTCATTTGCACTTCTCCCGCATTCACATTCGCATTCTCTTCCCTTAGCCACATATTACGGCCCAATCCCCCTTGCACTACGCTACATACATCAATATCTACGCTTATTTCGTGCCTACCCATGTATCGTAAGTAGAAATATCACGTGTGTTCAGTAGAATACACGTATAATGCAAAATAGGGCATGTCACTTGGGGTCATGCTATATTGCATGCGGCATCGCTGATTAGGATAAGGCCCTCAGGTGGCCATATATTATCCCCGATGCAGCAAGCATATGGTGCACCCCCAGATATCTCTCATTTGAGAGTGTTTGGTTGTGCGGTATATGTCCCAATAGCACCACCTCAGAGGACCAAAATGGGTCCTCAGCGTCGTCTTGATATCTATATTGGGTTTGATTTGCCCTCTATTATTAGATACCTGGAACCTCTTACGGGGACGCATTTAAGGCACGCCTTGATGACTGTGAATTCGATGAGAAAACTTTTCCAAAACTGGGCACACAGTCTAAGAAGCCTGACGCTTCAGAGACCATTTCTTGGGACAATAAGTCTTTGTCTCTTTATGATCCGCGTACTAATCTGTGTGAAGATGAGATCCTGCAGATCCTTCACATTCAGAACACAGTACACCTTCTGCGGATAAATTTACGGACAACCAGAAAATTGTTCGTTCACACGTCCCTGCTGCCAACACGCCAGCTAGGCTTGACATCCCCAAAGATGGATGCAATCCACCGGCAGCAGAATTGGCTGTACCTCAATTGAAAAGAGGACACCCGCCAGGGTCAAAAGATAAAGTTCCTCAAAAGAGGAAGATTCCTGGTGATAAAAGATGATCCCTCCACAGAATGCTGAGCTCAGACCAGCGACCTCTCCTCTCCTTATTTCCCTTGTAGAGGAAACAATAGGAGAAACATCATTAAATTACGTTCGTACTGGAGAGGTACTGGACAAACATAGCACAGTCGGCGACGACGATTTTGCGTTCGCTATTACCGTTCACGTTGCTGAATACGACGATGACGTCGAACCACGATCTCTAGCGGAATGTAAACACAGAGATGATTGGCCAAAGTGGGATGATGCAATAAGAGTAGAGCTGGACTCACTCTTGAAATGTAAAGTCTTTGAACCAGTAGTCCAAACACCTGTAGGTGTTAAACCTGTGGGATATAAGTGGGTCTTCATCAGAAAAAAGAAATGAAGAAAATGTGATCGTATGCTACAAGGCATGCCTTGTAGCACATGGAGTTTCCCAAAGACCGGGGATTGATTATGAAGATACATATTTCCTGGTCAGGGATGCGATCACTTTCCGATTTTTGCTTTGCCTATCATCTCTGGAAAGCCTAGAAATACAGCTCATGGACGTTGTGACTGCATATCTATATGGAGATATAGATAAAGAAATCTATATGAGACTTCCAGATGGGTTTAATTTACCCCCAGAAATGAAAGAGAGACCTCGGGACGTCTTCTCGGTAAGGCTTCAAAGATCATTATATTGTCTAAAGCAATCAGGAAAGATGTGGTATAACAGACTAAGTGTTTTCCTTGCACAGCAAGGATTCAAAAACAATGAAGTCTGCCCGTGTATCCTTATCAAAAGAACGGGAACATGATTTGTCATCGTTGCGGTTTATGTTGATCACTTAAATCTCATAGGATATCCCACAGAGATCAATGAGATATCTGAAAGCCTAAAGCATACCTTCGAAATGAAAGACCTAGACAAAACAAGGTATTGTCTTGGCTTACAGATTGAACACCTACGAGGTGGGATCCTGTTACACCAATCAAATTATACAAGAAAACTTTTAAACAAGTTTAGAATAGAACATTGTCATCCTTTAAGTACTCCTATGGTCGTGAGATCACTGGATATTTATAAGGATCCCTTCCGGCCGCTGGAAGAGGGGGATGATTTACTGGGTCCTGAAGTACCCTACCTCAGTGCCATTGGA
Source organism: Scilla litardierei (assembly GCA_030789695.1). Taxonomy (NCBI): domain Eukaryota; kingdom Viridiplantae; phylum Streptophyta; class Magnoliopsida; order Asparagales; family Asparagaceae; genus Scilla; species Scilla litardierei. Next base: position 64,685,963 of record CM061134.1, read on the forward strand.
GAACTTCAATATCTGGAAAACTACACGCATCCCGATATATCGTTCGTAGTTAATCTACTTGTCAGACATAGTGCTGCGCCTACAAAGCGCCACTGGAACGGAGTAAAGCATCTTCTACGCTACCTCCAGGGTTCTATAGATTTGGGACTATACTACCAGAGATGTTCCTCCTCCCAGTTGCTTAGTTATGCTGATGCAGGTTACCAATCTAATCCTCACACAGCAAAATCACAAACTGGTTTTTTGTTTACCTATGGAGGGACTGATATCTTATAGAGATCAGTAAAGCAAACCACCATAACAACATCATCCAACCACGCTGAACTCATTACGATCCATGAAGCGAGCAAGGAGTGTTTTTGGCTTCGCTCCGTCGTCCAACATATCCTAGATGCCACTGGCATGAAGACTGGTGATCAGCACAGTTTTTGCGGTACGAATAATGGGGGCCATTGTTAGTGCACAGGTACAGATCCTACTGGAGTATCCGCGTACCCGACCCATTTGGCACCCACAACCCGATACACGTTGCTCAAAGCGGGGTATTGCCGAGTCAGACGAACAGATTGTTCGACTGTTAGGATGGTGCTAATATTCAGGGGGAGGTTAATGGGGCCGAGTAAATGGGCAGCCGTTATCTCGAATCCCAGAGAAGATCATGCCCAAATCAATGAGGGACGGTTACACACAATCAAAGAGGAACAACCTATAAATGGACAAAAGGACATAGATAAAGGGGTTCCCAATACAAGGTACAAGATTTAAGACATAGAACTCTACTTTTCTCAGCTAATATATCTTACACTTTAGAGCTTGCACCGCCAGATCTGAGACGAACCTCCATGGGATGATCTCAGCTGCACCAAGCTCCCTCTCTTCCTAAAGTTCCCATTCTAACTTAAGCATCGGAGGGGATTTAGGTTGGAACCCAGATTCGACCCCCCTAACATGTTTTTGTGGTGTAGATCGACGAGTCTCCATCTCTCACAAGGTTCGTACTGTCACGCACCGCTTCCCTAAAATGGAGGCGAGACGTGAAAAGGTCCGCACGAGAGTGGAGCTGTGAAGCCCCAAACCCGATAAGCGTCAATAAAACATAAGCAGGTCCCTGTAACCACAACGGAACAACAATAATAACACAAGGAGAGACTGAAATAAAATCTCATATCTCACAAATTGTCCAACATGAAAATAAGTTCAACATCCAGAAAAGCCACCAGGCTAAAAGAAAGAGTCTAAAGGCCCAGAACAAGGCCAACAAAACAACACCGCAACAAGTATTAGGTGCTACGCACCGACAACAAAATAGCAGTCTAAACAAAAGGGAAACACAACGAAAACACTAGGACTGGTCCCCAGTGTCCACGTACTCCCCGTCAAACACAAGCTCGGGCTCGGCGTCAGCAAACACCTCGTCCTCAACAAGGTACTCAGGCTCGGGATCTAACATGTGTCACCCAAAAGAGTAAAGGGGCACATGTCAGCAAGTCTAAAAGACTTGGGCAAGGAAACTGGAAGAAAGGCAACTAGCAACCTAGCAGTTATAGTATGCATGACATGGCAGTTATAACATGAGTGCACAAGCATGACATGGTGAACAATAAGTACATGAGAACAATTATCGGTACAAGACAAGAGTAGCCAAGCTACTAACAATCTCAATCAATTCATTATTCATGTTTCACGTTGTTTGTAGATGTTTACGCCCTTCAGCTGAATGGTACAACATTCACGCCGATCGGCACTAAACACTACCCCACCCCAGAGTTTACGCCTTACAACTGCAGTTACTGATCAGGCAGACTCCCAGTTGAATGGCCGCTTAACCCTTACCCCATCCCACACGTAAACAAGCCAGGGTCCCTGTACATGAGCCCAGCAAGTGAGCCAGGGTTGCCCCGCACGGGAGCTTGTTTTCCTAGTTCACAATTCAATATCGAGCGTTGGGGTTAGCAACTCATTATGCTCGCTTCTGGTTACGAGCCAGGAAACACAAGTATTGTAGCGATGCTACGCAATCACGTGATCACTTAAAGAATGCAATGACATGACAATTAATTTGCGTACCGTTAATGGAATTTAAACATGACATGGTAATTGTGCAACATGATATATGTCGGATCTAGCTTCGTTGTCAAGCTAGTTCCTAAATTTGCGCCTAGGCGAGTATCATTTCATCGCCTAGCCTCTTTTACGCCTACAACAAGCAAAATGGCCTAAAACATGGCCTAAACCCTAAGTGGCAAGTTTCACTTGCCTAGCACCGGGGATGACGATCACGAAGGTTCGTCTCGCGGATGCTAATCTACGGGGAAATCGCTGTTATGGGGAAACAATCATCAAAACAACATTCATTCATTAGGGTTTCATAAAAAAATACAAATAGGTTATGAAAACATCAAGAGATCGATTTCTTATCGAGAGGAGGCAGAAGAAACACTCCGGAGAACCTAGGAACCAGATCTGGAAACCAATGGAGAAGTTTGGGAAACTAGGGGTTTTTGGGGATTTTGGGGATTTGATGAGATTTTGGGGAAGATGAGAGGTAGAATGAGTTGATGGAGGGTTTAGATGATGGATTTAGGGCTTGTAATGAAGGAATAAGGGTTTGAGGAAGATGGGGGCTCAATGGGGGAGAAACTAGGGTTTTGGGTCGAGTGGAGGAAGAAGAAAACGTTTGGGAGTGGTATAAATAGGTTGGGTTGGCGGCTGCCCATAAATTAGGGTTTTAACACAGACTAGTCGGTCAAAGAGCAACCACTGACCGACTAGTTTGGCAACTAGTCGGTCGGTCGACCAACGCAGACCGTAAACAGTAACTTCTGAACGAAAATAGGATTTGGATTTAGTCGGTCGATGAACAAATACTGACCGACTAGTTTGAGAGATGAACTTAGACCGACTAAGAGTGAACAGTATTGATACCAAAAATAAGATGATGTGTTAGTCGGTTAAAGAAGCATTGCCGACAGACTAGTTTGCAACCTAGTCGGTCAACCAACGTTCTTAGACAGACTAACGATAAACAGTAACTCCTGAATAATTTAGAAAGCCAACTAGTCGGTCCAAGAAGGATTGCCGACCGACTGGATCGTCATCTAGTCAGTCGGTGCCCCTTCTTACACCGGCTAACGTGCACCAAAAAGTTCCGATACGGAGCGCGGAGCTCCGGGATTGATTCCTATGACTCCTAGGCTTGATCTAATAGTAAGATACGACCGTTATGAAGCCCGTCACGAATGACATACTTCGAAATCAACGATCCTAAGGAAGAAACGAGAAAACACGACGAAACGATCGAAAATGAAAGCTACGGAGACGAAAACCACACAAAAGGAGAAAATCCACCAAAACATATATTATATTATAATAGATCCAGATACATGAAAACCAGTCGTTACATCCTCCCCAACTTAAGAAAAATTCCGTCCTCGGAATTTTCAAACACTCACGTGTCCGGAAACAAAAGTGGGAAACGCTCTCGCATCTCACCCTCATTCTCCCAAGTAGACTCTCCAGGTGAGCCGTGTCGCCACATCACCCTCACAAGATTGACAATCTTGTTCCGAAGCGATTTCTGACGCCTGTCTAGAATCTGCACTGGATGCTGGTCATACGTCAAATCGGGGCGAACGGTAATCTCCGAAAAATCCACAGCATGAGATGGATCGCTAATGTATCGACGAAGCTGCGACACATGGAAAACATTGTGAACTCCTTCCAAAGATGGCGACAAGGCCAAGCGATAAGCTACCTCGCCAACCCTCTCCAAAATGTCAAACGGTCCAATGTATCGCGGGCTCAACTTCCCTCGCTTCCCAAAACGAATCACACCACGATTCGGGGAAATCTTCAAGAACACATGGTCGCCCGGCGCCCAATGCTCAAAACAGATCGACCTTTCCTCCTACGCGTACCCAAAATCATTTGCAAACTCTGCCAGAACTGAGATGTGAACCTCGTGTCTCTGTCTGACACGATACTCACGGGGACTCCATGAAGTCGCACGACCTCCTCCATATATCTCCTTGCTAGCGCCTCAGTGGACTGTCCCACTCAGAACGGAACAAAGTGCGCAGATTTGGTCAATCGATCTACGATCACCCAAATCGCGTCATTCTGCTTCGGACTCCGAGGTAGTCCAGTCACGAAATCCATAGTGATGTGTTGCCATTTCCACTCCGGAATCGGAAGCGGTTGTAGCAACCCGACCGTACGCTGATGCTCCGCCTTCACTTGCTGGCAAACCAAGCACTTGGCTACACTCCGAGCCACACTCCTCTTCATACCATGCCACCAATAATTCAGACGAAGATCCTGGTACATCTTGGTGCCACCAGGATGCACAGAATACGGCGAACTGTGTGCCTCCACCATCAATTCCTCTCTAATGTCCCCAGCTGGCACACACAACCTGGCTCCAAACCTCAGCGAGCCATCCTCATGAATCAAAAAGTCAGTCCGCAGACTGGCTTCCACCTGCTCCCGAATCTTTACCAGCTTCAGATCCTCAGCCTGGCCTGCCTTAATCCGATCCACGATCGTCAACTGTACCTGCATGTACATCAACGATGAAGCCGCCCCAGGAAGAACAATCTCAACACCAGACTCGCAAAAATCCTGCTGCAATCTCCACTGCGAGGTCAAAATCATCACCGCTGGAAGCCTACTCAGCGCATCAGGAACCACATTCACCTTGCCAGGGTGATACTGCAAATCAATCTCATAATCCGCCATAAGCTCTAACCATCGACGCTGTCGCATGTTGAGCTCCTTCTCAGTAAAAATATACTTCAAGCTTTTGTGATCGTTGAAAATCTTCACTTTCTCACTCAGCAAGAAGTGCCTCCAAATCTTAAGAGCAAACACAACGGCAGCCAACTCCAAATCATGCGTCGGGTAATTCTTCTCATGAACCTTAAGCTGACGAGACGCATACGCCATAACATGTCCGTACTGATGCAACACACAACCGAGACCCTTGCCAGAAGCATTGCAAAAGATCTCAAATCCACCGATGCGATCAGGCACAACAAGAATAGGGGCAGTCGTCAACCTCTCCTTCAGAACGCCAAAAGCACTCTCACAATCACCCGACCAAACAAAAGGTACATCCTTCCGCGTCAACCTGGTCATCGGCTCCGCAATATGATAAAAGTCCTTAATGAATCGCCGATAATAACCAGCAAGTCCAAGGAAACTCCGAATCTCAGACGCAGATGGCGGAACAGGCCACTCTCTAATGGCCCTAATCTTCTCGGGATCCACTGAAATACCGTCTCCAGTCACCACATGTCCGAGAAAAGCAACTCTATCCAGCCAGAACTCACACTTCGAAAACTTAGCATACAACCGATGCTTCCTCAAAATCTCCAACACCGTCCTCAAGTGCGAGGCATGCTCTTCCTCCGACTTCGAGTAGATCAGAATGTCGTCAATAAAGATAACGACAAAATTATCTAAAAAGTCGTAGAAAATCAGGTTCATCAGATTCATGAAAACTGCGGGCGCGTTAGTTACACCGAAAGGCATAACCACAAACTCATAGTGTCCATACTTCGTCCTGAACGCTGTATTCGGAACATCTCCCTTCTTCACCTTCAACTGATGGTAACCACTCCTCAAATCCAATTTAGAAAACACCCTCGAACCTCCAAGCTGATCAAAAATATCATCGATGCGAGGCAACGTGTATTTATTCTTGATGGTCACCGCATTCAACTCCCGATAGTCCACGCACATACGACGCGAACCATCCTTCTTCTTCACCAACAACACCGGTGCTCCCCACGGAGACACACTAGGATTGATATAACCCTTCTGCAAGAGCTCATCCAACTGCTTCCGCAACTCTTCCAATTCAGCGGGTGCCATACGATACGGCGCCTTCGAAATCGGCTGCGCACCCGGAACAAGATCAATAGAAAATTCTAGAGCTCGATCAGGTGGCAAACCAGACATCTCCTCGGGGAAGACGTCGCCAAAATCACGCACCACAGCTGACCACTCCAGCTCCATCTGCATAGCCACAACCTCCACCGGCCTAGCCCGAAATCTGGCAGGACCAAGCGAACTGCTACCACGACTGAACTCAAACACTGGATGTCCGAGAATCTCGAACACCACCTTCTTCCTCCTGCAGTCAATCGTAGCATAGAAGCTCGCCAGCCAGTCCATCCCAAGAACTGCATCATAGTTGATGATGTCGTGGATAATGAAATCAGCGAAAAGCTCATGTCCACAGACCACCAATGAGCAAGAATTGCAACCACGATGCACCGAGACCACGCCATTCCCTGTAACGATATTCCAACTCTTGGAAAGAGGGGACGTCGACAAGGAATGCCTCTCCACGAAGCTCCGAGAAATAATGCACATCGATGCACCAGAGTCAAAGAGGACTCGTGCAGGAAATGTGCACACCAAAACCACACCTAACAAGCAATTAACAATCAAACCCTAGTCTAGCAAACAACCATGTTCAAGCAAACAACACAATCTAACATTCAAACCAGCTAGGAAAGTAACAGCCAGGTTGAGGGTTACCTGCAATAACCTCATCCACAGCCTCGCTCTCCACCGCGGTCATTAGAAAAGCCTGCCTCCTTGGCGGAACAGCCTGCTGAAAAGCCTGTTTCTGTGGAACAAGAGCTGCTCCACGTCCAGCAGGAACAGACGCTCGCTGCTGCAACGGCTGCGCTGCAACAGGTGCCCTCCGCAGCGGACCCGCATGCCGACAATCCCTCGCGACATGGGAAGCATCACCACAAACCAGACACTGGCCCAAAAACTTCCGACACTGCTCCTTGATGTGGCCAGGCTTGCCGCAGAAATGGCAAGTCTTCAAAATAGGCCCTCCTGGCCTCTTAAACTGAGCGGGCTGATTAGGCTTGAAACCAGGCCTAACCACCGCTCTGGCCTGCTCCATAGGCCTCTTCCCAGCACCAACAATAGACCCCCTCCTCTGACTCAGGTTCAGCTCCTGCCTCCTGGCAGCGACCAAAACCTTCTGGTACGAGTCCAGATCGGAGGAAGACACAAAACTCTGGAGCTCCAAAGCAAGTCCCTGCAGGAACCTCTGAGCCCTCTCATCAGCATCCTGCACCATCTTCGGTGCGAACCGACTCAGCCTCGTGAACTCTTGGTGGTACAGGTCCACCGTCAAGCTCCCTTGCTTCAGATCAATGAAGCGCTGCAGCATCTCCTTCCTAGCAGCCTTCGAAAAGAATTCCTCATCAAACCTGGACTTAAAGGTAGCCCAAGCTATCGACTCCACCAACATCTTCTCTTCCGCATCCCACCAGTTCCGAGCATTATCCTTGAGTTGCCTCTTCGCCAAATCAACCCATCTAGCCGGGGTGATCTTGGCCATCTTTAGATTGTCCTCGATGTTCCGAATCCACTCATCGGCAGCCAGAGGACCCTCAGACCCATCAAAATATGCGGGACCCAGCTCCCGAAATTGCTTCGCTCCCGGCTCAGAGCGAGAGGCATCCGGAAGAGCCCGGGCAGCTCGAGCAAGTGGAGCATTCTGGACTTACAGGAGCACGCCCTACTGCACTTGCATCATCTGCAACATCATCCTCATCATCTCACCGTTGGTGGGTTCCCGCTCAGGCTCTTCATCATGAGGGAGCGCACCACTACCCCCACCACGGGTGAATCGTCTTCCTGCCATCTAGTGACACAGAAAACGAAGCAGATTAGACTCATAGCCTATGACTCGGACGTCGAACTTAGTTTATTGGACATTCTAATATTATTATCGTCATTCCAAAAATCGCAGTTACAGAAGGACCTGCATGGGCCACCAACAAAACCTGTCACGCCCCGCTTCCCTAAAATGGAGGCGAGACGTGAAAAGGTCCGCACGAGAGTGGAGCTGTGAAGCCCCAAACCCGATAAGCGTCAATAAAAGATAAGCAGGTCCCTGTAACCACAACGGAACAACAATAATAACACAAGGAGAGACTGAAATAAAATCTCATATCTCACAAATTGTCCAACATGAAAATAAGTTCAACATCCAGAAAAGCCACCAGGCTAAAAGAAAGAGTCTAAAGGCCCAGAACAAGGCCAACAAAACAACACCGCAACAAGTATTAGGTGCTACGCACCGACAACAAAATAGCAGTCTAAACAAAAGGGAAACACAACGAAAACACTAGGACTGGTCCCCAGTGTCCACGTACTCCCCGTCAAACACAAGCTCGGGCTCGGCGTCAGTAAACACCTCGTCCTCAACAAGGTACTCAGGCTCGTGATCTAACATGTGTTACCCAAAAGAGTAAAGGGGCACATGTCAGCAAGTCTAAAAGACTTGGGCAAGGAAACTGGAAGTAATGCAACTAGCAACCTAGCAGTTATAGTATGCATGACATGGCAGTTATAACATGAGTGCACAAGCACGACATGGTGAACAATAAGTATAGGAGAACAATTATCGGTACAAGACAAGAGTAGCCAAGCTACTAACAATCTCAATCAATTCACTATTCATGTTTCACGTTGTTTGTAGATGTTTACGCCCTTCAGCTGAATGGTACAACATTCACGCCGATCGGCACTAAACACTACCCCACCCCAGAGTTTACGCCTTACAACTGCAGTTGCTGATCAGGCAGACTCCCAGTTGAATGGCCGCTTAACCCTTACCCCATCCCACACGTAAACAAGCCAGGGTCCCTGTACATGAGCCCAGCAAGTGAGCCAGGGTTGCCCCGCACGGGAGCTTGTTTTCCTAGTTCACAATTCAATATCGAGCGTTGGGGTTAGCAACTCATTATGCTCACTTCTGGTCACGAGCCAGGAAACACAAGTATTGTAGCGATGCTACGCAATCACGTGATCACTTAAAGAATGCAATGACATGATAATTAATTTGCGTACCGTTAATGGAATTTAAACATGACATGGTAATTGTGCAACATGATATATGTCGGATCTAGCTTCGTTGTCAAGCTAGTTCCTAAATTTGCGCCTAGGCGAGTATCATTTCATCGCCTAGCCTCTTTTACGCCTACAACAAGCAAAATGGCCTAAAACATGGCCTAAACCCTAAGTGGCAAGTTTCACTTGCCTAGCACCGGGGATGACGATCACGAAGGTTCGTCTCGCGGATGCTAATCTACGGGGAAATCGCTGTTATGGGGAAACAATCATCAAAACAACATTCATTCATTAGGGTTTCATAAAAAAATACAAATAGGTTATGAAAACATCAAGAGATCGATTTCTTACCGAGAGGAGGCAGAAGAAACACTCCGGAGAACCTAGGAACCTGATCTGGAAACCAATGGAGAAGTTTGGGAAACTAGGGGTTTTTAGGGGATTTTGGGGATTTGATGAGATTTTGGGGAAGATGAGAGGTAGAATGAGTTGATGGAGGGTTTAGATGATGGATTTAGGGCTTGGAATGAAGGAATAAGGGTTTGAGGAAGATAGGGGCTCAATGGGGGAGAAACTAGGGTTTTGGGTCGAGTGGAGGAAGAAGAAAACGTTTGGGAGGGGTATAAATAGGTTGGGCTGGCGGCTGCCCATAAATTAGGGTTTTAACACAGACTAGTCGGTCAAAGAGCAACCACTGACCGACTAGTTTGGCAACTAGTCGGTCGGTCGACCAACGCAGACCGACTAAGTGTAAACAGTAACTTCTGAACGAAAATAGGATTTGGATTTAGTCGGTCGATGAACAAATACTGACCGACTAGTTTGAGAGATGAACTTAGACCGACTAAGAGTGAACAGTATTGATACCAAAAATAAGATGATGTGTTAGTCGGTTAAAGAAGCATTGCCGACAGACTAGTTTGCAACCTAGTCGGTCAACCAACGTTCTTAGACAGACTAACGATAAACAGTAACTCCTGAATAATTTAGAAAGCCAACTAGTCGGTCCAAGAAGGATTGCCGACCGAATCGTCATCTAGTCGGTCGGTGCCCCTTCTTACACCGGCTAACGTGCACCAAAAAGTTCCGATACGGAGCGCGGAGCTCCGGGATTGATTCCTATGACTCCTAGGCTTTATCTAATAGTAAGATACGACTGTTATGAAGCCCGTCACGAATGACATACTTCGAAATCGACGATCCTAAGGAAGAAACGAGAAAACACGACGAAACGATCGAAAATGAAAGCTACGGAGACGAAAACCACACAAAAGGAGAAAATCCACCAAAACATATATTATATTATAATAGATCCAGATACATGAAAACCAGTCGTTACACGTACCGAGCTTCCTAACCTCGAGCGACCGACGTACAAGCCGATCGAGGGTCGATCAAGCACCGCAACATCATCAATCGTTACCAGTCGACCCAGGTTCTTCCAACCTAGGGTCCTACTTCAACTGCTGACGAGGTTCTTGTTGAGTTTTGGACTCCCCGTATTTGGTTTTGGATGATGAGCAAACATAAATAAATCGTGAATTAACAATTTGTGAGCGCAGTTATGGAGATCGTCGCTAAATTCACGAGAACACTCAAAGCGACATCTTAAGACTTCTCAAAGCTCGTATTCAATGCCTAAAGCTTCATTGAAGCTTTTGGACCTTTTTGGAAGTCATGAAGATTTGATCGAAGCTCTCGAAGACCGTTCCTTAAGGTTTTATTTATAGTCTTTTAGCTTCGATCTATAAAATGTTAAGCCTTGAGTAATTCTTACAATTCTATCTTCATATCGCTCATATCTTAGCTCTAGGATCTTAGTAGAAGTCCATTCTAACTTCCCCGAAGCATCGCGCTTCGATTCGGACTTCTTGTGCATGTTAGTTGGTTCAAGAAGAAGAACTGACCGACTAGATGGTGATCTAGTCGGTCGGCAAAGCTTCTTGGACCGACTAGTTTCAGTTACTCTTTTCTTGCTCGGTACTGTTTACAGTTAGTCGGTCCATGTTGACTCACCGACCGACTAGTTGGTGAACTAGTCGGTCAGTGATGCTTCTTAGACCGACTAGTTGAGCTTTACTGTACATGCCAATTTTCTCCTAAGCTACTGTTTATCGTTAGTCGGTCTAAGAACGTTTGGCGACCGACTAGTTGATGATATAGTCGGTCAACATTTGTTCTTGGACCGACTAACTCAATTTGTATTCAGACTATTTGTTTTTGACTCTTAGTCGGTCTAAGTTCACTGACCGACCGACTAGTTGTGAAACTAGTCGGTCAGACAGTCTTCTTGGACCGACTAGATTTCTAGGTCTGAAATTCAATCTGTTCACTGTTCATCACTTAGTCGGTCCATGTTGTTTGACCGACCGACTAGTTGATGAACTAGTCGGTCAGTGTTTGTTCTTTGACCGACTAGTGGCTTCAGATTTCCTACCGTTGGGTTTTGACCTAACACGATTTTCCCCCTTAGTATAAATACTAAGCTGGGGTTCTTCTTTCCAAAAAGAAGAGCTATATTTCAGAGATTCATTGAGATTGAAAGAGTTAGAGATTCTCACTCATTTCCAAAGCTCTCTCCCTCAGAAGAAATCATCTCTCTCATATTCTAGATCTAGAATCCATCTTGAGAGAAGTTTGTTCTTGGTGAGCCATTCAAGCTCTAGCTTGATTCAAGTCTCCAAATCACTCCTAGGCACCCATTGCTGCTCATTTCAGTGGTGCTAGGTCTTGGTGACTTCATCTTCCTCAAATCCCTCCTTGCACCTATTTGGTAAGAAAACTCAAGGTATAGGATTTGTGGTAAGATTGTTTATTTCATTATAAACTCATTTATATTGCTTATTGGTTCTCTCGGTTGTGAGAGAAGGTTGTGATCCCGAGTTGTGGGATTCACTATTGCCATTGCATGTATGATTTGATCTTGTGAATGTTTTTCACAAGATATCATAGTGGAAATCTTGGGTTAGGGTTTCTAACCTAAGTATCCGGAGGGGATCCGGGTGTACTAGGACGTAGGATCACCGGGAACAAGTCGGGGAGACTTGGGTGGATCCGAACCCATCATATACAACTGTTTGCATTGTTAATTTTGTTGTTATCATCAATTTAAGCTTCCGCAAATTGATTTGGTAGTTGTTTGCACGATAATTAGGAATTATACTCCTTGTTATTTTTAAAGTACTATTCACCCCCCCTTAGTACTTGTTCAATAGCTTGTAGGGCATTACATTTGGTATCAAAGCCAGATACTTAGCTATGTCTGCCAACGACAACAAGACCGTTCGTCCACCTGCGGATTATGGATCCTTCAGGAACCGTGAAGGAGCGTCTTCGGTCATGGAAGGACATTCCTCGACTAGGCCTCCATTCTTCAACGGCGTCAATTATGGATATTGGAAATGCCGGATGGAAACGTTCCTCCGGAGCGCCTCATTGTGGAGAATTACCATGTCGGAGTACAATGTGCCTACCGAAGAAGATTTCGACAAGTGGACTACCGCGGAGGTCGCCGCGGAGATTGCAAATGTCAAAGCAATGAATCCTTTACAATGTGCATTGGAACCCGAAGATTTTAATAAGATATGCACATGTAAGAGTGCATATCAAATTTGGAATTCGCTCCTCATTTTGCTTGAAGGAACGAGTCAGGTAAGAGATTCTAAACTCGTAGTAGTCAATAGAGATTACGAATTGTTTCATATGGAACAGGGAGAAAAGATGAAGGAGTATTATGCTCGCTTCGTCGACATAATGAACGAGTTGGAAGCTCTCTGCAAAACCTACACCCAAAAGGAGAAGTGTTCGAAGCTTATCGAAGGACTTCCTTCTTCTTGGGAGAAACATACCTTCACCATCGAGGAAGGTAATGACATGAATAAGTATACCGTAGTTCAATTGATGGGTACTTTGATGTCATACGAGGTACGCAAAGATAGCAAGGTGAAGTTACAAGAAAAGATGAAGTCCTATTTGAACCAAGACGTGCCTAAGAAAAAGGCAATTGCGTTCAAGGCGGCTCCATCCACCTCTACCGATGATGAGGACTCGGAAGAAGAAATGGACATGGAATCCATTGCACTCATGGCAAAGAAGTTCAATCGCTTCTTCCGAAAGGGTAACTTCAAACAAAAATCTAAATTTACTTCTACTAACGCCCCTCCACCTTTGTGCTTTAAATGCAATAAGCTAGGACACATCAAACCGGATTGTCCTCAAAACAAGCAAAAGGGGAAGTGGAAGGCGCCAAAGTACGACAAATCAAAGAAGTACAAGAAAGGCGATAAGAAAGGATTTGTCGGCTTCACCGACTCCGAAGAGGACTCTTCAAGCGGGGAGTCGGATGATGAGAAGGTGGAGCAAGCACACGCATGCTTCATGGCTAACGAAGAAAATGCTCAAGAACCCGCCTCCGATGATAGCGAGGATGATAGCGATGAGGTAACTATGGATGATCTTAGACTAGCTAATGAGCAAATATGGAATAGATATGCTAAATTAGTTAAACGATACACTAAGACTAAAGATGAGCTAGTTAGCATTCAAACCTCACCTAAGAATATCATCACCAACAACGACACCGTTGTTGAAGGGTTAAGAAATGAGATTATTGATCTCAAATCTAAACTTGAACATGTTAGCATTGAGGATTCGGAAGAACATAGGATAGCGGATTTGACGTCTCAAAACTCAACTTTGAGTATTGAGAATGAAAATCTCAAGTCTCGTGTTTATGTGCTCACATCGCAAATATCCACTTTGGGTGCTTCGATGCAATCTCTCACCGAGAAATATGAGTGCACGATAGGCCGAATTAATAAATTCAATAAGGGTAAAGACCATTTGGATAATATCCTAAATGAATTACTTCCAGGCAATCACCACATTGGCTTGGGATATAAGATGGGGAGTTCATCCAAATCGGTCACTACTTTTGTTAGGCCTACTTCCGATGCCTCACCGAGTGGGAGCAAACACTTTATTGGTAGTTCATCTACCAATGGTGCTTCCACTTCGTACACACCCTCTTTTGGAAAGAAACCCACTTTGGGTGGAGCTCCAAAGAAGGGTCATGCCTACATGTACACAAATACCATGCCACATAGGAACACATGTCCTACTCCACCGGCTCACACATATGATGATTTATATGCTACACATTCACGGGCACGGACACACCATGTGAGACACCCTCACGCACGTGTTCCTCCACATGCATATGTTCACCCACATCATCGTATGAATAACTATCCGCATGCACCATTCCATCATGTTCCTTATGCCTATCCACGACATGCATCACGTAGAAACCAACAACGCATGCATGCACCCAATAGGATGAGGGCTCCCAAGATTTTCACTATTTGGAGCCCAAAGGACACAAGCATGGATGAAAAACAAGTTTACATGAATGCTTATTTTTCGGATGTTGTGCATAGTAGAAATTATGTGGGGAAGTCTAAGTCCAATTGGACTTGGCTTCCAAAGGTCTAACCTTTGAGGACCCAATGACCTTGGGTACCATAAAATGATATGATTATCTTTAGGTACTCAAGAAAAATAAGCGGAGCAACAAAGTTAAATTTGGCTCCAAGGATGGGTGGATACTCGATAGCGGGTGTTTAAAACACATGACGGGCGATGCTCAATTGCTTTTCGGAGTGGTGCCCATTGCTAATGGGAACCGGGTAGTCTTTGGAGGCAACGAGAGCGGAACCATCGTCGGTGTTGGTAAAGTGGGTAACCCATCTAAACCCTTAATTAGTGATGTTTATCTAGTTAATGGTTTAAATCATAATCTTATTTCAATAAGCCAACTTTGTGACAAAGGTTACAAAGTTAGCTTTGCGAAAGGATTGTGTCATATTTTGAATGATAATAATAATTTATTATTTTCCGGCACACGCCATAAAGATATTTATATTTTGGATCTTCCTAAGTCTTATGAACAATGTCTCGTTGCCAACACAAGTGAACAACACTTATGGCATCGACGCTTTGGACATGTGAACTTTGGAACACTTTATAAGCTTTCAAAATTAAATTCCATTAAAGGTTTTCCGAAGCTCGTTTTTGAAAAGAAAAGTTTTTGTGATTCTTGTCAACGTGGCAAGCTTCCTAAATCTTCATTTAAACCTAAGAAAAGCATTTCTACTAAACGACCACTAGAGCTATTACATCTAGATTTATTTGGGCCAACTAGAGTTGCTTCCTTAGGAAATGCAAGATATGGACTTGTCATCGTAGATGATTATTCTAGATTTACATGTGTATTTTTCTTATGTAATAAAAATGAAGCTTTTGAAAACTTCACAATATTTGTGAAGAAAGTACAAAATCTCATCGGAACCACCATTGTCACTATTCGTAGTGATCATGGGGGTGAATTTGAGAATGAGTCGTTCTCAAATTTTTGTGATGATCTTGGAATTACTCACACGTTTTCTTTCCCTCGCGCACCTCCTCAAAATGGTGTTGTTGAGAGGAAGAATAGAACGCTTGTGGAGTGTGCTCGCACTATGCTCGAAGATAGCCAACTTGGTCATCAATTTTGGGCGGAAGCGGTACACACCGCTTGTTATGTGTTTAAAAGAATACTCTTGAGGCCCGGCACCAAACAAACTTGTTATGAATTGTTGTTTGGTAGATTGCCTCAAGTTAAACATTTTCATGTTTTCGGTGCAAAATGTTTTATTAAAAACACTTATGAAAATTTGGACAAGTTTGATCCGAGATCGGATGAGGGGATATTTGTTGGGTATTCCTCACGTAGCAAAGCCTACCGGATATACAACAAAAGATCCTCTACGATCGAGGAATCACTACATGTCTCTTTTAATGAGAATTTTACTACTTCTAGAATTTCAAATGATGATGACTCTATGGATGTTTTATGTGATTCGTTTGAAAATTCTAAGTCTATTGATTCAATTGATTCTATTGATACTAACCCAACTAATGAGGTTGTTAAGAATGTTCCTAGTGATCAGGGAATTCCCAAACGGCTTCATACGGTTCGTGACCACCCATATGAGCAAGTTATTGGCAATATTCATGATAGAGTCAAGACGAGATCGCAAGTCCACCACTTCGCCAATTGTGCCTTTGCCTCATCGATAGAGCCAAAGAATATAGTTGAAGCGTGCGAAGATAGTGCTTGGATCCGTGCCATGGAGGAGGAACTCATTCAATTCGAGAGGAATGAGGTATGTGAGCTTGTTCCTTTGCCATCGAAGAACCACACCGTCATAGGGACAAAGTGGATCTTCAAGAACAAAACCGACGAAAACCATGTCGTCGTCCGGAACAAAGCTCGGTTAGTTGCTCAAGGCTACCGCCAAGAGGAAGGTATCGATTTCGAAGAATCCTTCGCTCCGGTAGCTAGATTAGAATCAATTAGATTATTATTGTCTTTTGCATGCCATAAAAATTTCAAACTATTTCAAATGGATGTAAAAAGTGCATTTTTAAACGGAGATGTCGTTGAGGAAGTTTATGTTTCTCAACCTCCGGGCTTTATTAATGAAAAATTTCCAAATCATGTTTTTAAACTAAAGAAAGCGCTTTACGGTGTGAGACATGCTCCTCGAGCTTGGTATGATCGCCTAAAGAATTTTCTTTTGGATTTGAATTTTAAAATGGGAGAAGCCGATTCTACACTTTTTGTTAAGCATTCGAATAATGATATAATTTTAGTTTAAATATATGTTGATGATATCATTTTCGGTGCTACTAACTTTGCTCTTTGCGAAGAGTTTTCTAATGTTATGAAGGAACAATTTGAGATGAGCCACATGGGTGAGCTCAAGTATTTTTTAGGTCTCCAAATTCACCAAATGAATGATGCAATCTTCATCCACCAAACAAAATACACGGTGGAGTTGCTAAAGCGATTTGGAATGGAGAATGCCTCCTGGAAAAAGACTCCTATGAGCACTACAACTCATCTTGATAAAGATACGGACGGAAAAGATGTAGACATTCGTCTATATCGAGGTATGATAGGTAGTTTACTTTATCTTACCGCAAGTAGGCCCGATATTATGTTTGCCGTTTGTATTTGTGCTCGTTATCAGTCTGAACCTAAGGATTCTCACTTAGTAGCGGTAAAACGTATTTTTCGCTATCTAGGTTACACTTTAGATTTTGGATTACTTTATCCGAGATCTAGCACATATGATTTAGTCTCATATAGTGACGCTGATTATGCGGGATGCAAATCCGACAGGAAAAGTACTAGTGGCACTTGCCATTTTATAGGAAATTCCCTTGTCTCTTGGTTTTCCAAGAAGCAAAATTCGGTATCACTTTCAACCACCGAGGCGGAATACATTGCCGCCGGTGCTGCTTGTGCCCAGGTTCTTTGGATGAGACACACACTAAAGGATTTTGGTATTCATTGTGATACTAGCCCTATCATGGTGGATAACCAAAGTGCTATTTGTCTTTCAAAGAATCCGGTGCACCATTCCCGATCTAAACACATAGATGTCCGACACCACTTTTTAGATGATCATGTTGCTAAAAAGGACATCATTTTAGTGTACGTTGAAACCCAAAAGCAAATCGCCGATATTTTCACGAAACCCCTAAAGGAGGACTCCTTTGTGCGGTTACGTCGAGAATTGGGGATTATGGGTGAATCCGAGATATAGGATTCATGTTTCATTCAATAATCTTGCATGCTATTATATTTCGTAATATTTCATTCATGCTAGATTTATTGGATTTTTCGGGATTTTATGTGATATTTTTGAATTTTTGCTCGAATTCATATTTGAATGTCGTATTTGAGATTTCGATGTTTAATGGGGTAGTTTACATGATTTTTGAGAGGATTATGATGTTTCGTCCAAGTGTATTTAGGAGAGAACTTATTTGTCAATTTTTGGAATCCTCTAGTCGGTCTCAGTTCATCAACCAACCGACTAGATTCACATCTAGTCGGTCAGCTAATGAACTCAGACCGACTGGCTCATTCTCTAAACTTTTGGACTCATTTAGTCGGTATCAGTTCAATCACCAACCGACTAGATTTGTATCTAGTCGGTTAGTAAAAGAACTCAGACCTACTAACTCAAGCTATTAGGATTTCCTCTCCAGCTTAGCTCTTTTAGTCGGTTCAAGTTCACTTATCGACCGACTAGATTTAGTTCTAGTCGGTCAGTATTTGAACGTAGACCGACTAATTCTCGTTCAGGAAATATTCGACTGGTCGCTGTTTCACTTTAGTCGGTTCAAGCTCGTTAACCGACCGACTAGATTGTCATCTAGTCGGTCAGCGTTTGAACTTAGACCGACTAAGTGATCAGGGGCAGTCACATCTTTTTGTGATTTCGACCGACTTAAACACAATCTATTCGACTCTTTTCTATTCTAGTCGGTTGTTCTAAGTTCCCCAGCTCGAAATCCCCCAACCCCAGCTCGTGACTCTTCGACTTCCCGTCGATCTCCGGCCTCTTTTCCGATCATCTCCACCGCAGATCGTCGTCGTCTTCCTCCTAGGTATACTCCCTTGCATCTAGGGTTTCCTCCTAGGTCGTTTTCGAATTCTAGGGCTTGATTTCTACTTCTAGGGTTTCGAATGACATTCTAGGGTTTGATCTTTCTTAAGCCTATTTCTTTTTCAGCTCTAGGGTTTTATTGCTTAGGTTTGTTTGATCTATTTCAAACTTCGTTTGCTTGTACTCGTTGTGCCACGATCATGGCAAAAACGAGGATTCCGATTACTTCCTCTGGGGCATCCCCCATGACCATAGAGGCCGCGACTGCTTCGACTCCACCTAAGCGTAGGGCCAAAACTACACGTCCCCCCTCGTCGTCTTCAACACCGTTGAAGAGGAAGAGGAATTCCAAGCCCAAAGCCAAAGGCCAATCTTCCAAGCCCAAATCTCAACCCAAAAAGTTCCGTGCACCTACCCCTCCCGGTGAGCGTTCAGGTAGTGACTCTGAGGATGATTCCGAGGAAGAGTACACTCCTGAGCATCCCGAGAAGGCACCTACTCCACCCCCTCCTCCACCTCCTCCTAAGACCCGTAATGCTAAGGGAAAAGCCCAGATGCCGGTAGGTGGTGTATATATATCGTTGTGTCGTGACGACCCTCAGTGTCTAGCGGCTTACAACCGTATAAAGCACTGCCCACTGCTATTGGAGCATTACGTTCAGTTCTCTGACTTTCTTGGTCTTGCGGATCTTTTATCCTATAGCGGACTTTTGGACTATCTTAGATTTGACCCTAAGGCGAACCCATGACCCTATCCTCGCATGGTCAAACTTTTCTACGCTAACCGTACCCGGGGTCAGTATGATGAGACCCACTCCATCGAGACATCTGTTTTGGGGACTCCTATAGTCCTCACTGCAGAGATCTTGGGGGAGTTGATAGGATGCTCATCGTCTGGCCTCCTCCCGTCTGATATTTCCGTAGATGATATCTCCACTCTCGATCAGCCGACCCTCGCTGATATATTTCAGGTTATCCCTCCTGCTTTCATAGGCGTTCCCTCCAAATCATTCAAGCCGAATGCTTGGGTGATTAATCTCATCCTGAAATCGTGTCTTTTGCCCAAGTATGGATCTTCCTCACTTCCTTCGCAGCCCTTCTTGAAGCCGATTTACGCTCTTTTTATGGGTAGCTCGATTAACTGGGCTCGCATTATACTCGACAAGATGGATTCTTTCGAGTGTCTTCGCAAGTCTAGTAAATCGGCGCACATCCCATATCCTTGTCTTCTGACTTTGGTCTTCCGTCACTTTGGTGTTCCTTTGCCTCCGGATGATGAGCGTCCCCTCGGTCCACCCCTGAACGCGGCGGCCGTAAAGAAGTCTCTTGCGGCACTTCGTCACGTCCAGCGGTCGACTCCTTCTGCATCCCAGGCCACACCTTCAGCTTCTGCAGCCCCTCCTCCTACGACCACTCTAGATGATATCGCTCGCCTTCTTCGTCGTCACGAGTCTCGTTTGGCTCGTACCGAGGAGGTTGTGTGTCGTATGGCAGGGTCGATGGGTATTCTGCTTCCTCCTCCTGTTTCTGAGGATGAGGAGATGGATGACGAGGAGATTGATGAGCTTGTCACCTCTTTAGCTCGTGGCGCTGAGGCCACTGCTGCTGCTGCTACTACTTCCACTGCTGGAGCTGCCACTTCTTCCGGTGCTCCAGAGTCTTCTGCTCTAGTGGTTCAGACTCCTGTTGATGCTGCTGCTGCTCCTGCTGACGTCACTGCTCCTGTTGAGCCTGCTGATGTTCCTGCTGATACCTCTACCGTTGAGCCTGTTGTCGATGTTTCCACTCCAGCCCCGACGATCCCTTCTGTTGACACACCACTCCTTGCAGCAGAGCCTGAGTCCACTCCCTCGACTGGACCCACGGTGACTGCTGATCCTGCCACTTCCTCCTGAGCGTCAGTTTGGGGGACTCTCCGGTGATCATTGGATGATTCATCTTTCTGAGAGTGTTTTGGGTTAGGATAGGATGTCGGTGGTGTTTTGATGTATTTTGGATTTTGGATGTAGGTGTTCTTGATGTTCTTTCTTTTTTGTTGGATGTTGATGATGATATGTCGATGATGTTGTTGTATCTTTTTGTTGGTGATATAGATGTTGCACCTTGTTTGATGTATTCGATGTATTTTTGCATGTACTCATGATATTCTTATATATATACATCGATGTTCTCCTCTTACTTCATTGTGCACATTTAATATTCATTCAATGTCTATGATATTCGATTTTGTCGCTCGATGATTATTAACTTGGTTAAATAGATCTTATTTCTACGATTGCATAGAATTGTTTTCCATGCACAAATTTAACCAAGAATATTGAGTATTGAAGAGTACATTTCTTTATTCAATAAGTGAATTTGTATTTGGTATTTTAATGATTTTAATTTTCGTTTTTCGAAAATGGACAATTTGGCACACTTTGATTTGATTTCAT
Organism: Scilla litardierei; assembly: GCA_030789695.1. Taxonomy (NCBI): domain Eukaryota; kingdom Viridiplantae; phylum Streptophyta; class Magnoliopsida; order Asparagales; family Asparagaceae; genus Scilla; species Scilla litardierei. The sequence goes on from CM061134.1 coordinate 64,706,790, forward strand.
CTCTTTTCCCTTGGTGTCAATTTGGTCCATCGTCATATTCTATGACTCCCGATGTTGGATTTTCTTTATCCTTGTTGTCGTCGTTGTATGCCCCCATTTTTGGGATAATGCCAAAGGGGGAGAGATAATGATAATGAATAGGGCAAATGAAAATTTAACTCAATTTCCAAGAATCTAATTTGATATGTTAGATTCAGGGGGAGTTAAGATATATATAAGGATTTTCAAATCAAATATTTCAAAATTCGATTCTCATTATATATCTTACTCGTCTGATTGATGTAATTTATATATACTCAATTTGGAATTAACGTGTCATCAATGCAGGGGGAGTAAGTATTTTACATTTGAATCATTATTTTTGATTATTATTTATGTTGGTTTGTCATCACCAAAAAGGGGGAGAATGTTGAGTATTGGACTCCCCGTATTTGGTTTTGGATGATGAGAAAACATAAATAAATCGTGAACTAACAATTTGTGAGCGCAGTTATGGAGATCGTCGCCAAATTCACGAGAACACTCAAAGCGACATCTTAAGACTTCTCAAAGCTCGTATTCAATGCCTAAAGCTTCGTTGAAGCTTTTGGACCTTTTTGGAAGTCATGAAGATTTGATCGAAGCTCTCGAAGACCGTTCCTTAAGGTTTTATTTATAGTCTTTTAGCTTCGATCTATAGAATGTTAAGCCTTGAGTAATTCTTACATTTCTATCTTCATATCGCTCATATCTTAGCTCTAGGATCTTAGTAGAAGTCCATTCTAACTTCCCCGAAGCATCGCGCTTCGATTCGAACTTCTTGTGCATGTTAGTTGGTTCAAGAAGAAGAACTGACCGACTAGATGGTGATCTAGTCGGTCGGCAAAGCTTCTTGGACCGACTAGTTTCAGTTACTCTTTTCTTGCTCGGTACTGTTTACAGTTAGTCGGTCCATGTTGACTCACCGACCGACTAGTTGGTGAACTAGTCGGTCAGTGATGCTTCTTAGACCGACTAGTTGAGCTTTACTGTACATGCCAATTTTCTCCTAAGCTACTGTTTATTGTTAGTCGGTCTAAGAACGTTTGGCGACCGACTAGTTGATGATATAGTCGGTCAACATTTGTTCTTGGACCGACTAACTCAATTTGTATTCAGACTATTTGTTTTTGACTCTTAGTCGGTCTAAGTTCACTGACCGACCGACTAGTTGTGAAACTAGTCGGTCAGACAGTCTTCTTGGACCGACTAGATTTCTAGGTCTGAAATTCAATCTGTTCACTGTTCATCACTTAGTCGGTCCATGTTGTTTGACCGACCGACTAGTTGATGAACTAGTCGGTCAGTGTTTGTTCTTTGACCGACTAGTGGCTTCAGATTTCCTACCGTTGCGTTTTGACCTAACACGATTTCCCCCCTTAGTATAAATACTAAGCTGGGGTTCTTCTTTCCAAAAAGAAGAGCTATATTTCAGAGATTCATTGAGATTGAAAGAGTTAGAGATTCTCACTCATTTCCAAAGCTCTCTCCCTCACAAGAAATCATCTCTCTCATATTCTAGATCTAGAATCCATCTTGAGAGAAGTTTGTTCTTGGTGAGCCATTCAAGCTCTAGCTTGATTCAAGTCTCCAAATCACTCCTAGGCACCCATTGCTGCTCATTTCAGTGGTGCTAGGTCTTGGTGACTTCATCTTCCTCAAATCCCTCCTTGCACCTATTTGGTAAGAAAACTCAAGGTATAGGATTTGTGGTAAGATTGTTTATTTCATTATAAACTCATTTATATTGCTTATTGGTTCTCTCGGTTGTGAGAGAAGGTTGTGATCCCGAGTTGTGGGATTCACTATTGCCATTGCATGTATGATTTGATCTTGTGAAGGTTTTTCACAAGATATCATAGTGGAAATCTTGGGTTAGGGTTTCTAACCTAAGTATCCGGAGGGGATCCGGGTGTACTGGGACGTAGGATCACCGGGAACAAGTCGGGGAGACTTGGGTGGATCCGAACCCATCATATACAACTGTTTGCATTGTTAATTTTGTTGTTATCATCAATTTAAGCTTCCGCAAATTGATTTGGTAGTTGTTTGCACGATAATTAGGAATTATACTCCTTGTTATTTTTAAAGTACTATTCACCCCCCCTCTAGTACTTGTGCAGTAGCTTGTAGGGCATTACAGCTCTGGCTCAGCACAAAGAGCCCACGTCAGCTTGACAACTGTCTCAGTCAATTTTGGCCTTAACGCATGCTAATATAACTTTTGTTCTTACTGCTTAGAAATTAAAATCATTCAATTATTCGTAACGCTTCAACTGCCATTAAAAATTGTTCTTTTGAAAATGTTTCCAAGGGTCCTATTCATATTATTGCTTGTCAAGGACCTTGCTGACATACATTTTTATGTTGTTTGGAATGTATGTCAGGACACGAGACATGTTACATTGAGGACGAGCTGCTTGAGGAGACTGACCCACTAGACTAGGAGTACGCTGATCCAGAAGTTCTCCCCAATGAGAACTAGTTGCTGAGCTTTACCTGCTACTGCTTAGGATTTCTTTTACTACACTTTTGTAGGGTGTGTACCCATCTTTGTAGGACTTTGTTGTTGTTGGCCATGCTTAGGGCCTTATTTCTTTTGTGTACTCTTTCTGGATGTTAGCTTTAAATTCATAGTTATTTCTATTGTTTTTGAAATGCATGCAAGTTCATGCATATGGTTTTACTCACAGACGCTTATTGGGTTTGAGCTTCACTGCTTTAGCCCATGCAGACCCGCTCGCGTCCTCGCTCCCAAGTATAATGGGAAGCAGGGCGTGACATGTTTTCGTGATGGCCCATGCAGGTCAGTGCATTATGCAAAACTTCAGAATAATAGAAATACTATCATTAGCCAAAACATCTAGATTGATCTCGTACACAAAATTTACCTGAGTTTTTTTATCTTAGCATGGCAGGGAAACACAACACCAAGAATGGGAATGGAAGTGCAGCTAACGGAGGTACCAACATGAATGAACTCCTCGGAGTCATGAGGGGGATGTTGGAGATCCAACAACAGCTGATTCAGCAGGGACAACAACTGCTCAGATTGCACCACCACCACCTCGAGCTGAACCAGGAGTTAAGCAGTTACATGAGTTGCAACCGAAGAGCTTCTCTGGAAAAGAAGGACCTATGGATGTTGAAGAATGGGCCCAAGGGACTGAGGACAAGCTGAATGTTGCTCGCATCCCTCAGGCAGGATGGGTCGATGTTGCGAAGCTTAAATTGACTGACAATGCTAGGAGCTGGTGGCAACTGGAAGAAAGGCGTTTAATCAGACCCATCTCTTGGAGCATGTTTCGGGAAAGGTTCAGCGCCAAGTATTTTCCCAAAACAGCTAAAAGAGAACTCCAGCAGTGCTTCGCCAATCTGGTCCAAGGAGATAGGGCCATTGACGAGTATGAGGCCGAGTTTGCAATGATCAGCCGCTTCGCACCCCATATGGTCGAGGACCCAGAAGACTGTGCATTTCAGTTTTGCCAAGGCCTGAATCCCAAAATTGAAGCCTTAATGACCTCGACGAAACTAACAACCCTCTAGGACGTTTGGATGCTGCACAGAGCCATGAAGTTGTGGCAAGACTTCCAGTAGGACTTCATGCTGGAGGAAGCAGGCGCCCCATGGAGCCACCTAGGTTTGTGCCTAAGGGCAATTTTCGGCCTCCCCAGACCATGCAGTTCAAGAGGATAGCTGCTCATGTCGACCGAGCTCAGCTGACCTATTTATTTTATGGCATGACTGGACATCAGAAGAAGGATTGTAGGAGGTTGTTGAACCAATGTCTGATCTACAGAGCATCTGATCATGCTGCAAGAGACTGCCCCATGGCAAGAACCGTCGAGCACCTGCTGGAGTACCTGGACCTGTTCAACGAGGAGTGCCTGTACCTATTCAACGAGGTGCCCCTAGCATGCTCAGTGTGGACTGCCTCTGGTTCCGCCCTATTGTTGGATATTGGACTCCCCGGATTTGGTTTTGGATAATGAACAAACATAAATATATCGTGAACTAACACTTTGTGAGCGCAGTTATGGAGATCGTCGCCAAATTCACATGAACATCCCAAGCGACGTCTCGAGACTTCTCAAAGCACGTGATCGTATGCCTAAAGCTTCGTTGAAGCTTTTGGACCATTTTAGAAGTCATGAAGATTCGATTGAAGCTTTTGAAGACGGTATCGTCAAGTTTTATTTATAGTCTTTAAGCTTCTTTCGTAGTAAGTTAAGCCTTGAGTAGGTCTTACATCTTAAATCTTCATAACGCTCATATCTTAGCTCTAGGATCTTAGTAGAAGTCCATACAATCTTTCCCGAAGCTTCGCGCTTCGATTCGTGACTTCTTGTGCATGTTAGCTGGTTCAAGAAGAAGAACTGACCGACTAGATGGTGATCTAGTCGGTCGGCAAAGCTTCTTGGACCGACTAGTTTCAGTCAGTCATTTCCAAGCTCTTTACTGTTTACAGTTAGTCGGTCTATGTTGACTAACCGACCGACTAGTTTGTGAACTAGTCGGTCAGTGATGCTTCTGTGACCGACTAGTTGAGCTTTCCCTGTACATGCAACTTTGAGCCTGAGCTACTGTTTATCTTTAGTCGGTCTGTGTTCATTGATCGACCGACTAGTTGATGAACTAGTCGGTCAACTTTCCTTCTTGGACCGACTAGTTGAGTTTTACTGTACATGCCAATTTTCACTTGACTTACTGTTTATCGTTAGTCGGTCTATGCACATTTGGTGACTGACTAGTTGATGAACTAGTCGGTCAACATTTGTTCTTGGACCGACTAATTCAATTTGTGCTCAGACTTCAGTTTTATCTGTTAGTCGGTCTCGGTTGAGTAACCGACCGACTAGTTGTGAAACTAGTCGGTCAGCTATTCTTCTTGGACCGACTAGTTCCTTTTGTCTATGCTTCAACCTTTTGGCTGTTCTTCCATTAGTCGGTCTACGTTGATTGACCGACCGACTAGTTGATGAACTAGTCGGTCAGTAGTTCTTTGACCGACTAGTTAGGTTCAGAAAAGAGCCGTTGGAGCATTAATTGAAACGTTTTTCTCTCTCTCTCTCTCTCCTCTAACTTATAAATACTTGTTGGGCTACATTCATTGCAGTCAAGGCTGATATTATTGCAAGTTTAGAGATCAAGAGAAATCATTCCAAGCTCATTCAAAGCTCTTTCATTCCATTCAATAATCTCTCCTCACTCTTACTTCCAAAGAGAGATTCATTGAGTGTGAAGCCTTCCAAGCCAAGTGCTTGATCCTAGGTTACCATCAACCTCATAGCTCTCCATTGCTGATCTACATCTGGAGCTAGGGTTTGGTGCCACTTCTTCTTCCTCAAAATCATCTTTGCCCTAATTCGTAAGCATTACTCAAGGCATATGTATTTTGTCGGTAAGAAGTTCTATTTCATTTACTTTCATATTGTAAGTTTCACTCTCGGTTGTGAGAGTGTGGTTGTGATCCCGGGTTGTGGGAGTCACAAATTACTTTGTGTATGATTTGACTTGTGAAGGTTTTTTACAAGTATTTCATAGTGGAAATCTTGAGTTAGGGTTTCTAACTCGAGTATCCGGAGGGGATCCGGGTGGTTGGGACGTAGGATCACCGGGAACAAGTCGGGGAGACTTGGGTGGATCCGAACCCAGTAATATTGCTTGTTTGCGATTGATTCTATTTGTTGTCGATTATTTACTTTTCCGCATTTCCGCATTAATTGGTAGAGTTTGCAAGTAATTAGGAATTAGCCTCTTAATTATTTTAAAGTACTATTCACCCCCCTCTAGTACTTATGCAGTAGCTTAGCAGGGCATTACATTTGGTATCAGAGCCAAGTCTAAAGCTATGTCTACCAACGATAACAAGACCGTTCGTCCACCTTCCGACTATAGCACCTTCAGGAACCGTGAAGGAGCGTCTTCGGTGATAGAAGGACATTCCTCGATGAGGCCTCCATTCTTCAACGGTACCAACTACGGGTACTGGAAATGCCGGATGGAAACGTTCCTCCGGAGTGCTTCACTATGGAGGATCACGATGAAGGAATACGTCGAGCCCACCGAAGAGGATTTCGAGAAGTGGACTCCCGCGGAGGTCGCCGCGGAGATAAGCAATGCCAAGGCAATGAACGCCTTGCAATGTGCTTTGGAGCCCGAGGACTTCAACAAGATATGCACATGTAAGAGTGCATATCAAATATGGAATTCCCTCCTCATATTACATGAAGGGACAAGTAGGGTAAAAGACTCTAAACTCGTTGTAGTTAATAGAGATTACGAGTTGTTTCATATGCTACAGGGTGAGAAGATGAAGGAGTATTACGCTCGCTTCGTCGACATCACAAACGAGTTGGAGGCTCTCGGCAAAACCTATACCCAAAAGGAGAAAGTCTCGAAGATTATCGATGGACTTCCTTCTTGTTGGGAGAAACGGACCTTCGCCATCGAGGAAGGTAATGACATAAAAACTTATACCGTCGTGCAACTAATGGGTACTTTAATGTCGTACGAGGTACGCAAAGATAGCAAGTTGAAGTTGTAGGACAAGATGAAGTCCTACCTAAAGCAAGACGAGCCAAAGAAGAAGGCTATTGCTTTCAAGGCCGCTCCATCCACATCCACATCAACCGATGATGAAGACTCGGAAGACGAGTTGGACTTGGAGTCCATGGCACTCATGGCCAAGAAGTTCAACCGTTTCTTTCGAAAAGGTAACTATAAGAACAAAGCTAAATTTGGTTCTTCTAACGCCTCCTCCTCTCCTTTGTGTTTCAAGTGCAATAAGCCAGGACACATGAAAGCGGAGTGTCCTCTAAACAAGCAAAAGGAGAAGTGGAAGGCGCCGAAGTTCGATAAGTCCAAGAAGTACAAGAAAGGGTACAAAAAGGGACTTGTCGGAGCAACATTCACCGACTCTGAGGATTCCTCAAGCGAAGAGTCAGACGATGAGCAAGTGGAGCAAGCGCACATGTGCTTCATGGCGAGAGAGGAGCTTGATCAAGGATCTTCCTCCTCCGATGATAGCGACAACGAAGGCGATGAGGTAACGATGGATGACCTTAGAAATGCTAATGAGCAATTATGGTCTAAATACACTAAATTAGTAAATAGGTATACTAAAGTAAAAGATGATTTAGCTAGCATCAAAACCTCGCCTAAGACTTTCATCACCAACAACGACACCGTTGTTGAAGAGTTGAAGAATGCGATTGTTAATCTCAAGACTCAATTTGAACATGTTAGCATTGAGGATCCGGAAGAACATAAGATAGAGGATTTGACTTCTCAGAACTCTACTTTGAGTATTGAGAATGAGAGTCTTAAATCTCGTGTTTATGTGCTCACATCGCAAGTATCCACTTTGGATACTTCTTTGCGTTCTCTCACCGAGAAATATGAGAACACATTAGGCCGAATCAATGAATTCAATAAGGTTAAGGGTCATTTGGATAACATCCTAAATATCTTACCTCCGGCCAATCACCATGTTGGTTTGGGGTATACGATGGGAAATTCATCCAAGTCGGCCACTACCTTTTTAGGCCAACTTCCGATACCTCAACGAGTGGTAGCAAACACTCTATTGGTAGTTCATCTACCAATGGTGCTTCCACCTCGTCCACGTCGTCTTTTGGAAAGAAACCCACTTTGGGTGGACCTCCAAAGAAGGGCCATGCCTACATGTACACCAATACCATGCCACGTAGGAACACACGTCCTACTCCACCGGCTCACACATATGATGATTTCTATGCTACACGTTCACGGGCACGTGCACACAATGTGAGGCACCCTCATGCACGTGTACCTCCACATGCATATGTACACCCACATCATCGTATGAATAATTCTCATAATGCACCATTTCATCATGTTCCTTATACCTATCCACGTCATGCATCACATAGAAATCAACGTCGCATGCATGCACCGGATAGGATGAGGGCTCCCAAAATATTCACAATTTGGAGCCCAAAGGACACTACTATGGATGAAAAACAAATTTACATGAACTCTTACTTCATGAATGTTGTGCATAGTAGAAATTATGTGGGGAAGTCTAAGTCCAATTGGACTTGGCTTACAAAGGTCTAATCTTTTGGACCCAATGTCCTTGGGTACCATGATACGATATTTCATATCTATAGGTACTCAATAAAAAGGAACGGAGCAACAAGTTTAAATTTAGCTCCAAGAGGAATTGGATACTGGATAGCGGGTGTTCAAAACACATGACGGGTGACGCTCAATTGCTCTCCGGAGTGGTTCCCATTGCAAATGGAAACCGGGTAGTCTTTGGAGGCAACGAGAGCGGAACCATCATAGGTGTTGAAAAAGTGGGTAATCCTTCTAAACCCCTAATAAGTGATGTTTACCTTGTTAAAGGATTAAACCACAATCTTATTTCAATAAGTCAACTTTGTGACAAAGGTTACAAAGTTAACTTTGCGAAAGGAATGTGCCATATTTTAAGAAAAGATAATAATGAATTATTATTTTCCAGCACACGCCATAAGGATATATATCCTAGATCTTCCAAGTACACATGAACAATGTCTCATTGCCAACACAAGTGAACAACACTTATGGCATAGACGTTTTGGTCATGTGAACTTTGGAACACTATTTAAGCTTTCCAAGTTAAATTCTATTAGAGGCTTCCCTAAGCTTGTCTTTCAAAAGAAAAGCTTTTGTGACTCGTGTCAACGAGGCAAGCTTCCAAAATCTTCATTTAAACCTAAGAAAAGCATTTCCTCTAAGCGGCCACTAGAGCTATTACATCTAGATTTATTTGGGCCAACTAGAGTTGCTTCTTTAGGTAATGCTAGATATGGACTTGTCATCGTTGATAACTTTTCTAGGTTTACTTGGGTATTTTCATTATGTAATAAAAATGAAGCTTTAGAAAACTTCACAATTTTTGTTAAGAAAGTACAAAATCTTATTGGAACCACCATTGTCACTATTCGTAGTGATCATGGAGGGGAATTTGAGAATGAGTCTTTTGAGACATTTTGTGATGAAGTTGGTATTACACACACCTTCTCTTTCCCTCGTGCACCTCCTTAAAATGGTGTAGTTGAGAGAAAGAATAGGACGCTAGTGGAGTGTGCTCGCACGATGCTTGATGATAGCCAACTTGGCCATCAATTTTGGGCGGAAGCGGTACACACCACTTGCTATGTGTTTAATAGAATACTTTTGAGGCCCGGCACTAAACAAACTTGTTATGAATTGTTGTTTGGTAGGTTGCCTCAAGTTAAACATTTTCGTGTTTTTGGTTCAAAATGTTTTATTAAGAACATGTATGGTAGTTTGGACAAATTCGATCCAAGATCCGATGAGAGGATTTTTGTTGGATATTCTTCACGTAGCAAAGCCTACCGGATATACAACAAACGAACCTCAACGATCGAGGAATCGCTTCATGTTTCATTTAATGAAGGATTTGTTCCAACTAGAATTACTAATGATGATGACTCTATGGATGTCTTATGTGATTCAATTGGTAATTCTAACTCTAATGATTCTATTGATTCTATTGAGACTAACCCTACTAATGAAGTTTTTGAGAATGTTCCAAGTGATCAAGGTATTCCCAAACGACTTCATACCGTTCGTGACCATCCTCATGAGCAAGTCAGTGGCAATATCCATGATAGTGTCAAGACGAGATCGCAAGTGAACTACTTCACGCATTGTGCCTTTGCCTCCTCGATTGAGCCAAAGAATATTAATGAGCGCTTGGATCTTAGCCATGGAGGAGGAACTCATTCAATTCGAGAGGAATGAGGTTTGGGAGCTTGTTCCTTTGCCATCGAAGAACCACACCGTCATAGGGACAAAGTGGATCTTCAAGAACAAGACCGACGAAAACCATGTCGTCGTCCGGAACAAAGCTCGGTTAGTTGCTCAAGGCTACCGTCAAGAGGAAGGTATTGATTTCGAAGAATCCTTCGCTCCGGTAGCTAGATTAGAATAAATTAGATTATTATTGTCTTTTGCATGCCATAAAAATTTCAAACTATTTCAAATGGATGTAAAAAGTGCATTTTTAAACGGAGATGTCGTTGAGACAAAGGGGGAGAGAAATAAACAAGATGTGCTTATTAAATGTTGAGTGTTGAACAATAACTTGAATCATATAGACTTTATGTATGATCATTCATGTATATGATTCAGGGGGAGCACTGGTGATTACCTTGGTTTATATTGATTACATTATATATATGTTGGTAATCATGCTCATGTTTATGATGTGTATCATCTATATGATTTGAGTTGTGTATGCATTTTATTTCTGGTCATTCATGCGATATATACACAACCTCATGTGATACATACACTATTAACTGCTGAATAATGCTATTGATTATTGATATTAACTTGATTGGCATCATTGCAGGGGGAGTAAGTATATTTAATGCACAATTATTTGTTTTGTTTATATTTGGTTTTTCATCATCAAAAAGGGGGAGAATATTGAGTATTGGACTCTCCACCTTGATTTTGATGATGATCAAACACAAATCATTGTGACTAACTCTTGTGATTGCAGTTAGCTAAAAAGTCACCAATTAGATTCAAGAAGATCAAAAGTGACTACACGTGTTGATTCAAGTAGAGGACTTGGTAGATCAACACAGGTGAAGCATTAGCTTGAAGAACTCAACAGCTACTTCAAACCTCAAGCCAATGGCATCAACAAATGAATGGAGATTCAATTCAAAGACAAGATAGGAATGGATGAGTCAAAAGCTTCGAAGACTATGACATTCAAGTCATTCAACTAAAAGACTCAAGACCATGAAGATTTATGGAGATCGTCGCCAAAGTAATTTGTTCATCTCAAGAGACGTCCTAAGACTTCCTCAGAACGCGTGATCGTTGTGTCTGGAGCTTCGTTGAAGCTCAAGGAGTATTCATGAAGTCAAGGGATTCGGATTCTCCATGTTGAAGCTTCGAAGACGGTTCGTCATGTTATTTAAATTGTCTTCTAGCTTCGGTTTAGTAGAATGTTAAGCCTTGAGTAATACTTGCCTAGAAATCTTCATAATTTTCATATCGTATCTCTAGGATTGCCTTAGAAGCCATTAGAAACTTTCCCGTAGCCTATCGTTTCATTTCCCGGCTTCATATGCATCTTAGTTGGTTCAAGTAAAAGAACCAACCGACTAGATGACGATCTAATCAGTTGGAAATCCTTCTTGAACCGACTAGATATCCTAGCTCAACTCAGCCCATTCACTGTTGGTCAATTAGTCGGTCCGAGAAGGTTCACCGACCGACTAGATGACGATTTAGTCGGTTGGAAATCCTACTCAGACCGACTAGTTATCCTAATCAATTGAAGACAATTTGTTGACCAATTAGTCGGTCCAAGAAGGTTCACCGACCGACTAAATGATGATCTAGTCGGTTGGTGTCTCTTCTCAGACCGACTAGTTTTCCTTGTTAATTCAGCCTTTGCACTGTTGACCAGTTAGTTGGTTCAAGAAGGATGGTTAATGAATTAAATGACAATCTAGTCGGTTGATGATCCTTCTTAGACCGACTAGTTCTTACCCAGATTTTCACCATCTTCTCTGTTAACCATCTAGTCGGTCCAAGAAGGTTCACTGACCGACTAGTTGTCAATCTAGTCGGTTGATGATCCTTCTTAGATCGATTAAGCAGCTTCAGAAATAGATCCGTTGGGCATTTAATGCCACGATTTTTTGTGACGGTTTTCTCTCTTCTCTATATAAGTTTGAGTGTTTCAAAGCTATAATCCAAGGCTGAAATTAGAGACATTTTCACACCTTTGAGAAGAGCCATTCATTCTCATTTCTAAGCTCTCTCATCTCACAAGAATCTCTCTCTTACTCTTTGAGCACTAATTTCTCAAGAGAGATTCTCATTCCTTGTGAGCTTCTCAAGCTAATAGCTTGAATCCAAGTCATCATCTACTCCCTAGCCATCTATTGCTGCTCATCTTGGTGGAGCTAGGGTTTGGTGATCTCATCTTCCTCAATATCCATCCTTGCCCCAAATTGGTAAGTATTTCTCAAGGCATAGGATTTTGCGGTAAGAAGTTTTATATTTCATTCTTTATACTTCATATTTGTTGTATACTCACAGTGGTGAGAGGATTGGCTTGATCCCAAGTTGTGGGAGTCAAGATTTCGTTTTACTCTTGGTTTGTGAGAGTGTGCTTAGTCCTAGGTTGTGGGATTAAGGAATTTGCGTGTTCCCGGGTTGTCGGATACACGGACATCGATTGTAGGTCGATTGCACTTGTTGGAGGTTTTCCACAAGTGGGCTAAAGGAAATCTCTAGCGGTTTGCTAGAGTATCCGGAGGGGATCCGGGTGTTGCTGGAGTAGGGCACCGGTAACAAGTCAGGAATACTTGGGTGGCACCGAACCAGGGTAGATTGCTTGTTAGCATTGCTTTCTTGCTTGGGTTGTTGTTCAATTCTTACATTCCGCATTTGTTGGTTAAGTAGGGTTTTATTTGGCGTAAATTCCTTATAATTCTATAAAACACTATTCACCCCCCCTCTAGTGTTTGTTCCTCATAGCACATGGTCACTACAGAGGAAGTTTACGTTTCTCAACCTCCGGGCTTTATTAATGAAAAATTTCCAAATCATGTTTTTAAACTAAAGGAAGCGCTTTACGGTTTGAGACAAGCTCCTCGAGCTTGGTATGATCGCCTAAAGAATTTTCTTTTGGATTTGAATTTTAAAATGGGAGAAGCCGATTCTACACTTTTTGTTAAGCATTCGAATAATGATATACTTTTAGTTCAAATTTATGTTGATGATATCATTTTCGGTGCTACTAACTTTGCTCTTTGCGAAGAGTTTTCTAATGTTATGAAGGAACAATTTGAGATGAGCCACATGGGTGAGCTCAAATATTTCTTAGGTCTCCAAATTCACCAAATGGACGATGCAATCTTCATCCACCAAACGAAGTATACGGTGGAGTTGCTAAAGCGATTTGGAATGGAGAATGCCTCCGGAAAGAAGACTCTAATGAGCACGACTACACATCTTGATAAGGATACGGGCGGTAAGGATGTAGATATTCGTCTATATCGAGGTATGATTGGTAGTTTACTATATCTTACCGCAAGTAGGCCCGATATTATGTTTGCCGTATGCGTATGTGCTCGTTATCTGTCTCAACCTAAGGAGTCACACTTAGTAGCGGTAAAGCGTATTTTCCGTTATTTAAGTTATACACTTGATTTTGGATTACTTTATCCAAAATCTAGCACATATGAGTTAATCTCATATAGTGATGACGATTATGCAGGATGCAAATCCGACAGGAAAAGTACTAGTGGCACTTGCCATTTTATAGGAAATTCTCTTGTCTCTTGGTTTTCCAAGAAGCAAAATTCCGTATCACTTTCAACCACCGAGGCGGAATACATTACCGCCGGTGCCGCGTGTGCTCAAGTTCTTTGGATGAGACACACACTTAAAGACTTTGGGATAAACTGTGATACTTGCCCTATCATGGTGGACAACCAAAGTGCAATATGTCTCTCCAAGAACCCGGTACACCATTCCCGTTCGAAACACATAGATGTCCGACACCATTTCTTAGATGATCATGTTGCTAAAAAGGACATCATATTAGTGTACGTTGAAACCCAGAAGCAAATCGCCGATATTTTCATGAAACCCCTAAAGGAGGACTCCTTTGTGCGGTTGCGTCGAGAATTGGGGATTATGGGTGAATCCGAGATTTAGGATTCATATGTTTTTCAATAATCTTGCATGCTATTCAATTCTTTATATTTGATCATGCTAGATTAATTGAAATTTTCTGGATTTTTTGTTGAATTTTCGGAATTTTCGCTCGATTTGTGCGTAATCGTCAAATTTCAGATTTTCGTTGTTTAATGGGGTAATATAATGATTGATGAGAGTGTTTTGATGTTTCATCGATGTGCGATTAGGAGAGAAATCAAAATTTCAAATTCTAAATTTTTTGGACTCTCTTAGTCGGTGCAAGTTCATTGGCCGACCGACTAGATGAAGATCTAGTCGGTCAGTGGATGAGCTTAGACCGACTAATTCTTGTCAGTTAAATTGGGTTCTGCCTCTGTTTGCAACTAGTCGGTTCAAGCTCATTGACCGACCGACTAGATCGTGATCTAGTCGGTCAGTGCTTGAACTGAGACCGACTAGTTGTGACGGGGGCAATTGCGTCTTTTGACTTCTAATCGACTAATATACTCATTTCGACTCCTTCACGTCGATCAAATCCTCTCTCTCAGCTCGAAACCCCCCGACCCATTCCTCTTCCCTCCGTCGTCTCCGGCCGTTTTCCGGCCAAACCCGCCGTCGCCGTCCGTCGGTCTTCCACCCTAGGTGATCTCTCCTCCCTCTCCTAGCTCTAGGGTTCAGTTTCTAGGTCGATTTCACTTCCTAGGGTTTGCTAGGGTTCCGTTTTCTAGGGTTTGATTTAGGGTTTCTTCGTTCCGATCTCTTGCGTCGTGTCGTGCCGCGCTTATGGATAGTACACGTATCCCGATCACTCCCTCTGGCCCTTCGCCCATGACCGTCGATTCGCCACCCTCGGACCCCCCTCCTCTGAAACACCGTTCGAAGCCTACCGAACCCTCTTCGTCTTCGCCTCCTCTTAAGCGTAAGAGGACGACGAAAGCGAAGCCCCGTGCTCAGCCCAAGCCCAAGCCTAAGCCCAAGACCAATGAACTTGCCTCTCCCTCCTCTTTTCATACTCCTACCGATTCCGATACTGAGTTCATACCCGAGACTGAGACTCATAGGGAACCCACTCCTCCTACCCATCCTGAGTCTAGCTCCCGACCACGTACATCTACCCGTAAGCCTAAGGGAAAGACTCCGATGCCGGTAGGCGGTGTCGATATCTCGTTATGTCGCGACGACCCTATGTGTCTCGCGGCTTACAACCGTATTGAACATTGCCCACTGCTTCTGGAGCATTTCGTTCAGTTTAGTGACTTCCTAGGCCTCGCCGATCTTCTTTCGTCCTCGGGTCTTCTCGATTACCTTCGATATGACCCGAAGGCAAACCCTCACCCCTACCCTCGCCTAGTGAAACTTTTCTATGCCAACCGCGTCCGGGGTCAGTACGACGAGACCCACTCGATTGAGACGACTGTTTTGGGGACTCCTATAGTCCTCACGGCAGAAATCTCAGGATAGATTTTGGGTATCTCCTCGTCTGGCCTCCTCCCCTCTGACATTTCTGTTGATGATATATCTTACCTCGATCAGACCATCCTTTCTGAGATTTTCCACCAGATTCCTCCCGCCATGATTGGCGTGCCCTCCAAATCCTTCAAGCATATCGCCTGGGTCCTGAATTTGATTCTGAAGTCGTGCTTGCTTCCCAAGTACGGCTCCTCATCTCTACCGTCCCAGCCCTTCTTGAAATTGATCTATGCTATTTTCATGGGGAGCTCGATTAACTGGGCTCGCATTATACTCGATAAGATGGACTCTTTCGAGTGTATTCGCAAGTCCACGAAATCGGCTCATATCCCCTTTCCGTGCTTGTTGACTCTGGTATTCCGTCACTTCCGTGTCACGTTGCCTCGTGACGACGAGCGTCCTCTCGGTCCCCCCTGAATGCGACGGCCGTCAAGAAATCTCTTGCGCACTCCGTCACGTTCAGAGGTCGACCCCCTCTGCTTCAGCGTCTGCGTCTGCCTCTGCTGGTCCCTCTACCACTCTTGCCGATGTCGTTCGTTCGATCCGTCGTTTGGAGTCTCGTCAGGCTCGTTCTGAGGAGATTCTCTGCCGTATCGCTCGACACCTTGATATTAAGATCCCTCCGTCTTTTTCTGACGAGGATGAGTTGGATGAGGAGGATCTTGAGGAGCTTGATCGTGTTGCTGCTGCTGGTGCCCCTGAGGGTACGACTTCTGGTGCTGCCGTTGCCTCTTCTGCTGGTGACCCCGTGAGCACACCTGTTGCCACCGTTTCTGCGGTGGATACTCCGACTGGTGCTCCTGAGGCCACTACTGTTGCTGCTTCTGAGATCGTCTCTCCTGCCGTGCCAGAGACTTCTACTTCCGTCGCTCCCGTTGACATTCCAGCTGATCCAGTTACCACATCCGCTCCTGCAGAGCCTGCAGTTGCTTCTGATCCTCCCGTTGCCTCTTGAGCTCCTTTGAGGCCTCTCCCGATGCTCATTGGATGACATATCTAGTTGTGAGAGAGATTGGGTAGGATAGTGAGGGTGGCTATGATTTTTGGATCATTTTGATGATGTATGATGATGTACTCTGGTGATGTTGTATGTTTTGTGATACTCTGATATATGTGTGATATGGTATCTCTGTTGTTGTATTTTGTGCCTCGATCATTGGATCGCTTTTGTATGTTGACAATGTATGATTTTGTTGTACTCATGCTTCATTTATATATATATACATCGATGTTGACATTCCATTCTATTGTGCACATTATATATTCTTTTTATGTCTCTGATGTTTTGATTTCGTCGCTCGACGATAATAACTTGGTTTAATAGAAATTTCTTCTATGGAAACATAGAATTGTTTTCCATGCACTAAATTAACCAAGAATGTTGATATTGGAGAGTATATTCCATAACTCAATCCGTAAAATTGATTTGAGTTTTTGATGATTTTATTCATCGATTTTCGACTTTGGTCTCATTGACACGCTTTGATTTTATTCGTATTTTTATTTGGTGTCACTTGAGCCATCGTCGTATTCTACGACTCCCGTGCTTTTATTTGAAGCCATTGTTGTTGTCGTTGATCTCTTCCGCTCTTTTTGCTAATGCCAAAGGGGGAGAGATATAATAATAACGATGTGCTAAATGATAATTTAAAGCATTATTCCAAGAATCTAATTTGATATGTTAGATTCAGGGGGAGTTAAGATATATAAATGGATTTTCAAATCCTATATTTCAATAACCAACATTTGGTATTCGATATTTCAATAATCGATTCTCATTTATATACTTTACTCGTCTGCTTGATGCGTATTATTATTGTTTAATTTGGAATTAACGTGTCATCAATGCAGGGGGAGTAAGTAAATTACATTTGAATCATTATTTTTTATTATTATTTATGTTGGTTTGTCATCACCAAAAAGGGGGAGAATGTTGGATATTGGACTCCCCGGATTTGGTTTTGGATAATGAACAAACATAAATATATCGTGAACTAACACTTTGTGAGCGCAGTTATGGAGATCGTCGCCAAATTCACATGAACATCCCAAGCGACGTCTCGAGACTTCTCAAAGCACGTGATCGTATGCCTAAAGCTTCGTTGAAGCTTTTGGACCATTTTAGAAGTCATGAAGATTCGATTGAAGCTTTTGAAGACGGTATCGTCAAGTTTTATTTATAGTCTTTAAGCTTCTTTCGTAGTAAGTTAAGCCTTGAGTAGGTCTTACATCTTAAATCTTCATAACGCTCATATCTTAGCTCTAGGATCTTAGTAGAAGTCCATACAATCTTTCCCGAAGCTTCGCGCTTCGATTCGTGACTTCTTGTGCATGTTAGCTGGTTCAAGAAGAAGAACTGACCGACTAGATGGTGATCTAGTCGGTCGGCAAAGCTTCTTGGACCGACTAGTTTCAGTCAGTCATTTCCAAGCTCTTTACTGTTTACAGTTAGTCGGTCTATGTTGACTCACCGACCGACTAGTTTGTGAACTAGTCGGTCAGTGATGCTTCTGTGACCGACTAGTTGAGCTTTCCCTGTACATGCAACTTTGAGCCTGAGCTACTGTTTATCTTTAGTCGGTCTGTGTTCATTGATCGACCGACTAGTTGATGAACTAGTCGGTCAACTTTCCTTCTTGGACCGACTAGTTGAGTTTTACTGTACATGCCAATTTTCACTTGACTTACTATTTATCGTTAGTCGGTCTATGCACATTTGGTGACCGACTAGTTGATGAACTAGTCGGTCAACATTTGTTCTTGGACCGACTAATTCAATTTGTGCTCAGACTTCAGTTTTATCTGTTAGTCGGTCTCGGTTGAGTAACCGACCGACTAGTTGTGAAACTAGTCGGTCAGCTATTCTTCTTGGACCGACTAGTTCCTTTTGTCTGTGCTTCAACCTTTTGGCTGTTCTTCCATTAGTCGGTCTACGTTGATTGACCGACCGACTAGTTGATGAACTAGTCGGTCCGTAGTTCTTTGACCGACTAGCTAGGTTCAGAAAAGAGCCGTTGGAGCATTAATTGAAACGTTTTTCTCTCTCTCTCTCTCTCCTCTAACTTATAAATACTTGTTGGGCTGCATTCATTGCAGTCAAGGCTGATATTATTGCAAGTTTAGAGATCAAGAGAAATCATTCCAAGCTCATTCAAAGCTCTTTCATTCCATTCAATAATCTCTCCTCACTCTTACTTCCAAGGAGAGATTCATTGAGTGTGAAGCCTTCCAAGCCAAGTGCTTGATCCTAGGTCACCATCAACCTCATAGCTCTCCATTGCTGATCTACATCTTGGAGCTAGGGTTTGGTGCCACTTCTTCTTCCTCAAAATCATCTTTGCCCTAATTCGTAAGCATTACTCAAGGCATAGGTATTTTGTCGGTAAGAAGTTCTATTTCATTTACTGTCATATTGTAAGTTTCACTCTCGGTTGTGAGAGTGTGGTTGTGATCCCGGGTTGTGGGAGTCACAAATTACTTTGTGTATGATTTGACTTGTGAAGGTTTTTCACAAGTATTTCATAGTGGAAATCTTGAGTTAGGGTTTCTAACTCGAGTATCCGGAGGGGATCTGGGTGGTTGGGATGTAGGATCACCGGGAACAAGTCGGGGAGACTTGGGTGGATCCGAACCCAGTAATATTGCTTGTTTGCGATTGATTCTATTTGTTGTCGATTATTTACTTTTCCGCATTTCTGCATTAATTGGTAGAGTTTGCAAGTAATTATGAATTAGCCTCTTAATTATTTTAAAGTACTATTCACCCCCCCTCTAGTACTTGTGCAGTAGCTTAGCAGGGCATTACACCTATCAGCAGGCCAATCAGCCGAAGTGCCAGGAATTCATTATGACAGCTGCAGAAGCTGAGACTAAGGATGAAGTGATTACAGGTAACATCTAGATCTAGTACTTCGTATTGCTTTATATTCATGCTTGTTAGTTAGACACCCTTGCTAAGATTAGTTATTATCATCTTTGGTGTCATCTTAGTGGCTTCCCACCCAGCTTTGACCTTATTTGATTCTGGAGCTTTATTGTGTATCTTATCCCGGAGATTCGTGGTCAAACACTCGATTCCCACCTACCCACTTTCCAAAATTTGGAATATCACTACTGGGAGTGGCATGGTGAGTATTTCCTTGGGATGCAGATCATGTCTTTTGGTGATTTGTGGACATGAGCTCTATGCAAATTTCATGGTCCTGGACACGCCCAACTTTGATGCTATTCTTTGCATGGATTGTTTAGGAACCTTCTATGCTATTATCAACTGTCACAAGAAGAAAGTAGTATTTGAGATTCTCGACCATCCGGTGTTCGAATTCATCAGTGGAAATCGTTCGCTCGGACCTATCAAATTTCGGGCCCAGCCGAACGAAGTGATCGTCACATCTATGCATGTCGACCCTGAGAAGACTACAATGGTTCGGGATTTCAAAGATGTATTTCCAGAGGATATTTCTGGATTACTGCCTGACCGAGCTCTGGAATTCAGCATCGCTCTTATGCCGAATACTCAACCGATCTCAAAGGCACCTTACCGTATGGCTCCTACAGAACTTGAAGAACTACGAATGCAATTGGACGACCTGCTACATAAAGGATTTATCCACCCCAATGTATCTCCCTGGGGTGCACCTGTTCTGTTGGTTAAGAAGAAGGACGGATCGAGAAGGATGTGCATGGACTATCGGGAGCTGAACAAAGTCACTGTGAAAAATAAGTTCTTGTTACCTCACATCGATGACATCTTTGATCAACTCAGTGAATCACGAGTTTTCTTGAAGTTGGATCTCATGAGTGGATACCATCCGGTGAAGGTAAAGAATGAAAACATCTATAAGACGACTTTTCGGACCAAGTATGGACACTAGACTTCGTTGTCATGCCATTCGGTGTGACCAACACCCCTACAGTATTCATGACTATCATGATTCTCATATTCTATGAGTTTCTGGATAAATTTATAGTGATATTCATCGACGATATATTGATCTATTCGAAGAGCGAGGAGGAGCATGCCGAGCACCTGTAGATTGTTTTGGAAACAATTCGTCGTCATCAGTTGTATGCCAAGTACATCAAGTGCGAATTCTGGCTGGACTGAATTGCATTTCTTGGCCATGTGGTATCGAGTGATGGTATATCTGTCGACCCCGAGAAGGTTTCATCAGTCAGTAATTGGCCTACCACTCGGTCGGCATCAGACATCAGGAGCTTCCTAGGATTGGCAGGAACCTATCGTCGATTCATCCAGGATTTCTTGAAGATAGCCGAACCCATGACTCGATTGACGAGGAAGGACGTCAAGTTTATATGGTCAGACTCTTGTGAGCAGGCATTTGGGATATTGAAAGCAAGGCTGACGTCTGCACCAGTTCTGGCTATACCAGATAGGACTGGAGGATTTGAGATCTTTTGTGATGCATCAGGCAAAGGCCTTGGATGCGTTCTGCACCAACATGGTCATATAGTCGCATATGCTTCTCGACAGTTGAAGATTCACGAGAAGAATTATCCGACCCACGACTTGGAGCTAGTCGCTGTCATTTTTGCCCTGAAGATTTGGAGGCATTTCTTACTGAGTGAGAAATTGAACATCTTCATTGATCACAAAAGTTTGGCATACTTTTTCACCCGAAAGGAGTTGAATATGAGGCAGCGCAGATGGTTAGAGCTGATGGCCGATTATGACACCGACCTCCAGTATCATCCAGGGAAGGTTAATATCGTACTCGACGCTTTGAGTAGACTTCCAGCTGTTATGGCTCTCACAGTTCAATGAAGGCTATAACAAGATCTGCAGGAGATGGGTATAGAAGTTATTTTACTTGGAGTCACATCATCATTGATGACTATGCAGATTCAGTCGACGATTGTGGATCGGATCAAAGCTGCGTAGTCAGGAGATGCAAAATTGCAGAAGATCAGAGAGCAAGTTGAAGCTGGACTTCGGATGGAGTTTCTCATTCATGAGGATGGTTCCCTGAGATACGGCAGTAGGATCTGCATACCTTCAGGTCAAATCAGAGAAGAGCTGATGAATGAAGCTCATGGCTCTCACTATTCCATTCATCCTGGCGGTACCAAGATGTACCAGGACCTTCGTCTGAATTTTTGGTGGCATGGTATGAAGAGGAGCATAGCTCGCAGCATCGCCAAGTGACTTGTGTATCGGTAAGTGAAGGCTAAACATCATCGCATTGCTGGATTGCTTCAACCCATGTCGATTCCAGAGTGGAAGTGGCAGCACATCACCATGGATGGACTATCTTGGAGAACCAAGAAAAATGACTTGATTTGGGCTATCGTTGACCGATTAACCAAGTCTACACATTTCATACCCTTCCGAGTAGGACAATCTATGGAGATACTTGCAAAGAAGTTTATGGAGGAGATTGTGCGCTTACATGGAGTTCCTGTGAGTATCGTCTCCAACCGAGACACGAGATTCACGTCCCAATTCTGGAAGAGTCTGTAGATGAATCTGGTTACCAGTCTGAGTTTTAGCACTGCGTATCACCCACAAACTGATGGATAGTCAGAGCGTACTATCCATATATTGGAGGACATGTTGCGAGCTTGCATGCTGGATTTTAAAGGTTTGTGGGATGACCACTTGCATTTAGTGGAGTTCGCCTTTAATAACAGCTACCAAGCCAGCATTGGCATGGCGCCATTTGCTGTATTTTATGGAAGAAATGTAGATCTCCACTGAGTTGGGATGACGTTGGTGATAGAGAGCTGTTGGGATCAGAGATGATAGTCGAGGCTGTGGATGTAGTGTGTAACATCAGGGACAAGCTTTGTATCAAATAGGATCGGTACAAACATTGGGCTGATGCTAAGTGCCATCCTTTGGAGTTCAAGGTAGGAGATCATGTGTTCCTGAAGATATCCCCGAACAGAGTGATTCATTTTGTAAGGCGAGGCAAGCTTAGTCCAAGATTCATTGGACCTTTCGACGTGCTAGGGAGAGTTGGAGAGGTAGCTTATCGTCTATTACTGTCGCCTTCATTAGAGGGAGTACATGATGTTTTTCATATATCTCAGCTGCGTCGTTACATCAGCGACCCTTCTCATGTTGTTGATTACTCAGAGATTACGATTCGACCGGACCTGACATATGAGAAACAGCCGGTGCAGATCTTAGACCGACGTCAGAAGACACTCAGAAACTAGGTCGTCGAGCTTGTGAGAGTGATGTGGCATTATGGCTCGCCAGGAGAATCCACCTGGGAGTGGGAAGATGAAATGCGAGAGCGTTATCCATATTTATTCCCTGCTACTTAGTTGATAGGAATTCCGAGGACGAAATTTTTCTTAAGGTGGGTAGAATGTAACGGACTGGATTTTAGGGGTGTTTGATTTCGTGTGTGCCTGTATTTTATTTCAGTCATCCGAGTGTTTTTCGTTCATATGTTTTTCTTCGTGTCGACGCCAGCGCGTCTCTCTTTTAGAATTTTTCCATATATTAATTAATTACTCTTAACCCCAACCGTATCCACCTACCCTAATCAAACCCCTAACCCTACACCATTAACCCACCGTATGAATCAGATGAGATCCAACATGCAACCCCACAACAACTCACCCTCATAATCGTTAACCCCATTTCATTGTTTTAAAGGGAACAATAGCAGCATAGCAGCATCATGATCTTCCACTTCCTTTTTCGTTCTCAATCAACAAACCCCAAACAACATCATCACCCCAATTTCCTCCAACAACAACCAAATCAACGTTCAGTCAAAATCAACCCCAAATCAACATCCAAATCAGAAAATTAAGAAGATCAGAAATCAAATTAAAAATTGAAAGGGGAAGACCAAAATCAGATCTGAAATTCAGATCAGAATTAGATCATCAATTCAACCCTGCTACCCCCTCTCCCGTTCTTCCTCCTCCCCTCCTCTATCCGTAGCCCCCGCGCATGCCACCCTGCTCCACTATGCCAGCTGCCCATGCGCGCAGATCGCCCAGATCCACCACCCTGCGCGTGCAGCAGCACCACCCCGGACCCCTGCGTGTACCACCACCGAATCTGCCCGCCAGCACAGTTGCCCCACAGCCCTGCTGTAGTGCCCTGCCAGCCCGTGCGTGCCTACTGCTCCTCTGCCACCCACGCCCCCGCGTGCGCTTCCCTGTGCATCGCCCCCATGTGCGCGCAACTGCTCCGCCCCCACGAGCTCCACCCTGTACGTGCAGCAGCCCCGATCCGCACCCCTGGACTCTCTCTCCATGCAAAAGAAAAGAAAGAAAAGAAAGAAAGTAAAGAAGGGGTAGGAGGGAGGTGAGAAAGGTGTGGATTATTTAAGTTATGGGGGGGGTTATTTAAGTTATTTGGGATTATTTGAGTTATATGGTGTTATTAAAGTTTTAAAGTGATTTAAAGTTATTTTAATTTATTTAAAGTTATTAAAGTTATTAGAGTTATTTAAAATTAATTAAGTTATTTAAAGTTATTTAAAGTTATTTAAAGTTATTTAAAGTTATTACGTTATTTAAATTATAAAATGTTAATAATATTTTTTAAGTTATAGGTTTATATTTTAAGTTATATGCTTAATTATATAAACAGTTAATAAGTTAGTTATATAAGTTAGTAAGTTGTATAATTTCATATATTAACAGTATTATATAAAGGAATTTTAATACTATAATGGTTACAAAAGAAATGTATTAACCATTGACCATGTTGAACAAAACAGAAAAACCGACTTTCCCATAATATCACATTTGACGAGACGAACACAACAACACCAAAATCACCAAAATCAGGCAAGTGTGCATTTTTACATGTTTTTAAATATCGTTGCATTTAATTGTTTAAACTGAGAAGTGCTGATAATGCTGTTATATTATGTTTTTACACCATGCAAACCTATATGATAAAATTTCATGCTTTGAACAATATGAATTGCACAACTCTGTTGGACACATACGAGTCACTTAACTTGTGGGCCGGTTTGGCTAATCGTAGAACTTTTGTGCCAGTTGGCTATCTTGCGGGCCGGTTTGGCTGATTCTGGCTCGTGGTCCAGAAAGTACACGTGTCTGGGTTGGTTTCGCGGGCACTAGTCGGTAGTAAAAGGGTCGCCTTCTAGGACACGAGAAGGTAGATTCACTTGTTAGCCGCCTAACGACGTGAACCATAGTCACTAGATTAAATACACAAGTACTCATGAAAAACTGCTATCTTGAATATGTACGACATTTAGAATTATTATTGCTTTCACCCATAATAGAACTGACATGTTCTCACTTATAATAGAACTGCCATGCTAATATAACTTTTGTTCTTACTGCTTAAAAATTAAAATCGTTCAATTATTCGTAACGCTTCAACTGCCATTAAAAATTGTTCTTTTGAAAACCTTGCCAAGTGTCATATTCATATTATTGCTTGCCAAGGACCTTGCTGACATACATTTCTATGTTGTTTGGAATGTATGTCAGAACATGAGACATGTTACATTGAGGTCGAGCTTCTTGAGGAGACTGACCCACTTGACCAGGAGTATGCTGATCCAGAAGTTCTCTCCACTGAGAACTAGTTCCTGAGCTTTACCTGCTGCTGCTTTGGATTTCTTTTACTGCACTTTTGTAGGGTGTGTACCCATATTTGTAGGACTTTGTTGTTATTGGCCATGCTTGGGGCCTTATTACTTTTGTGTACTCTTTCTGGATGTTGGCTTTAACTTCATAGTTATTTCTGTTATTTCTGAAATGCATGCAAGTTCCTGTGTATGGTTTTATTCACAGACACTTATTGGATTTGAGCTTCACCGCAGACCCGCTCGCATCCTCGCTCCTAAGTATAATGAGAAGTGGGGCGTGACAGCTAGGTTTAGTTCTTGGAGTGAGATTACCGCATCTTGAATGTGAAATCAGTAGTCAACTATCGTTGAACTACTCATCTAACGTATCCCGTACTTAGCCCCACCATCGTGGATGGCTTTACACGCGATGCATGCCTTTACGTTCGACAATAAATTCTCCATCTCCACTCACGTCACTATCGTGAATTAGAGTTTCGATCTGTGATATGATGGCTTTTATTGATGCTACTATCGTAGATCATCAATTTGGAATATAGGGCATCAGTGGAGACCTGTAAAGTGCGTGCCACTATCGTGGATCACAAACTCTAATTGAATTCACTAACGACCCTATTCAAGCCTATAAGATAATATCTAGGGCAAGTGCCACTATCGTGGATTACAAACCAAACCCTAGATGAGAACACTATAAACTTGGTTAGATCAGCCACATCACATCTATAATCACCAAATTAACCTAAAAATCGTAACTTTAACATCTATACCTTAAAATCCTAGGGCTCGTCCATTATCCCTAGATAGAACTACTCACGATTCATAACAAAAGCAATAAAAACAATGGTAATAAGAGAATCAAACGTTATCGCAACAATAAGCATCGAAACAATAGATATGAGAGAAGAAATCAATACCAAACCAATAGAGAATGAGAAGTCTCTTCAGAAAATTAAGATCCAAAAGTTTCCACGCAATAATCTTCTCCAAAAATCCAAACTTTGCTTAAGAAAATAAGAGCGGTGGCTAAGAAAACTCAAAACTAAACTCAAACTCTCTTCCCTAAACCTAAGGATAATAAATTGTTTATATACAAGCGGGTTTGAACCCGTAAAACCCAACAAAATCCCAAAAGTTGAACCCCTTCTGCGTCTCCTGAACTGTCCAACTCGACCGAGTGGTGGTGCCTCTCGATCTGAGTCGGGCCTCGAAGCATCGTTGATGCCTTAGCCTCTTTCGCAGAGGCTGAAAATAGGTCGAAATCGTTGCTCTGCCAAGTAGTCCGCTCGACCGAGTCACCTTTGTAAGGACCGTCTACCTTGCAATACTAACAACAATAAACTCTAGAGGGGGTGAATAGTGGAATGGAAATAAATTGTACAATTAAAATTTAACTTGAAAATACGGAATAATAAGTGCAAGAGGAATTAATCAACACAATCAATCCAAACGCAAACACAAGATTTTACACCGGTTCCCCAAACTTGGTACGTCCAGCCACACCAAATATTCACTATAATCTTACACAAGGTAGTGAATACAATCCCTACACAAGGGATACCCTACACAAGGGATTTGCCCTTCATAAGGACTCAACCTATCCTACACAAGGGTCTAACTCCCACACAGAGAGAAACTAATTTCCACACAGAGAATTAGGGTTATCCTACATAATTACACAATCACCCTTACAAGGGTTAAACTCTCACAAAGAGAGTGACCAACTCCCACAAAGAGAGTATCTAATTCCGACAAAGAGAATTAGGGTTTCAAGAAAACCAATGAAACAAATGACTCTTACCTATGCCTTGAGATGAACTTACTCATATGAAGATGAATTCATGGAAGAGAAAGACCAAGTACTTGAGATATAACTTGATTGCACTTGGATGATTTCCCTTGAGCTTGACTTCAATGCATGAAGAAGAAAATGAGCTCTAAGAGGGAAATGAGAGAGTTTGAGAGTGGCTTAATGATTCTTAAATGATCTTCAATAGTATCAAGAATGTCCTAATGAACTCAGCCCTCTCATATATATAGGAAGCCTAAAGAAACCCTCTAACTCAAGCAAAAAGCCAAAAAGAATAAATCTGCAACGGCTAGAATCTAGCAATTTATGGCACAGACAGTTGACTGATGAACAACTGATAGCCGACTGGTCAACTGCTATAAAAATTCCAACGGCTATAATCTGAGCCAGGACATGCGACTGTAGAAGACTACACAGACGCTTGTAAAATGTGCATGTGCCTGAATATCCTTCAGCAGGCGACTGTCACATGGGATGAAAAGGAGGTAAGAAAACCGTAACTTTTGCACTAGCACCTTCAGACGATAGATGGCCAATTCTCAGGCACCTATAATTTGACAGGCGTTTGAAAACCTCTCATCAGTCGATTGACTTGCAAAGTGGGTTGAAACCCAGAAAATGCAAGTTACGCACTTCGGCACACAGACGACTGGAGAACAAATCCTAGGTGCCTGATGGAAGACAAGCACCTGTAAAATGAAAATCAGTCGTCTATCTCCAATAGCTCAAGATAGAGTCAATAAAAGTTGACTTGAGCTAGTGCACAACAACCGACTGTAGAAGGCTGGCCAGGCGCCTGGAATCACCCAGTTGCATGTCCTTCCTTCATCAGTCGCCTGTTGGAGAGCCAAAAAATCTAGTGTGAGTTTAAGGCATGGCGAACCTATTAGGATGGTTTCTATCATAATCCTAAGGCTCACTAATGATGGATAATGCATGAACATGTATAAGTTAGTCCATCTATCAAGGCATTACAATTAAACCTAGACTCAAAAAGAGAAAAGCAATTAAATGAAATTACATGGATTGCATTTCTTTCCTTAGAGTCCATAGCTTCAATCCTTGATGCCTTAATGCTCCCCATCATCTCCAAGCTTTGGCACCCCATGAGTCCAGGCTTTGGCATTTCTCCTCTTGATGTCCATCCTTGCACCAAGCATTTAGTCTCCAAAAATGATATTCTTGAAATGTTAACTATGAGACTAAAACATGAGAGTCATTAACAACAACATAATGTTGTGATCATCATCAAAATAATATTGGTATGAAACACCACTACCTAACAACATTGGCACTCGGTCGAGTGGATGGATCCGCTCGGTCGAACTGCAGAGGGTCGAATTAGCTTGGAAAAGTCATTCTGTCGAATATTTCACTCGGCCAAGTAGCATAAATACTCGGTCAAGTAGCCTTCAGGCTCTACAAATCGGCTAATTATCGAATGTTCTTCTCTTTTGCCTCACCTGCTCGACCGAGTGGGTGAATCCACTCGGTCGAGTTCAGAGCTCAACTTTGGCCTTGAAGATGGTACGATCGTGTGATTCACTCGATCGAGTAGCTATAATACTATGTCCAAGTAACATTTTAAACTCGAGTGCTGGGAGGAGTTGAAGTTCCCTTTCTTTGGCTGTAGCTGCTCGGACCGAGTGGCAAGAGCCACTCAGCCGAGTATCCTGGAAATGCTGAAATCTTGGAAGCTCGATCCTCTTCTTCTTCCTCTCTCTTCTCCTCCTTAAATATTCTTCTCCACTAAGTCAAGCACTTAGTAAGCTATGCCATTGATGCTATGGTGATCTCAGATGTGTCCATAACTCCAATTTGCTCTGAATTGCCTCGAAACTCCTGAAAATAAGAATAAAGCTTCGAAAGTAATATAATCCAATAAACGACTAATAAAGTGATAAAAACGAGTTTTGAGCGACTAAAATGGCGTGAAATGATGCGATAAATTTTTAGAAAATATGGACACATCAATAAGTAACAACAATTCTAGAAATGGAAGTAAAAATGGTGCAAAAGCATGGAAATGAACAGAATATCGAAAGTAATTATAGGTAGTCATGCAAGTACAACAATTAAAGTAAAAGTAGCCATGAATGTAAGCGCAATAAGTAAAGTATAAGAGCAACATCTATGGCAAGGTATATGTGACATGGTAGTATCAACATTTAACTAGCATGTAAAGACAACAATAGTAAGACATGCAATCAAGTGCAATAACAATAAAAAGACATGCAAACAATGGCAAGTAGTATTAAAGTTGTGCAAGCAGTTGTTAGACTAGAAAATACATGACTCAAGCAGGAGAGTATGATATGCAACCATTGAGTTCATCTCTTGCATGGGTGTGCTTACCCAGACGAATGCCAAAACACAGGCATCTAGACATGTATTACCGAAATACATGTAGCTAGACGTGATGCTGAAATGCAGGCAACTGGATAAGATGTCGAACTCCAGTCACACACACACACTCTCAACTATGAGTTACTGCAAAAACCTAGTGAAGTGTCAAGTGTTCTTAATTATACAATTTTCAACGGGATGTTCCAACATGAGATCTTGACATGATATTCCAACATGATATTCCAACATGAGATTCCACATAATATTCCACACGATATTCAACATGATATTCCACACATTATTTCACATGAAATTCCATACAATAATTCAAATAACATGCATATAATTTTGGATGACATGTAGCAGCCGATGTGATTACTTAAACGTGAGCAATCATGCAACAAGAGTGACGATATTCATGCATCAGAACATGGTAGGCAAGGATGAACTGGACAAGAAAGTTAACATGATGAATATGAGTTTACATGCAATGAAAGTTCGAGGTAACTCATTTAAAGGTCTTTATAATCAATGTTTGCAAAATAATGATAATTGGAATTCTAATTTGATCCACACGAATAGGCCAGTCAGGTTTAGCCAAGCAGGTCACTATCCCTATAGGATGATCCAGACTTAGACATAAACGATCCTAGACACCGGCTCAGGGTCCAATATTAAGAACGATTATCAACTTTTACTCCATCGATATAATTATAGGTTATGGTAAAATAATTGATATGCAGTTGGGTGGGTTTCTATTTATTTAGGTCTCAATGTTGGCAATGTCATATGTTCAATTCAATAGTCGTTCTAAGGCTATATGTGATATTCTAAGTTCATACTAGTACACTATTAAAACTTCTAAATCTAGAATTAGAGTGACTTACGTCTTTCGAGATCGTTGTAGTAAGACGAGGCTGGAGCTAGTTCTTTCAAGGGTGCTCGTGTGCCCGAACTGGTTCCTGCAAACATAAAATATAAGTATTAAAGGTTATTCTATTTTCTAGCTACTTATCTTAACCGTTTTTATTTTTTGTTATAGCTTAAAACGAGTTAAAACACGCACTAATAATTTTTAGATATACTAGATGGGAGGAATATAATTTTATCTAGAAAGAAAATAATTTTTTAAAGCTCATCGGTATTTTTATAATTTTTAAACGCTTAAAATCAATTTTCTAAATTTAAAACGAATTAAAAAATAATTTTTAAAATTAAAAATTAACTATCGTAAACACTCGGCGATTTGTTTAGAAAAATATACACATCAAAATAAATCATATGATATGTCGAAATTTTACTCTCGACTAATAGAATACAAAGGTATTTTTTATATGTATGGGTTTACGTGTCGTTCGAAAGATATACTCATTTTTATCAAATCTGAATTAACTACCATAAACTTTGAAAAATCATAACTTGAAAACTAAGTATCGAATTGGGATGAAACAAGTGCTTATGCATTTGCGACAATGCGTATAATATTTTGGTACTAGTCATAACCCGTGCCCGCGGGCACGGATCATTTAACATTTCCCCCGCGAAATATTTGTTCCCCAAAAAATTATTTACACAGCCAAAATTTAACAGAACAATATATTAGCGTAAAAATATTTAGCGGCACGGGCACCTTCGGCGCAGGCATCTTCGGCGTGGAACAACAAATTCGGCGTCGAACAACAAATTTGGTGCCCGCGCCTTCGGTGCAGAACAACAAATCTTTGTAAAAAAAATTAGCGCGGCGCGGGCGCATGTTATTTCCCCCGCGAAATATTTGTTTCCCGAAAATTATTTCCACAGCCAAAATTTAACAAAACAATAAATTAGCGTAAAAATATTGAGCGGCACGTGCACCTTCGGTGCGGAACAACAAATTCGGCGCAGGCGCCTTCGGCGCGGAACAACAAATTCGACGTCGAACAACAAATTTGCCGCCCGCGCCTTCGGCGCGGGACACCAAATTGGCATAAAAAATTTAGCGCAGGCGTCGGAACAACAAATATCAGGGAATTTTTACGCTAATGTGTTGTTCTGCTAAATTGTTTTACGCTAAATTTTTTATTTTGTTTAATTTAACCGATTATGATTCTCCACAATCTTTTCCAAGACACTTTTAATTTCAAAGTTTAGATTTCCAAGGCACTTTTCCCCCAAATTTAATTTTAGCACTCTTTGCACGGCACTTTTAATTTTAAAGTTTATGTTCCTAATGCATTTTCTCCCAAAAAATTTCACAAAATCCAATCTCAACCATTGATTTACCAAGATCAAATCTCAGCCACTCTTTATCTTGTCCCAGTCAGCCCTATAATTCAAAAAACGCTGTCAAATGTATAATAGATAGTCATAACACATGCCCTCAGGTACGGTTCATTTAAGATATCACCTCAAAATCTTTGTTCAACCCAAAAATTATTCCCCCTACAAAATTTAGACGAACACAAATTTAACGGACGCATTCGGCGCAGACGCCGAATTTAAGATATCCCCTCAAAATCTTTGTTCACCCCAAAATTATTCCCCCTACAAAATTTAGACGAACAAAAATTTAGCGGGCACCTTCGGCCCGGGCACCTTCTCCCCAAAAAATTATTTGCCGCCTTCAGCGCGAACGCGTGGACGCCTTCAACGCGGGGCCTTCAAAAATATGGGATACGTAAATAGATTACTAAGTCGTTTGCATTTTTTAGCCGTAATGCAATATATGTTGGGCATATGAAATAAAGGCACTTGAAATGCTTTCTCCAACCCATGATCCATATTGTTGAGATTGAGAGACAACTATCTAAAGAGAATTTAAATAAATAATTAAAATTCACTTTTCATCCCCCACCCATGTGAAGCCGCGCAAATGCAACCGCCAGGGACAACTCATGCAAGATTTCGACATGTATCCTAAAAAGTGCTTATAACTATCCATCGACTCGTCAGGTTCTGGTCGCCGCCTCACATAGCGAATCCAAAACCATACCGAATTCGTTGAGAGTCGTGGCCCAGCTGGCCACTGGTTATTTCATATGCCCAGTAATGGGTTTCCAAGTTTCAAAAATTTTCATTTTCCCCAACATTCTTTTCAACCAAAATTTATGTCTTTCCCCCAAAATTCTATCAAAAACTCATTCCTCAAGATTAAATCTTAGCGATCTACAGAAAACCCATCGATTGATGTTTCATGACTTTTGGGGGGCGGCGGCGGCGGTGATGGCAATGAGTTTTGGGGCAGTGGTGTTGAGATTGAGATAAGGTGGGACTCTGTTTCAGGACTTGAAGTCCACTTGATCGATCGATTGTTCTTGATTTATTTTTTCTTTTTGTGTTTACTTTGTGAGTAAGTTTATTGATGAGAGAAAGCAGCTTTGCTTTGCTTTTTGTTGAGAGGTTTTGTCAACACTGTTTTTGGTGCTGGTGATTGTAAAGATTGAAAGCAAGAGATTGTGGAGTTTGCTTGTGTTTGATATAATGATAAATTTGTGATAGCAGGTGCTCGCAATTTTCATAGGAACTTGGGCTAATGTTTGAGCCAATTCTTAGGCCTGCTGTGCTTCGACAAAATGATGTCTAATCAGAAGAGAATGCAAACATTTGGTGGCAAAATTTTCCAAGTATCCCTACCTTAAACTCTGCATTTCTGGGCATGTGGACTTGTATTGAGATTCTTAAAAATCAATAACATCGTGCTACTGTCCTTGCTCTTTACTTCTCCTTTGTATGAGATGGAAATCCATTCAGTTTCTGGGAATGTGGCCTTATATTGGGATTCTTTAAAATAGATAACATCACACGTGCCTTTTGAGATGGTCTCACACAGAACCTAGATCTAGATCAGTTATATAATACAGAATAATTCATGCCATAGCTGGCACCATGTATAGCTTTTTTTAGCAACAATAAATTCAATAATACGACTCAGAAGTTGAAATAGACAATCAACAACTATATACAATCTAATTCTAGAGCTAATGCTACATCAGTACATAAACAACCGAAAGTATTGCGGGTACAGAGTTGCCGACCAGCCAAAGCCCATTTTCAGTGCCAAGAAAAGCTCAATGAATGACACCAACCATACGCCTGCATATAGAAGTGTCCAATAAGCAACTCGGCTTCTAAGTGTAAGAAAGATCATTTGTACTCACATTACTCTGCGTTGTGCGTCTGGTCATGCTCAATAAAATCTCATGCTGAATCGATGCTGTATATCCAAAAAAGAAACAAAATCCCCAATGAATTCAAGAATTTCAAAATGCTTGAACTGAGCCTAACTGAATTCACACTGTTGTTAGGACCATGGCAAGATACATGCATATAGAAGAATATATTGAATCAAAAATAACAATAAACATAACAAAATGTGCAGATAAATATAACAAAATGATCAGAATATTGCAGCAGGGAGTGCCCAAACTTTAAAAGTTGCTTTAGCCATAATGTCAAATGGTAGGTCAACTTCACAAATGACATGAGCAAAGGAACTGGCAATAGCTGCCTCTGGCTAGAAGAAATACAATTTGGTAATATCTGGAAGCGGGTTTGCTTAATAAGATCATTCTATTGCCCTTGCTAATTAGTTACTTGATCTCATTCTTCTGTTCAGATGATACACCGGTGACTTACAAAAGCTTTTAAAAGAGTTGTCTTGGGAACACATTTGTAATCTCAATTGTTTAGGAAAAAGAACTATATATGGAAAGTCAGTCCAAATTTTGATCTAGATTGTCATATAATTTTGGCACTTCTTTTGATACATAGCTCCTACAGGACATGTGTTACATGGTAGCCATATAAAAGGCTAGAGGTTGTCAATTTTATAGCCAATGTAGTCTGATATTTCAAGTGAGGGCTCAAGTTATCTTGTCACGTGCAATCTAATAGAAGAATCCATCTAATAGAAGAATCCATCCTATTAAAATTCATATTAACAACAAAATCGAGGATGTGTTCAGAAATTAATAATTCCTTTTATTTGTCAATTGAACAAATCATTCTGAATGAACCGAGAAGAATATGACTCAACAAATAGTACTGTCCCTCAAAGAAGCATGGAGGTAAACTACTTCAAATATGCACTCAGATTGGCAACATAAAGTGGTTGTCCTCGTCTCTATACAAATGAAATTACCACTCCGAGTTTCAACTTAAGTCCCTAGAAGTTAGGCAAGAAAACAATCATTATAATTATGTCCTGATAGTACATGTATGTCCCTCAGTATCTGAAAATGTAAATGATTGTGGGTTAACACCATCATCTCACATAGCAAGCCTCCATATACTTGTGCATGTATGTTCATAGTAAATTTCAATTCATAGTGCAGTCAGAAACTGGATAAACTACTTTGGGCCAATATGCAGACTAAGAAAGCTGAATGTGTATTGATATTTGGGATTCTTGGCCAAAACCATACAATCAGATGTCTAAAAAGCTTCTGGGCCAAAACGATACAATCATATGTCTAAAACAGTAAAGCATTAGATCCAACCAAGAAAATGAAACATAAATGTAACAAACTAAATTTGTAGAATAAGAACATGCATGATAAAGACAAAGTGTGACAAACTAAATTTTAATAAGTTAAAATTGATAATGCTGATGAATATGCATGAACTCTTGCTATCCTAATATGATGTCCATCAACTTCTTTTGTAAAATGTTTATGAACAATGTACTTCTTTTGTAAAATGTTTATGAACAATGTACTCATGTATATGCCATCACAAATGTAACTGATAGCACTCATATTCACATGCCAAAAATCTACTATATAAACATTTTGCCATTTCATTACTGCTGTCCATAACAACATGATTGCTAAACCTTACATTTAAAATGAAATAAGCATTTGCATCAATAAGATCAGTATTTAACTGCTTTGAAGTCCTTTGGAAATGTAAATAGAATTTTATTTCTTCACAAAGACGTTTGTATGCCAGTGAGAAGTTGCTAAATGGTACTATATAAAAGTATTGGTTTCGCAACTCAAATGTGCAACTTATTAGAGGAAGCTTCTCAGCCTAGGATCAGCCGGGTTCATTGCACCAACTGGGTTCATTGCACCAAGAAAATCGGAAGCAATCTCTGCAAGCTCAGATAAGAAGAATTAAACGAACCCATACCTTCATAAATTCGGCAAGCAAGAACCCGTGCCCTTGCTGATTTGGGGAAGAGCAAGAACCCGTGCCTGCGAGAATGATTGCTGCTTTCTTCCTGCGAGAATGAGCAAACACTCTCAGACCTTGCGAGAAAGGAGTAAGACTCAATACCTTCAGATCAAATGATCTTGCGAGAATCTGTACCGTCAGATCTGCGGCAAGCAAGAACTCGGGGAAGCCCGTGGGGAAATGATCTTGCTGCTTTGGGGAAGAGAAAAGAGATTCCTCCTCTTCACCTTGCTGCTTTGGGGAAGAGCAAAAGATCATGCAGCTTTTGGTTCTAGAAAGAAGAATTAAACACGAACAAATGATCAGTACCTTGCGAGATGATCAGTATCTTGCGGCAAGCAAGAACTCGTAAACACCAACAAATGATCTTCAGATCTGCTTTGGGGAAGAGCAAGAGAGTCCTTTTCTTCACCTTGATGCTTGCGGCAAAAACTTGCGAGATGAGATGATCAGTATCTTGCGGCAAGCAAGAACTCGTAAACACCAACAAATTATCTTCAGATCTGCTTTGGGGAAGAGCAAGAGAGTCCTTTTCTTCACCTTGATGCTTGCGGCAAAAGCTTGCGAGATGAGATGATCAGTATCTTGCGGTAAGCAAGAACTCGTAAACACCAACAAATGACCTTCAGATCTGCTTTGGGGACAAAGGAAACGGTTCTTCACATTGCGAAATTTAATTCAGAACCAAATTACTTTGATTACTTTGATTTAACCCTGCGAACGACAAATTAAACCCTGCGAACGACCAAAATCCCACAGAATCCTAGAAGTTGCGAGAAGTTCCAAAGATTCAAAGATAAACTTGTGATTCAAAGAATCCCAGAAGTTTCAATTTCTCAAACATAAACTTGCGAGAAGTTTCAAAGTTGCGCCTTTGTTCTAAGCCCTAGAATTAATTTAGATTAATCATCAAATTACCGGATTCTGATCATCAAATTCCTCTTCTTGAGAAGAGCGAGGCTGCTTTGGCGATCGCCGCGAGGGTGGGTTCTTGCTGCTGCTTTGGCGAGAGACGGGTCCCCTTGTGAGGGTGGGTTCTTGCGATGAAAGAGGAAAGAGACGGGTCCCCTTACTGCTACTTTGGCGAGAAGAAGACGGGTCCCCTTGCTGCTGGATTGCGATTGAGAAGAGGAAAGAGACGGGTCCTCTTGCTGCTGCTTTGGCGAGAAGAAGACGGGTCCCCTTGCTGCTGATTGCGTTTGGAGAGAAGACAAAGAGGTTCTGCTGCTCTATGGGGAAATGCTTTTGGGGAAGAGCAAGAGCCCCCAAAACGCCTCTTACTCTTCCCCAAAAAAATTCTGTGTTTTTCAAGAGACTATCAGCATTATTGCTGAAAATGCCTCTTGCTCTCCCAACGATAGTGCCTCTTGCTCTCCCTAAACGTAACACAATAATAAAGTGGGACACATAATCAAATGATGGTGCTCTTTTCCAAGAAAAGATATCTTTAAAATACAAACTTATCATCTCAACCCATCATCTCAACCGTTCATTACCCAAGAATTAATCCTGGCCGTCTTTCTATCAACTTGTTTGTCCTAGTCAGCTTGTCCTAGTCAGTCCTAGGATTCAAAAATCGTTGTCAAATGTATAATAGATTTTTAGATTTTTAGTGTGTGCCATATGTTTTCATTTTCTAATTTTTTCCATTAAAACCCCATCCTTTTCTCTCTAACCTTCTCTTTCTCTTTCTAGCCATGTTCAAAAACTGTGTTTTCTTACGCTTACTTGCGCACGCGTTGTTGTAGCAGAGGGAGGGAGTGCTGGCATGGGGTCAGCGCGGCTGGGGGAGACCGGTCGGCGGAGGCGGCCCAACGAGTCGGCCACCGGCAGAAGCAACTCTGGCGATCGACGGTCTGTGGAGGGGAGGGGGTTGCGTGACTTTGGAACGATCTTTCGACGTAGGATTTTTTCGGTGGAAGAAAGAGAGCAACCGAGGGAGGGGGCTCGCCGGGCTTTGTCGAGCTGTGGGGAAGGGCGAGCATCGAGCCTAGCGGGAGGGGGAATCTCAGAGCCTTGGTCTTGTGGCGTTGGAGTTGGAGGCAATCAACAACGACTTCGTAGGTCTCGTCGAAGCTCTGGATTG
Organism: Scilla litardierei; assembly: GCA_030789695.1. Taxonomy (NCBI): domain Eukaryota; kingdom Viridiplantae; phylum Streptophyta; class Magnoliopsida; order Asparagales; family Asparagaceae; genus Scilla; species Scilla litardierei. Next base: position 64,743,967 of record CM061134.1, read on the forward strand.
TTGTCAGCGTTTTGGGGTTGTGGTGCTTGTCGCGGAGAAGCCAGGGGGGTGGCTGGTGGTGGAGATGAGTGCCTGGGGGTCGAGAGATGATGTGGGGTGAGGAAAGAGACATAACTCAATAGAGGATGGTCTGAAAATTTGTAGTTGGATTTGAGAGCTCTAGACTCAATAGTAATATATTGTGTTTTGGTTTGTCTAGCTTGGGATTTTAAGAAGTCACCACTGGATCCGTGGGAAAAAGAATTTGGGTGTGGGATGGTCGTGGCTTGGTGTGCTGGGGAGATCTCGGGTGGAGGGAGGGGTGTTTTCGGTGGCTGGGGAATCGGGATGCACGTGGAGGGGTTTCGTTTCTTGGTTGGAGGCCGATGGGTTGAGGAGAAGATGATTATGAAAAAGGATGACGGCTGGGTGTTTTTGCCAAATGAGAAGAATGAGAAGGTAAGTCCTCTGTAGAGGGGAAGGGGTTTAAATAGATCATGTATATTAATATAATAATAAGTGTTGTGGATGGAAATAACCAGAGTCGGTTAGAATTGCGGGTATCTTAGAGATACGCCCATATCTATGTATTCTATCTTTCTACTCTCCTACCATGCCTATAAATAAAGGGCTGGGGGTTCCTCCCCCAGTAGTTGATTCATAACACTTATCAGCACGAGCCTTTAAAAAAATTTTCTTTCCACAAATTTTTTTTCGTTCGTTGCAAAGGCGAAGGCGAGAGGAGACGGGAGATCCATGAACGCAGTGCAAGGCTTCCTCAATCGAGTGTCATCATCCGCGTAGGGCTTCGTGCAACCATCGCTATATCCAGAGGACGGATATAGAGGTAAAAACACTAAAAACGATAATTTTAACCCCACCCCTAGATCTCATAAGGTCGATATGGGGTTTTTTTGTTAATCGCCCAAAACGACGAATTTTTCACCTCAAAAATCAAAATTTTAGGGTTCTATTTTCTATAAACCCTAAATTTTGCCCGCCGGCGGCTTTGCCGCCGGCATCCCCCCTTCCCAACCCTCTACGCCGCTCCCCCCAGAAGAGGGGGGTGGCGGCCACCGGTCCCCCTCCTGTAGAAGGGGTGGCAGCAAGGGGGGCGGCGAGGGGGGTGGCGGCCCGCCCGCCGCCTCCCCTCCTGCAAGGGGGGCGGCAGCCACTGCCGCGCCCCCCCGCAGGGGGGGGGGGGGCAGCGGCCGCCGCCGCGCCCCCCGCAAGGGGGCGGTGCCCCGCCCCGCCCCCCTGCAGAAGGGGGGCGACGCGAGCCGCACCCCCCTACAGTGGGGGGGTGGCCCCCGCCCTCTACCCCCCCTGCGGGGGGGATGGGGGCGCCCCCCTCCCCAACCGCCAGTACGGCAACGAGTTGGGGGTGGTGGCGACTAACCCTAGCCGCCGCCCCCTAAGCCCTATTGGGCTTTTCGGCCCAATTCTACACAAAAAAATCTGCGGGCCTGAAGCCCGCAGGCCAACGTTTTTAACAAAAAAACTTCCTTGCGGGCCTGAAGCCCGCAGGCCGGCTGTGGGCTTCAGGCCTGCAGGCCGAATTCAAAAAAAATTTTCCCTGCGGGCCTGAAGCCCGCAGGCCGAATTCAAAAAAAAATGATATGAAAAAAGGGGGGGCAAAGGCTAGTAGCAAGCCTTAAAAGATTTTGGACTAAAAATCAATTTAAAAAGGGCGTTTTTGAGGGCCTATAAATTCGTGAAAAATCACAGTACATTATTGGGCAATTATCGGGCATATTGGGGACTTTTGGGGGTTATTTGGGATGATTTGATAAGGAAAAACAATTTTCCTTCTACAACGAAAATGTCTATTTTGGGCTCTTAATCAATTTGATTGATTAAACCCACTTACTATACAACCCTTGCATCGTAATGATTTTTTTACATGCTTTACATCTCTGACAAATTATGTGGATATTATATGCGTGGTTGTGCATTATATTTAAAACTTAATAATTAGGAAGATCCTGCGACCGCTCTGCCGTTTGTCACCTAACCTAAAGGTGTATGACGTTGCCCAGTGGTCCAATAATTATTAAGTGATTAAATATTTTATCCTCATGTGAATATAACTGTCTGCGATGTCTATGAATGAAAATGTTGATGAGCACAATATTTCTGCATGAATTGCTAAATGTGGTTTTTGGATCGACTGTTTAAGTCCCACAATTTATTTCCCGCACTTTTCTTTTATTTTTGAGAGAAATTGTAGTAAGGAATTTATGTAAATGTCAAAGAAAGAAGACCAACTTCCATGTAGACGGAGGCCACGTTTGAAGCTGAAGATATCATATGGGACCCACGGTGTTTCCAAAGTTGTATTTTCCTTTTAAAGCTGCAAATTTATATAATTTGGACTATGGACTTTGGACTCTTTCTTGTGGGACTAGCTGATCTACACATTTAGCTTTTCCTTAAATATTGCCTCCGCATGAAAATGTTTTCTTTGATTAAATATTAATTCATGCATGTTTGTGCTCTGCTAGATAAATGGCTAAAATTGCAAGTGTTGATTTCGAAGTGCTGGATGCATCAGGTAGAAACTATCTAAGCTGGCAGCTAGATATAAAGTTTCACCTGCGGGCCAAGTCCCTCATCGCTGCTGTGACTGAAAAAGAAAATGTTAGCGATATAGAGAAGGCGCAAGCCATCATCTATATTCGCCGCCATGTGGACAAGACCTTAAAGGCTGAGTATCTTACGGTCGAAGATCCACTTGAGCTACGGACCGCCCTTGAGGATAGGTATAAACATCAGAGAGATGTTATACTCCCAAGGGCGAGATATGAGTGGGAGAACCTGAGACTGCAGGACTTCAAGTCCATTACCAAGTACAACTCAGCACTTTTTAGCATCACCTCACGCCTGAAGTTGTGTGGTGAGAAAGTCTCAGAAGATCGCATGCTGGAAAAGACATATACGTCCTTACATGAAAAAGATGCGATACTAATACAGCAATACCGTGAACGCAAGTTCACCAAGTATTCTGAGATGCTGTCATGTTTACTTATAGCTGAACAAAACAGAGAGCTTCTCCTCGCCACTCACAACATGCGCCCCCTGGCACTGTCCCTCTCCCAGAAGCTCATAATGCCTCTTCTTCTCGAAAGAAAAGGGACAATAAAAGAAAAGAAAGACTACAAAAAGGGGGACAGAACAAAAGGGCTAGGGGCCAAGTTCAGCAACGAAGAAATGAAAGTAAGCGGAAGTTCACCTGGCGCAGAAATGACAAAAATAGAGATAATGCACCCCCACCCAAGAGGGAATGGGAAAACCAGTGCCGTAGCTGTGGCATGAAAGGCCACTGGTTTAGAGTGTGCAGAACTCTGCAGCATCTCCAGGATTTGTATAAAGAGAACAAGAAAAATAAAGCTGAAACAAACCTGATGACCTCTGATGCTCCAGTCAAGTTTACAGCTGACGACTTCGAAAATGATGACATGCTTGATTAGCCCCTATTTTTATCTTAGCAATTTGTTTTGAGAATAATTCATGTTATGAGAGCATTTGAATTATGTAATTTGTTTTGAATGAAAATATTTATCTGAAAATGCATGTGCCTATACGATTCATCTTTTAATAGATGAACTGCTCTCATGACTGATTAGTAGACAATAAACACATACGATCTTTCAATAAAAAGCCCAACATCAGGGCCATATTAAAGATCCAGGGAATGCAACACTGTTGCCCCTAAATGACACAGAAACAAACATAAAGGATGCACTAATCTCTCCAAATTCCAAAAGAAACTTTCTAAGTTTCAAGGACATCCGTTTCAACGGATTCCATTTGAAAACAACAAATGTAAACGAAAAACAAATTACTGTATGTAACGTCTCAAGAAAAAGGAGTAAAATCCATACTTGAACGTTTTGAGAGCCTTACAGGCCTCAACCATACAAAGATTCGGAGAAAGGAAGCGAAATTAAACGGAGCACCTGAAGTGCCCGACATCAGCCAAGTTTTTACACTGGCATGATAGACTTGGCCACCCTGGATTTCTGATGATGCATCGCATCTTATCCTATGGGTATGACTTGAAGAACCAGAAGATTCTTCAAAAGTGAGAATTCCCTCGCATCCCTTGCTATAAGGGAAAAATAATTACAAGGCCATCTCTACGAAAAGTTGAAAAAAAAGAATCTCCACGCTTTCTCAAAAAGAGTATAAGGAGATAGATGTGGATAATATCCACCCCCTTAGTGGGCTATTTCAGTACTTTATTGTACTGGTAAATGCATCCTCAGAATATCCGTATGTGTGTCTACTACAGACCCGCAACTTAGCTTCTCCAAAGCTATTGGCACAAAAATATAATGTTGCAGGCACATTTTCCAGACAATTAAATAAAGAAAATAAGGCTGGTAAATGTTTGGAAATATACCCCCCGGTCATTTCAAGAGTACTGCCAAGCAACGGGAATAGAAAATGAACATACAAGTGCCGCATGTTCATACCCAAAATGGGTCGACAGAGTCACTGAAAAGTAGACTCCAATAGATTGAACGTCCATTAAATCCCGTTTGCCTATGGATGCATGGGGACATGCAAATTCTGCATGCTGCATCGTAAATGAAAATTAGACCCTCTGGAGGTCAGAGTCTCCAATGCAACTTGCATATGGAATGCCACCGAACATTTCTCATCTAAGAATCTTCGGTCACGCAATTTAAATCCCCATCGCACCACCACAGAGGACAAAAATTGGTCCCCAACGTCGCCTAGGTATCTATGTAGGGTTTGACTCACCCTCAATTATAAGATACCTAGAACCTCAAACGGGGGACGTATTTAAGGTACATCTTGAAGACTGTAATTTCGATGAGACGAGTTTCCCCAAAATAGGCCCAGGCAATGAGAAATTTGGTGCAAAGCAAATTATAACGTAGGATACAAAAATTTTGACCCACCATGATCCGGTAAAAAAATAATGTGAAGATGAGATGCTGAAGATCCTCTACATATAGAACAATGTTCACCAGTTACCAGACTCATTCACTGACAACCAGAAGATTGTCAGATCACACATCCCTGTTGCAAAAACTCCAGCTAGGATTGACATCCCCGAGAATGGACGCAATCCACCAATAACAGAAGTGGCTGATCCTCAACAGAAGAGAGGCAGACCACTAGGCTCCAAGGACAGAGACTCCTGGAGACTTTAAGACAATACTATCACATGACAATGAGCTCATGTCCACACCCTCACCCTTCCCGGAATCCACTACAGAGGAACTGCCGGAAAAAACTGAAATTGAAAGTAAATGTTGTACGTATTGGGGAGGTGCTGGACAGATAGAACATAAATTGTCGACAATGTATTCACGTATCATATTGCCATATACATCGCAAAAGCGATGTAGTTTATAAATTATCGTTCCATACTCCGTTGCAAGTATGCAAACGTAGAGATTGGCCAAATGTGGAACGAGGCAATAAAAAGATGAGCTGGACTCATTTATGAAACGTAAAATGTTCGGACCTGAAGTCCAGACACCAAAAGGTGTCAAACCTGTGGATAAAATAAAGTATTGCACACATAAGAAAAAATAAAAACAAAATCATATGCTATAAGGTACAACCTATAGCCCAAGGAAAATTTTGCTGAAACTAGGGATCGAACAAATTAAAATGAGCATGTCTCATAAATGATGAATCAGTCTCCCTAAGTTATCAAAAGCGAATACCTTACGATTCGACGAATGAAAATTTTGGATATGCTGTTATTGGATGTTGTGACGGCATACCCTCGTGGATATCTTGGCAAAGATAATTTCCACATTTCCTTAAATGCCTGAATAGACTTCGGGACGTCTATTCAATTGAAGAAAAAAAATAAGTATAATAAATAAATGTACAACCAAGAGAATCATTTGACAAATCAATGATTCCTACTGAGGGTTGTCTATGCATCTAAGCAAAGAACAGGATTAGAGATCATAGTTGTAAACAACTAAAATCTCATCGGATCTCCTGAAGAGAAAATTGAAACATCTGTTCAAGCCTGACTATTAAACATGAAATAAAAGACCTAGGCAAATATAAAGTCATGGCTCATAGAATCCTGTTACAAATGCCCAGAAGTGCGTTGGAGAAATTAAAAGGACCATTGACATCCAAAGTACACCTACGGTAGTATATTTAATGGATGTACAAAAAGAACCCTTCCGATCGCTGGAAGAGGAGAAGGATATAGTTGGTCATAAAGTCCCTTATCTAAGTGCAATCAGGCACTCCTGGCTAACTGCACGCGTCCCAATATAGCTATTGCAGTAAACTCATTAGCCAGAGATAGTTGGCACCTAAAAGGGCCATTAGACCGGAGTTAAGCCTTCTGCGCTTCCTCCAAGGGTCGAAAGATTTGGACTTACAATATGAAGTATCATCCTCCAATGTTCATGCAAATGCAGGTTACAGGTCCGGTCCATATACTGAGAAATCACAGAACGGGTACCCATAGTGGGATGGCCATCTACTGCAGATCTGCAAAGCAATTTATGAAGGCGACATCATCCTATCATTCCGAGATCCTTACCACACCAATGGTGTATTTAAGGGCGCCTGCTGGTACATCACATCCCAGTGACGATTGGGATAGAGGCTGGTATTGTGGAGCTGACCACATAGTCTGAAGACCACATCAGAGGTGTCGATACTTAGCACACCTCTCCAGAGTTTCTGGATTCAGCAGCTGCTTAATTGTGATAACTTTGTAATCTGTGTATATTTTCGGAATGTTGTAAATAGGAGTGATGAGATAAGCCTAAAAATCTGAAAGCTAAGAGCTTTTACAGATCAGGGGGAGTTAAGGGAATTTGTACTCTTTTCCCTTAGCTATGGTTTTTCCCACTGGGTTTTCCATAGCCAAAGGTTTTAATGAGGCAAATCACTCAACTCTGGATCCTGAAGAATCCACCCCTCTGTGATGCTTAGAATCCAGAAGTATTCATAAGCAGAGTCACTTGTATAAATCAGGGGGGTTAAAGAGCATTTGTACTCTTTTTCCTTAACTATGGTTTTTCCCACTGGGTTTTCCATAGCTAAAGGTTTTAACGAGGAAAACCTCACCAACTCAGGATCCTGAAGTATCCACCCCATGTGAGACTCTTATTATGCTCAGAATCCCGAAGTACTCTTGAGCAGAGTCCACACCTATGGCTGGATAAGGATGAGTGTTGTGAATGGAAATAACCGGAGTCGGTTAGGATTGCGGGTATCTTAGAGATACGCCCATATCTATGTATTCTATCTTTCTACTCTCCTACCATGCTTATAAATAAAGTGCTGGGGGTTCCTCCCCCATTAGTTGATTCATAACAATAAGTTATTTTTGAAGGGAATTAATTAAGGCGTTAGTGGGTGATGACTAACGACGATTTGAGATTATACATGCATCTTGTGAAATGTGTGGGCTGCTGCCGATTGATTAGGTTAGGTGAGTTGTTGCATAATTAAACGGGTAATTAGTTTAGGTTAAAAATGTGATCAGTAAAGGTAAAAACGTAATTAGTTAAAATAGTGAAAAATACGAAATTACGACTTTGCCCCCAAACTAAACATGTTCGAAAAATTACGAAAAAAATAACAAGGGTTTTTATCGTCGCGAGGATCATGAAAATGAAGTCCAATTTTAGATTTGAGTTACGAAAAAATAGAAAAAAAAATCATTTACTCATTTTTGAACTCGTTTGGTTACAGAATTACGTGTACAATAAAATCAGGCCGTTACAATTGTTCTTATTTGTAACAATATGTTAATTTGTAGATTTACTCTTTTGTTGAGTATGAATAAAAAATTGTTTTTAATACATAGATGCATATTTCTTCTTTTCTGGTTTAACGAAGTTTGTTAATTCACTGGTTTTGGGAGCATTCTTATGTGAATAAACCAAACCATGTCTATGATTTGCAGTATGTTGAATTTTAAGCAAATTATCTAATTATTCTTACTTTTATTAAACTTGTTTATATGAGTAGCCATTTCATCATATTTCAGTTTTAAAGATGAAACAATATTATCTAACTCAGAAATACAAGTAACCATATAATGATTCTCTAATTTGAGAATCTCATTATCTTGTACTAATTTTAAAGTTTGAGAGATTAAAGTTTCCTTGCCATTTTAAGTTCAACTAATAAAATTGATGAGGAGGTTAGTTCTTGATTAGTAAGAACTAATGCCTTATGTTGTGCATTAAACTTTTTAAATCTAATAAACAATTCATTAAATGCATCTAGTAATTCGTCATTATCTTTTTACTTACCTCATTATCATCTTGTGCCATAAAGCACATGTGAGTGTTTTCTTCATTAAGTTGATCATCATTTTCTTCTTCATCAGAAGATGAAGAGTCCCAAGTTGCTGCTAGTGGTTTCTTCTTTTTCTTGAACTTCCTTTCCTTTTTGGAATTGTTGAAAACTCTATCTTTAGATTTAAGGAGTGGACAATCCTTTTTGATATGTCTAGGCCTGTTACAATTGAAACATAAAGAGGCATCAATATTTTTAGATTTCAAATTTTATACTTACCTCGTCGTATGAACTTATTGACATTTCTGGTGATGAGTGCCACAATATCAGCAACCATATTTAAGTCATCTGTGTTAGACGATGCATTGAAAGTGAGTACTTTTTTCTTTGAGTCTGATTGTTCTTTGCGGTCTTGTAGTTGGACCTCATATGCCATTAAGTTGCCAACTAGAATTTCAATGGTGAGAGTTGATAAATCATTGGCTTCTTCTATGGCGATTGTCTTTTTTCTTCCATTCTGGTGTTAACGCAAGAAGGATCTTCCTGACTTGTTTAGTTTGAGTATATACTTTACCAAGAGCAATTAGAGAGTTGGTGATGTCAGTGAATCTAGTAATCATCTCTCCAGTTGTCTCATTATCCTTCATCTTAAATAACTCAAACATGTCAACAAGAACAAATTTTTTAGTTTCCTTAACTTTACTCGTTCATTCGTGTGTTACCTCGAGTGTATGCCAGATTACATATGCTGATTTAGACTGAAAAACTTGGTTGAATTCATTCTTGTCCATTACACAAAATAGTGCATTCATGGCCTTAGAGTTGTGGGTTATTGCTGCTTTGTCAACTGCGGTCCATTCGGTGTAAGGAGTAGTAGGCTTCTTATATGGGTCTCCAACTTATTCCAAAGTTCATAGTCAATGCTTTGAAGATAGATCGTCATCCCCTTCTTCCAGTATGAGTAATTAAAACCATTGAATAGTAGAGGCCTTGTAGTAGAGTGTCCTTCTGGAAATTGTGATGAAGATGTTGAATTCTTCGTCGGATAGGTTTAGGCCATCTTAACCATGCTCTGATACCAATTATTGGATCTCCTAGCACATCAAATACACTAGGAGGTGAACAGTGTATATCACGACGAAATTACAAAATTAAAAGTTGCTAAAAATTACAATAAATGTGCGGAAGTAATTAATCAAAATTTAGAGAAGAGACACACACAAACATCGAGATTTATCCTAGTTTAGATCTTTATGATCTTACATCCAGTCCTCTATTCCCCGTAGATTTTTTCAATCTACTATTACCACTTGCTCCCCAAAAGCAAACATACAAAGATTCCAACTCTCCCCGTATAACAAAATTGTACAATCTCTTCAATAAGAGATTCAACCAATAAAGAGAAAAAGTAAGAAACAATATCACATATAGCCTTGATTATGTTAGACTTTGAATAACAAGAAAGGTGATGATATCTCTAAGGTTTCGTGATGCGAAATGTGGTAAAAGCACACTTGGAGAAGGACTTCCAATTGAGGCAAAATTTCTGCAGAGTAACCCCAATGAAAATCTGAAAGCACCCTCTCTTTTAGAGTGAGAAAGTGAACTTAAGAATGAGAGAGAGAGAGAGAGAGAGAATGAATTCGTGTATAATGACAGAGAGTTTGGGGTCTATTTATAGGCCAAAAGGATCCCTACATAATGGTCTAACAACTGCCCAAAATGATTTGAAAATTGAAACTAGCAGACCAAAAATTAGTCGACTAGGCAGATCTGTTAGTCGACTAGGCTTTAAGAATGAACTGAAAATGGACTATTGTAACTAACATTAGTCGACTAGGAGACTAAAATTGGTCGACTTCAAGCGAAAAAAGGTCAGAATTATAATCGTTTGAGGAAGTTATAACTGTCTTTAGTCGACTAAAATTTTGTTAGCGAACTAAACTAAAAAAACTATAACTGTAACAAATGGTCAAAAATATGACTGTTGGAATAACTAATTAGTCGACTAGGGATATCTGTTAGTCGACTAGGATCAAAATTTATGAAATTGTTGGAAAAATGATCCTTCTAACTAAGAAATGAGTTTGACCAAAAAATTTGACTTTTTGAAAATTGAGTGAAATAAATTAGTCGAGTAGGAGAAACTGTTAGTCGACTAAAAAAGTCTACGACTTGATCGTTTGAGCAAATCCTAAGTGGCTGAGATAAATCATCATCAAGGCTTTCACATGCTAAGTATATGCAAGAAGAAAAATAAAGATTACATCATTTATCCAAGATATAAATATTCAACTTTGAGCTTCGTCTTGCTTTTGATGCTTCTTGCAATATATGTGATGTCTTAAATGATTGTCTTATCTGAAAAATGATTTTGTTAAACTTTATAATCTGCATATATAAAGGTAGTATACAAAAATAATAATAGATATGTTGGAAGATTGTTAGGAGAAGAGTGTAAACTAAGCTCCAAATTAGGAGTAGCCATGGCCCAAGCCATGGCTCTCTATATATTCAATTAGAGCATGGGAGTCCAAGGGACTCCCCACTAACTTAGTGGGGAGTAATGGTGAGATGTTGAGGGGGGAGGCCAAAGGCCTCCCTCAACTCACAACACTCCCCCTCATCTCTCCATTACCTTGGGTTAAGCATATGAATACTTCAGGATTCAGTATGCTAATGGGGTGGATACTTCTGGATCCAGAGCTACTGTGGTTGCCTCGTTAAAACCTTAGCCGTGGAAAACCCAGTGGGAAAAAAAACCAGCAGCTTAAGGGAAAAGAGTACAACTATCGAGGGACTCCCCCTGATCTGTACAAGCTTCAGGCTTGCAGATCTCCTATGTATCTATACAATCATCTCCTATTCATCTATACATCCATCATGTTCTGATAGAAAAAAAAATCATCACTCATCTATACAAGTTTCGCTCATCTAGCGGCTATATTAAAGCAGTGGCGTTCTGGAGTGGAATTCTCTTCGAAGTTTGGTAGATGACGCCACTAAAGTATTCATTGAATCAGTCTTCAGTGTGTCTGCGAGGTACTGCTGGTCCTGGCTGAGTGTTTTCAATACTTGCTTCTTGGATGATGAGCTTCTCAGAAGATGTAGACATTGGAGGATGATGTGTAGATATTTAGGAGGTGGCCGGCCTATTGTGTTTTAGTCATCGCGATGATCTTTAAACCTGCATATGCGATATATATTCCTTGACCCTTGGAAGTTGCGCAGAAGCAGCTTATCCTTGGTCTAGTGGTGCTCTCCAGGGCAACACTTTATCTGGTTAACAACTTTACTGCAGACGTTCTATCAAAGACACGTGCAGTTGGCCAGATAAAGAAGTGTAACAATTACACTAAAGCTAGGCTCTTCGGGACCTAGGATGTCCTCCCCCTCTTCCAGCTACTGAAAGGTGTCATAAATAAGCATACATTTTTAATAGGATGCAAGTGGACATCATTCTTCATAAACTCCAGGTGTATGAAGGATATTAAAGGATTCCACCACGAAAGTGTTAAATATATAAGCCGAGATAATACCTTGTTATACCTAGTTTTTTCATTTACAAGGTATGCTTAAAGTTATCTGTTACCTAAATGGTCTCTGCAGGAGATCCTATTAGCTTTAAGTCGACCACATATACGGCGAATATTACAAATCCTGTCAACGATCTTTCGAAAAAGATACACAGGCAGAATATTGCTAAGATCAACTAATGATCTTTGTAGCCTTTATGGAGAAGACGTTTCTACGTCTCTCTTTCATCTCTGGGGGTAGAGTATACCCTTCTGGAAGTTTTATATAGATCTCTATATCTATATTGCCGTATATATATGCAGTCACAACGTCCATGAACTGCATGTATTGGCTTTTTCAGAGAAGTGTAGGCTTAGTATGAAAAAGATCACATTTCCTTCATTTCAATTTATTTATAAAATCCGAATTATATTCCACAGGTTTTTACACATTCAGGTGTATGGACTACTGGTCCAAAGACTTTGCTTTTCAAGAGTGAGTCCAGCTCTACTCTTATTGCCTCGTCCCACTTTGGCCATTCTATGCGTTTACGCTATAGAAAAGTGGGTAGACGTCATCGTCGTATTCAGCGACGTGAACGGCAATAGCGAAAGCAAAACCGTCGACGACGACTGTGCTATATATGTCCAGTACCTCTCCAGTACGTACGTAATATAATGATCTTTCTCCTGTTGTTTCCTCTGCAGGGGAAATTAGGAGGGGAGAGGTTGCTGGTCTGAGCTCAGCATCCTGTGGTTGGATCATTTTGATATATCCAGGAATCTTCCTATTATGAGGAATTTTATATTTTGAACCTGGTAGGCGTCCTCTTTTCAATTGAGGTACAGCCAATTCTGCTGCCGGTGGATTGCATCCATCTTTGGGAATGTCAATCCTAGCTGGCGTGTTGGCAGCAGGGACGTGTGAACGAACAATCTTCTGGTTGTCCGCAAATTTATCCGTCAATTGATGTACTTTAGTCTGAATGTGAAGGATCTTCTGGATCTCAACTACACAGAAAAAGTATGCGGATCATCGCGAGATGAGGACTTTTGTGTCCCATGATATGGTCTCAGAAGCTTCAGGCTTCTTTAGTCTGCGTGCCTATTTCAATGAGATTTTACTCATCAAATTCACATTTATCAAGACTTGGTGGTAAACCATAAGCAAGCAGCATCAGCAATAAGATATGGCAACAAGCGGGCCGTATCGTGATAAGCGATGCGGAATGCAGTGTGATGGTCCCTAAACATCAACAGGCAAATGCGATTTTACAATGGACATGAAATCCATTGGAGTATCTTTACCAGAGACTCTGCTAACCCGTTATGAGTTTGAACATGCTGCAGGATGTTCAATTTTAATGCCAGTTGTTTGGCAGGAGTCTTGAATGATATGTGTAGTAAATTCACCCACATTATAAGCTTTTGAGAAAGCTAGGTTGCGAGTGAATATAAAGGCACACATAAGACCATCTAGTAGATGCATATATCAGTACAGTAATGAAGTACCGAAAATGGGCCATTTGCGGGGTGAATAGGCCCGCAAAAGGTCACCATGTATTCTCTCAATGAAGCCAGGAGACTTTAAACCCACTTTCAGGAGGGAATGTCTCTCTATTAGTTTTTCCTTATGACAAAGGGGGACAAGGAAACTCAACCTTTTGAAGAATCTTCAGGCTCTCCAATGGATTCGTTTGATGATGCGTCCATCATTGCTGATCCAGGATGACCAAGTCCATTTTGCCAGAGTTAAAAACTATGGCAAAGAAAGGCACTTCTGGTGCTCAGTCGAGTTGGCTTTCTATAGGATGAATATCTGTAATTATAGGGGCCCGACGGGGGTCCAATGAAATCGTAAGTAGATGGTCTTCTGGCCATTCTCTTGACGAGTTACATATTGATATTCAATATATATTATCCACAATTTTCAAGTTATTTTCTTTAAAATAAGTATCCTTGAAAATTGGAGATTTCCTACATGTTTAAGATGAGAATTTGCATCTTATAGTCTCGTTGTATGTGGGAGCAATATCAACGCTACACTAGTGCAACGAGGCACTGTCCACAATATTCCATACTTCATCTATGAGTAAAACGAAATTTTATTTAAGTCAATGAAAAAGACATAAAAGTTCGTACTAAAGCAAATTAAAGATGAAGCAACATTGAATTCTAAATGCATAGATAAAGGATGATGCTCAATCGAGCAAGTCGTCGTTCTCGAAGTCATTTGCAGTGAACATCATTGGGGGCTGAACAGCCGCCAAGTTTGTTTCAGGCAGAGACTTCTGGCTCGCCTGATATAGTTCCTGGAGGTGGCGAGGAGTGCGGTAGATTCTGGACCAATGGCCAGTCATGCCGCATCTATGGCATTTATCCTCCCAATTCTTCTTAGGAAGTGACACTTGGTCAGTGTTCTTTTGCTTCCATATGAAGTTACTCTTTCCTGTATTGTTGTTGTTGGACGGGGGTGCTTCTCCTCGTCCATACTACATCACATCCTTCCCTTTATTATTATTAGCCTTCTTCTTGTTTTCCACTTCTGGGGAGAAACGTGGTGGGCTTCAGGGATAGGTGCAGTGCCAGCTGGACGTAAATTATGAGTGGCTAGCAGTAAATCTCGATTATCTTCTGCCCTAAGTAGGCATGAGATCAGATCAGAGAATTTCGTGAAGTTGCGTTCACGATACTGCTGCATGAGGATTGCATCTTTCTCGTGAAACGAGGTAAATGTCTTTTCCAACATGCGTTGTTCTGTCACTTCTTCACCGCACAACTTCAGGCGTGAGGTGATATTACGAAGTGTAGAATTATACTCAGCGACGGACTTATAGTCCTGAAGTCTGAGGTTTTCCCACTCATAACTAGCACGCGGTAATATTACATCAATTTGATGTTTATACCGTGCCTCCAGTGCTGTCCATAGCTCCATTGGGTCATCGACCGTTAGGTATTCGGCCTTTAAGGTCCGATCTATATGTTTCCTAATGTAGATTATGGCTTTCGCCTAATCCACGTCGGAGACAGTGGTAGGAGTGCTACTGCTAGATGTAGCAGAAGCATCGGCCGCTGCTGGGGCCGAAGGAGGAGCCAAAATGGAGCCAAGGAGGACCATCGAACGCAAGTGGAACTTCAGGTCCACTCGCCAACTCAAGAATTTTTTTTTTGCAGAATCGAGGACCTCGAAATCGACGTTTGCCAATTTTGCCATTTATCTACGCACTTTAAAATAAGTATGAATTAATTAAAATTGAAATTCACGCATTAAAAATAAGTAAAATGTGGGGATCGGCCAGATACCCAAAAGAATACAAAGTCCAAAGTCCGAATATACAGTCCATAAAGAAGAGAAAAGTACAATTTGGAAACCCAGAATGGGTCCCTATATTTTCCAATTTCTGTCTCCGTCTTCATTTGGTGGTACACCAGTCTTTGGCATTAATACATTTATTCCTCACTTACAAATTCTCTCAAAAAGAAAATAAAATTGCAAGGAATTTTTAAAAAGGGTATCAAATTGGCCGATCCCAAAAATCACATTTTAGCTTATATAAACAACCACGCAGTTTATAATATGCTACAGGCACAAAATAAAACAACCACGCAGGCATATAACACATGCATATATAATATGGAAAAAGAGACTATAAAATATAATAATCTCTCGGACCACGGGGAGACGTCATACACCGTTAGGTTAGTTTACTAACGGCAGAGCGGTCGCAGGATCCTTAAGATAATTATATTTTGAAAAAAAATCCTAATATTCCATAATTTTATAATAATGCAATAGTGTTATAAATTTAGTAATATGAAAGACTGGGCGATATGCACATGACAAGAAATTAAAATAAATTAATAGTTTGAATGGGGCTGCAGGCCCAAAAATATTAATCATTTTAATGTATTATTAACATTTGGGCTGCAGGCCCATTTGCCAAAAATTAATAAATTAATTATATCAATTTGCTTTAACATGGCACCAGGCCCAATTTGTCAAATTACAATATTGTTAATATTTGGGCTTCAGGCCCAGACTTAATTTAAAAAAAATGCAATCGGATTTACTGGGCTTCAGGCCCAATTTTGGTAGGCTAAAAATTTATTAAGTACACAAAAATTTACTGGGCTTCTGGCCCATAGAATATATGTGCATTTGTGACTAATGGGCTGCAGGCCCAATAAATAGGTTATCTATTTTATTTAAATTTAAACAAAATAGAGCCATTAAGCCAATTGTTGGGATGTGGAATGCCAAAACCCCCCCAAACGTAAGTCTGACCCATCAACTCCTTTTTACAGAGAGGTTAGAAAGAATCCTCTTCTCTCTGTGTTTGGCAAAAGCCCCCCCCCCCCCCCCCCACTGGGGGGGGCGGACAACCGGAGGAGGGCGGCGATTTCGAAATGGATTTAAAATGGATTTTGAAACCGGAGGAGGACAACCGGAGGATAACCGGACAACCGCCTAGGGGGGTCGGCGATTTCGAAAGGCCCCCTCCCCGACACGGGAGGCGGCGACGTGAAGCAACCAAATATTAAAAAAATCCATTCGTCGAGGGGAGCCGACCCCGTTTCTCCCCAAATTACCAATATAGATACGCAGAATATTAAAATAAATGCTCTGGTCCCAACTAGTGGTCCCAACTAGTTGTTTACTGTTGTTTCATTTCTAATACTAGTAATTATGTGATTCATCAGTGTATAATCTAATCACGGTAGAACATTCATTCATGATTTGGGAATCTGAGCACCGAAACTATGTTCTTATTGATGAAGTTTGTTTATATGGTGGGTATGTGATTCTGGTTGGCAATCTTCTAGAAACTTGATTGATTTACAAATAAAGCAAAAGCCCTGTTTCCCCAAATTACCAATATAGTGGTTTTTTTATAGATACGTCGATGGTTTTTTTTTGTTTTTTTATTTTATTTTAAAGATAATACAATAGCAGCAGATTTAAAATGCATTTAGATGAAGCATTGTAAAATCATAGCCCAATTAAAAATTTGTTCTAGCTATGTACGGGATTGATAGATATTACCTCTAGATTAAAAAATCTAGGGACGATCGTAAAAATTAAGATCCGTAGATAGTTGCGCTCCCGTTACGCTCCAAAAAGAAATCCCCGTAAAGCTTCGCCGCAATGGATTACCGCAACAACAGATTCCTTCGCGTGTATGGGTTTGATTTTTGGAAGGAGACGGGAAGAAAAAGCTCAAAGATATGAGAGCTAATGTGCTGATAACGTGTTGGAAGATTGTTAGGAGAAGAGTGTAAACTAAGCTCCAAATTAGGAGTAGCCATGGCCCAAGCCATGGCTCTCTATATATTCAATTAGAGCATGTGAGTCCAAGGGACTCCCCACTAACTTAGTGGGGAGTAATGGTGAGATGTTGAGGGGGGAGGCCAAAGGCCTCCCTCAACTCACAACAAGATATATGTTTTTATCATCAAAACTTTATGGTAAGAGAAAATCAAATGTTATTTTCCAACAGGAAATATGTTATTGATTCTTTGGTGTTGGATCGTTAATCCAGTATTGGGCTTATATGTAGAATAATTATGTGTAAAATAATTATGTATTGCGAGCTGTCAAATTATGTTAAGCCTAATAAAGTGATCTAATAAGTTATGTGTGCTTTAATTTATCGTCTAAGGTGTAGGCCTTTAATGTGTAGATAATATTGGCTTTCTGGTATAATGATGGGCTAAACCCAAAATCCAATAGGAATTAGGTTTTGCCTATATATACGTGGTCATGGTCCCCAGATTGCACGAACGAAGATCCTTCTTTTCTGCATCTTGTCGACAGATTAGAGCCAGAGAAAGCTAAAGGAATTCTCACGGGGATTCATGTAGATTTGAAAGGCCACCCACAAGGATCTACTGTTTCAGTCTTATGGATTCAGGTATGCTTCTGCTTTTAGATTCAATTTAATTTTCTCGTAGATTTGACATGAATAAATCTAGATTATTTAGCATGGTTTTGCTTAGTATTGATCTAGAAATAGTATCAACAAGTGGTATCAGAGCCACCTCATGTTAGATCTGTGAGATCATTTGTTTTTCAGAACTTTTGGATAATTTTTCGCATGAAAAATTAGATCTTTTGGTTTTGGGGTTTTTTTCCAAAAAAAATTTGTTTTACGCTAGAGGGACGGCGACCATTGGCCGACGAACCCCAGAGGGGAGACGGTCGTCGGCCCCCACAGCCCCACATTTTGGTGGCCTGGGGTGAAAGGGGGTGGAAGGCGGCCACATTTGCTAACCCCCACAAATGGATCCCAGTTTTTTAAACCCCTTTTAAAAAAATAGTTTGAGGGGAAGCGGCCATCAACCACCGGCCCCCACAACGGAGGGGAGGGGCAGCGGTAATAGCTGTCGTCGCCCCTAACTTGAAACCATAAGCCCCCGCCTCTTATCAGCACTTGTGGTCCGGCGTCACCTGTGGGCCAGTCCACCAACAGTTTTTTAGTTAAAAATACTATTTTTTAAACTACCCAGCAGGCTTCAACCCGCGACAGCTAAGCGGGCTGCAGCCCCCCTTTTATAATCTTTAAAAAACAGTATTTTTTGAAAGGGGGATGGGCTTTCATTTTTGGGCTTTGTTTTCGGCCTGTTTTGGGTTATTTTTAACATAAAAGAACCACTAATATATATTTCCCTTAGATGTTTTCGTGTTAAAAATTCAATTTTGATTTAAATTCAAATTTTTAGGCATGATTGATTATATATTTCGAAATAATTTTAATTAAAACAAACCCCAAAGTGGGCTCTATTGTACAGATTACTTTTATTTCGAAATATAAAAAAGGCTATGGACATACTTTATAAGAAATTTTTACCTAATATTTGCATTTAAACTCATTACAAGAGGAAATAAACGGGCTTACATATATATTTCATTTACACACATTTGTGTGTAGCTTATTTTAATTTAAATTCAATTTTTAGGCACAATTCGTTATATGTTTCGAAATAATTATAATGAAAACAAAACCCCACCAAAGTGGGCTCTATTGTAGATATTATTTTTATTTTCAAAACAGAAAAGGATATGGACATACTTTGTATGAAATTTTGCCTAAAATAGGGATTTTAACAAAGGAAATAAAAGGTGTTACGTATATTTCCCCTTAAGGACAATTTTTGTATTAATGGTGCTACAATTTAAATTCAAATTTTGCATGGTAAAATATATATTTTGCAGTAAGTTAGTTGAAACAACATCCCACCAAAGTGGGCTCTCTTTTGGAAATTAATTTTATTTCAAAATATAAAAGGCTTTGTGCATATTTTTATGGGAATATTTATCGTCCCAAAGGAAGTTAAATATTTGACATAATTATATTTTCTTCTGCGGTAATAAACGCATGATAATTATTCGGGTTTACATGTAAATTATAAATCGGCCCAAAGGAAGCATTATTATTTGACAGGTTACTTATTATCATTGTTTGATTACTACGCCAAGATATCAATTACAAGTTAATATGTTGTCCAAAGATAAATATTAATCGAGTGCATGTTGTCTTGAAAGACTGGATTTGCTTTTAAATTTGAATTTATTGTAGCTTTTTCGGTTTACTTATGTGAGCATGTGGCATATTTGTTGTTGTTCTCTTTTCAGCTTTAACTCTAGAAAATATTACTGCCAGAATCAATTCCATTCCAGTTCTAAATAGCTTTAACTTCAAGTCATGGAAGGAGAACTAGCTTATAGTTATTGGGGTCATAGACATTGACCTGGCGATAAGGACGAACTCTCTCCCACCTCTACAGAAAAGAGTACCTCTAATGAAAAGAGGGACTTAGAAAGGTGGGAGAGGTCAAATCATATTTGCATAATGATTATGAAGAAGGCCATTCCAGAAGCATTCAAGGGCACAAGGTCAAATAAAGTCAATATAGCAAAATGGTTCATTTCTGATATTGAAAAGAGATTTGTCAAGAATAAAAAGGCTGAAATTGGTACACCCTTGACAAATCTAATTTCAAATAAGTATAATGGTAAGGGAAACATCAAGGAGTACATTATGTAAATGTATCACCTTGCTTCTAATTTGAAAGCACTTAAACTTGAACTCTCTGAGAACTTGCTAGTGCATTTGGTTCTGATCTATTTCTACTCAGTTTAGCCAGTTCAAGGTGAGCTACAATTACAATAAACAGACTTGGTCTCTGAATGAGCTCATTTCGCATTGTGTTCAGGAAGAGGAAAGGCTTGAGCAAGAGAAGACAGATAGTGCTCACCTGACGCATACATATACGGATTAGAAAAGGAAAAAGAATAAGAAAGCTGCAGATACGGCATCTCAAAAGAAACAAGAAAAGGAACTGAAAAGTTCAGATGTCAATACTTGTTTCTTTTGTGGAGCTGAAGGGCATATAAAGAAGCATTGCACTAATTATCACATTTGGCGTGCTAAGAAATGTATGCTTCTTAATTTGGTTTGTTATGAAGTTAATTTAACTTCGGTATGTATAGACACGTGATGGAAAGTTCCTGGTACAATCACTCACATCATTGTGTCTATGCAGGGTTACCTAAGATGCCAAAAGCCGAGTGATGGTGAAAGATACATCATTGTATGTGATGGCAACATAGTTCAGATTAAAGTAATTAAAATTTTAGATTATTAAAGACTAGATTGTATTTGGATTTTGATAAGACATTTGATATACCTTTTAAAAAAGGAATTTGGTTTCTATTTTATTTTGGACAAATTTGGTTATCTTGTTCATTTTGAAGATGGAAAATTTGGCTTGTCTCATAATTCAAAATGAGTCGGTTCTAGCTCTTTATCAGTTCATAATAATTTTATTACTTCATTTAAGAATTACCTGCAGTTGAGTACACGAAGTATAAAATGAAAATTAACAAATGAGAATTCAGTTACATTATGACATAAGAGTTAGAATATATCTCTGAAAAGAGAAACATATAGACTTATGTCAAATGAAATTCTCGACACCTTAAAATTCGTAGACTTTGAAGTTTGTGTTAAACAGGTAAAGGGCAAACAAACCAATTAAAGGAGATTATGAAGCCAATAAGACTTTGGGTATCTTTGAACTTATATATTGAGAGTACGTGTGGACCATTCTATACGGTTACTTGTGATGGTCAACAATATTTTATAAAGTTCATTGTTGACTTTTCACATATGGCTACACATATCTCATGAAAGCACTTAAAATTGCAGCTTACATTCTTTACAGAGTTTTAATTAAAGTAACAAAATCACTTGCATGTTTTGAGATGTCTAGCTAAGGTAAGGCCTCACAAGCCTACAGAAAGGAAACTGGACGCAAGGACAGTGATTTGCTATTTTGTTGAATACTTTAAAAGGATCGATATAATAAATTTTTAGTCCCACAATTAAGTAAATATACGAGCTTGGAAATGCCTAGTTCTTTGAGGATGCCGAGTTTGCATGGGGGGAGATACAGGTAAGGATATTGTCTTTGGAAATACATTTAAGGACATTGTCTTTTGGAGAGGGATATATTGATATTCCCACATGTGTTATTGGCATTGATTAGGATTTCATTCCTGACCTTGTTCAAAACATAATAAATTAAGACAATCTCAGAAATAAGATCTCAAGACAATATCAGAAATTCTCCTACTTAGGAAATTGTTCAAGAAGAACAAACTCTAGCACCTCAAGAACTTATGCTGTTAAAGCCAAAATTGGTATCAATAGTGAGTTGGGCTGACGTGGACTCCTTTGTTGAGATGGAGCCTAGTTATATGCTTGAATGGGACCCTCGATTGGTAGAACCGGGGTCGATGGGAATTGAGCTAATAGCGTTGGTGAAGCTCGATCAATCTTGCGATCGAGCCTAAGACCGTTCGACCCTTCTATTGGATCGAAGCATCAAGCAACGATAGACTAAGACGATAGTACGACCGATTTGCTAAGTTGAGCCTCGATCCTCCTGCACCACAAATGAACATCAGGGGGGTCGGATCTTGGTTCTAACCCAAATTCCCTCCGAGGCTTAAGTTAGAATGGACTTAATATAAAGGCTCGTGGCTGTCGAGATCAATCCAAGGGGATTCATCTTGAGTCAGTCACCACAAGCGTATGTAGGAAGAAATATGTAAGTGGAAAGAGATAAGTTATCAAGAGTACAGAGGGGTTCATACCTCTAAAATATGTCCATTCTTCTGTTTATCATTTCTGTATTTATAGACTGGAATGTCTCTTCAGTGACGTTGGAAAAATAACGGTCACCAATTATGGTGGCACAATCTTCCCTCATCAATGGGGGTAACCATTGTCTGCGCCTTCCGCCATTTATGAGCCAATTATCGGTCGCCTCCTTAAGCAACGGAAGCTCAACGGGCATAATGCATGCGGGCTTTGACTGGGTAAATGTCTGGCATTTCTCGTGGGCCTAGTGGGCTCTGATGCTACTTCAATAGGCTTTTGACTATAACATGTCCCCCTCTTCAAGTGCCGGCCCAAGGATTTAACAATGGCCCCCATCACTTAAGCTCAGACGATCTGCCTGTTGGGGTCAGGTGATGTGATGTCTCATTAATGGGGCACAACAATCGAAGTGGCAGTATTTGAGTTTAAGCGCCAAAATTTCCATTCTCCTTATTTAGACGATGTGTCGGTTAGAAATCCGAGAAACTGGGGCACTTGGATCATCGACATATGTCCTTATATGATATGATTAGTTTCGATCATCGTTTTACCTTGATAAGATAACTTGGAAAGGGGGAAAACGTCATCGTTTCACTCTTTCTCAAATTGAGTCTCAACCTTCGATCATGGCTTCCTCCACCCTTCATGTCTCTGCTAAAACCTCGGTGTCCGTCCCTCAGAAGGGGAAAGGGAAAACCAATGTCCCTGACATAGTCTCTGGACAAGCTTCTCAAGTGACAACTGACCATGTTTCTGATTTGTAAAGGAGATATGTGAGGGGTATTTACAAGATTCGACGGCAACGGGCGGTGAAGATGGTTCATTCTACTGGCAATTGCAAAGTGGAAGTCTATGTGAGATCTTTTCATCACGTGCTTCATTTCCAATGCACCCCTTTATGCTATGCTGGTTAAGCACATTGGGTCTTTCTCTTTGTCAACTAATGCCAAATGCCGTGGGCATCTTGGTCAATTTCATCGCGCTATGCGTATCAGACGAAGTTAAACCATCCATGGTGTGGTTTATTTTCTTCTTCAAAGTGCTGCCTCCTTTGTCTCAGGGCTGCTTCGTGATTACTGCTTGTTGAGACATGAAATTGTTTAAGGATCTCCCCAGCTCTATTCCGGGATGAAAAGAGCAATTAGTCTTTGTGGTATTTCCTGGTGAAGAAATTTTTGTCACCGAATGGAGGAACCCCGAACTCTTAACAGATGAATATAAAGGTCTTTTGGAGGAAGGAAATAAAGCTGCTGATCTTTTATTGGAGTTACCGGAGAGGAAAAATCAAAACAATGGCTTTCGTTTGACCATATGTTACTCAGGACCATATGGACCAAAGGTTGAATCTTTTGCTTGCATTTACTCTGTCTTTCTTCTTTTTAGATTTGATTTTCCTTCTCCACAGATATGGTCAGACTAAAATATCAAGCTGAACCAGGCATGCAGGCGACACTCTCTATGCTTCAATTCGAGAAGTGAAAGGGATGCACATGCCTCTCCTACGGGTCTTTTGAAGGATGTGGCTACTGAATTTACTGAGGGTTTGCCCTTGGCGGTTCAGGAAGCTCCGTGATCAACCCAACCATTGAAGAGAAAGATGAAGAATCCCTTGGCCTAAGTTGATTGGGACAAGACCAAGAAGATGAAACCAAGAAGGTGACTCATTGATTCTGATTTCGATTCTCCTGAGTCGGGTGATGCCGTTATTTTGATGGCAGCCTCTGAGCAAGGTCAAGCTCTGGAGCAAGTTCAGGCTTCTCCTCTGGAGAAAACCTTGGGTGAGCCTCCTTCTTCTCGAGAGCCACCCTCTCGTGGGATTCATGGCCTTGGGGAGGTTTATCCCCTCCGAAACCATTGACGAAGGATATCCCACCAGAGTTTAGGTCAATCCTTTTGGAGGATCAATCACCCCAGGACCCGGTCAGGCATTCTGAGGAAGAGATTTGCCGGCCGGCTTACCCAGTGGGTCAGGACAAGTTAGCTTTATTGAGCTGTGGAAGCGCCTCTCGACTTGTCGAGAATTTGGCCCTCCTACGAGATAGGGACGTCCTGGAGAAGGTCGACCATGAGAGGTTATCCACCTTTGCAATCCACAAGTGCCTTCGGGTAAAGATTTATATCCAATCGTTGCTTGAATTCGAACAATATAGTTGGCTTTCTCACTTGTCCTCAGGCTCGTTTGGCCATGCTCAAAGTTCGTCATCGATCGTTGGCAGTGGTTGATCGTGAAGCCACTCTCACCAAGGAAACGAATTGGTCGGTCTCAGCTAAGAGGGCCATCAACAACTTGACTGCGTCTTTGCATCAATGGAAAAATCGTAATGATTTGCTCAAGTCTTGGATGAAGCAACTTGAGCAAGAGCTGAACAAGTCTCGTACAAAGGGGATTGACCTTGAGGTACAAATTCAAGAAGAAGTTGCTTTGAGAAAGCGAGCAGAGACTCAATTGCTTGAGGAGATAAGAGCATGGAAGGCAAGAGGGATCGAGGCTTGAACTCGAGCATCTGACGTCTCCCAAGAACTTTATAAGAAAGAGATCGCAAAAAAGAATGTCCAAGCATATAAGGCCAGCTTGTGCGATATAGATGTGATGTACTTTAGAGGCGTAGAGCGGTGTCGTCGTGATGAAGAATCTATTCCCCGCTCAAGCAGCTGCGATCGACCAGCTTCATATTCCTCTTGATGATGATGATGAATCAGATAGTCAATCGGACGAAGTTGGTAATGCCACAACCATGGAGACCGCCTTCCCTACTGATGAGGCTGTTATTGGTGTAGTTGTTACGGGGGATGAGGGACAGATTGCTCCATCAGAGGGGTCTTACCAGTCTTAAAACTACATTCCCTCGGGTTTTTGTATCTTTTATATACATCAGGATACATTTTTGTATAAAATATCAGAAAAGAAAAGTCATATATTATCATGCCCCGCTTTCCTTTATACGTGGGAGCGAGGACACGAGCGGGTTCGCATGTGCTTAAAGCAAAGAAGATGTGCTTTTTTCCTTCTTCTTTGACTTAAGCACCATAAGCGTTTATTAGCAAAGCAGGTCCCTGCACACGTATTTCTCAGAAGCAGCATAAATAGTCATTACATTTTAAACACCGACGTTCAAAGCAAAGTACACAAGCAATTATGGCCTAGCATGGCCGTACAATCTGCTGAAACTAAACACACCTGAAAACAATAAGTTAAGTAAAAAACTTAAATAGAAATTGCCCGCTCTAGTCTTCTGCAGGGAGGAGCTCAGCGTCCTCGTAGCTCTGATCAGCAGGGTCCACCTCTAAGATAGGATACTCAAAAGTAGGGTCCGCGAGGTACTCTGTCTCTGAACCTAATATCTATTTTATAAATACGTTGAAATATATGTCAGCGATAAGCTCGGTAAGATATTTAAAGTAATGAAACAAAGAACAAATAGAAAAGGACAAAAGAGCGTTAGTACACAGTTATGAATAATAAGTGCAGAAAAGTAAAGTACGAGCATGCCTGAATTTGCAGTTCAAAAAGTAAAACAGTTATATATTGATATTTGATTATTTGTGCTCGTGATAAGTCCAAGTCTGAGTAGGTAAATATTCTCGATACACCCTATCATTGGTGGTTTACCGTGACGCTTCTTGCCATTCCTAACTTGGAAGATGGCCAAGATGCTCACCTCCATTAGTGTGGTATGGAGGTAGCCGTATGATATTCAAGCCACATTTATGGACTCAACTACATGAACCAACTGAAGGGTTTTGGCAGACCCTTAGGGCTCATATCAGTGTCTGTCCTACGTCGGACGGACAACAGAGGGAAAACATGCACAACGAAAAACCATAAACATGCTAAACATTTTAGCGAACCCTAAGGCAAGCCAGAACCTTGCCAAGAACTATGCCAACTTGGAGTGGATCTGACCACCCCAAGAGCGATCTAGCCTACTGCAACATTATCAAAATTATTCTAAAAAGCTACTAAATAACATACCCGGAATCTTGGATTTGGGTCAGGCAAGATGTATCGCACCACCATTCATACGCTCCTTGTAACCGAGCCACCTCACGCCTTCGAACCGATCTACCCAAGCCGCCTCCGAGCCGATCACTTGTCGAAGAAAGTTTCACATGAGCAGACCCGCGTCTTAGACGTCTGGATCCAATCCAAACTTCTTCGTAGTCTTGCTAGGACCCGACGGGAGGATAGGAAGAGAAAGAGGAGAGAAATTTAAGTTCACGATCGAGCGTGCTCAAACATCAGGAGCTTCTCGAATCGATCGCTTGGTGTGTTTTTCAACGAAGAGAGTGCACCCCTATTTATATAGGGAGTCGGCTCCTCCCTTTTCGTCACGAGCAATGTGGGACAAAACCAAAATAAAAGAGATTTAATTTGAGTTAATGAAGTTAGTAAGCCTTTCACAAAGGCCAACTTCAACCAATTAATTCTCCCTCACCATTGAGCTTTAGAGACGATACAAGTTATAATTTCGAAGGGCTTCGAATGGCGAACACATAGGAATGAACGATGACGAATTCTAACTTTGTTTGACCCCTCAAACAATTGCCCAAAGATGGGCAAAAAGTCACACTATCGTAGCCATCAAAAGGGTTTCAAAAAACCTTAATTTAACTTAAGTTGCAAGCGCGCCCGCTAAGCTTAGCAGGCGCGCCCGTCAAAGCTCATGGGCGCGCCTGCTTAACTCAGCGGGCCCGATGCCTGCTGGTTCAGCAGGCCGCGCCCATTCTTCTTGCGGGTGGACCTGCTTGCCCAAGTAGGTCTAACCCACTGTTGCCTTTGGCTATTTTTGCGTTCCTGGGCTCGTTTGAGCTCCGTTTTCGACGTGGTTTGAACCTGCGATTAGACCAGGACGATACCGTCATCCAGGTAAACTTTTCGACATGTTTATTCCTATTAAATATAGTCGTAAACAATTTACGAAACATTTTATCTGGTTTGCATCATATGCAAAAATGTCCCTTATTAAATTTGAACTCGCAACCAACTCGTGAACTTAAATATTCCATTTCATCGAATGAATTCCTCTTAACGTTCTTCCTATTACTAAGATGTGGATACTACTCGGTGTAAGACCCTACAGTCTGACCCTACTACAGGTTGGGGCTCGAAACTCTTAGACAATGGTAACCACAAGCAACAGGTGTCGTCCCTGTTTCAGAATCATACTTACGTGATCGACCCAATGATGAACGTCGTTGGGATCACTTTGACTGTATTAGTAATGAATACTGCAGTTTTAGTCCCTTCGTCAAGACTGTATCTCTGCATGGCCTAGGGTATGGTTTACTGTCAACCTCAATAGCCAGCATTGGTCAGTATACATCGGGCTTTGTTGTATTTACGTTGTACATCCTACAATGCACCCCGGCCGATGATTAACACAAAGACCGTACTGATACAGTGACACCAACTTCCCTTTAACGGAAGAGACGAATCACATCTCAGTCATCTACTTCCCTCGTGAGCTTCAGGTGTCACCCAACCTAAGATCTTTCAGCAGTCCAAGTCTCGAAGCTAGATCATAGATCTAAGTGACACTATCCATTCACAGGTTCGTACTGATGACTTCAGGTCTAAGGACCAACTAGCCTATCATCATTCTAGAGTTATTATTGACAGTCTAGTTAAAGCTTAACCATTTAATAACTCTAAGTTGGTCATTCAGTGAACTTATTCTTTAATGAGTACATGTGTCTCATCTCCGACTTCGCCAAGTCGAATGACTATGTGATCATCATTACCCTAAGGTAAGATAAAGACACAATGGTCTAACCGATGTGTCGATATCCTATTCTTAACACATCTATGAACATGAACCGTTTAAGACTTAAGTATCTAATTGGTCACTAACTTCTCATAATCGAGATCTACATCTAGATATGTAGTGACCTGACTATAAGTCTAAGGAAATTATCTAAGTATTAGATTCTACGAATTTATACTTAGGATAATTGATACCATATAATTATCTGAACGAGATGATTATATAAGGATAAATGCCTCAAGGGCATACGTCTTCCTACATCTCCCACTTGCACTTAGGCTATTTATCTCAGTATCTCATACCGCTATAGCATATTAGTCACACATGACATTCATATGTCAAACCTAAGAATGGATCCGCTAACGTGTATCTATTTTGCTTTTTAAAGGAGTCTAATATATACATCACTTGATCACACCAGCTTGATCCTTCAAAGTTGCTTTGGATCCTGTCCAACAATTTTTCCTTTTGTATGGCTAACAATTTAGCTCATACAATATGATGTAGTCTTAGTCGTTTCTAAAAGTCAGGCATGGCTCATTCCAACTATTTTTGTGTCAATTATGTCTGGTACATAAGTGACGCCCTAAGTCTCTATATGCTAGACAAGATCAAAAATATTTTGATTTAATGTCGCATATAGACGATTTAATAAGTTGGAAACCTTTTATTTAGTCCGAGACAGAACTAAGTTATATGCCACCTCCCACTGACTTTGAGAACTATCTGGTTAACACTTCGACTTAAATCTCTAAAACAGATTTAGAATATTTATTAAGTATAACCTTTTTAGAAGTGTTGAATAGGAACATACAGTTTCAGGTGGGTTTGATGAATGATTCATATCAAGACCCATTTATAGGAGTCTTGATGCTGACTTACTCAGTCAAACATCCTACACTGCACTTTCCTTCCACTACATTTATTATTTTTCTCATAAAGTATCAAATGTAGTTTGATTAAGAATCAATCTTAACTTGCGTGTAATTTGGATCATATCCAATTATACGCTCCTGGAACCTACATTTAACTTTAGATTGGTTATAATATATCGTCAACTCCAAAACAATCAAATTGAGTCAAAAGCTTCGCATGACAACTCAAGAATTTATGCATACCAACACAGACAGTCATATCCACAACAATCAGCCACTCACAACAAATTTCAATTTTAACAAAGCACATTTTTCAAGATATCGTTCAACAATGGATTCATTAAAACTGAATCAGACTTGTTTATCAGAATATAAACTTTGAATGATTAAAACTCAATCATTGTTTTAAACCAGGCATCGATACATTTTATTCAAAATAAGAAAAATATCGATCGCTTCATCTTCATACCTTCCGAAGTCCTTGTACGGTCCCAGTAGCAACGATTACTCCGATGCCGATCGTCCATGGAACTTTTCATCCTCTGCTTCGCTATCAGAAACCTGTATACAATACACAGATGTCTTAGTATCTTATACCATGTAACAAAGCATTTATGGAAATTTTATGCTTTTATTAAAAAAGAATTTTTGTACCTGAGGTTGAGGCATCAGTATGCCACTTTTTCTTTTCTGCAAGGTACACCTTGCAGTTCCTCTTCCAGTGGCCTATCTTGTGACAGTGAAAGGACTCAGATTTCGACGGAGCCCCCTTCGTCTTCTTCCCCTTCTTCACCTTGGCTGGTTATGGGACCTGCCTCTTCAAGTCTGAAGAAGCAGAGCCAATAACCAACACAGTCGGTTTCTTCTCGATTTCCTCAAACTGCCTAAACATATTGAGGAGACCAGAAAGATCCGTTTCAATACTGTTCATGATGAAACCAGTAATGAATTGTTTGAAGGCTGGGGTTAAAGATTTCAGGATGATGTCTACAGCCATCTCATTGTCGAGGACAAAACCCAACTGGGCAGCCTCTTCCATGTAACCGATCATCTTAATGACATGATCTTGTACGGGGCTCATCTCCATCTTAGTGCCCCAGAGGTTGCTCGTGGCTTCAAACTTGGCAGCTCTTGACCGCTTGCCGTACAACTCCTCTGCATTCAGAAGCATGCTTTGAACATCCAAATGTTCGTGCTTACTTTGCAGGTCGTTATTCATTGAAGCCAAAGTAAGGCACCTGGCCTTCTCGGCATCCCTCTGGTACAGCTTATAGGCTTCCTTTTGTTCGTGGGTTGCATCTACGTCAGGCTTCTCTGGAGAGTCCTCAAATAGCACGTATCCTATCCCAGCTAGTGATAGGACTAACTTAATATTCCTTAGCCAATCTTTATAGTTGGTCTCGTCAAGCACGTTCTTTTCAATCATATACTTAAGACCCGAATCCATTCTGCCTTTAGATATTTAATTAGCATATGTTCGTTGTACAGTTTAAATGGTTTTTATTAAACTGTATTCTTCAACTAATTTTAAGGATTAAAGCCACAATAATAAACAATTTATTATATTAAAATATTTGTGGGAGAGGGATCCGACTACCCCGAGTCAGACAACTTTGAGTGTAGCTCAACAAATTGTCCGACTCTGCAGTCGGTAGACGAACTCTTCATAGATCATATAAAATATGATTCCCTATGATTTTTACCCCTAGTCATTCATGAGTGTGCTCATCCAAATTACAACGACTAGCCTAGTCAGACCCTTGTTTTTGCATCCAGCCTGACTTATGCTGCCGCTCGGTGTATTCAGGACACGTCAGTTTGGGTCAGAACTAAACTTACATTAATGACTCAACTTACGCCGGCGCTCGGTGTATGTATGACACGAAGGTTTGTGTTTAAGTTTAGACTACATCATTGGCTCAACTTACGCTAGCGCTCGGTGTATTCACGACACGACGGTTTGGGTCAAGTCAAGATCTCGTCATATGTATTTAAGAAGTCGATTTCTATAAGGTTGCCATGTCACATCTTGAGTGTAGCTCAACAACTGGAACTTGGGTCCTACAGTTACCAACTCCTAAAACAAGGAGGGTTACAATTTATCTAGAACAAGATTATTATTGTATTTGACTTAGGTATAGTTGATGGACTTACACAGTCATGATTCGACTCCTTGTGGTTCAGCGGACGCGGCCAGGGAATTGACTAAGCCAGAACCACTTAACCCCTAGTTTAGCTAGGGTGATCCAGCAAACTTAGCCAAGCACATTGACCGACATCATGATCCATTGAAGGAGACTTATCAATCTTATG
Organism: Scilla litardierei; assembly: GCA_030789695.1. Lineage (NCBI taxonomy): Eukaryota > Viridiplantae > Streptophyta > Magnoliopsida > Asparagales > Asparagaceae > Scilla > Scilla litardierei. Next base: position 64,774,851 of record CM061134.1, read on the forward strand.
TTCATCTATCAACTAAAATGGCTTTTATTAACACTAATTAATCCTTATCAATTAGTGTATCCTTAAAATTCGAAATTTTATGGATTTGTTCAATAACTTTTATTAGATCCTTATCAACTATAAGGTTTGGTCGTTCATCGAGCTACCCTAATCTTTATTAGGATTTTAATAAATCAATTACAACATTTTAAATGTAGTCATTTAATCAGAATTATTATTAAAACGATTAAAATAATAATCGTCTATTAAAGAGGACTACCCTAATCGGAAATTAGGTTTCAATGTTGTAAGTGCATGTCACATTTTAAAATTTATCTAATAAAATTTTAAAGAGTTAATGGCTAACCTAAAGAGGCTCATGAATAATTAGAATTATACATCATGGCCATTAATAACAACCAACTAGTTTTATCACATAAAATTAAAGGTTCAACTATGTGACATATCAAGAGAACATGCAAGCTAAAATATTTACCAAATAAATAATTAACTTGCCAATCTTAAAATTTAACATTTAAATTGAAAGCTATGATTTTAAAAAACTTGAAACTTTTTATCTCATAAAAATAGGTTTCATAAAGATTATCAAATAATTTTTAATTATAAACCTAAGCATTTAAAATCATTAAAACATTTTAGAATGCTTACTAAAAGTATTTTATCTAATAAATTAATTCTAAACGCATTTAATCATAAGAGGCTAACATAAACTTTATAACATAAAATTTAAAAGACCTCTTAAAACATTTTTATGATTATATTATCACATAAAACAATCTTTAAAACTTTATGTAACCATAAGAAATCAAATTTTAATAACATCTCATGAAATTAAAAAATTTCTTAAAGTTACATAGGCTTTAAAACATTTTAAAACAATTTTTTAAAATGTTGAAACTAATATTTAACATTATCAGATAAGGATAAAAAAACTATATGTTTAAAAGTAAGCAATTTTAATAATTAAAATAACGTCACAGGCTAAAGATCAAGCAAACCAATGGCTCTGATACCACTGAAGGGTTTTGGCAGACCCTTAGGGCTCAGATCTGTGTCCGTCCTACGTTGGACGGACTAGAGGGAAAACATGCACAGTGGAAAACCATAAACATGCTAATCATTTTAGCGAACCCTAAGGCGAGCCAGAACCTCGACAAGAACTATGCCAACTTGGAGTGGATCTGACCACCCCAAGGAGGATTTATCCTATTACGATATTATTAAAATTATTCTAAAAAGCTACTAAATAACATACGTGGAATCTTGGCCTTGGGTCAAGCAAGATGTAACGCACCACCTTTCTTGCGCTCCTTGTAACCGAGCTGCATCGTGCCTTCGAACCGATATACCCGAGCTGCTTCCGAGCCGATCACTTGTCGAAGAAAGTTTCACTTGCACAGACCCGCGTCTTAGACGTCTGGATCTAATCCAAACCTTCTCGTATCTTGCTAGGACCCGACGGAAGGATAGGAAGAGAAAGAGGAGAGGAATTTAAGTTCACGATCGAGCGTGCTTAAAAATCAGGAGCTTCTCGAATCGATCGCTTGGTGTGTTTTTCAACGATGAGAGTGCACCCCTATATATATAGGGAGTCGGCTCCTCCCTTTTCGTCACGAGCAATTTGGGACAAAACTAAAATAAAAGAGATTTTAATTTGAGTTAATGAAGTTAGTAAGCCTTTCACAAAGGCCAACTTCAACCAATTAATTCTCCCTCACCATTGAGCTTTAGAGACGATACAAGTTATCATTTCGAAGGGTTTCGAATGGGGAACACATACGAACGAACGAACGACGAATTCCGATTTCGTTTGACCCCTCAAACAATTGTCCAAAGATGGGCAAAAATTCACACTTTCGTAGCCGTCAAAAGGGTTTCAAAAACCCCCAATTTAACCTAAGTTGCGGGCGCGCCCGCTAAGCTTAGCAGGCGTGCCCGTCATGGCTCATAGGCGCACCCGGGGCGGGCGTGCAGCCCACTGAACAGTGGGCCGCGCCTGCTGAACTCAGCGGGCCGTGCCCATTCTTCTTGCGGGTGGACCTGCTTGGCACAAGTAGGTCTAACCCACTGTTGCCTTTGACTGTTTTTGCGTTCCTGGGCTCGTTTGAGCTCCGTTTTCGATGCAGTTTGAACCTGCGATTAGACCAGGACGATCACATCATCCAGGTAAACTTTTCGACATGTTTATTCCTATTAAATATAGTCGTAAACAATTTACAAAACATTTAATCTGGTTTGCATCATATGCAAAAATGTCCCCTATTAAATTTGAACTCGCAACCAACTCGTGAACTTAAATATTCCATTTCATCGAATGAATTCCTCTTAAAGTTCTTTCTATTACTAAGATGTGGATACTACTCGGTGTAAGACCCTACAGTCTGACCCTACTACAGGTTGGGGCTCGAAACTCCTAGACGATGCTAACCACAAGCAGCAAGCACCGTCCCTGTTTCAGAATCATACTTACGTGATCGGCCCAATGACGAACGTTGTTGGGATCACTCTGACTGTGTCAGTGATAAATACTGCAATTTTAGTCCCTTCGTCAAGACTATATTCTGCATGGCCTATGGTATGGCTTACCGTCAACCCCAATAGCCAGCAGTGGTCAGTATACAGCGGTCTTTGTTGTATTTACAGTGTACATCCTACAACGCATCCCAGCCGAGGATTAACACAAAGACCGTACTGATCCAGTCACACCAACTTCCTTTTAACGGAAGAGACGAATCCCATCTCAGTCATCTACTTCCCTCGTGAGCTTCAGGTGTCACACAAGCTAAGATCTTTCAGCAGGCCAAGCCTCGAAGCTAGATCATAGATTTAAATGACACTATCCATTCATAGGTTCGTACTGATGACTTCAGGTCTTAAGGACCAACTAGCCTATCATCACTCTAGAGTTATTATTGACAGTCTAGTTAAAGCTTAACCATTTAATAACTCTAAGTTGGTCGTTCAGTGAACTCATTCTCTAATGAGCACCTGTGTCTCGTCTCCGACTTCGCCAAGTCGAATGACTATGAGATCATCATTACCCTAAGGTAAGACAAAGACATAATGGTCTAACTGATGTATTGATATCCTATTCTCGACACATCTATAACCATGAACCGTTTAAGACTTAAGTATCTAATTGGTCACTAACTTCTCATAATTGAGATCTACATCTGGATATGTAGTGACCTGACTATAAGTCTAAGGAAATTATCTAAGTATTAGATTCTACGAATTTATACTTAGGATAATTGATACCATATAATTATCTAAACGAGATGATTATCTAAGGATAAATGCCTCAAGGGCATACGTCTTCCTACACCAACCCCACCCGAAGTGTCTTTCTAGTCACCGACTAAGTTACATCCCATCTGTATTCGATGGTTTCACGTGTATGTTTCGTGGGTTATAACATACACTCTGTTCATTATAGTCCAATTTGGTAGTAAGCAAAGAATAATTCGTTCCTAACAAGCAACATTTTATAACATGTCCATTTAAGTCTGAAACAACCAGTATGGTAAAACATGCAGTTCAGCTTCTAAAGTTGACAAGTGCAAAAATGAGATTTTAGCAGTAAGGTTAAATAGTCCAGTTTACAATTCAGTTACGATAAAATACTTGCCTCGGGGTGATGTTGGGTGTACAGGTGATTGTAACGTGAGGCATGTTTTTTCTGCGTCATTTAGATTCGTGACATTAGACTAATAGTTTTTAACCAGTTAAAATATATTAAACTAACTTACTTATAAAATAACATTAACTTAAAAACTAACATTAACTATTAACTTAATTATTTAAACTAACACTATAACAAAATTAATATATAAATTAAACTAACAATGATTAATATAATAATTTTACACTAATATAAACTTTAACTTAATATAACTTAACTTTTAATAACTTAATTATACTTTACCATTAACTTAAAACTTTAACTATAATATAACATTATACATTTATAACTTATATAACTTTATTAATATATAACTTTATATAAACTTAATCTTTATATTACTAAACTTATATTATAAAACTTACCCTCTATCCTTCTCTCTGCCCGTTCCTCTTCTTCTCCCTTTCTTCTTCTCTTTTTTTGTTTGTTGCTCTTGCAGAGGAGATCGGTGGCAAAGGGGGCGGCAGTCGGGGCGGCCAGTGTGCACCTGCAGCGGCGGGCGCGACGGGCGCGGCGGGTTGGCGGCAGTGCGCACCTGTGAGGCAAGGCGGCCTGGGATGGGGCGGGTCCGGTAGGGAGGAGGGGAGTGAGGAATGGGAGAGGGAGATGATTTGGGTTTGAAGGATCTAAAATTTGATTTCAGATTTTGAATCAATTTGATCCCCTTTCCTCTGATTTTGGTTTTTTTATTTAGACGTGGATTTGGTTTTGAAATTGGTCTATATTGGGGAAGGAATTGCTGAAATTGATCTGAATTGGGGCTGAATTTGATGTGGGATTTGGTTTGTGGATTTGCAGGGAGATGGAATTTGCTGCTGTCGTTGCCGTTCTCGTTGCTGTTGTTGTGGTTGTTTAAGAACATTGAAGGAAGGGAGCAGCCTATTGATGAGGAGAGCTGGAGGTGGGGGAAAATGAATGGGGATGTTGGATCTCACCGATTTCTTTCGGTGGGATTCAATTAGGTAGGGTTAGGGTTAATGTAACTTAGTAAATTAGTAATTACATTTTAGTTAAAAGTAATTAGTTACGGTTAATAGGCCAATAGTTATGCTACGGTAAAAAACTAAAGCAGAGAAGAGCTCGCGTCGACGTATGGACGAAAAGTCACTCGAAAAAAACATCCAGACGATCAAAGTAAAAAAATATAGGCACACAAGACACGACTAAAAATACCGGCCGGTACATATATTTCCTTAAAATTAAAGAAAATGACTCATTTTATACCCTTTCATCGTTTAGGGAGCGTATATGTCAGTGGTTGGTGTAACGACTGCTTTTCATGTATCTGGATTTTATATATATAATATATGTTTTGGTGGATTTTCTCCTCTTGTGTGGTTTTCGTCTCCGTAGATTTCATTTTCGATCGATTCGTCGTACTTTCTCGCTTCTTCCTTAGGATTGTCGATTTCGAAGTAAGTCACTCGTAACGGACTTCATAACGGTCGTATCTAACTATTAGATCAAGCCTAGGAGTCTTAGGAATCGATCCCGGGGCCCCGCGCTCCGTATCGGTACTTTTCTGTGCTCATTAGCCGGTGTAAGAAGGGCCACCGACCGACTAGATGACGATCCATTCGATCGGCAATCCTTCTTGGACCGACTAGTTAGCTTTCTAAATTTCTCAGGAGTTACTGTTTATCGTTAGTCGGTCTAAGAACGTTGGTTGACCGACTAGGTTGCAAACTAGTCGGTCAGCAATGCTTCTTGAACCGACTAACTCATCATATTATTTTTGTATCAGTTACTGTTTACTCTTAGTCGGTCTAAGAATGTTCATCGACCGACTAGATGCCAAACTAGTCGGTCAGTATTTGTTCATGGACCGACTAACTCTAGAATCCTAATTTCACCTGTAGCTACTGTTTACACTTAGTCGGTCTGCGTTGGTCGACCGACCGACTAGTTGTCAAACTAGTCGGTCAGTGGTTGTTCTTTGACCGACTAACTAGTGCTGTAAACCCTAGTTTTGCCCTAGCCGCCAGCCTAGCCTATAAATACCCAACCCAAACGTTTTCTTCCCCTCCAACTCGACCCTAAACCCTAAAATCGCCCCCATTGATCCCCCACCTTCCTCCAAGCTCCATTGCTTCATTCCAAGCCCTAAATCCATCATCCAAACCATCCATCTACCCTATCTACCTCTCATCTTCCTCAAATCACACCCAAAATCCATCAAATCCCCAAAATCACCCAAAACCCTAGTTTCCCCAAACTTCTCCATTCGCTTCCAGATCTGATCCTAGGGTTCCCCGGAGTGTTCCTTCCGTCTCCTCTCGGTAAGAAATCGATCTACCGTTGTTTTTATAACTTATTTATAATTTTGGTGAAACCCTAATTAATTTCATGTGTTTGGTGTTTGTTTCCCCCTAAACAGCGATTTCCTCGTAGATAGCATCCGTGTGACGAGGTTGATCGTCATCCCCGGTGCTAGGCAAGTGAAACTTGCCACTTAGGGTTTAGGCCATGTTTTAGGCCATTTGCATGTTGTAGGCGTAAAAGAGGCTAGGCGACGAAATGATACTCGCCTAGGCGCAAATTGGGGAACTAGCTTGACAACGAAGCTAGTTCCAACACATATAGCATGTTGCACAACTCCCATGTCATGTTTACTTTCAATTAACGGTATGCGAATATGTCATGTCATTGCATTTCGCCTGTCACGTTTAATTCAATTAACTGTACGCAAATAAATTGTCATGATCTCGCATTCTTTAGATATTGCTGTGATTGCGTAGCTTCGCTACAATGTTGTGTTCCTGGCTCGTGTTCCAGAAGCGGGCCATGTGTTGGTTGATAGCCAATGCCCGGATTGCGTGTTCCGGCTAGGTGTTCCCTACGCCATACTAGTGTTCCTGGCTCGTGACCAGAAGCGAGCATAATGAGTTGCTAACCCCAACGCTCGATACATTGAATTGTGAACTAAGAATGCGAGCTCAATGTGCGGGGCAACCCTAGGCTCACTAGATGAGCTCAATGTGCAGGGACCCCAGGCTCCATATCGTGTGAATATTGGGTAGTGTTTAGTGCCGATCGGTCTGAAATGCTATGCCATTCAGCGAATGGCGTAAACACCTACAAAATGTGAATGTATTGAATTGATAGTAGCTTGGCTACTCTTGTCTTGTCCCGATGATTGTTCTCTTGTACAAATTGTCTTGCCATGTTTTAATTGTGCACTCATGTTATAACTGCCATGTCATGCATACTAAACTGCTAGGTTGCTAGATGCCTCACTTTCAGTTTCCTTGCCCAAGTCTTTTTAGACTTGCTGACATGTGCCCCTTTACTCTTTTGGGTGACACATGTTAGATCCTGAGCCCGAGTACCTCGTTGAGGACGAGGTGTTTGCTGACGCCGAGCCCGAGCTTGTGTTTGACGGGGAGTACGTGGACACTGGGGACCAGTCCTAGTGTCTTCGTGTGTTTTACTTTTGTTAGACAGTTGTTTTGTTATTGGTGCGTGGCACCCATACTTTGTTATGTCGTCGCTTTTGTTGGCCTTGTTCTGGGCCTTTAGACTCTTTTCTTTTAGCCTGGTGGCTTTTCTGGATGTTGGACTTTTGTTGATGTTGGACAATTTGTGAGATGTGGAATTTTATTTCAGTCTCTCCTTGTGTTATTATTGCTATTCTGTTGTGGTTACAGGGACCTGTTTATGTATTGTGGACGCTTATCGGGTTTGGGGCTTCACAGCTCCACTCTCGTGCGGACCTTTTCACGTCTCGCCTCCATTTGAGGGAAGCGGGTCGTGACAGTTGGCCCCTTTCAACAAGTTAATAATCGGCTTATAACGAATCGCTTGATTGAGTTGTTGAGTATTGCCTCTTCAAATAGCTTAAGTAACGTAATGATTTGCCTTGTATCGATAAGTACGTTTTACGACAAGTGGCACAGAGGTAGCTACACGATCGACGACTTATGATCGATGAAGAGGAAGTTCGTTCGGTAGCAAGGGAATGGTCCCTTCGGCTTACAATTGATGACTAAGATGGATCGTTTCATAGCGGAGGGGTGGCCCATTCATCTTACGATCGACGATCAAGATGTGTTGTTCTATTGCGAGGGGGTGGCCCCTTCATCTTACGGCTGACGACTAAGTTGTCGTTCGGTTGCGAGGAGCATGGCCCCTTCGTCTTACTTTCGACGATCGAGATGTGTCGTTTAGTTGTGAGCGGTGGCCCATTCGTCTTACGGTGAATGACTAAGTTTCATCGATTACGAGGGGCATGGTCCCTTTGTCTTACGACCGACAATTGAGAACAGTCGTTTAATTGTGAAGGGGTGGCCCCTTTGTCTTACGGCTTACGATGGAGAATCGGTCGTTCAGTTGCGTGGAGATGGCCCCTTCGTCTTACGGCTGATGACTGAGAATCAGTCGTTCAGTTGCGAGGGGGTGGCCCCTTTGTCCTACAGCTGACGACCAAGATGGGTCGTTCAGTTACGAGAGTATGGCCCATTCGGCTTATGCTGACAACTAAGAATCGATCCTTCAGTTACGAGGGGGTGGCCCCTTCATCCTACAGCTGATGACCGAGATGTGTCGTTTAGTTACGAGGGGGTGGCTCCTTCATCTTACGCCTGATGATGGAGAATCAATCGTTCAGTTGCGAAGGGGTAGCCCCTTCATCTTATGTCTGACGACCGAGATGGGTCATTCAGTTGCAAGGGGGTGGCACCTTGGTCTTACGGCTAATGATTGATAATCGGTCGTTCAGTTGCAAGGGGTGGCCCTTTCATCTTATGGCTGACGACTGAGAAGCGGTTGTTCAGTTGTGAGGCGGTGGCCCCTTCATCTTACAGATGATGACCGGGATGTGTCGTGCTGTTGCGAGGGGGTGGCCTCTTCGTCTTACGGCTGGCGACAGATAATTGTTCGTGCAGTTGCGAGGGGGTGGCCCGTCGGCTTACATCTGATGACCGAGTGTGTCATTTAGTTGCAAAGGAGTGGCCATTTCGTCTTACGGCTGATGACTGAGAATTGGTCGTTCAATTGTGAGGGGTGGACCCTTCGTCCTACAGTTGACGACCGAGATGTGTCGTTCAGTTATGAGAGGGTGGCCCTTCGTCTTACGGCTGAAGACTAAGTTGTGTCTTAAGCCTTATTTCATCAAGACTGCAAGAGTGGAGAGACTGTTGGTCCATCTAAACTCTCTCAGTGACCAGATCCTTGTGAGAGAAACACTTTCGAATGTTAATCGAGCATCAGATGGAATAATTCTCTCGAGACATAAAAATCAGTCGAGTAATATGGAGAAAGTGTCTTTGGGGAAATAAACTTCATTTATTAGGAAAGAGTAAACAATTGGATGACAAAAGAAAAAGCTGACATGCGTATTTTCTCGGAGCCGTTTTTGCCAAATGGTGTTTGATCCTTATTTGAAGGCCTTAATCGACGACCTTGGTGACTAGTGACCCCATCATCGGCCCCATGCCTTTCTTCTTTGATGGCCCTTCTTTAGATTGTGGATCGTCACCAGATTTTGTTTGGATGACCACATTTGACCAAGGCGTCAATCTCCTTCTTCAGAGTCCAGCAATCCTCCGTGTCATAGCCATGGTCGTTGTGGTACTTACATAACTTGAGGTCATCTCTCTTTTCTTACATGTTCTTCTTGACATGTTCATTGACGAGTCCTTGCTGAGCATATGCCAGGACTTCTGCCTTGGGCACGTTTAATCTGACATAAGCGTCTTTGGCAGGGCATTCCTTGCTCCGAGGACTCTTTTCTGTTTGTCGTCGCTCTCAAGGCTCCTGACTGGAGTTTCCTCGAGTTTCTGCATCTCGCCTTGTTTCTTCATGGCACTTAGGGGTGTCTTTATTTCCAGTGGCTAACGCTTCCTTTGAGGCCATGAATCGGTCTGTCGTGCTAAACAGCTCCATGGATTGCTCGGTGGGAATTGAAGTAGGGACTTCATTAGATCTTCGTTTTTGACTACTTAGCTGAGGGCTCCGATGATAGTAGCGTCTGGGACGTCCTCAACTTCCAATCTTTCTTTTTTGAAACGTTGAACGAAGTCTCATATCGACTCCTTCTCCCCTTGCTTCAAAGTGAAGAGGTATGAAAACTTTCGCTTTGGGCACCTCTCAGTAATGAATTGACTGTAAAAAAGCTCAGACAAATCATCAAATGACCCGATGTTGTCATCGGGTTATCTGTTGCTCCATCCATCTACTGCCTTTGTCAGTGTGGTGTGAAAGGCTCGGTAGAGATATGGCTCGTCAGCTCCTTGCAACTCCATCGCGTTCTGATATTTGCGAATGTGTTCAAAAGGGTCACCCATGCCATCATACATTTGCAAGGGTGGAATCTTGAATTTGGGAAGCCATGAGACAGATGTGATGCTCTCATTTAGAGGCGTATGCCGGTTAGCAGGAAGATTTGAGCTCGTTCATCCTTATGGGGCTGAAGTGAAGCAGTAGAGGACTGTGCATGGTTTGCCTCCCTCTCCTTCCTTTTCTCGCCAGTTATGGCTCTGAGAGGACCAAGGTTGTGGTCTTGGGTGAGGTGATCCTTCACTTGATCAATAAGGATGCAGTTGACTTGCCCGTAGTTGGACGGCCCCTGACCCACGAGACATCCGGGAGTGTGGCTGTTGTTTGTCAACTCCCCTCTCTGTTGAGATGTAGGAGTGGTATTGAGATGCAGATTGACCATTTGCTCATGTCTTCGCTCGTTAGCCCTTTGGTTTCTAGGAGTAGTCTGCTCCCCGCCCTGTGTGTGCGTCAGATTGGGGCCAGATGTTCCTCAACAACATGATGTGGACGTTCGATGCTTTGTTGCACAACAGTAGCTAATACGGTGAGGCTTTTTTCAACTTGATCAGTAAACTTGTTGAATTTCTCCTAAGTCACCACTCGAGGGTTTGGTTCTTTCGAGGATGACCCGGAATCTTCAGTGTCTTCAATTTGAACATTCTCGTTCAAAGTGTTCTCGAACAATTTGAGAAGTGGTTCGGAGTTGTTTGGACCATGGGTCGATCCAGTGTTGCATGGTCCAGTCGACATGAGGCTTTGGTTGCCTTGGGATGTTAACTGATGGTTCCCACAGACGGTGCCAACTGTTAAAGCCAAATTAGTATCAACAGTGATATGGGCTAATGTGGACTCCTTTGTCGAGATGGAGCCAAGTCAGCTGCTTTATTGAGACCCTCGGTTGGTGGAACCGGGGTAGATGGGAATTGAGGTAGGAGTGTTGGGGAAGCTCGAACGATCTCGCGGTCGAGCCTAACGACCGTTTGACCCTTCTATTGGATTGAAGCCTCGAGCAACGACCGACTAAGATGATCGTTCGACCGATTTGCTGAGTCGAGCCTCGATCCTCCTGCACCACAAATGAACGTCAGGTGGGGTTAGATCTGGGTTCCGACCCAAATCCCCTCCAATGCTTAAGTTAGTCTGGACTTAAGATGAAGGCTCGGGGCTGTCAAGATCAATCCAAGGGGATTTGTCCCGAGTCAGTCACCACAAGCGTATGGAGGAAGAAATATGTAAGTGGAAAGAGATAAGTTATCGGTTTTGTACATATGGAATCTGTCCCTTCTTCTGTTTGTCCTTTCTGTATTTATAGTCTGGATGTCTCTTCAGTGACGTTGGAAAAATAACGTTCACCAATTATGGTGGCATGATCTTTCCTCATCAATAGGGGTAACCATTGTCTATGCCTCCTGCCATTTATGAGCCCATTATCGGTCGCCTCCTTAAGCAATGGAAACTCAACCGGCATATGTCATGCGAGCTTTGACTGGGTAAACGTCTGGCATTCCTCGTGGGCCTAATGGGCTCTGATGCTTCTTCAATAGGATTTTTGACGATAATATGCCCCTCTCTTTGCATGCTGGCCCAAGGATTTAACATATGCTATTAAGCAGATCCATTAGATAGAGGAGAAGTTCTAACTCCCTAAAGTGGACTAACGCCTTAAGTAAGGAAATTAAGTCTATGAAAGACAATGACATTTAGAATCTTGACTCATTGCAATAAGGTATGAAACTCATTGGTTGTAAATGGACTTTTATAACCAAGTGGGATTCAAAAGGCAATGTTAAAAGATATAAGGCTTGTCTTGTCATAAAAGACTGTATACAGAAATAAGACATTGATTATAAAGAGACTTTCTCTTTGGCTTCCTTGAAAGAGTCTTTCAGGATAACAAAGGCATTAGATGCATATTTCAGTCTTGATAATGGTATTTTAAGTTTCATCAAGCAATCATCTCATTTGGTTTCGAGATGATTTTGGTTGATGAATGTATATACCATAAGTTCCGTGTGAGTAAATTTTTTTCTACTTTTATATGTCGATGTCATATTGCTTGCCAGTAACGATATAAGTTCATTCAAGAGATTTCTAGCTAAGAACTTTGAAATGAAATATCTTGGTAATGCATCTTTTGTATTAGGGATCCAGATTCAACGAGATCGTTCTCGGGGTACTCTTGGATTATGATAAAAGGGCTACATCGAAAGTTTCTTCAAAGATATGACATGCAAAACTGTAAATCAGGTGATGCCCTGAATCTAAGGGAGACAAGTTTAGTCTCAATCAGTGCCTTAAAAGTTACTTTGAAAGGCATGAAATGCAAAAGATTCCCTTTGCTTCAGCAATAGGGAGTCTGATGCAAGCTCAAGTTTGTACGCAATTGGTTATTGTAAACATTACAGATATGTTGGGTAGATACTTAAGCAATTTAGGAGTAGACTAGTTGATTGCAGCCAAATAGGTCATACAGTATTTATAGCGAACAAAAGCTACATGCTCATGAATCAGAGGTCAGAAAAGTTTAAGATCATTTGGTATACTGATTCTGATTTTTATTGGATGCAAATAATTATGAAATCTGTGTTATGAGGTGCCATCTACTAGAAGAGTGCTAAATAGTCTCTTTTATTGCCTCTTCTAACATGGCTGAAGACTTCGTACCGAGTTATGTGACATCCAATCATAGAATATTACTGCATAATCTTGTCACATGGCCGTAAATTATGGATGGTATTTAAAACCGTACAGATTATTTTGTGACAATAAGTCTGTAGTTTTATTCCAACAACAACATGAACTTAACAAAGTTAAGGTATTCAGAGATCAAGTTTCTGGTAGTTAACTAAGAGGTTCGGAGTGAACATCGTCTATAAAGCACAACAGAGCAAACCATATGATAGTGGATCCACTTACTAAGGGATTGTCACCCAAAAGGTTTCATGAGAGCTTTTCTCTTATGTGGTGTCATATCAGTTAAGGATATTCAATTCTAGTGGGAGTTTGCTCTTTTGGGTGCTCATGTAATATAGACATTTTCAGTTTTCAGTTTAAGGTTATTCTCTGTTGAAATAAAGTTTTGGTTTGGTTACACTCCTATTTTGGTATGGTTTGATCTCATTAAAGTTTAGAGATGATCGGTTGGAAATAGGCATCTTAAGATCACATTACATGAAATTTCCATGCTACACATCCACATCAAATTCATGTCATTTAGTTATTTTAGCTTATGTGACCATTGATGGGTCGAGTTACATTATATGTAAAAAAGGCAGCTTTGATCCTATGTTAAAATAATTGATGGACCAAATTGGTTTCGATACATTCCAGTTATGACAGCATATTGCGTGCGCATTCGGTTTTCATGCATAACATAATTGTAAGGTTTGACATATAGCTAAAGTGGGAGAGTATTGGATCATTAATCCAATATTGAGCTTATATGTAAAATAATTATGTAATGTGGGCTGTTAAATTAAGTTAAGCCAAATAAAGTGTTAAAATAAGTTAAGTGGACTTTAATGTATCATCTAAGGTGTAGGCCTTTAATGTTTAGAGACCATGTGCTTTCTAGTTTAATGATGGGCTAAACCTGAAACCCAATAGGCATTAGGTTTTGCCTACATATACGTGGTTATGGTCATCAGATCGCACGAATGAAGAGCTGTCATTTTTGCATCCCGTCGACAGATTAGAGCCAGAGAAAGCTAAAGGAATTCTCACAGGGATTCGTGTAGATCTGGAAGGCCATCCACACGGATCTACAGTTTCAGTCGTTATGGATTCAGGTACGCTTCCGCTTTCAGATTCAGTTTAATTTTCTCGTAGATCTGACATGAATATATCTAGATTATTTAGCATGGTTTTGCTTAGTATTGATCTAGAAATAGTCTCAACATTTGGTTCTTGTGTAATGTCTCTTGGGGTGTTGTTTAGTGTATCGCTTGGTTTCCAATGCATGTGTCTTTTGGGCTTCTATGCCCAACAATGGGTCATGTATTATATATATGTGGTCTTCTCTTGTAACCATGGTAAATCAAGCTAATACAAATACTATTTCATCTTCATCTATCTTGACATGGTATCAGAGCCATTCTGATCTATGCTCCAAGTCTTCTGTTGCAACTCTCCATCCCCCCTCTTGGGGTGGGGAGACAACCACTCCAGCCCTCTGCAGATCGATGCCCTCACTCATAAGATCGGATTGGCTTCGTCTGCTACAACATTGCATCAGCTACATGATGGCTCTCGTAAGTCGACTTCTCCATCGCAGGTGTTGCCTCAGCGACCACGTCGCCGCCGGCCATCCCTCTCTCTTCCCTTCTCAACTCAATCACCGGAGTTGCAGCACAGCCTCCTCCTCAATCATCGGAGCATTGCCTCCTCGGCCCCCCAACGGCCTTGCCCCCTACGTCTTCTTATCTATTTTCTAAATCAATAATCGATACTGTTTATCTTGTTCTATCTATCAAGTGATCTTTATGTGTGATTTACATTTTAAATATTTGGATATGCATTTGAATATGTCAAATACTTTTTATTATTACCATATCCATAACCTTTATTTATTTATTTATTTATGTATTATTTATTAATTTCCTTAGAAAAGCACATATGTTTGCATTGGAGGTCTTAAATGGAGAAAGGAGCCCAGACTAATTCATGATTTTATATATATATATATATATTATATATATATATATATATATATATAAGAACACGTCATGTCGTGTCCCTTTGAACTAAGCTCAGCTGTAACACAAAATTATTTTCTCCATTTATTTTTAAAATAGAATTCTTTTTTTCAAGAAAAAACAAAATTTTGTTGTGAACGGTTATTTATTGGGTTGGTTGAGTTATTGGGCCATCCAAGTATTGGGCCCATATCTGTGTAAGCCCACCTTGTATTCTCCCCTTTGCCTATAAATAAAGACCTAAGGGCTCCCCCTTGGAGCAGTTAATTCATAACATGTTATCAGCACGAGCCTCTAAAATTTTCCATTCCACAAATTCTTTTCCGTTCGTTGCGAAGGCGAAGGCGAAGGCTAGACGGGAGATCCACGAGCGCGGTACAAGGCTTCCTCCATCGAGCGTCGTCATCCGCGTAGGGCTTCAAGCAACCGTCGCTATATCCGGAGGACGGATATAGAGGTAAAAACACTAAAAACGATGTTTTTTAAATCATACGTATGATTACTCCTCCCCTAGATCTCGCAAGATCGATATGGGGATTATTTGTCGCCTTGAAAACGACGGACCGTTCATCCCAAAAACTCAATTTTTAGGGTCAAACCCCTAATTTTGAACCCTCCGGCGGCCCCCACGGCCGCTCCCCCCTGCAGGGGGGGCGACCCCCGCCGCCGCCCCCTGCCGGGGGCGGCGGCCCCGGCGGCCGCGCCCCCCTGCAGGGGGCGGCGACGGCGCCCCCCCCAGAAACCCTAATTCCCAAAAAAACAGAAAAGTCTGTGGGCCTGAAGCCCACAGACCTGCTGCGGGCTTCAGGCCCACCGTTATATTTTTTCAAAAAAAAAGTCTATGGGCCTGAAGCCCATAGGCCGACTGCGGGCTTCAGGCCCGCAGGCTGTTTTATCTGGAAAAATATGGGGGAGGCAAAGGCTATTAACAAGCCTCAAAAGGCAACTTGCTAGCCTAAAAATTACTTTAAAAAGGGGATTTAAGGGCAAAATATTCGTGAAAAATCACGGTAAATTACGGGACAAATATCGGTTAGGCGAGGACTTTTTGGGGATTTGGGGGGCTTTTGGGATGATGAGGGAACCTCTTTTCCTCAGACAAAGAAAATGTTTGTTTTGGGCACTTAATCAATTTAATTGATTAAACCCATTTACTTTACAACCCATGCATCGTAATTACTTTTACATGCTTTTCATCTCTGGCAAAATTATGTGGATATTATATGTGTGGTTGTGCATTTTATTTAAAACTTAATAATTAGAAAGATCCTGCGACCGCTCTGCCGTTAGTTAACTAACCTAACGGTGTATGACGTTGCCCAGTGGTCCAATAATTATTAAGTGATTAAATATTGTTTTATCCTCATGTGAATAAACTGTCTGTGATGTCTGTGAATGAAAATGCTGATGAGCACAATATTTCTGCATGAATTGCTAAATGTGGTTTTTGGATCGGCCGTCTAGTCCCACAGTTTATTTCCCGCACTTTTCTTTTATTTTTGAGAGAAATTGTAGTGAGGAATTTATGTAAATGTCAAAGAAAGAAGACCAACTTCCATGGAGACGGAGGCCACGCTTGAAGACGGAGATATTATATGGGACCCACGGGGTTTCCAACGTTGTATTTTCATTTTATTCAAGCTGCAAATTTGTATAATTTGGACTGTGGACTTTTGGACTCTTTCTTGTGGGACTGGCCGATCCACACGTTTAGCTTTTCATTAAATATTGCCTCCGCATGAAAATGTTCTTCTTTCTGATTGATTATTAATTCATGCATGTTTGTGCTCTGCTAGATAAATGGCTAAAATTGCAAGCGTTGACTTTGAAGTGCTGGATGCATCAGGTAGAAACTATCTAAGCTGGCAGCTAGATGTTAAGTTTCACCTGCGGGCCAAGTCCCTCATCACGGCTGTGACTGAAAAAGAAAATGTTAGCGATATAGAGAAGGCGCAAGCCATCATCTATATTCGCCGCCATGTGGACAAGACCTTAAAGGCTGAGTACCTTACGGTCGAAGATCCACTTGAGCTATGGACCGCCCTTGAGGACAGGTATAAACATCATAGAGATGTTATACTCCCAAGGGCCAGATATGAGTGGGAGAACCTGAGACTGCAGGACTTTAAGTCCATTGCTGAGTACAACTCAGCACTTTTTAGCATCACCTCACGCCTGAAGCTGTGTGGTGAAAAAGTCTCAGAAGATCGCATGCTGGAAAAGACGTATACGTCTTTCCATGAAAAGGATGAGATACTCATGCAGTAATACCGTGAATGTAAGTTCACCAAGTATTTAGAGCTGCTGTCATGTCTTCTCATGGCCGAGCAAAACAGAGAGCTTCTTTTCGCCACTCACAATATGCGCCCTCCCAGCACAGCCCCCCTACCAGAAGCTCACCATACCTCTTCCTTAAAAAAGAAGAGGGATAATAAAAGAAAAGAAAGACCACAGAAAGGGGGACAACAGAAAAGAGCCAAGGGCCCACCACAGCATCACAAGAATGAAGGGAAGCGCAAGTTCACCTGGCACAGGAATGATAACAAGAAAAATAATGCACCCCCACCCAAGAGGGACTGGGAAGACCAGTGCCACAGCTGTGGCATGACAGGCCACTGGTCCAGAGTGTGCAGGACCCCAGTGCATCTCCAAGAGCTTTATAAACAAAGAAAGAAAAAGAATGCTGAATCAAACCTGGTGGCTGCAAATAATGCAGTCAAGTTCACAGCCAAAGACTTCGAGTCAGATGATATGCTTGATTAGCCTGTTTTCATTTATCTTAGCATTTTATTGTATGAACAATCTATTTTATGAGAGCTTTTATGTAATCTGAATTCTGTTGAATAAAATTTAGTTTTTCTGAAATGCAAATGTTTACTCATCTTTTTAGATGGGATGCTCTCATGACTGCTTAGTAGACAGCGCGTCGACACATACGATCCTTCAGCACAAATGCTATTTTCATAGCATTATTCCGTATAAGAGCCCTGTAAACACAATTTCAGGGCCATCGGACATAATTGAAGGTTCTGGGAATGCAACCTTGTTGCTTCCCAAAGGAACAGAAATAAAAATAAAAGATGCACTTTACTCTCCGAATTCCAAGAGAAACTTATTAAGTTTCAAAGATATCCGTCTTAACGGATTCCATTTGGAAACAACAAATGTTAAAGAAAATGAATTGCTGTATGTAACGTCTCAAGACAATGGAGTTAAATCCATACTTGAACGTTTTGAGAGCCTCTCATCAGGCCTCTACCATACAAAAATTCGGAGAGAGGAAGCAAACCTAACGGAGCACCTGAAGTGTCCGACATCGGCCAAATTCTTACTTTGGCACGATAGACTTGGCCACCCTGGATCTATGATGATGCACCGCATTATATCACAATCCCACGGGTATAACCTGAAGAACCAGAAGATTCTTCAGAAGGAAGAATTCCCTTGTGTACCCTATTTTAAGGGAAAATTAATAACAAGGCCATCACCACTTAAAGTGGACATCGAGTCTCCTATCTTCCTTGAAAGAATACATGGAGACATATGTGGACATATCCACCCCCCTAGTGGGCCCTTTCGGTACTTTATGGTACTGACTGATGCATCTTCAAAATACTCGTATGTATGTCTACTTTCAACCCGCAACTTGGCTTTCACAAAGCTCTTGGCACAAATAATAAAGTTGCGGGCGCATTTTCCAGACAACCAAATTAAGAAAATACATCTGGATAATGCGGGGGAATTTACCTCTCAGTCATTCCAAGAATATTGTCTGGCAACGGGAATTGAAATTGAACATCCAGTGCCGCATGTTCACACCTAGAATGGGTTAGCTTAGTCGCTAATAAAAAGACTCCAATGGATCGCACGTCCATTGCTGATGAAATCCCAGTTGCTGGTGGATGCATGGGGACATGCAATTCTGCATGCTGCATCACTAATAAAAATAAGACCCTCGGGAGGTCTGAGTCTATCTCCAATGCAACTTGCATATGGAACGCCGCCGAACATCTCTCACTTGAGGATCTTCGGCTGCGCAGTTTATATCCCCATTGCACCACCACAGAGGACCAAGATGGGTCCTCAACATCGCCTAGGTATTTATGTAGGGTTTGACTCACCCTCCATTATAAGATACCTAGAACCCCAAACGGGGGACGCTTTTAAGGCACGTCTTGAAGACTGCGATTTTGATGAGACGTATTTCCCCAAAATGGGCCTAGACATCGAAAAGTCTAGTGCAAAGCAAATGTTAACGTGGGATACAAAAATCTTGACCCACTACAATCCGCTAACAAAACAATGCGATGATGAGATCCGGAAGATCTTACATATCCAGGACACAGTCCATAGATTACCGGACTTGTTTACTGACAACCAGAAGATTGTCAGATCACACATCCCTGCTGCGAATACTCCAGCTAGGATTGACATCCCAAAGGATGGATGCAATCCACCAGCAGCAGAAGTGGCTGCACCTCAACAGAAAAGAGGCAGACCACCAGGCTCCAAGGATAAAAATCCAAGAAAAAGAAAAATATCCGGAGACCTTGGGACGATACCCCCACAGAGAAACGAGCTCGTGTCCATACCCTCTCCCCTCTCAGAATCCACTGCAGAGGAACTGCCGGGAGAAACTGAAATATCATTAAATTATGTACGTACATGGGAGGTATTGGACAGAAAGAGTACAGTCGTCGACGATGACTTCGCGTTTCACATTGCCATTCACATCGCTGGAAGCGACGATGATTATGAACCACACTCCGTTGCTGAATGCAAACGTAGAGACGATTGACCAAAGTGGAATCAGGCAATAGAAGCCGAGCTGGACTCGCTTCAGAAACGAAAAGTCTTTGGGCAAATAGTCCAGACACCTACTGGTGTCAAACCTGTGGGATACAAATGGGTATTCGTCAGAAAAAGAAACGAAAATAATGAGATCGCACGCTACAAAGCTAGACTTGTAGCACAAGGATTTTCCCAAAGACCGGGTATAGACTATGACGAAACATATTCCCCGGTCATGGATGCGATCACCTTCATATTCCTGATAAGCTTAACAGCAAAGGAATGCCTAGATATGCAGTTAATGGATGTTGTGACTGCATATCTATACGGCAATCTCGACAAAGAGATATACATGAAACTTCCTGATGGCTTTTCCATGCCTGCTGAACTAAAAAATAGACCTCGGGACGTCTATTCTGTTAAGCTACAAAGATCATTGTATGGTCTCAAACAATCAGGAAGAATGTGGTATAACAGACTCAGTGAGTTCCTTGTTCAACAAGGATTCACGAACAATGAAGTCTGCCCTTGTATCTTCATAAGAACAAAGGGAAAAGGATTCGTGATAATAGCTGTCTACGTAGACGATCTGAATCTCATAGGATCTCCTGAAGAGATCACTGAGATATCTGTAAGCCTAACAAAATAATTTGAAATGAAAGACCTAGGCAAAACGAAATTCTGCCTTGGCTTACAGATTGAACATCAAAAGGATGGAATCCTATTACACCAAACCACATATACAAAGAAAATGTTGCAAAGATTCCATATGGACCATTGTCATCCATTGAGTACACCTATGGTGGTACGATCGTTGGATGCACATAAAGACCCCTTCCGGCCGCTGGAAGAGGGGGATGACATACTTGGTCCGGAAGTTCCTTATCTGAGTGCCATCGGAACACTACTATATCTGGCAAACTGCACGCGTCCCGATACAGTGTTTGCAGTAAATTTGCTAGCCAGATACAGTGTAGCGCCTACACAGCGCCACTGGACCGGAGTAAAGCACCTTCTGTGCTACCTCCAAGGGTCTACAGATTTGGGACTCTTTTACAAAAATGGAACATCCTCTACACTTGCAGGTTATGCTGATGCAGGTTACTTATCTGATCCCCACAAAGAAAAATCACAGACTGGGTATGTGTTTACCTACGGAGGGACAGCCATTTCCTGGAGATCCATCAAGCAAACCCTGACGGCGACCTCATCCAATCACTCAGAGATCATTGCCATCCATGAAGCAAGCAGAGAATGCATATGGCTACGCTCAGTTGTCCACCACATCCTGTCTACGACCGGACTGAAGACTGGAGACCTCGAGCCCACTACCATGTTCGAGGACAACGCTGCTTACATAGCTCAACTACGAGGTGGCTTCATCAAAGGTGACAGAACAAAACACATTTCACCAAAGTTCTTCTGTACGCACGAGCTACAGAGAGATGGCAAGATCGACATCAGACAAGTGCAGTCATGTGACAATTTGGCAGATTTGTTCACTAAAGCCCTTCCTACTGCTACTTTTAGAAAACTTGTACATAGGATTGGAATGAGACGCCTAAGAGATCTGAAAGCTTGAGAGCTTGTACAGATCAGGGGGAGTTTGGCAGAGTTTGTACTATTTTCCCTTAACTATGGTTTTTCCCACTGGGTTTTCCATAGCCAAAGGTTTTAACGAGGCAAATCTCACCAACTCAGGATCCTGAAGTATCCACCCCATGTGAGACCCATACAGGCTCAGAATCTTGAAGTATTCATGAGCAGGGTCCACACCTATGGCTGGATAAGGGGGAGTGTTGTGAACGGTTATTTACTGGGTTGGTTGAGTTATTGGGCCATCCAAGTATTGGGCCCATATCTGTGTAAGCCCACCTTGTATTCTCCCCTTTGCCTATAAATAAAGACCTGAGGGCTCCCCCCTGGAGCAGTTAATTCATAACAAATTTGACTTTTAAATTTTGGAATCGGATCAATAACCCAGTTAAGAAGGTGAGGGGCCTCCATACCTAACCCACGTGCAGTCCATACCGGGTCAAAGAGCAGGTCCATCCACTCCTGACCGACCCGCCATGGGCCCATGCGCCCTTGGCAACTTTCTCCTTTGTGCAGGGAGTCTCTTTCTAGAAACATTTTTCATATCACCCCCTACTAATTTACTTAATGATTTTGGCATTGTATTATTTACGTATAGCCCCTTACAAAAAGTTTCTATAAAATATAAATAGGTTTCCAAGTCAAATTCCAACAAATTTCCTTCAGTAACTAGTTGAATTCCCCAGCAATATCAATTTTTAAAGGAAGTCACATGTAATTTTTTAACATTTGACTTGAATCCCGAAATTACCAAGATTTTTATTATATGTTCAATTTTTTTTTGTTGTTTCTTAATGTGGCTAGTACAACCTCGGTAGCAAGGATACATATTCTATACATAAGGATACAAAGATAAGCAAAATATTGAAAAACGCATGTATATAATCCTTTTTGAAGAATTGGTACATGTATCTGATCAGATTATTGGATACGTATCCAACACAATACATGACCGGGCCGAACCAGGATGGCGGGTGAAGTGACTTGGACAAAAAGAGGAGTGACTTTGATAAAACGCCCGTGTATCTACCAAAAGGGAAAAAGAGACAACATTCTGTATTTAAACATTCCTAAAAATGAGAAGAGAAAAAGTATTTTATAATTGTAAAATATTTTCTCTATCTTCTTTTTATGTTCCTTGGCAATTTTAGAGGTTTTAGAACAAAAGTTAAAAATGGAAGACACGACCTCCTAACCATGCTCTAGCTAATGCCCCTGCTAGGAATGCTCCGCAACAACCTCCTCCTCCTCCGCAATGACAGCCACTTCCTCCTCAACAGCGAGTGTTCCAGCAAGCACGACAACAGGCGCCAGCCCCGAAACGCCAAGCTTATACTATGACTATGGAAGAGGCCGAAGCTACAAACCAGTGATCACATGTATCATCTTAGTAGCTGGTAAACCCGCCCTCACTTTATTTGACTCGGGAGCCACACATTGCTTCTTGGCCAGTCGATTCGTCAACACACATGCCGTCCTTGTTGAACCTCTGACTTCTCGTTAGAAGTTCGACACTGCTGGCGGTTCCATACCGATAACTAGCGGATGTCTTCACTATTCTGTAGTGATTTGTGGACGTGATCTATTCGTCAACTTCATGGTGATCGAGATGCCAAGTTTCGAAGCTATTCTTGGAATGGATTGGTTAGGGACATTTCATGCTACCATTGACTATCGTCAAAGGAGGATAGTGTTCGAAATACCCAACCATCCTAAGTTCGAATTCCTCATCGGAAGCAGATTGGAAGGACCAGTGAAGTTCCGGGCCAGTCTTTCGGAGGTAGTGGCGACTGCAATGGAAGTCGAGCAAGAGAAACCTGAAGTCGTACAAGAATTCTTGGACGTATTTTCGAACGAACTCTCAGGTTTGCTTCCGGATCGCGGCCTCGAATTTACCATTGATCTATTGCCAGTTCACAGCCGATATCCAAGAGACCTTATCACATGGCACCGCCAGAGCTTGAAGAGATTCGGGCTCAGCTGAACGATCTTATACAAAATGGATGGATACGACCCAGTGTATCTGCATGGGGTGCCCCAGTGCTACTCGTGAAGAAGAATGATGGATCCCCGTGTTGGATCTGGATCTAAGCCTAGAGGGGGGTGAATAAGCTTATAAAAATTCTCGAGCAACCCACGAGAAATCACACGCAGTTATAATCACATGCGGTGTAAACAATAAGCAATCACAGATGAATAGCAAATTTACCCTGGTTCGGTCGCACCCACGACCTACCTCCAGCCCCCAAAGCAAATATTATATTAGAAATGTTACCTGGTACAACCTATAGCTAGAGCATCCACTCTACACTCACCTGGCCCTTAGTACATGCACTCACCAAAGTGCTCAACAAAACTAATCCTAGTATATGCTCTCACTTGACTAGTCCCAAATAGTCAAGTCCCTCTTGTCTGGCACCCACCAGACAAGACCCCAAATATATCACAAATATGGTAAAGTTTTCCCTACAGAGATCATTACTACTACACACAAATAATAGTAAAAGAGTTTAGAAAATCTCAGTGTGTATGCATAGTCGGCGGCATGGCTCAGATCGTATCTGACAGGATGTAGTCACCAACGTCACGTCGTGTCACCCCCAAGATATTGCGACAATGGAGGGTGTGCAAAACTTGCGGCCTTGAAGATGGAGGCTCCCCTTGATAGGTTGCGGCAAGTAAAGAGCTCTTGATGCAATGTTGCGGCAATGGGGATCCTTGAAGTCAAAGTTTTCGACTAGCTTGATTTCTCGATAGCACGACGGAGTCACGGCAACAACGATAAAGTGCCGGCAGCAAAGATCACCCACGGCAGGACATTTAACACTTCGGCAGCTAGAAGGATCTCAAGTTGTTCTCACCTTTCAGCTTGCATGTACACAACATTAATTTTATTGCCTCCACTGATTTGTTGATGGTTCCTGTAAAACAAAACACAAGTGATTCACTTTGAAATAGTGAGAAAAAATTATTCAAAGCATAGAAGTTCTTCACTTAGCTCTGTGTGTGTTGTGCGTGTTCCACTAATATTTGTTGCTTTAGTTCTTCCACATTGGCTTTGTTCCAATGATTAATTTTTTTGGCCAACAATTATTAGGTCTCTGCGTCATGAGGTTTTTAGGAGGAGTCATGTGTGTGCTTCATTGGTGATCCTCTCTGATGCATGCATCCCCTCTTTGTATTTTTTTTCCTACAAAAAATTTTGATCTCTGCCGCACTAAATGTTTAATTCTCAGCCCCTCCTCTTAATTATCTCTTTAAGGACTTCTCTCTTCAATTATTTCTTTAAGGACTTCTCTCTTCTTCAAATAATGAAGATGACATCATCCCTTTTTGTTTTGTGCTGGTTAATTCCAATCCACTAGCCAAAAGCCTGAATACACAGAGACAAGGTTTTTTAGAATTTAATTAATTAACAAACATACTAACCTTGATTGCATTGGAAATAACACATCCTCTTGGTTTGTTGACAATCATAAACTTTTGACAGTTGCATAGTCAAAACTTACGGCTGTTGTTGTTGTTTTTTCCCCTTAAGAAACAAACTTCGGCATTCACATGGGATCATAGGACTTGAGGCAAGATGGCTTCTTGGCTTGAAGAGGTTGTAGGATGTCAACAGTGGTGGCTTGGATGTGATCACTCCTTATTTTACACTTTTTTCCCGCATGTTTGCATGCCGTTTAGATCACCCAAATCATGTTTTTCACGATATATCGACGATATTGCGATGCTTTTCACGATTTGTTGTTTTTGTCGCATTTCAGGTGATTTGGGGCGATTTGGAGTGATCTCGAGATACGCCTACTCCAGAGTGTCACCGACGACCTCCCCGAGGGGTATTTTGCTGTTGGAGAGGAGCGGAAGAAGAACGGACGTCGCAGGAGCGACGAGGAGGCCAAAACAAGCTGTTTGGGCATTTTTAGTGTCCCACTCGGCTGAGTGAAGGAGTCACTCGGCCGACCAGCGAGACACCGCTCGGCCGACCAGATCGGATACGTTTCATATGTGCACTCGGCCGAGCGACGGAGACCACATCGGCCGAGTGACGAGATCACGTCCGCCCGAGTGGCGCCCAGACGAAGCCATTCAAAAATTGCCAACTTACTGTTTTTCGGCTGCCTGAGCTTCAGAAGACCCACTCGGCCGAGTGGATAATCCCGACCGCCCGAGTACCAAGAAGCCATCGGCCGAGTGACGACAACTCACTCGGCCGAGCCGCCCCCGAAGTGAAGACCCCTGAAGATCGAGACTTACTGGAAATTTACAGGGTTTCTCACTCGGCCGAGTGACTTTTGTCACTCGGCCGAGTGCGACGCGCTGCCTGTAGCGAAAATTGCGGATTTCAGGCTGCGCAGGGGTATTTTGGTCACAGTTTTTGGACGATTTTGGGGGGTATTTAACCCCTGTTTTTACCCTAGTTTAGAGAGCTTTTCTCTTAGATTTCTGCAGCTTTTTAGATTAACTTTTTAGCTTTATTCTTGTGATTGGAGAGGAGACAAAAAGTTGATTTTTGTTGGATTATTTGAAAAACTCAATTGGTTTGTCTCTCTCTTCTCTAAAAATTCTATTTTTATTGTTTATCTCAATATTGTGATGAATTCTCTTGTTAATTTCATTGATTATTTTTGTGTTTGTGCTATGAATTGTGAGTAGTCTTCACGTCTTAGGGCGTGGGGATGAACCCTACAAGCCCAATTTCATATTTGTGATGATTTGGTAGAAATTTTGCTAGAATTGTTGATAGGGATTAGTTTGGGAGCGATTTACTGCGGATAGCTAGGAGTTCATACCGATTGGGATTTGCAAGAGATTGGATCCCAATTCGATAGGAAACCCTAGAAATCCGAATTGGGTTGGAACCGAATTTCCGTAGTATCGGTTTGCAAGAGATTGGACCGATACTAGGGTTCCCGGTTGCAATTCCGTGCCGATACCCGTTTGCAAGAGATTGGACGGGTAGGAACTATCCCAACCTAGGTCGTGGGCCGAGTTTGCAAGAGATTGGGCTCGGTGCGCGATTGAACGATGATGGTGATCCTAATGCTAGCTTCCCTAGGCTAGGGTTTGCAAGAGATTGGACCCGAACCTAGGATAGCTATAGACCAGCAACAGCGCGAGAGCGTGAGCTTGGTTCTACATTCAGTTGCAACTAGTTCATCCAAAATCTTATTCTAGCAATTTTGATACCGATGAACCACATTTACGAAATACGGTGAGTAGCGGGAATTCCCCATTCCCTAGACGTTCTTTATTTGATTTGATATTTCCGTACTTTGTCTGACGATTGTGACAGGATCGCCAAAGACAAATTTCTCTCTTCTTAAATAGCAAGGTTGATTAGAACAAGCACGGTCATTCGTCCTCCCTGTGTTCGATAACCTGCTCGCTGCTATACCGTGCGCTTGCGGTAAAACTACAACCGTTCTTTGGGTCACATCCCGGAGCGATCAAGTTTTTGGCGCCGTTACCGGGGAGGCGATTGCGTTTGATCTTACCACCCTAGCTATTTCTTTTTTATTATTATTATTTTTTTTCTTTATTTTTACCTAACCCTTCCACGGTACTAATCATTTCTTTGAAACTCTGTTTTCCCATTGCATGTACACGAGATCTACAGCGGACCCTGAAGCTATATTATTTGATCCCGAGCGGACCCTGAAGCTATATTATTTGATCTCGAGATCGAACGTACCACGCGGAGAATTAGAGCGGAGAGGAGACAAAATCCGGAAGGGAGGTATATGACCAACCCGGAAACTGCGGACCAATTAGCGGCAAGAATGGCAAGGATAATTTCCATTCGCGATAGGCTCCGGCCTAAGACCTCTTCTACGACCTCATCCATTGCCATGCCGGAGTTGGCAGCTGACAAGAATTTCGAGCTGAAGAATGGACTAGTGGTTCTGATGCAGCAGGATCCATTTCATGGGAATGCCCATGAAAATCCTCACTACCACATCCAATTACTCTTGTCGAACTGCGCCACATTTCAGATGCCGGGGGTCTCCATCGATGCCATCAGACTGCGTCTCTTCCCCTTCACGCTAAAAGACAAGGCACTCTATTGGTTGAGGACGCAAGCTGATGGAGTCTTTACCACTTGGGACGAGTTGGCGAGTGCATTCATTGATAAGTTCTATCCGCCCTCCAAGACGGTGAAGATTCGGAGTGCTCTTATGTCCTTCAAGCAAGGACCCCAAGAGACGCTCTATGAGGCTTGGGAGCGTTTTAAAGATCTGTAGCATCAATGCCCGCACCATAGCATTGAAGATTGGGAGCTAGTTCATAGCTTCTACAACGGTCTCCAACCGGGGACCAAACAAATTATTGATGTCACGACGAATGGTGCTATCTTATCAAAGACTCCCGAAGAAGCTACGGCCCTAATTGAGGAGATGGCCTCAAACAATCAACAATGGGGCGATGAGCGAGGACACTCTACGTCCTCCTTGAAGCCAACTAGTATCTATGAGGCGAAGGCCGTAGCAGAGCTTACAAGCAAGTTTGATTCTCTCCACAAGGTGGTGGAGAGACTGGAGAAGTTTATCACAGAGCCCCAAGGAACCCCTTCCACCTCCGCGCCATCGAACCAAATGTGTGATTGGCAAGACCAATCTCAAGCCATGTATGTGGGAGGAGAGCAAGGAGAAGGATCCTTGGAGCAAGTACAATATGTTGCGGGGAACCAAGGGTATTGGGCCAATCTGGCCACAAGAAATCATCCCGGTTTCTCTTACGTCAACAATGAAGGAGCTTTGAACCCACCACAACAACCACCTCAACAAGCTCGACCACCACCACCCCAACAACAACACTATCCACCGAGGGGGCCTCCACAACAAAATTTTCAACCGAAGCAGCAAGTTCCACCATATAGGCCGCCCGGATACAATCAAGGGTGGAGGAATCAAAATCAAAACCCTCCACAAGCTCAACAACAATCCGACTTCGAAGCTAGAGTGGAGGCGTTTATGGTCGAGCAAAAGAAGGTCAATGCTACCTTGAAGGCGGGGCAAGACTCCCTTACAACCGTTGTGGCTCAAATATCGGAACAATTGGCGTTGCTCAATCGGAACACTCAACATTTACCGGCGCAACCCGAGCAAAACCCACGGAGCAACACCGGCCACATCAATGCCGTGGTTGCCGTCACTACTAGAGGCGGGAAGGACACCACCCCCGCCATGATTCCTACCGAGGAGCCCGTGGAGGAAAGTTTGGAGCCAATTGAGCATGTAGTTGAAGTTGAGAAGGAGAAAGAGCCACAAGAAAAGCAGAAATCAAGAGCGGAGCAATTGATTGAGGAAAGGCGCTTCATGCCACCGGTCCCATTCCCCCAAAGGCTTGCTAGAGTGAAAATGGAGAAAAGGCTAGCAAAGTTTCTCGAGTATCTGAGAGGGGTTAGCCTCAACATTCCCTTCCTCGACGCCATCGTGGAAATCCCCACATATGCTAAATTTTTAAAGGATTTGATTTCGGGGAGAAAGAGGAAGGAAAAGATCATGCTAGCCGAGGAGGGCTCTTGGTTCACCAAGAGAGAGAAGGAGCCGGCCAAATTCAAAGATCTGGGGAGCTTTTGAATTCCTTGCACCTTGGGCGACGTCCCTCTTCAAAAGGCGTTGGTAGATTTAGGGGCTAGTGTGAGCCGCATGCCTCTCTCCATGTTCTTAAGGCTAAACACCGGGACGAAGTTGAAACCTACCGACATGCGGATACAATTGGCCGACGGGCGAATAACGAGGCCGGTAGGGATCGCCGAAGACATCCCGCTACAAGTCCCGGGGGGAATATGCTTGCCATGTGACTTCGTGATCATGGACGTTAAGGAGGAGGGAGATACGACATTGATACTAGGACGCCCGTTCCTCGCCACCGCCAGTGTGATTGTCGACGTGCGAGAAGGTACACTTACTTTGAACGTCGGCAACATCGAGGTGGAGCTTCACATTCCTAAGGCTATGAAACACATGCCTTACCACGAGGAGCTTGACTACATGGACCTCCTTGATGAGGTAATTGAAGAAGCAATCCCCCACTCAATTGGCGCTCTATTCGATGAAGATTTCGAGGAAGGCCTGGATTTAGGCCGAGATGAGAAGATAGATGATTCCCCGACCTCTCCGCTGAAAATGATGAAGGCGACGCTGATGTCGCAAGGATTCGAGAGCTCTGCAAGCTCTCAAAATTGAAGTCTCCGAAGAAAGCTCCGCCGAAACAAAAATCGGCGTCACCGGTGAAGCCGTTGACCGGAGCAAACGCTAGCTTGGGGGAGCCTCCCCCAACACTATTCGAGACGGGAGACCACCGAGGGAGAACACGCCGCCGCAACTTCCGAATCCAAGCGTTCTCCCCGGAAAGTTTGATGGATGCATCTCATATGCACCAAACATCCCGCATTAATTGAAAATCATAGGGGGTCGAGCTCACGACCTTAAACGAGCGCTTGTCGGGAGGCAACCCGACGGTTATTGCTTTATTTTTACTTTTTCTTTATTTTTGTTATAGAAATTTTTAGTGTTTTGAGTCGTTCGCCCAAAAATTTTGTGATAACAGGTCCTATTTTTCTTGACAGTAGAGGAGATAGGTAAATCCATCATGAGGAGGATGAACGAGGTGATAAGGAGTGCCCCAGGAAGGCGCTCGATGCTTAGGAGGAAGATGAAATCGACTGGAGGAAGAAAGACGGAGTTTAGAGCCAAAACGAAGACAAACAGCAGAACACAAGGCTCACTCGGCCGAGTATACTAGTCACTCGGCCGAGTACACAAGTTCGTCCGGCCGAGCCGCTCATGAACGAGGGAAGTCTGCTGTACCCAACTCTCTGTTTATTTTTCAGATTTCAGTACAATTGCCACTCGGCCGAGTATATAACTTCACTCGACCGAGCAGAACTGATACACTCCTAGGGCGAGTTTTGCCGAGTAGCTTGAGCCACTCGGCCGAATGGACTTACTCCACTCGGCCGAGGTTGGCAAGGCCACTCGGTCGAGTCATTAGCGGGGGAAAATTTCCCAACATCTTTTGCTGAGTTCACTCGGCCGAGCGACATTGTCACTCGGCCGAGTCGTAACTTTTGTTATATAAAGGGTCGGGGGGGCGCATTTTTCGAAACGACATAAACCGAACCAATCGCCCGACCCTTCGCATTCCCCTCGCCCGCTCACCTCGCTCGTGCCCCCACTCGCCCGACCGCCCACCTCGCGCCGCCGCTCGGCCAGCCACCGCCGGCCGAGCCCCACCGCGCCTCGCCCGAGTCGCCGCCGGCGGCCACTACTCCGGCCACCTCCGGTAACCCCAATTTTCGCATTTTTCTCCTCTTTTGTGTGTTTTTCAAGGATCCGTGTGCTAAACGAACCCCAAACCCAAATCAATTTCTATATCTATCTATTATACCCCTAATGCTCCATACGTTTTGAATATTACTCGCTGATATCTCCATTTCATGCACAGGTTGTTTCTGGGAGCTTAGGGGAGCACAGGGGAGCTTCTCGGGACTGATTTGGGCTGCGTGGAGGCGTCGTCTTCGCACGCTTCCATTGCTTTGCACTCACGGCGTGTTGTGGTACACTCTTTCCTTTATTTTACGCACGCCGCACTTTTTACGTTTTTCGGCGCGCGCTCAGGGCCCATACGCCGCCCCGGACACGGCCGCGGTCGAAGAGAGCTTCCGCCAAGCAGAAGTGGTCGGATGACGCCGGCCCCTCCCACGAGCTGGAGGACTCTCCTCCGCCTTCTCCCACATACCCCGTCCACCCAGCATAGCCTGCAGGCCCCGCACACCCCCACACAGCCTGCAGAGACCGCACAGCCCATACACCCCGCACAGCCGCCCCCTGCCGCTCCACAGCCACCACCTCCGGCTCCACTTATCGGGTCGCTCGGGATCACGTTCCAAGACGACGCACACCGCGTCGCTTTCGAGCGTATCTCCCAGCGCTCGATCGTACCCTCCAGGTTTGCACACCTTGCCGACCTAGGACGCCTGAGGGTACTAGAGGGCATGCTCACGTTGTACGACAACGTGGGCTGGCGAGATTTCATTCAGGTGTCGGCGGACACGTTTATCCGTCCGACACTTGAGGTACTTAGTTCGATCGCCCGGACCGACGAGGGATGCTCGTTTCGGTTCATGGACCGGGAGTGCCAGATCACTCTCGGTATGATGAGAGCCTTTTTCTTGTGGCCCGATGTCCCCGGGGCCGATCGAGGTTACGCCCCCACCCATATCCCCCCACCTTCCTTCGACGCCGGCGCCTTCTGGGCCCGGATTACGGGTCTTCACGCTGCCTTTGACCCTAGTAGGGCCAAGGCCTCGGCCATTGTCCATCCCTGCCTTCGTATAGCTCAGCGCCTTATGGCGACGACCTTTTTGGCCAGATATGTGCCGGGCACGATGTCTACGCCAGAGCTCTACATGCTCTACGCGATGACACGGCCCAGAGCTCTATCTAGGGATGGCGATGAGCTGGTCCCCGCCGTCGTGATTGATGTCGCGGCTTGGTTTTTGGACCACATCATTGTATCGGTGGGCGCTTGCTCACCGATATGCTGCGGCGGCCTGATCACCTTGCTTGCCCTTATGACCGGCGAGGACTTCCCTGACGACCTGCGACGAGCACCGGGCCCCACTTCTCTGTCTATTGATGTTATGGCCTGGATGAAGATGCTTCGTCCGCACGGTGAGCGACACTGGGTCTG
Organism: Scilla litardierei; assembly: GCA_030789695.1. Lineage (NCBI taxonomy): Eukaryota > Viridiplantae > Streptophyta > Magnoliopsida > Asparagales > Asparagaceae > Scilla > Scilla litardierei. The sequence goes on from CM061134.1 coordinate 64,806,573, forward strand.
GTTGCACGGCCCTTACGGTGCCGATTACATGATTCTTCCGAGCCCAGCTCGGACTCAGATTGCACCGGCCCATGTGGACTGGCTCCCTGCGATGGATGTTCTGATCCCAGCTGCTTACGTGCTCGAGGCCGAGGAGGCCGAGCAGGCCGAGCAGGCCCATGCTGCCCACGCTGCCCCCGCAGACCCTGCTGCACCTGCCGAGCCTGCTGCCCCTGTTGACCCCGTGGCCCCTCAGCCTATCCCCGATGTTTCCGGTGCTCCGGACACCTCTGTCCACACCTCTGTCGGTGTCGGGAGTACCTTAGCTGAGCCCACTTCCACTGCTTCCACGACTGTCACCACCACCACTGGCCCTCTGTCTGCTGAGCCCGTTTCCTCTGCCCCACCCGAGCGCCCGCCGACCATAGTTGAGTGCGGAGAGCCCTCTGTCCCCACTGCTGCTGTATTTTCTGAGAGTGTCGTGGCGTCTGTCCACACTTCTGTGCCACCGACCTCTCTGGCCGCCTCGCCGCCACTTTTGTATTCTTCTTTCGCTGCTGTTGCCTCCACTTCTCACCGTCCTGCCCAGCCTCGCACTGAGGCCAGGCCCACATTTGCGAGCGCAGCACCTTTCGTTCTCCTACCCGCTGAGCCCGCCACCTACGCCACCAGAGTACGCCAGCCCCGACCTGCACAGCCCCGCCCGGTGCGTCCCTCTGCACCACCTCCCCCCGACACTGTACTTCAGAGCATTCGTGCTCTCGAGGGGGCGGTGAGTGGCCTCAGAGGCGACCTTAGGACCCTGTCCTCCACCGGCTCCGTGATGGCCGGCCGCTTTGACCTGCTCCCGCAGATTCACTACTGCCTTACCCAGGTCCTGGAGCGTCTCCCCCGCGTACCCGTACCCACCCAGCAGGTTCCCACCCACACTTCCACACACACTCAGCCTGCTCCCACTTCCACACCCACCCCCGCTCAGCAGCCACTACCACCACCTCCTCCTCCTCCGCCTCAGGACGGAGCCGGCGCAGCCCCACCTTCTTAGGCACCCTTGATGCCATCGCTTCTTTTTTCCGTTGTGCTGCCCGTCTCTGCTGGGTCCTGATGCACTTTTGTCCACCCCCCTCCTCTCACTATTTCTCTGATACACATTTTCTATATATATCTTTTTATATCTTTTTTGGGAGAGAGGGAGAGTTTTTGGTGCCACACCTATATATCTGTATCACTCCTATTTCTGCATGCATCATGTCCGCATCATATTTTCCATTTCATTATTTTCTTATTTTTCATCATGCATGCATCCTCACTTGCCCTTCCCATTACTTGTCTCTCGGTGTGCCACACTATGCACATTGAGGACACTGTGCCATTTAGCTTGGGGGAGTGAGTTCTCACGTTCTTTTTCGATTTGCCACCTTTATTTTTAGTTTTTCACACCGTTTTCCGCTTTTGCACTTATTTTCATCATATTTCTTTTATTTTACCATGCATCACGTTTTTCTTATTTTTCTGTGTGCCGCATTGTTTTCTTATCTTTATTTCTTTCCTTTTCATCTCATGCTAGAGATGACTTTTCTATGATGATGATGACGTGGAGTTAGCTTACTCTATTTGCATGCTTTATTTGTCATGTCTTAGAATTTATTTCTGATATCATATGCTATGACTTGCCTTGCATTTAGAGATAGCCACCCACACTTTTTCACATGAAAATGGATGAAGTTTTATTATTAGCTGAGTCTGAATATTCATATGTATGCTATCACAGAAAACACACCAAGATTCACGCATTGAATGCCTATATCTGGAGTACTGATTTCTTTTCCTATATCACTTCTATATGCATGAATTGTACATTTCACTTCAGGATGATTGAATGATGTTAGCTATGATAAATCTGGATTAGTTAGCTTTTTTGTGATCGAAACTGAGTAGATTAGATTACCCTGCTGAAGTTGTCGTGCATGTCTTATAGAGTGAACCGAGAGATATATTTATTTCTTTCTCCACAAATCTTGAACATCATTTCTCTACTTTTAAAATCATTGGTGAATCTCCCCTTAGCGATTATATTATATGGCATTTCCCCCGCTATTAATTCCTAGCTCTAAATTCCCCGAAAAAAAAAGAGAAAATATTCTTGTATATCGTTATCTCTCTTTGAGTTGGGATCGTTGTGTATATAAGTTATGATGAAAAAAAACAACAACAAAAAAGAGCAAAAAGAAAAAGAAAAGAGGAAAAATCATCAATAAAAGATCCCATCTCACTTTCTTTCTTTATTCTCTCTTTTCGTGTTCATTTTCATTGCTTTTGGAGCTTTATAGAAATGGGGATGTGAATATTTTTTATGCCACCATGCTTATAGATAAGCTTGGGGGAGGGAATCCATTGATGTGTGAGAGAGTGACTACTTGACGTTGCACGACAACCTAGGCTAAGTAATATTCTATACTCGGTGAGATTATTTCTAGCTTTATGAAAATCCAGAAATCTAAGCCTAGCATTCATATCATGAAATCCACACTTTTCTATTCTCTCTATTCTATTGTGTGATACTCTTATACTCCTCATATAAAGCATTCAATTGAAAAGTGTGTAATCTGCGATTTGTATACCGCTTTAAATGATTCAGACGATGCTAATTCTAAAATTATTCCGTTTTTCATGATTATATCGTTGTTCGTGGGTTTTCTATTTCTATTTGCATTATTATGCTATGATATCAAAATAAAACTCTTTGACATGTATTTTTCATTCAGTGCATGCTATATGAGTAAGCGGAACCCACGTCCTGAGAAAATGATCTAGCAGCTTACCTCTTCGCTTCTTTCTTTCTTCTTTATTTTTATTTTTATTTCATTCTCCATTCTTCTCCGTTTTTCATTTTTTTTCATTTTTTGCCGCTTTCGTTTTCCGAATCCACCGGGTTCGCCTTTTACTTATCTTCCTCGAGGACGAGTAAGAGGTAAGCTTGGGGGATTTTGATCACTCCTTATTTTACACTTTTTTCCCGCATGTTTGCATGCCGTTTAGATCGCCCAAATCATGTTTTTCACGATATATCGACGATATTGCGATGCGTTTCACGATTTGTTGTTTTTGTCGCATTTCAGGTGATTTGGGGCGATTTGGAGTGATCTCGAGATACGCCTACTCCAGAGTGTCACCGACGACCTCCCCGAGGGGTATTTTGCTGTTGGAGAGGAGCGGAAGAAGAACAGACGTCGCAGGAGCGACGAGGAGGCCAAAACAAGCTGTTTGGGCATTTTTAGTGTCCCACTCGGCCGAGTGAAGGAGTCACTCAGCCGACCAGCGAGACACCGCTCGGCCGACCAGATCGGATACGTTTCATATGTGCACTCGGCCGAGCGACGGAGACCACATCGGCCGAGTGACGAGATCACGTCCGCCCGAGTGGCGCCCAGACGAAGCCATTCAAAAATCGCCAACTTACTGTTTTTCGGCTGCCTGAGCTTCAGAAGACCCACTCGGCCGAGTGGATAATCCCGACCGCCCGAGTACCAAGAAGCCATCAGCCGAGTGACGACAACTCACTCGGTCGAGCCGCCCCCGAAGTGAAGACCCCTGAAGATCGAGACTTACTGGAAATTTACAGGGTTTCTCACTCGCCCGAGCGACTTTTATCACTCGGCCGAGTGCGACGCGCTGCCTGTAGCGAAAATTGCGGATTTCAGGCTGCGCAGGGGTATTTTGGTCACAGTTTTTGGACGATTTTGGGGGGCATTTAACCCCTGTTTTTACCCTAGTTTAGAGAGCTTTTCTCTTAGATTTTTGCAGCTTTTTAGATTAACTTTTTAGCTTTATTCTTGTGATTGGAGAGGAGACAAAAAGTTGATTTTTGTTGGATTATTTGAAAAACTCAATTGGTTTGTCTCTCTCTTCTCTAAAAATTCTATTTTTATTGTTTATCTCAATATTGTGATGAATTCTCTTGTTAATTTCATTGATTATTTTTGTGTTTGTGCTATGAATTGTGAGTAGTCTCCACGTCTTGGGGCGTGGGGATGAACCCTACAAGCCCAATTTCATATTTGTGATGATTTGGTAGAAATATTGCTAGAATTGTTGATAGGGATTAGTTTGGGAGCGATTTACTGCGGATAGCTAGGAGTTCATACCGATTGGGATTTGCAAGAGATTGGATCCCAATTCGATAGGAAACCCTAGAAATCCGAATTGGGTTGGAACCGAATTTCCGTAGTATCGGTTTGCAAGAGATTGGACCGATACTAGGGTTCCCGGTTGCAATTCCGTGCCGATACCCGTTTGCAAGAGATTGGACGGGTAGGAACTATCCCAACCTAGGTCGTGGGCCGAGTTTGCAAGAGATTGGGCTCGGTGCGCGATTGAACGATGATGTTGATCCTAATGCTAGCTTCCCTAGGATAGGGTTTGCAAGAGATTGGACCCGAACCTAGGATAGCTATAGACCGGCAACAGCGCGAGAGCGTGAGCTTGGTTCTACATTCAGTTGCAACTAGTTCATCCAAAATCTTATTCTAGCAATTTTGATACCGATGAACCACATTTACGAAATACGGTGAGTATCGGGAATTCCCCATTCCCTAGACGTACTTTATTTGATTTGATATTTCCGTACTTTGTCTGACGATTGTGACAGGATCGCCAAAGACAAATTTCTCTCTTCTTAAATAGCCAAGTTGATTAGAACAAGCACGGTCATTCGTCCTCCCTGTGTTCGATAACCCGCTCGCTGCTATACCGTGCGCTTGCGGTAAAACTACAACCGTTCTTTGGGTCACATCCCGGAGCGATCAGGATGTTTCCTTTGGGTTGAGGAGAGGTAACATGCGGCTATGGAAATAGGCCTTGAAAATTTCGACAAAGTATTGGCTATGAGGTTTGCGGCTTAGGAGATGATGAATAGAGTTTTGAGCCGTACTTCCTTGTTGGTCTCCTTGTTGCTTTTGGCCGTCTTTTCCTCTCTCAAATTTGTGTTTTTGGCCACCTCCCTTTTTTTGTTTGCCGCAACTCTTAGCTTTTCTTGGAATGACTGCATTTATAGAGGAAGGCCTAGGTTTTAGTGTGTGCGGCATGAGGAGGGTTCTGATAGGAATTGTTTGCGGCAAGGAGAGAATCTCTTAGAGATTTGGTCTTATCTCAATAGATCCATCTAATTGATATTTAAATTGGTATAGGGATTGACTCAATCTCCTCTAGATATGAATTAAGATCTCATCTCTCCTCCATATGACTTAGTCCACCTTGCTTTGAGAATAGCTCTTAGGCCAAGTCCAATTGCTCTACGTATAGAAATTTCTCCACCAATTGACCAAGTCATCTATTTATGGATTTACGTGATTGCCACTCCTGAAAACACTTAGCACACACATTAGAATAGTTCACATAAATTTGTTATCATCAAACACGAAGTTAGCAATCGTTGTATCCAACATACGTTGTATCCAACAATCTCCCCCTTTTGATGATGACAAACGATTATAAGATTTGCACTAACGTTCCAAATAATACATCGTGACATGTGTGTGTGTGTGTGAAGTGTGATAATGAGAGGATGTATGCAACAATATAACTCTAGATGTGCAAGCATACAAACATGCAATGATGCAATGACAATGTGAAACAAATAAGCATGATATGCTCCCCCTATTTTCATGCTCCCCCTTGAACATATATTCACATACTCACATGGTCAATTATTCATTAATGCTCCCCCTTAAACCCATATTCAGATATGCACATATAAAGCATTAATGCAACACACACAAATCTTCAATATTTTCTCCCCTTTTGTTATCATCAAAAGCGTATACACGAAGTCTAGTTCATGTCACATGCAAAAATAAAGTATTATAAATTACGACTAACACTTGCATGTCATTTTTCTTAGAATAAGCACTTTAATTTCAATGAAAAGTGTAACAAAGACTTCTACACCATCATGTAAGTGTGATGATTAAATAATTGAAGCACAAAGGGAGAAACTCTTAAGAAACTCAACCAAAACCAAGCCACAGTTTCCATTAACCATGAAATCACCTAGAATTGATTTTTCCCATCTCAATAAAAATGAGTTCAAGATACCACACCCCAAAAGCAGAGCCTAAAAGGACTCTTAGATGTGGGGGTCGCATTGCTTGAAGAGTAAAATACACCAACGCTAAAGATTACCCATATAGCATATGTTGGATACTCGTGGGTAGTATACTTGCCATGAATTGTATCCATTTTACATACGGAGCAATGTTCATTCTTTTTCATTTTTCTTGTTTCATATTCAATTCTTTTGTGCTCAATTTTTATCCACGGCAAATACACATCATATCCCTTAGATTTATCAGTTATTTTCAACCTACATTCACTTTCCAATATTTCATAAAAGATTCTCCAATTATGCAACAATATTCAATATTCGTGGAAGTGAAGGTGTAGGTGTAGAAATCAAGTTATTCAATTCATTAAACATGTCATAGCTAATTAGAAATTCTAACATGTGCATGTAGCTATAAAAATAATACAGTGATTTCTACAAGGATATGAATGACATTCAATAATACTATTTGAATGATATAAAGGAAAAGATATACATTAAGCACATTTTTTTGTCTTTTAATCTTTTTCATTTTTTTATTTTTATATATAATGAACTAAGCAACCTAAAATCAAGCAAACTAGCACACAAATAAAAAATAAGTCAAGTACACAAAATCTATGAAGGTATGCATTAATTTCAAAGAAAAAGATATACCTTCACGTCGTCATTTGACTAAGGAGCTAAATAATGAAACTTTCAATTCATCGCTCCTTGCCAAATCTCCATCATACCTACACGGTAGATGTTATGTGTGACATTGGAATCCAATAAGGTCCACTCATGTTAGCCATCAAATTTTTAAGAACCCGCACTTGTTTAAACTTTATGTTCGTGTTCCTAAACTTACAATAATACAATGTGTGACCAACACTATCACAAATAAAGCACTTTGCATAAACATTTTTAGTAATTGTAGGCACATTGCGGATTTTCTTAAACTTAGTCTTTTCAACATTTTTCAAACCAAATCCAAGTCCACGTCTATTATTGCCATAGTTGATTTTCAAGTATAGTATCCAAAGAATGTTTACCAATTGAAAACTTCCTTAATGACAATTCTAGACTAGAGACTTTGGATTTTAATAGCGCATTCTCATCCACAAGCAAAGTACATTTACTTATAAAAGCCTTCTTATTGTCCTCTTCATTCTTTTTCATGATTTTAAGCTCATTTTTTAGCATGCTCATCTTTTCATTAAGCTCTCTAATCATGTATTCACTTTCAGTTTCAAGCTTAATTAAATCTTATTTATACATGCTATTTTCCTTTAACAATGTAGGACAAATAAGACATTCAGCTTTTTCATGCAACCTAGAGTTTTTTTTTTCCAATAAAGCAATGGTAGAATTACAAGAAACAAGTTTTTCTTTCAATTCATTTGTTTCATGAAACATGTCACAATTTTCTTGTTGTAGTTCACCGTTAGAATTTTTAAAAACTTCTAATGTGGATTCATGTTTTTCTAGAATAGATTCTAGGTTGTCAATTTCATCTTGCATATCATTAATAGTACCTCTTTGCCTATCAAGTTCAGCTTGCATTTCTTTACACAAATTTCGAAGATCAACTCTTTTAGTGCAAGATGTTATCTCATCTAATTCTCCCACCAAGCAGAGGGAAGTGTGAGCAGTCTCCTCGATTTAATTTTCGCTATCGTCGTCCCACGTTAACACTCGAGATTTCTTCTTTTCCTTTTCGACAACGATATCATTTACTTCTGGGCATTGGCTCCTAAAATGCCCTTGCTTCCTGCATTTAAAACACACAATTTTATCATTAGTAAAGTCACCATTATTATTAGACATAGGAGCATCATGTTTATTTAAGAGAGCATTTCTTCCCTTTGCTTCTTCCCTTTTGTGCTCTATTTTCATTGTTAGAGATGTGATTACCGGAGGATTGCTTGCTTTCATAAGTTGTCTCCAAAGTCCTCCATATATCCTGCGCAAAAGAGCAATGTGAGATAAAATCAAATATTTTTCTATCTATTCCACATAATAAAATATTCATTGCTCTAGCATTTATAGCACACATATTTCTAGCATCCAAGTTACTTTCAGGCTTAGGGAGTATAGTATGTCCGTTTTCAATAATGTACCAAGTGTTAATATAAACAGATAATAAATAAGTTTTCATCCTAAACTTCCAGTATATATAATCATGGCCGCTAAATAAAGGGGGGTAAGTCTATAGGCATGCCATGAGCGTAAATTATTCCTGGGGTATTCATGATTTCTAGACTAGATCCTCTAACCTGCTCTGATACCACTTGTTGGATCTGGATCTAAGCCTAGAGAAGGGATGAATAGGCTTATAAAAATTCTCAAGCAACCCACGAGAAATCACACGCAGTTATAATCGCATGCATGATAAACAATAAGCAATCACAGATGCACGACAGATTTACCCTGGTTCGGTCGCACCCACGACCTACGTCCAGCCCCCAAAGCAAATACTATATTAGAAATGTTACCTGGTACAACCTGTAGCTAGAGCACCCACTCTACACTCACATGGCTCTCAGTACCTGCACTCACCAAAGTGCTCAACAAAACTAATCCTAGTATATGCTCTCACTTGACTAGTCCCAACTAGTCAAGTCCCTCTTGTCTAGCACCCACCAGACAAGACCCCAAATGTATCACAAATATGGTAAAGTTTTCCCTACAAAGATCGTTACTACTACACACAAATAATAGTAAAAGAGTTTAGAAAAATCTCACTGTGTAGGCGTAGTCGTCTCTGTCAATCGGCACGGGTCAGATCGTATCTGACAGGATGTAGTCTCCAATGTCACGTCGTGTCACCCCCAAGATGTTGCGGCAATGGAGGGTGTGCAAAACTTGCGGTCTTGAAGATGGAGGCTCCCCTTGATAGGTTGCGGCAAGTAAAGAGCTCTTGATGCAATGTTGCGGCAATGGGGATCATTGAAGTCAAAGTTTTCGGCTAGCTTGATTTCTCGATAGCACGATGGAGTCACGGCAACAACGATAAAGTGACGGCAGCAAAGATCACCCACAACAGGACATTTAACACTTCGACAGCTAGAAGGATCTCAAGTTGTTCTCACCTTTCAGCTTGCATGTACACAACATTAATTTTATTAACTCCACTAATTTTTTGATGGTTCCTGTAAAACAAAACACAAGTGATTCACTTTGAAATAGTGAGAAAAAATTATTCAAAGCATAGAAGTTCTTCACTTAACTCTGTGCGTGTTGTGCGTCTTCCACTAATATTTATTGCTTTAGTTCTTCCACATTTGCTTTGTTCCAATAATTAATTGTCTTGGCCAACAATTATTAGGTCTCTGCATCATGAGGTTTTTAGGAGGAGTCAAGTGTGTGTTTCATTAGTGATCCTCCCTGATGCATGCGTCCCCTCTCTTTATTTTTCCCTACAAAAAATTTTGATCTCTGCCGCACTAAATGTTTAATTCTCAGCCCCTCCTCTTAATTATATCTTTAAGGACTTCTCTCTTCAATTATCTCTTTAAGGACATCTCTCTTCTTAAAATAATGAAGATGACATCATCCCTTTTTGTTTTGTGCTTGTTAATTCCAATCCACTAGCCAAGAGCCTGCATACACCGAGACAAGGTTTTTTAGAATTTAATTAATTAAAAAACATACTAACCTTGATTGCATTGGAAATAACACATCCTCTTGGTTTGTTGACAATCACAAACTCTTGGCAGTTGCATAGTCAAAACTTGCGGCTGTTGTTGTTTTTTACCCTTGAGAAACAAACTTCGACATTCACATGTGAGCATGGGACTTGAGGCAAGATGGCTTCTTGGCTTGGAGAGGTTGTAGGATGTCAACAGTGGCGGCTTGGATGTTTCCTTTGGGTTGAGGAGAGGTAACATGCGGCTATGGGAATATGCCATGAAAATTTCGGCAGAGTATTGGCTATGAGGTAAAGTAAACGTGGGGGGTAAAGTAAACATAACTCGAGCAATATAGACCGGGCCTGCTTCCCATTCATTCTTTTATAAGGATGTTCTTCGGCTAGTCAATAGGGTATAGCACCTCTACTCTCTTACTTCCATTCGAAAAGAAGAAGGTGTCAGTGGGGAAACCCTTAACTTTTAGGGGGCTCTAGAGGTGTGCTGTCATGCAGCTTGGGAGATGATGAATAGAGTTTTTGAGCCGTACTTCCTTATTGGTCTCCTTGCTGCTTTTGGCCGTCTTTTCCTCTCTCAAAATTGTGTTTTTGGCCGCCTCCTTTTTTTTGTTTGCTGCAACTCTTAGCTTCTCTTGGAATGACTGCATTTATAGAGGAAGGCCTAGGTTTTAGTTTATGCGGCGTGATGAGGGTTCCCCTAGGAATTGCTTGCGGCAAGGAGAGAATCTCATATAGATTTGGTCTTATCTCAATAGATCCCTCTAATTGATATTTGAATTGGTATAGGGATTGACTCAATCTCCTCTAGATATGAATAAAGATCTTATCTCTCCTCCATATGATTTAATCCACCTTGCTTTGTGAATAGCTCTTAGGCCAAGTCCAGTTGCTCTGCGAATAGCAATTTCTCCACCAATTGACCAAGTCATCTATTTATGGATTTACGTGATCGCCACTCTTGAAAACACTTAGCACACATATTAGAATAGTTCACACACGTTTGTTATCATCAAACACGAAGTTAGCGATCGTAGTATCCAACATACGTTGTATCCAACACCTAGTGCATGTGCGTCGACTACCGCGAGCTAAACAAAATGACGATGAAGAACAAGTATCCACTGCCTCGCATCGACGACCTTTTCGACCAGCTTAGAGGATCAAGCGTATATTTGAAGTTGGACTTGAAGACCGGGTATCATCAAGTAAAGGTAAAGAAGGAGGATGTTCACAAGGCCGCATTTCAGACCAGATATGGACACTACGAATTCTTAGTGATGCCATTTGGCATGACTAATGCACCTGCTGTATTCATGAGCCTCATGAACCAGGTTCTGTATAACCATCTGGACAAGTTCGTAGTTGTCTACATCGACGACATCCTCATCTACTCGAAGGACGCTTAGGAGCACGGAGAACATCTGAGGAAGTCCTTGGAAACTTTGAGACAACACCAACTATATGCCAAATACAGCAAGTGAAAATTCTGGCTCGACAAGGTGGCTTTCCTGGGCCACATCGTGTCGGGAGAAGGAATATTTGTTGACCCCGAGAAGGTAGCTGCTGTTCGAAACTGGCCGGCCCCTAAAACTGTGACGGAGATTCGAAGTTTCTTGGGACTGGCTGGTTATTACAGACGATTCATCCAAGACTTCTCAAAGATCGTAGAGTCCATGACATGATTAACGATAAAGGACGTGGTGTTTGTCTGGTCAAAGGCTTGTGAAGATGCATTCTAAGAACTGAAGAGAAGATTGATGTCGGCCCCGATTCTGGTCATTCCAGACAGGACCAGAGGTTTTGAAATATTTTGTGATGCATCTGGTAAAGGACTTGGATGTGTGCTGCATTAGCATGGCCGAGTCGTTGCATATGCATCCAGACAACTGAAGAACCATGAGAAGAACTACCACACTCATGACCTTGAGTTGGCGGTAGTTATCTTTGCCCTGAAGATTTGGAGACACTTCTTGTTGGGTGAGCATGTGAAGATATTTTCAGATCACAAGAGTCTCAAGTAGCTGTTCACCCAGAAGGAGCTCAACATGCGTCAACAACGATAGATCGAGCTGATGGCATACTATGATGTTAACCTTCAGTACCATCCTAAGAAGGTCAATGTCATACCAGATGCATTGAGTCGGCTTCCTGCGGTGGTGACCTTCATATCGCAATGGATGCTATGACATGAGATACGAGCCATGAAGATGGATGTTATATTGCCTGGATTAACGTCTTTGTTACTCAACCTTCAGATCCAGTCAAATTTGGTGGACAGGATCAAGGCTGTCCAAGCAGGAGATGAGAAGCTACGAAGTATCAGAGACATGGTGATGGTAGGTTGAGGCCTGAATTCAAGGTCCACGAGGACGGATCTTTATGATTCGGAAACTGCATTTGTGTATCATCTAGGGACATTAGAGAAGAACTATTGGAGGAAGCTCACAGTTCTCCATATTCCATTCATCCAGGCGGTACCAAGATGTATCAAGACTTGCGACAACACTACTTGTGGCATGGTATGAAGAGAAGCGTCGCACAGAGTGTGGCAAAGTGTATAGTGTGCTAACAGGTGAAGGCTGAACATCACTGGTCTGTCGGCTTGTTACAGCCTTTGCCCATTCCATAATAGAAGTGACAACACATTAAGATGGATTTTGTGACGGGACTGCCCAAGAGTACGAAGCATAACGATGCTGTCTGGATGATCGTTGATCGATTGACCAAGTCAACACACTTCATTCCTTTCAGAGTGGGCCAGTCAACCGAAGTGCTAGCCAAGAAGTACATGGAGGAGGTTGTGAAGTTGCATGGTGTCCCTGTCAATATTGTTTCAGACAGAGACACTCGATTCACATCTGACTTTTGGAAGAGTTTACAGGAGTGTCTGGGGACTCGCTTAAGCTTCAGTACAGCTTATCATTCTCAAACAGATGGCCAATCGAAACGCACCATTCAGATCTTGGAGGACATGTTGCGTGCGTGTATGCTGGATTTCAAGGGATTGTGGGAAGACCATCTTCATCTCGTGGAGTTTGCTTACAACAACAGCTACCAGGCCAACATTAGTATGGCGCCCTTTGCAGCACTATATGGCAGGAAGTGTCATTCTCCATTGAGCTGGGACGATGTTGGTGATCGAGAGCTCATCGGGCCATAATTGATTGTTGAAGCAGTGGATGTAGTCAGGACCATCAGGGAGAAAATATAGTTGGCTCACGATCGTTACAAGCATTGGACAGATGCAAAGCGCAGACATTTGTAGTTTCAGCCTGGCGACCATGTGTTTTTGAAGATCTCTCCTAATCGTGGAATAATTCATTTTGGACGAAGAGGGAAGCTTAGTCCACGATACATTGGTCCATTTGATATTTTGGAACGAGTAGGCGAAGTGGACTATCGCCTTGCTTTGCCACCTGCTTTGGAGGGAGTACATGAAGTCTTTCATATCTCACAGCTACGATGCTATGTAAGTGATCCCAGTCATGTGGTGGATTACTCAGAGATTGCTCTACGTTCGGATCTATCTTATGAGCAGCAACCATTCAATATCTTGGATCACGTTAGAAGACCCTCAAGAATAAAGTTATCAACCTTGTCAGTGTGATGTGGCGTCATGACTCGCCTATAGAATCTACATAGGAGCGAGAAGACGATATGAGAGAACGCTACCCATACCTATTTACCGAGTCGGAGGATCTTACTAGTCTCAAGGCTAGTTACGAAAGCAATGGTGATGTCAATAGTAAGTATTCATAAACATCATCTCTTGTTTTCTTGATGCTATGATTCACATTATATTTCATGTTATTTACAACCTGATTTACTAGATCACTATCATTCTATCATTTATTTGCTTGAGCTTCTTCATAACAGAGATTATCTGTTTTATGAAGTTCGAGAAATTCCGAGGACGAAATTCTTATAAGGAGGGTAGGATGTAACGGTCTGGTTTCAACGTGCACAATTTTCCGTATTCACGATAGTATCAAATACGTTCAAAATAAGTAAATGATTTTTTTCTTTTTTTCGTCGTCACTCAAACCTTAAATTTGATTTCATATTCGTGATCCTAGTAACGATACGATCCTGTGGCTATTTTTTCGTAATTTTTCGGAGTCGTTTGCATAAAGAAAATGATATTTCAAAATGATCCTTACTAATTACCTTAACATATTACTAATTATTAATTACATCAACCTAATTACTAATTACTTTAACCCCTATGCTTAACACGTTTCAACATTTTAAAAATGTTTCCAACCTTAGTCAAAAGTTCTAACCACCGTATTAAAATTGTCTAAGCTAACCACCATATTAATTGAGGGTTCATGCATCAAATTACCCTATAAATACCCATTAAAACCCTAAGCTAACAATTAAATTGATTTAATCAAAAAAAAACCCAAACCTCTCTCGTTCTCTCTCAGCCCGACTCCCCCAAGCCCCGACGCCCGCTCATTCTCCCTCTCTCAGCTCCCTCTTGCTCACCATCTCCCCTCCCCCTCCTCACCACGCCGGAGCACCTCGCCGTCGCCACCCTTTGCGTCGTGCTCCACCGACCCCAGCAGCCACCAAACACCCCATGCCACCCCGGAGCTGACCTCGCTGCTCGTACGCCGTCGACTACACCCCGAACGCCTCTCCACTGCTCCTCGCCTGCCTCCCTTGCTCTCGATGTCGCCAAGTCATCGCCCTCGCCACTCGCACACGCCTCCGTTCCCAGCTCCCCGTGCCCCTCTACCTCTCTCTCCCCTCCACCTCTCCCTCACTCTACCGCTGCTCCTCGCCACCTGAGACGCTACTGTCGCCGCTGCCGCTGCCCGCCGTTGCCTGCTGTGTCGATCGCCGCCGCCGCTACCCACCGCCGCCTCTGCCCACGTCGTCGTCATCGAAGAAGCCCAGCCCATGCATGCGAAAGGAGACGTAAGTAAGAGTGTAAAAGATTGTATATGTATGTTTATACGAAAATACGCGTATAAGCGTATTTACGAACATATTCTATTTATATAATATGGGTTTTCTGATGTAAAATTCATAATTAATTTTATAGGACTTAGAAAAATACAAGACCAGCTCCAGAAAATCTGTTGTGTCGTTCTGGACCCATTGCGCTAATTTCATCTCCATCTGGCAAGTAGATTTTTCACAGCAAATTTTTAAGCCTAAAATTTAAATACATTGTTTCACTTTCTAATTAATAACTTAATATTTTCACATAAACTGAAATATGGAAAAATTATATGTTGTAGTATTCAACGAAACGGTCGTTTTGACAGCTTACTTGAAACATTCTAATACTAATTTTATTCAAAAGAAAATATTGAACAGTTACGATAACTAATTAAAATTAGTTTTTAAATTCATTTTGAGATTTTAAAAATTATTAAAAATATCCAGAGGCTTCAGAAAAATATTTTCTTCTTAGTTAAAATTATTTTTCTCATATCCAGTCAGTATAAAATTTTAGAATGCGTTTCGGCACCGTTTCAATCGATTATAAAATCAAAACGATCGAGATAAATAGATAGAAAATAGTGTGTTCTTTAACCGATTATTTCTTGTGCTTGCAGGTACCAATTCTCGTGCACCAGCACCCTTAGAAGCTCTAGCTCTAGTCCCAGCTCACTACAACAACCTCGAAACTTGTAAGTCACAATGAATTCCAGATTTAAAAAATTAGATAAGTGTACTCGTACAAACTTAGGACCTCACATATAGCCTCAGAACGGCTATTGACTTGGACCAAAAACTAGAGACTTAATCTAATAGGAAACTAATCAACTGCAGAATGACTATCTAATTAAGCATGTGATATTGTCAACTTTCAACTTTGGTGGTTGTAACACACAACCATCTGTTGGATATTGGACTCCCCGGATTTGGTTTTGGATGATGAACAAACATAAATATAATATGAACTAACACTTTGTGAGCGCAGTTATGGAGATCGTCGCCAAATTCACATGAATATCAATAACGACGTCTCAAGACTTCTCAAAGCACGTGATCGTATGCCTAAAGCTTCGTTGAAGCTTATGGACCTATTTAGAAGTCATGAAGATTCGATTGAAGCTATTGAAGACGGTATCGTCAAGTTTATTTAATAGTCTTTAAGCTTCTTTCGTAGAATGTTAAGCCTTGAGTAGGTCTTACGTTTTAATTCTTCATAACGCTCATATCTTAGCTCTAGGATCTTTGTAGAAGTCCATACAATTCTTCCCGAAGCTTCGCGCTTCGATTCGGGACTTCTTGTGCATGTTAGTTGGTTCAAGAAGAAGAACTGACCGACTAGATGGTGATCTAGTCGGTCAGCCAAGCTTCTTGGACCGACTAGTCTCAGTCAGTTAATTCTTAGCTCTTTACTGTTTACAGTTAGTCTGTCTAAGTTGACTCACCGACCGACTAGTTTGTGAACTAGTCGGTCAGTGATGCTTCTGTGACCGACTAGTTGAGCTTTCCCTGAACATGCACATTTGAGCTTGAGCTACTGTTTATCATTAGTCGGTCTGTACTCATTGATCGACCGACTAGTTGATGAACTAGTCAGTCAACTTTCCTTCTTGGATCGACTAGTTTAGTTTACTGTACATGCCAAATTCTTCACCATACTTACTGTTTTTCGTTAGTCGGTCTATGTTCATTTGGTGACCGACTAGTTGGTGAATTAGTCGGTCAACATTTGTTCTTGGACCGACTAAGTTCAATTCTTCTCAGACTTCAGTTTTATCTGTTAGTCGGTCCACGTTGTGTAACCGACTGACTAGTTGTGAAACTAGTCGGTCAGCTACTCTTCTTAGACCGACTAGTTCCTTAGTCTGTACTTTGATCTTTTCTCTGTTTACTCATTAGTCGGTTTACGTTCAGTGACCGACCGACTAGTTGATGAACTAGTCGGTCAGTGATTGTTCTTTGACCGACTAGTTGGGTTCAGAAAAGAGCCGTTGGAGCCCTAATTGAAACGTTTTTCTCTCTCTCTCTCTTCATTCCTATAAATACTTGTTGGGCTGCATTCATTGCTGCCAAGGCTGATATTAATGCAAGTTTAGAGATCAAGAGAAATCAATCCAAGCTCATTCAAAGCTCATTCCCTCCATTCAATAATCTCTCCTAACTCTTACTTCCAAAGAGAGATTCATTGAGTGTGAAGCCTTCCAAGCCAAGTGCTTGATTCTAGGTCACCAACATCCCCAAAGCTCTCCATCGCTGATCTACATCTTGGAGCTAGGGTTTGGTGCCACTTCTTCCCCAAAATCATCCTTGCCCTAATTCGTAAGCAATACTCAAGGCATATGTATTTTGTTCGGTAAGAAGTTTTTCTTATTTCATTTCATATTTGATTTGTAAGTTTCACTCTCGGTTGTGAGAGTGTGGTTGTGATCCCGGGTTGTGGGAGTCACAAATTACATTTTGTATGATTTGACTTGTGGAGGATTTCACAAGTATTTCATAGTGGAAATCTTGAGTTAGGGTTTCTAACTCAAGTATCCGGAGGGGATCCGGGTGGTTGGGACGTAGGATCACCGGGAACAAGTCGGGGAGACTTGGGTGGATCCGAACCCATTAACATCATTTGTTTGCATTGTTAATTTTGTTGTTGTCATTCAATTTAAGCTTCCGCAAATTGATTTGGTAGTTGTTTGCAATTTAATTTGGAATTATACTCCTTATTATTTTAAAGTACTATTCACCCCCCCCCCCCCCCCTCTAGTACTTGTGCAGTAGCTGGTAGGGCATTACATTTGGTATCAGAGCCAGATACTTAGCTATGTCTGCCAACGACAACAAGACCGTGTGACCACCTTCCAACTATGACACTTTCAGAAACCGTGAAGGAGCATCTTCGGTGATGGAAGGACATTCCTCTACGAGGCCTCCATTCTTCAACGGTACCAACTACGGGTACTGGAAATGCCGGATGGAAACCTTCTTCCGGAGTGCGTCTCTATGGAGGACTACAATGAAGGAATACATTGAACCCAAAGAAGAAGACTTTGAGAAATGGACTACCGCGGAGATCGCCGCAGAGGTAAGCAATGCCAAGGCAATGAACGCCTTGCAATGCGCATTGGAGCCCGAGGACTTCAATAAGATATGCACATGTAAGAGTGCATATCAAATTTGGAACTCCCTCCTCATTCTTCATGAAGGGACGAGTCGGGTAAGAGACTCTAAACTCGTAGTTGTAAACAAAGATTACGAAATGTTTCATATGCAACAGGGCGAGAAGATGAAGGAGTATTACGCTCGCTTCGTCGACATCATAAACGAGTTAGAGGCTCTCGGCAAATCCTACACCCAAAAGGAGAAGTGTTCGAAACTTATCGAAGGACTTCCTTCTTCTTGGGAAAAGCGTACCTTCGCCATCGAGGAAGGTAATGACATGAATAAGTACACTGTAGTTCAACTAATGGGTACTTTAATGTCATACGAGGTACGCAAGGATAGCAAGCTCAAATTGCAGGAAAAGATGAAGTCCTACCTAAAGCAAGACGAGCCAAAGAAGAAGGCTATTGCTTTCAAGGCCGCTCCATCCACATCCACATCAACCGATGATGAAGACTCGGAAAACGAGTTGGACTTGGAGTCCATGGCACTCATGGCCAAGAAGTTCAACCGTTTCTTCCGAAAAGGTAACTATAAGAACAAAGCTAAATTTGGTTCTTCTAACGCCTCTTCCTCTCCTTTGTGTTTCAAGTGCAATAAGCCAAGACACATGAAAGCGGAGTGTCCTCTCAACAAACAAAAGGAGAAGTGGAAGGCGCCAAAATTCGATAAGTCCAAGAAGTACAAAAAGGGGTACAAGAAGGGACTCGTCGGAGCAACATTCACCGACTCCGAGGATTCTTCAAGCGGAGAGTCGGACGATGAGCAAGTGGAGCGAGCGCACATGTGCTTCATGGCAAGAGAGGAGCATGATCAAGGATCCTCCTCTTCCGATGATAGTGATGACGAAGGCAACGATGAGGTAACTATGGATGACCTTAGGAATGCTAACTCTCAACTATGGTCAAAATACACTAAATTAGTAAATAGATATACTAAAGTAAAAGATGACCTTGCTAGCATTCAAACCTCGTCTAAGACTATCATCACCAACAACGACACCGTTGTTGAAGAGTTAAGAAATGAGATTGTTAATCTCAAATCTAAACTTGAACATGTTAGCATTGAGGATCCGGAAGAACATAAGATAGCGGATTTAACTTCTCAAAACTTGACTTTGAGTATTGAGAACGAGAATCTTAAATCTCGTGTTTATGTGCTCACATCGCAAATATCCACTATGGATACTTCTTTGCGTTCTCTCAAAGAGAAATATGAGAACACATTGGGCCGAATCAACGAATTCAACAAGGGTAAGGGCCATTTGGATAATATCCTAAAAGACTTACTCCCGGCCAAACACCACATTGGCTTAGGGTATATGCTGGGAAATTCTTCCAAGTCGGTCACTACTTTTGTTAGGCCAACTTCCGAAGCCTCAACGAGTGGGAGCAAACACTCTATTGGGAGTTCATCTTCCAATGGTGCTTCCACCTCGTCCACACCCTCTTTCGGAAAGAAACCCACTTTGGGTGGACCTCCAAAGAAGGGGCATGCTTATATGTACACCAATACCATGCCACGTAGGAACACACGTCCTACTCCACCGGCTCACACATATGATGATTTTTATGCAACACATTCTCGGGCACGTGCACACAATGTGAGACACCCTCATGCACGTGTTCCCTCACATGCATATGTTCACCCACCTCATCGTATGAATAATTCTCGTCGTGCACCATTCCATCATGTCCCGTATGCCTATCCACAACATGCATTACGTAGAAATCAACGTCGCATGCATGCACCCAATAGGATGAGGGCTCCCAAGATTTTCACAATTTGGAGCCCAAAGGACACAAGCATGGACGAAAAACAAATGTATATGAATGCTTATTTTTCGGATGTTGTGCATAGTAGAAATTATGTGGGGAAGTCTAAGTCCAATTGGACTTGGCTTCCAAAGGTCTAATCTTTTGGACCCAATGACCTTGGGTACCATGATATGAAATTCTCTATCTTTAGGTACTCAAGGAAAAGAAAAAGAAAAGGAGCAACAAATTTAAATTTAGCTCCAAGGGAAATTGGATACTCGATAGCGGGTGTTCAAAACACATGACGGGTGACGCTAGTTTGCTCTCCGGAGTGGTTCCCATAGCAAATGGAAACCGCGTCGTATTTGGAGGCAACGAGAGCGGAACCATCATAGGTGTTGGTAAAGTGGGTAACCCTTCTAAACCCCTAATTAGTGATGTTTATCTTGTTAGTGGTTTAAATCATAATCTTATTTCAATAAGCCAACTTTGTGACAAAGGTTACAAAGTTAGCTTTGCGAAAGGATTGTGTCATATTTTAAGAAAAGATAATGATAAATTATTATTTTCCGGCACTCGTCATAAAGATATTTATATTTTGGATCTTCCTAAGTCATATGAACAATGTCTCGTTGCCAACACAAGTGAACAACACTTATGGCATCGACGCTTTGGACATGTGAACTTTGGAACACTATATAAGCTTTCAAAATTAAATTCCATTAAAGGTTTTCCGAAGCTTGTTTTTGAAAAGAAAAGTTTTTGTGATTGTTGTCAACGTGGCAAGCTTCCTAAATCTTCATTTAAACCTAAGAAAAGCATTTCTACTAAACGGCCACTAGAGCTATTACATCTAGACTTATTTGGGCCAACTAGAGTTGCCTCCTTAGGAAATGCAAGATATGGACTTGTCATCGTAGATGACTATTCAAGATTTACATGGGTATTTTCATTGTGTAATAAAAATGAAGCTTTTGAAAACTTCACAATTTTTGTCAAGAAAGTACAAAATCTCTTAGGAACCACCATTGTCACTATTCGTAGTGATCATGGAGGTGAATTTGAGAATGAGTCTTTTGAGACATTTTGTGATGAAGTTGGTATTACTCACACCTTCTCTTTCCCTCGTGCACCTCCTCAAAATGGTGTAGTTGAGAGAAAGAATAGGACGCTAGTGGAGTGTGCTCGCACTATGCTTGATGATAGCCAACTTGGCCATCAATTTTGGGCGGAAGCGGTACACACCGCTTGCTATGTGTTTAATAGAATACTTTTGAGGCCCGGCACTAAACAAACTTGTTATGAATTGTTGTTTGGTAGGTTGCCTCAAGTTAAACATTTTCGTGTTTTTGGTTCGAAATGTTTTATTAAGAACACGTATGGTAGTTTGGACAAATTCGATCCAAGATCCGATGAGGGGATTTTTGTTGGATATTCTTCGCGTAGCAAAGCCTACCGGATATTCAACAAACGAACCTCAACGATCGAGGAGTCGCTTCATGTCTCTTTTAATAAAGGATTTGTTCCAACTAGAATTTCAAATGATAATGATTCTATGGATGTTTTATGTGATTCATTTGATAATTCTAAGTCTAATGATTCTATTGATTCTATTGAGACTAACCCAACTAACGAAGTTGTTGAGAATGTTCCTAGTGATCAAGGTATTCCCAAACGGCTTCATACCGTTCGTGACCATCCTCATGAGCAAGTCATTGGCAATATCTATGATAGTGTCAAGACGAGATCGCAAGTGAACTACTTCGCTCATTGTGCCTTTGCCTCCTCGATAGAGCCAAAGAATATTAATGAAGCATGCGAAGATAGCGCTTGGATCTTAGCCATGGAGGAGGAGCTCATTCAATTCGAGAGAAATGAAGTTTGGGAGCTTGTTCCATTGCCATCGAAGAACCACACCGTCATAGGGACAAAGTGGATCTTCAAGAACAAAACCGACGAAAACCAAGTCGTCGTCCAGAACAAAGCTCGGTTAGTTGCTCAAGGCTATCGACAAGAGGAAGGTATTGATTTCGAAGAATCCTTCGCTCCGGTAGCTAGATTAGAATCAATTAGATTATTATTGTCTTTTGCATGCCATAAGGATTTTAAATTATTTCAAATGGATGTTAAAAGTGCATTTTTAAACGGAGATGTCGTTGAGGAAGTTTACGTTTCTCAACCTCCGGGCTTCATAAATGAAAAATTTCCAAATCATGTTTTTAAACTAAAGAAAGCACTTTACGGTTTGAGACAAGCTCCTCGAGCTTGGTATGATCGCCTAAAGAATTTTCTTTTGGATTTGAATTTTAAAATGGGCGAAGCCGATTCTACACTTTTTGTTAAGCATGCGAATAATGATATAATTTTAGTTCAAATATATGTTGATGATATCATTTTCGGTGCTACTAACTTTGCTCTTTGCGAAGAGTTTTCTAATGTTATGAAGGAACAATTTGAGATGAGCCACATGGGTGAGCTCAAGTATTTCTTAGGTCTCCAAATTCGCCAAATGGACGATGCAATCTGCATCCACCAAACGAAGTATACGGTGGAGTTGCTTAAGCGATTTGGAATGGAAAGTGCTTCCGGGAAAAAGACTCCAATGAGCACACGACTACGCATATTGACAAGGATACGGGCGGTAAGGATGTAGACATTCGTCTATATCGAGGTATGATAGGTAGTTTCTTTTATCTTACCGCAAGTAGGCCCGATATTATGTTCGCCGTATGCGTATGTGCTCGTTATCAATCTCAACCTAAGGAATCTCACTTAGTAGCGGTAAAGCGTATTTTTCGCTATCTAAGTTACACTTTAGATTTTGGATTACTTTATCCGAAATCTAGCACATATGAGTTAATCTCATATAGTGATGCCGATTATGAGGGATGCAAATCCGACAGGAAAAGTACTAGTGGCACTTGCCATTTTATAGGAAATTCTCTTGTCTCTTGGTTTTCCAAGAAGCAAAATTTCGTATCACTTTCAACCACCGAGGCGGAATATATTGCCGCCGGTGCCGCGTGTGCTCAAGTTCTTTGGATGAGACACACACTTAAAGACTTTGGTATAAATTGTGATACTTGCCCTATCATGGTTGACAACCAAAGTGCAATATGTCTTTCCAAGAACCCGGTACACCATTCCCGTTCGAAACACATAGATGTCCGACACCACTTTTTAGATGATCATGTTGCTAAAAAGGACATCATTTTAGTGTACGTTGAAACCCAAAAGCAAATCGCCGATATTTTCACGAAACCCCTAAAGGAGGACTCCTTTGTGCGGTTGCGTCAAGAATTGGGGAATATGGGTGAATCCGAGATATAGGATTCATGTTTCATTCAATAATTTTGCATGCTATTATATTTGGCAATATCTCTTTCATGCTAGAATTATTGGATTTTTCGGGAATTTATGTGATATTTTGATTTTTCGTTCGATTTTTGCGTAATCGTCAAATTTTGAGTTTTCGATGTTTAATGGGGTAGTTTAGATGATTATTGAGAGTTTTGAGATATATCGTCCAAGCGTATTGTGGAGAGAAATTGATTTTCAAATTTTTAACTCTTTAGTCGGTTCATGTTCAGTGACCGACCGACTAGATTGAGAACTAGTCGGTCAGTAAATGAACGCAGACCGACTAAATCTTATCAGTATATCTTGGATTCAGCCACTGTTTACAACTAGTCGGTTCAAGCTCATTGACCGACCGACTAGATCGTGATCTAGTCGGTCAGTGCTTGAACTGTGACCGACTAGTTGTGCCAGGGACTGTTTGGTCTTTTGCGATTTCGACCGACTTAAACTCGATCTAAACTGATTAATTCTCATTTTAGTCGGTTGATTTTTTTCTCTCCTCCAGCTCGAAACCACGTCCTCCCTCTAAACCCTTCGACTTCCGATCGATCTCCGGCCATTTTCCGGCCGTCTCCGTCGATCTCCACCGTCGGCCCCTCCTTCTAGGTGATTTCTTCTCCTTCTAGGGTTAGATTTCCTTTCCTAGAGCTAGGGCTTGCTCGGTTTCTAGGGTTCTTAGGGTTTATCTTTCTTTTTCGTCTAGGGCTTCTATTTTTGATCATCTTGTGCCGTGTCTTGCTTCGACTATGGCAAGAACACGTATTCCGATCACTCCGTCTAGCCCCTCTCCGATGACCGTTGATCCAAACCCTTCGGATCCCGAACATCCAACCCCTCCGAAACGTCGAGCCAAGACCACCCAACCTTCGTCGTCTTCGCCTCCTCTCAAGAAGAAGAGGACGACGACCGCTAAACCTAGAGGTCAATCGAAACCCAAACCCAAGCCTAAGCCAAAGGCCAAAATTCTTGCCTCTCCTTCTTCGTTCCATACTCCTACCGATTCCGATACGGAGTATAACCCCGAGACCGAGACTCATAGGGAACCCACTCCTCCTATCCATCCCGAGTCTAGCACACACCCTCGTACGTCTACCCGTAAGCCTAAGGGAAAGGGTCCGATGCCGGTGGGCGGTGTCGATATTTCGTTGTGTCGCGACGACCCGTTGTGTCTCGCGGCATACAACCGTATCGAACATTGCCCGCTGCTTCTGGAGCATTTCGTCCAGTTTAGCGAATTTATAGGGTTAGCTGATCTTCTCTCGTCGTCGGGTCTCCTCGATTATCTTCGATATGACTCGAAGGCGAATCCTCACCCCTACCCTAGATTAGTGAAGCTTTTCTATGCGAATAGGATCCGGGGTCAGTACGATCAGACCCACTCTGTTGAGACGACCGTTTTGGGGACTCCTATAGTCCTCACATCGGAAATCTTAGGAGAGATTTTGGGTATCTCTTCGTCTGGCCTTCTTCCCTCTGATATCTCGGTTGACGATATTTCTTCTCTTGATCAGACCATCCTTTCAGAGATTTTCCATCAGATCCCTCCTGTCATGATTGGCGTGCCATCTAAATCATTCAAGCCTAATGCGTGGGTCCTAAATCTGATTCTGAAGTCGTGCTTGCTTCCCAAGTACGGCTCCTCATCTTTACCATCCCAACCATTTTTGAAGCTTATCTATGCGATCTTCATGGGGAGCTCGATTAATTGGGCTCGAATTATACTCGATAAGATTGACTCTTTCGAGTGTATTCGAAAGTCCAATAAATCGGCCCATATCCCATTTCCTTGCATGTTGACCCTAGTTTTTCGTCATTTTCGTGTCACGTTGCCTCGTGACGATGAGCGTCCCCTTGGTCCTCCCCTGAATGCGACGGCCGTCAAGAAATCTCTTGCGGCGCTTCGTCACGTTCAGAGGACGACACCTTCAGCGTCTGCCCATGCCTCTGCCAGTGCCTCTGCTACTCCCGTTGCCACCCTTGATGATGTCGTCCGGATACTTCTTCGTCACGAGTCCCGCTTGGCTCGTACCGAGGAGGTAGTCTGCCGTATGGCTCGTCAGATGGGTGTTGAGCTTCCTCCTTCCGTGTCTGAGGATGAGGAGTTAGATGAGATGGCTGAGGAGGACATTGAGGAGCTTTGTCGTGCTTCGACTCGTGCCCCCGATGGCACTTCTGCTGGTACTGCTGCTGCTGGTGCTACCACTTCCGGTGATGCTGTTGCTGCTTCTTCTGCTGGTGCCCCCGAGAGCACACCTGTTGCCACCACTCCTGTGGTGGATACTCCGACTGGTGCTCCCGAGGCCACTACGGTTGTTGCTTCAGAGGTTGCCACTTCAGTCGTCTCTCCTGCTGATCTTCCGGACGTTCCTGCTGATCTAGTCACCTCTTCTGCTCCTGCTGAGTCTGCAGTTGCTTCTGGTCCTCCCGCTGCCTCTTGAGTTTCTCCGAGGCCTCTCCTGATACTCATTGGATGATATATCTAGCTGTGAGAGATGTTGGGTAGGATAGTGTGGGTGGCTATGTATTTTGGATCATTTTGATGATGTATTTTGATATGTTTGATGATGATGTATTTTTTGTTGACACTCCGATATTTTGTCATGTGATGATGTATTTTTGTGCACCGATCAGTCGATCGATGTTTTGTATATCGGTGATGTACGCTGCTTCATATTATATATATATATATATATATACATCGCAGTTGACATTTTATTATATTGTGCAATGTATAATTTTTATGTCTCTAATGTTTGATTTCTTCGCTCGACGATATTCACTTGGTTTAATAGAAATTTCTTCTATGAAAACATAGAATTGTTTTCCATGCACTAAATTAACCAAGAAATGTTGATATTGGATAGAATATTCCATAACTCAATCCGTTAAATTGATTTGAGTTTTGATGATTTCGTTTTACGATTTTTCGACTATGGTATCTTTGACACGCCTTAATTCTATTGGTATTTTTCTCTTTGGTGTCACTTGAACCTTCGTCGTATTCTACGACTCCCGTGCTTTTTAATTTGAGGCCATTGTTGTTGTCGTTGTTATCCTCCCGCTCTTTTTGCTTATGCCAAAGGGGGAGAGATATAATAATAACGATGTGCCAAATGAAAATTTAAAGCATTTCTCCAAGAATCTAACTTGATGTGTTAGATTCAGGGGGAGTTAAGATATATAACTGGATTTTCAAATCCGATATTTCAATAACCTTCATTTGGTATTTCAATAATTCAACAATCGATTCTCATTTAATATACTTCACTCGTCTGCTTGATGCGTATCATTTTTGTTTAAATTGGAATTAACGTGTCATCAATGCAGGGGGAGTAAGTAAATTTCATTTGAATTATTATTTTTGATTATTATTTATGTTGGTTTGTCATCACCAAAAAGGGGGAGAATGTTGGATATTGGACTCCCCGGATTTGGTTTTGGATGATGAACAAACATAAATATAATATGAACTAACACTTTGTGAGCGCAGTTATGGAGATCGTCGCCAAATTCACATGAATATCAATAACGACGTCTCAAGACTTCTCAAAGCACGTGATCGTATGCCTAAAGCTTCGTTGAAGCTTATGGACCTATTTAGAAGTCATGAAGATTCGATTGAAGCTATTGAAGACGTTATCGTCAAGTTTATTTAATAGTCTTTAAGCTTCTTTCGTAGAATGTTAAGCCTTGAGTAGGTCTTACGTTTTAATTCTTCATAACGCTCATATCTTAGCTCTAGGATCTTTGTAGAAGTCCATACAATTCTTCCCGAAGCTTCGCGCTTCGATTCGGGACTTCTTGTGCATGTTAGTTGGTTCAAGAAGAAGAACTGACCGACTAGATGGTGATCTAGTCGGTCAGCCAAGCTTCTTGGACCGACTAGTCTCAGTCAGTTAATTCTTAGCTCTTTACTGTTTACAGTTAGTCGGTCTAAGTTGATTCACCGACCGACTAGTTTGTGAACTAGTCGGTCAGTGATGCTTCTGTGACCGACTAGTTGAGCTTTCCCTGAACATGCACATTTGAGCTTGAGCTACTGTTTATCATTAGTCGGTCTGTGCTCATTGATCGACCGACTAGTTGATGAACTAGTCGGTCAACTTTCCTTCTTGGACCGACTAGTTTAGTTTACTGTACATGCCAAATTCTTCACCATACTTACTGTTTTTCGTTAGTCGGTCTATGTTCATTTGGTGACCGACTAGTTGGTGAATTAGTCGGTCAACATTTGTTCTTGGACCGACTAAGTTCAATTCTTCTCAGACTTCAGTTTTATCTGTTAGTCGGTCCACGTTGTGTAACCGACCGACTAGTTGTGAAACTAGTCGGTCAGCTACTCTTCTTAGACCGACTAGTTCCTTAGTCTGTACTTTGATCTTTTCTCTGTTTACTCATTAGTCGGTTTACGTTCAGTGACCGACCGACTAGTTGATGAACTAGTCGGTCGGTGATTGTTCTTTGACCGACTAGTTGGGTTCAGAAAAGAGCCGTTGGAGCCCTAATTGAAACGTTTTTCTCTCTCTCTCTCTCTTCATTCCTATAAATACTTGTTGGGCTGTATTCATTGCTGCCAAGGCTGATATTAATGCAAGTTTAGAGATCAAGAGAAATCAATCCAAGCTCATTCAAAGCTCACTCCCTCCATTCAATAATCTCTCCTAACTCTTACTTCCAAAGAGAGATTCATTGAGTGTGAAGCCTTCCAAGCCAAGTGCTTGATTCTAGGTCACCAACATCCCCAAAGCTCTCCATCGCTGATCTACATCTTGGAGCTAGGGTTTGGTGCCACTTCTTCCCCAAAATCATCCTTGCCCTAATTCGTAAGCAATACTCAAGGCATAGGTATTTTGTTTGGTAAGAAGTTTTTCTTATTTCATTTCATATTTGATTTGTAAGTTTCACTCTCGGTTGTGAGAGTGTGGTTGTGATCCCGGGTTGTGGGAGTCACAAATTACATTTTGTATGATTTGACTTGTGGAGGATTTTCACAAGTATTTCATAGTGGAAATCTTGAGTTAGGGTTTCTAACTCAAGTATCCAGAGGGGATCCGGGTGGTTGGGACGTAGGATCACCGGGAACAAGTCGGGGAGACTTGGGTGGATCCGAACCCATTAACATCATTTGTTTGCATTGTTAATTTTGTTGTTGTCATTCAATTTAAGCTTCCGCAAATTGATTTGGTAGTTGTTTGCAATTTAATTTGGAATTATACTCCTTATTATTTTAAAGTACTATTCACCCCCCCCCCTCTAGTACTTGTGCAGTAGCTGGTAGGGCATTACACCATCTACTTGGGTAAATTATGTACTAACAAAACTACCACATGCTCAAAGCATGGAATCAACTTCACCACTGTTGGACTTGTCTTTATCCTCAAATTTCTAAGCATCCACTTTGCTTTGGCCCAGTCTGCTTTGAAATGGGTTCCTAGCTTTACTGTTTTCAATAAGAAAGTCAACCAATGGTCCTGGTTTAACTATCATTGTAAACAAGGTACTAATAATATCATGTGATACATCGTATTGAACATCTTGTGAAACATCCCGTATGAAACGTGTACATAGAACACTTGACATTTCACTAGGGTTTTGGGGTAACTCATAGTTTGAGAGAGTGTAGGAGTGGCTGTAGTTCATCTACCTGCTGCCTGTGTTGGCAAACATAGATGCATGTGTCGGTAAAACCTTACATGCTGACTGTGTCGGCAAATACCTCCTTCTACTCGTGTCAGTTCCATCTGGGTACTGCACACCCAGGCAAGAAATGAACTCAATGGTTGCATATCGTACTTTTCGACTTGAGTCACATAGTTTTTAGTTTACTTACCGTTTGCACTACTACAGTACAGTTCGTCGTCTTCTCGCAGTTCTGTTTACCTTTACTACTCAGTTATGTACGCCTTGTCACAGTTGTTGCTCAGTACTTTACTTTTCGCTCTAGTTTGCTTGTACGTTGTTGCTCATTACTTTACTTTTCACTCTAGTTTGCTTGTACATAGTTACTTTCTAGCACCTGCTTTAGTCATACTTGTGCACTGCTTCTTTTCTATGTTTAGAATTATTGTGACTTATCTATGGTTCCATTTATGGCACCGACAGACGACGAACAGATCGAAGAAGCAGCCCCTGAGTTTGAGGAGCCAGAGTTTGATCCAGAGACTGCTGATTTCTAGATACTTGAGTTGGTGTGAGCTTACTTTCAGAAAACTACCTCATACTTTCACTGAATTCAAAAAAAATACCTCTTATTTTGATATAATTGTAAAACTACTTCATTTTTTAGGTTTCGATAAACTCCCTCTTACTTTGGTTTTGTAGAACTAACTTATACTTTGCGTAATTTTGTACAAGAACCTCATACTTTGGTTTAATTTCGTAGAACTACCTCATACTTTGATATATGTGAAACAGTGGAGGAGGGAGGAGGGCGGCGGTGGGGGGAAGTGGTGGATGAGTGCAGCGGTAGGGGGACGGGGGCGGGGGGGCTATGGTGGAGAGAGGGGGAGGGGGCAGCAGATGGTAGGGGTGGAAGGGGGAGGAGGGTGGCGATGGGTGGAAGGGGGATTAGCAGCGATGGATGGAGGACGAAGGGTGGTGGTGGGGGAGGGGGAAGGATAGTGGGGGGGAGTGGGGGAGGGCGGCGGTGGGTGGAATTGGGATGGGTGGCGATGGATAGAGGGCGAAGGGGAACGGTGTAGGAGAGGGGGATATGGGGATGAGGTAGTTTATCGAAACCTGAAAAGTATGATGTAGTTCTACGATTATATCAAAATAAGAGGTATTTTTGGAATTCAGCGAAAGTATGAGGTATTTTTCCGAAATTAAGCCGTTGGTGTGACTATTGTATACTATTATGTATTTCCTTTCCGCATTTCCCTTATGTACTTAGTGTGAGAGTGTTGTGGTGTGTTGTATTTCAAATATGGACTGTAATAATGTATGCTGGTTTGAGTATTGGTACATCTCTGTATTGTAGCTATATTGATTTCACTAGTAATCTGCAGACCTGCAAATGTAATCAAATAAGTAATGGCCCCTGAGTGTGGGTCGTTACAGATTATGCGAAGAGGTTAGTATTAGAATGAGGTTATGAGAATGAGGCCAAATCGATCTGGTTAACACAATTCCGAATATTTCTGCTCGTAGAAATATCAAGACGATACATTGATATTTCAGATAGAACAGTATGAACTGATCTTTACTATCAAGATGCCAATAGCTGGTCTCAAAGCTATTCGATGTGAAAACATCGTGAGAAAGTTTACATGTCCTTATTGTAGAACAATTCGTCGAGAAGCTTCTATATCGTACCATACCCTCACTATCAATAGAAGCTCTCAAGTGGAGGCCGATGCATGTTAGTCTTTAGATGTGTGACATGCTAAAAAACGTTACATGTAGGAGGATTACACTTTGTTTTTTTACTGACCGATGATGACACTGAATCAATGATGGGTTCACCCACTTCTGACCTGACCTAATCTGACCTGACAATTTTTTAGCAACCGAAAGAAAACATTTCCCTTTTTCTCATACAATCATCCATACATCCAGGAGCGTAACTATGTGGGAGTTGTCATGGGCAACTGCCCAAGGCAAGATAATAACAAAGATGTAATTATGATGTTATTGCATCATTTCTTCATATCCCATTGGCTAAGGCGTTGAGAGCATTGGACCACAGAACCGTTCAATTCCTAACAAAGGCCATTTACAACTTTTTTTTACTTATTTTGCGTACAATAAGCATTTAGTTAAAAAAAATCTCAAGTAGTATTACCATTTCTTTACAGGCTATTGTTTAATTCATTGGTTTATGGGATCATACGCTATGGGTTAGATTCCAAGTGTTTTATTTGCTACATATATTTTACATGCAATAATTATGTCAAATTTACCATAAAAAATTTTTATATTAGATTTGATTGTGATTCATATGCTAATACAATGACATGTGTACAACGTGTCCTGGACAGCTCATGGCATGAAATAAAATAAAATTTATAATCATCATTAGTCTATGACTCCCCCCCCCCCGCCTCACTTTTCTAACACTTTTTCTATCTAACTATAACTCTTCTCTATCTCTAAATTAATACAAAAATTTTTATATCAATTATTATTTCCATATGCTTGTGTGTACATGTGTTAATGTAAAAAATTAATCTTCAATTATTATTTTGTTTATCGAATATTATTTTTATAGGCATGCATGTCTATATGTATGATACTATTTTTTCAACTTAAATAGACATTTTATATATTATATATATCATATTTTAAATATATGTTTAATACTAATTTGTAGCTATTATCAACAAATAATTAAAGCAGGTTAGCGTTTAATTTATTTTTGTTTTGGTATTTTTTTATATAAAAAATATTCTTTACATCATCTTTATTTTCGATCAGGACAAAAAAATTCCTGGTTACGCCACTGCATACATCTCCTTGTAATTTTTTTGATACATCAGAAAACAGTAAAGAACACGTCACTCGGGTCTCGATCGCGTGCCTCCTACGAGAGAGGGGGAGGAAAATGCCCTCTGCGCAATTGCTCGTTGGCATCTCCCTGTAATTTTCACTCATTATGTTTTATCCTTTTGCAGTTTATCATTAAACGTATTCACATATTCAATTCAGCAGTTTTTTTCCATAAACTTGCTATAAATTCGTTTTTTTCTTTCTCAAGCCAAATTTCAATATTTGTTTTCTTAACTAGAAAATTTCACATTTTATTTACGAACATCCCATGCAAATTTATTGCTTTGATTTGATTTTTGCATATTAGATTCATAATCAAACTAAAACATTATCATTATATATATAATATTCAAAATTTGGTATCTTTTATGAAGGCCCATAAATTAACAAGGATATACTTAATTCTTATATTAGTTTTCTTAGTACTTCTTGTAACTAATAGTCTAATGAATACACACAGTCATATTTAGTATTATTTTTTAAAGAATCATCATCACCATCGTTTTAGCCTTCATCCTGAAAATTGGGGCTTCATAGACTTGACAGAAAGAATGTTGTATTGCAATCACCACATATAATGATGTCGGATACTCATTTTTCACACATTACTATTTGAAGATTTCTTTTCTGTCAAACTAAGATTTTCCATCTCTTATTATCCACACATGTCTTCTTCAGTTTACCGCTCTTTCTCTTGATCTTAGCAGTCATATGTTATGTATTTCTAATAATCGTATCAATATATCTTCGATGTATAGCATCAAACTATCTCGAGCAATATTGGTATTCAGAGTATACATCTTTCATTACGATCTAAAGCTTTTTTATCAGAATATTTGCTCTTATTAATCAAGCCAAATTTTAATAATACTTCGCTAAAAAGTTGAATTTCTAATAAGATTTATCGTTTTATGGATAAATCGTATATTATTTTTATAATGTATTTCTCAATTTTGATTATAATTATTTTAAATATTTATATAAAGGATGTTTCTACACAATCACAGTCACAATACACACTAGAATTTATTCATGAAAATATTGAAACATACAAAGTAGAAAATCAAAATGTTGGAATATAACACAAATGTGATATGATGAAATTGGCCTAAGTAATGTTCCAGCTTGGCCATATTTAAAAATTAAGGTATAAAACTACAAAAGAATTTTTTGCAATGTATATTTATTGTAAAACCATATACAAACATATAAAAGGTTATATCATGAGTACTCTAATGAGATATTACCATAAAATACAGAGATATGACATCTGGTTTATTTAGTACACAATCATAATTAAATATAGGGGTATTCACATAAAAATACCCCAATGTTTGGGGTCGCTTTCATCTTAATACCCTGAACGTTTAAGTCGTTCAGAACTAAACCTTTTCATTGGTTTTGGGTAACAGAAGTAAACTGTGGGAATTTGTTACAATTTTTCCCCTAACCCCATTGCACGTGAGCGGGGGGTGTCTCGTCGAAAATTAGGGGTAAAACCGTTGGAGTGAAATCAAGAGAGGCGAAAATTTGAGATCAACGAGAGAGAGAGAGAGAGAGAGAGAAGAAAAATTTTAGGGTAAAAAAAGACGAGAGGTAAAATTTGCTATCGGAAGAGGAGAGATCGGGGGGAAGAGGGGAGGTTAGGGTAATCTTCGCAGCTGAAGAAGGAAGCTGTTCGCTGCTGGAGGTCGAAGCTGACGGTAGAAGAATTTGACAATCAAAGCACACGATGGTTAGTCCTGTGTAAATTTTTATAAAAATTGTGTCTTTATAATTA
Organism: Scilla litardierei; assembly: GCA_030789695.1. Lineage (NCBI taxonomy): Eukaryota > Viridiplantae > Streptophyta > Magnoliopsida > Asparagales > Asparagaceae > Scilla > Scilla litardierei. Next base: position 64,839,773 of record CM061134.1, read on the forward strand.
TATTTGAGTTATAATCGTGAGAAGAGGAAGTGGGAGAAGTGATTATGGGTGTAATGTATTTTAGAGAGCCAAAGAGTAACGTTGAAGGTTCATCATGGGGGATTGCGGAAAATAGGGCCAGATGGGTATTATGTTGGTGGTGAGGAGACTGTGTTCAAAGATTGTGTTACAGGGCTGTTAAACATGGAGAATTACGGATGCTTATCAATGACCTAGGACATAAAGGTCGTTTCTTCTTGTACTACAAACCATGGAGAAAACAATTTTTAATTGGTGCATGAAAATAGATAATGATGAGAAGACATCAGCAATATTGAACATGCAAGGTAGTAGGATTGTGGATTTGTATGTTACACATGAATGTGATGAGCTGTCGTTAGAAGACATATATCCTTCTGAACGTGACATTATAAGCGTTTGTGATTCAGCAGAGGTAGACACTGATGATGAAGATGTTGAATCTGTAGAGGTGAATTCTAGCTATCCATCAACTGTGCCAATGCAGGAGCATACGAAGGAGCCAAGTGAGACAACAACTTATGAGAGAAATGAGGAGACAAATGAGTAGACAAATGATGAGCCAATGGAGGATCCAATGGATGATCCAATTGAGGAGCCACATGAAGAGACAAATAAGGAGACAAATGCTGAGCCAATGGAGGATCCAATTGAGGATCCAATTAAGGAGCCACATGAGGAGACAAATACTGAGCCAATGGAGGAGCCAATGGAGGAGCCACATGAGGAGACAAATGAGGAGATAAATGCTGAGCCAATGGAGGATCCAATATATGATCCAATTGAGGAGCCACATGAGGAGACAAATGAGGAGACAAATACTGAGCCAATGGAGGAGCCAATTGAAACAATTGATAAGGCAGAGCAACAACATGAGCATTTTGTAATGTTCATGCTATAACATCAACAGACAGAGCAGACAATTGAGCACAGAGAGGATCCAATTGAGTAGATAGATCAGCTACATGATCAATCATCAATGCAGGAATATGAGCAGACAGTGATCCTACAGTATGAGCAGACAGTGCAGCATCATGAGGAGGATGAGCATCAGCATGAGCTGATAGTGTAGCATCATAAGGAGGATGCGCAACAGCATGAGGAGGATGGGCAACAGCATGAACTTCAGCAGACAGTGATCCTATATCATGAGCAGACAGTACATCATCATGAGGAGGATGAGCAAAACAGTAGTGATGGAGAATCTGATCTTGAGTATCAGCCTAGTTCTAATGATGCAAATGGTTAAGAAAGCATCAGTGAAGATGAGGATGGCAATCATGCGGCTGACTATGATGGGGATGTCACTTCTGGGCAGACAGGAAGAATGACAAGAAGAATGATAAGTCCTGATGGACTTCATGTATTTGTAGGTCTTGAATGCAAACCACTGATAGAATGGGCTAGATTCTGATGATTCAGATACAATTAGGTGTTTCCATGGCAATGATGATGAGCAAGGGCAGAGAGGGAGACAGCATTGTCCTAGGATTGATATGGACAATTGTCACACCCCGCTTCCCAAAACTACGGAGGCGAAGCGTGACTAAGGCCCGCTTAGGCCGGAGCTGTGAGGCTCGGACCCAATAAGCGTCTGTGTGGTACTCCAAGACGAAGGCACAGGTCCCTGCAGAAAAGTACGGAACAACAAAAGTACCAAAAGAAAATGCATTCATTTTATTCCAACAGATATCCAGAAAGAGTACGAAAGTCTAAAACAAAGCCCAGTACGGCTACAATAGCTGAAAGTAAACTACTGATGCAAGCACCCAACCTAGACAAAAAGTAAACGGTGCTACGCACCTAACTAAAAAGTAGTAAAGCTCTGGAACGGTAACGTGAAGAACCTCTAGCTCTGGTCCTCCTCAGACACGTACTCTGGGACGATGTCCTCTGGCTCCGCGTACTCCGGTAAGTCTGGCTCGACCACGTACTCCGGCTCAACACCTGACGTATAGCACCCAAGAGAAAAGGAACTGTACGTAAGGTAAAGTCTACAAATGAGGGTTAGACTCTACTACAAGTGTACTGTAATTTAAAGCAACAATTTACTGGTTGATTATCATGCTGGGGTTATAACATGACAGCTAAAGAAAGTAAAACTGTGCAAGAAAAGTAAACTCGACAAGCAGTAGCCGTAGCGTGTGCTACTGACTACGGGACTAACCTAAACGGGACAAGATAAGACAAGACAAGACAAGACAAGATAAGACATGTGTAACTCGAAGGGTTCACGCCTTACGGTTCGAGGGGGGTCAGACCCTATCCCCGTGCGCACGCTCAACCATACCCCACCCAAGTGCACAAGATAAGTCCGTATAAGGGATCACTCTCTGGCTTGGAGAGTGCACTATTGCCCGCAGGCTGTGTATCCGTACAAGGGATCACTCTCTCTGGCTTGGAGAGTGTCCTATTGCCCGCAGGCTGTGTATCCGTACAAGGGATCACACTCTCTGGCTTGGAGAGTGCCCTATTGCCCGTGGTCTTTTTGTAACATGACACGACATGACAAGTAAGGAATAGTTCTTTCTAGGGGGTCCACACGCATGCACACACAGAACAGCCCTAAAGTATCAGTTGTTCTTGTTGTTGCGCTTAGACTTCGTCGTCAAGTCTAACCTATCAAGGGGGGTCCCAGACGCTATCATTTCACGTCTGGTTCTCTTTGTTTACGTTTTAACAGTTCTAAGAGTCAATGGCCTAAACACAGCCGAAAGTACAAGTGTATACAGTTGTCTATGGTGGCGAGTGCGTCGTCTGTCCGGAGCGTCTTGTCGAAGCGTCGCGTCGGTGATGGTCCATCTGAAACAGGATAACGGCGATGTCAGATCGCGCTTTCTGTCAGTCCTATTACAGTTTGTTTCTAAATTTGGTGGGACTACCGTAACAGTCACAAATTCATGTCTTTTTGATGATTTGTTCAGTCTAGATCGACGTCTACCCTATGTGCAAGAAAATCAGTTCGTTCGTCGATTTTTCCTATGGTGGACAACGTTTTAAAGATGCAGAAAATAATTTTAGTTAAATTAAGTTGCTGATTTTATTTAGGTTTTGATGAGCTACGGTGTGGGTTTTACTACATGTTAGAGGAACCAAACTCTCCGACGTTTGACGTAGAATGGAAGTAGAGTCTGAACGGTGGAAGCTCCTCGTTGCCTACAGCATCTCGGCTATGGTTGATGTAGTAAGATATGTTCTGGCAGCGAAGGAAAGTTGAGGGCAGTGAGCAAGGGCTGGACAGCGAGCGGGAAGCTGGTCGGTCCACGAGCGAGGGGGCATCATGAAAGGCGCCCAACGGCTACGGAAGGAGCGGACAGCGAAACGGAGCTCGGTAGCAGTCCGTAGGAAGCATTGGCGACGTCGAGGGGCCGTGGAACAGTGAGCAAGGAGGAACAATGGCCAAGGGGAACCAAAACAGCGAGCACGGAAATGAAAATGGCGACAAGATGTTGCTGGAACATTGGCCACGGGGCTTGCCGGCTTGTGAGGCTGCCGAACTTCAGTTTCCAGCCTGGGGCTGGCCGTGAGCTCAGACAGGGGCCACGATTTGCGTGCGTATGTGTGGATGGGAAGAAGTCTGACGGTGGGGGTGAGTGAGGAAAGAACTGCTGGCGACCGTGGGGGGTTTGTGTTGATGGTGAGGAGAAGAGGAGGTATCGTGCGAAGAGGAGCTCGCTGCTCCTTCACGTGGAGAAGAAAACGAGAATAGGGGGCAGCGCTGGCTTTGTCCTAGGGTTTCTATAATAATTTTTTTATATAAAGGACAGAGGTGCAGCTGTGCTATAAGTTTTAGCCTAGGTTTGCTTTTGTAGGGAGTTGTTTGGGAGAGTGCTTCACATGGGTGAAGTGGAGAGAGAGGAAAAGTGGGTGCAGTTGGGATTTAGCCTATTAGGATTTTTAGGGAGAGGTTAGGATAATAGGAGATTCTAAATATTTAATAGTTAGATTAAATAATAATGGTTATTAAGTTATAATATTTTAGTTATAACAATGTTTATAAAAGTTTTGTTTAGAAAGAAACCTAATACGTACAGATTGTTTTTAAGATTGTTTAAACATTTGAAATTCAAATTAATAATTTAATGGGATTTCTTTGTAAGTTGGCCCCCTTACATCTAAAAATCACAACGAAGGTACCGGAGCGTTCGCGCCTCGGAGAGGATCGTGAAAACAGGGTTCGGTCGTGCGTCCGGACTAAGGAAAAAGATAATAAAGGCCAAACACAAAAATACACCAACGAAACAACATACGCACAAAATACACGACCGGAAAGTGGTCGTTACATCCTACCCACCTTACAGAAAATTCCGCCCTCGGAATTTCTAACCCCTACTGGTCAGGAAACAAATAGGGGTAACGCTCTCTCATCTCTTCTTCTCTCTCCCAGGTGGACTCTCCTGGCGAGTCGTGCCTCCACATCACTCTAACAAGATCAACAACCTTGTTCCTGAGCGTCTTCTGATGCCTGTCAAGAATCTGCACTGGTTGTTGGTCATACGTCAGATCTGGACAGACCGTGATCTCATAGAAATCAACAGTGTGCGATGGATCACTGACGTACCGACGTAGCTGAGATACGTGGAAGACGTTGTGAACTCCCTCCAAAGATGGTGGCAGAGCAAGGCGGTAGGCCACTGCTCCCACACGCTCGAGCACATCGAATGGTCCAATAAACCTCGTACTCAGCTTTCCCTTCTTCCCGAATCGAATGACTCTGCAGTTCGGAGAAATCTTTAGAAAGACGTGATCTCCAGGCTGAAACTCCAAAGGTCTCCTCTTGGCATCTCCCAAATGCTTGAATCGGTCCTGCGCAATCCTGAGCTTCTCCCTGATGTCTCTCACGACATCCACAGCTTCCACTATCATCTCTGGACCCAACAGCTCCCAATCTCCGATGTCATCCCAGCTCAGTGGCGATCGAAATTTTCTCCTATATAAGGCAGCAAACGGCACCATGCCAATGCTCTCCTGGTAGCTGTTGTTATATGAAAACTCCACCAAGTGAAGATGGTCCTCCCATGAACCCTTCAGATCGAGCATGCAAGCTCGCAGCATATCCTCTAGGATCTGAATAGTCCTCTCGGAATGGCCATCGGTCTACGGGTGGTACGCCGTGCTGAAGCTCGGACTCGTACCCAAATTCTCTTGCAGACTTCTGCAGAACTGAGATGTGAACCTCGAGTCTCTGTCAGACACGATGCTCACCGGGGCTCCATGTAAGCGTACAATCTCCTGCACATACACGGTCTACATCACTACTAAATCAAAGAGGAACCATAAAGAGAAGTAAAATAAAATTTTACCTCCAGGTATTTCCTCGCCAAGACTTCCGTAAACTATCCCACTTGGAAAGGGATGAAGTGCACGGAATTGGTCAATCGATCAACAATCACCCAGACTGCGTCGTTTTGTTTCGGGCTCCGAGGTAAACCAGTCACGAAATCCATCGTGATATACTGTGTAACGGCCTGTATTTTTCAAACACTTCAAATACGCATTTAACATATTTTTCAACAATTTTAAATTCTCTTTATAATTGTTAGTCCAGAGTTTTATAACAAAACTAGTTTCAAAAATTCTTATAAAAATATTTTGAAACACTAGACTTATTATATTGTATTTCAGCAATTTCAGATTTCCTCAAATGCCCAAAACATTCCCGTTAAAATTCATCTCCCAAAATTACCGTTTTGATTCGACGAATTTATTTTCTATTAAAACGTCTTCAAAACATTTTCAAACTTCTACAGTAGCATCCTATGATCATTTAGGGCTTCCCACATTAATTTCAGAATTTTCGGATATCGTTTCAGCCTAGAACCCGCACACCCGCTTTCTAAATGTTTTGGCCTAAAACTAGTATTTCCGTAGCTCAAATCTCGGAACGGATCTTGTATTCGCGATCCTCGTGACGATACGATCCCGTGGGTATGTTTTCGTATTTTTTCGGAGTCATTTGTGAAAACGTGTCTGTATTTCACTGCCTTGCTAATTACAATCGCTAATGACGTTTTTACAATTACTAAGCTACTTTTACCGTTTTACTTCTACCCCTAATCAACCCACCGTTTTGTTGGTTGGATCTGAAATGATTTCAGATCCAACGCTCATTCCCCCATTAAATAACCTGGTCTCCCCCTTAATCACATTTTTGACATTTTCCTACCCTATATAAACTAACCCACAGCAACCCAAACACACACAGGCTATCACTCTCCCTCTCTCCACGTCTCTCCCTCACCCTCCCGCCTCGTCTCTCTCTTCCCGCTCTCACCGTCGCCGGAGGAAGTGCCGCCGCGACTCGCCATCGACCGCCCAACGGCCTGCCCCGACAGCCCGCAGCACCGGAGCCCCCCCCCCCCCCCCCCCCCGCACAGCTTCGCCGAGCACCGCCTCCCCATCGCCGGCAACGCTCCCGAGGCAACCCCCCTCCATCATCCGCTGAGCCTCCGCCCGAGCTCCCCACTCCGGCACAGCAACCCCCGCCGCTAGCACCGTCCCCGCCACCGCCACGAGCTGCTCCCAGCGCTCGCCACTGCACGAAGACGCCGGAGCTCCGCCCGCTTCATTTGCCGCCTCCGCCGTTCCCTCTCCGACGACAGAACCGCCCAGCGCCCCCGCCGTAGGAAGCCGCCCCGCCTACCGCCGCCGTCGCCCCCGCCCTCCGAGCCCCGTCAGCCTGCCGAGCTCCGCCCAAGCCGCCCGACACAGCTCCGACCCGCCGCCGTGAGAAGCCCCCGCCGGCGAGCTGCGTAAACGGTGGGTGTAGCGTAAGCCCTCGATGGCAAACTTGTAAATACGGAGTGAAATTCGTATTTTCGTATTATTAAATAATTATTAAATAGAGTTAAATGGTTTTAAATCTATAACTTAAAATACAGGGGCCAGAAAAATATGCGGATAGCTCCAGAAAATCGGAAACGATATTTCGGATCCAATGGAGCTAGTCTCACTGCGAGCAGACGCCTACTTTTTCCAGAATTAATTTTTAAGCCAAAAGATTAAATACGTATAAATCATTCTAAAAATCGTAACTCGCTGTTTTCACTCACAATTATATATGATAAAATTATATGTGAAAGTAAATTTCGAGACGGTCGTTTTGACTGTTCATTCGAGTATTTCCGACTAGGATTGCTCCCGGAACAATTTACGGAAGATACGCGCCACTTAAATAAATTGGGTTTTTTAAGCTAGTTTTGAGTTTCTAAAAATTATAAAAATTACTATAGACTTCAGAAAAATATTCCCTCTTGCAGTAAAACTATTTTTATCATATATAGTCTATATAAAAATTTAGGACCCTTTTCATCGCCGTTTTAACCAGTTTTAAAATCAGACACTCAACTTAAATAAATTAGAAAATCGGGTATTCTCTAACTAGTTATCTCTTGTGTTTACAGGTAGCAAATCTCGTGCATCGACACTAGATCCAGTCCTGGATCACTACCACCACCTCGAAGATAGTAAGTCACAGTAAATTCTACCCTTAGAAATATAGATAGTGTACTCGTATGAACATAGGACTTGACACCTAGTCTCGGAACAATTATTGACTTGAACAGATGACTAGACATGCTTGACAGAAAGATTGTAACTGGAAATGTGAGAATAGTAAATGACTCGTAAAACTGCAAGTACGGTAACCTGCACAGACATTGGGTTTTGGGGTAACTTATAATAGCGAGGGTGCGGGAGCGACTAGTCCAGCCTTTGTTGTCACCATGCGGGTTCTAGCAACCCATCATAGTAGCCGGTGACAACCATCACAGATCACAGATTATTGCATAGTATTCATAGTATTCATAGCATAGTTCGCCCGGGTAGCACCCGTGGTAAGAGGTGGCCTCTTGGTTGCTCATTGCACCCCGCATTATAAGTCACGAACTAGGCTAGGCACAATTACTCTCCCTATTGCTATTGTCATTGATATCGTCATGGTTATTGCTATTGTCATTGCTCGGTCACCTTTACTTTACTTGTCACCCTTGCATGCTTGACAGATGTACTTTACTTATCGCACTTGCATGCTTGTCTGTCCCTGCTTTACTTTCCGCACTTGTTTACTATAGACTGCTCCATATTTGTGCACTCCTCTTTTTCTATCGCTAGAATTGTTGTGACTTACCTTCGGTTCCATTTATGGCACCGGCAGACGAAGACTTGATCGAGGAGATTGCCCCAGAGTTCGTGGAGCCTACATTGACCCAGAGGCTGCAGAGTTTTAGTTACTTTTCTGTTGGTGTGTGTGTTGTACAGTGTATTTCCTTTTCCGCATTTCCTTTCAGTACTTTCTTCTTGTATTTGTGAGAGAGAGTGCTGGTTGTTGTTGTACTTTAAATTGGACTGTAATGATGCCTGTAAGCTGGTTTGAGTATTGTGGTACATCTCTGAGTTGTGGCTATGCTGATTTCACTGGTAAACTGCGGAACCTGCGAATAAACCAAATAAGTAACGGGCCCCCGAGAGCGGGTCGTTACATACTGTCACTTCTACTCTGGGATAGGAAGCAGTTGTAGCAAACCAGCCGTAGATGGTGCTCAGCCTTCACCTGCTGGCATACCAAACACTTGGCGATGCTCCGTGCCACACTCCTCTTCATACCAATCCACCAATAATTCAGACGGAGGTCCTTATACATCTTGGTTCCTCCAGGATGTATAGAATATGTCGAGCTATGAGCCTCGCTCAACAGCTCCTCCTGAATATCTCCTGCAGGTACGCAGAGCCTACTGCCGTACCTCAGCGAACCATCCTCATGAATCACGAATTCCGCCCGAAGTCTAGCTTCAACCTGCCTCCTGATCCTCTGTAGCTTCGGATCTTCTGCATGTGCTGCCTTGATACAATCCACGATCGTGGACTGAATTTGCATATTCATGAACGAAAGAACCATACCAGGTAGGACGACTTTTAAATCCATCTCTCTCAGCCCCTGCCGTATCCTCCAGTCGGTAGTATGCATCATTGACGTGCGTTTATATTCTATATAATCACGCACGTCTTCTTTGTGATTTTTCGTTGTTTTCCATTGTTTCATATCCGTTCTTTCGTGTTTTTTTATATCTTTTCACTTTCCCCGTATTTTGTGTAAATACAGGAGTTTACAGTGTTGGGGACATACAAAGAAGATATCATGAGTCCTCGGAGCAACGGGAGGAGTCACGCGTGATCCAGAGGGTCAAACGATAAAGATTGCTATATCTCAGCCCTCAACCGATCGGGTGGACCAGCCACCCGATCGGTTGATGCACGCGTATCCGACCCGGACGGAGGCTAAAGTGAAGAGCAGCTCATCCGATCGGTTCAGTGATCGGGTGATATCGACATAGCCCTCTGTCTATTTGTGCTGAATTCCAACCGATCGGGTGACATCTCACCTGATCGGTTCATCTGTAGCTGAATTTCCCAAATGACGACCCGACGACATCACCCGATAGGTTTAGAGACCGGGTGATGTATCTCCAAAGCTAAAGACCAAGTCGACATCTATCTCACCCGATCGGGTCATCTCCCTGGGTCATTTTGGGGAAGAACTCACCCGACCGGTTGACATTTCAACCGATCGGGTGGCCTTTTCTTCCCCTTTCGTGCACTGCTGCTCATTCATTGAAGATCTGCTATCATTCCAAAGGGATGTTGGTTGATCTCTTATTTTTCTAGCGTCGGCATCAACGTTAGTTTTCCAACGATAGGTCGCATGCCCAAATCCGATTTTTCTACATTTTTCTGGAATTTTCTGAGTGCAGCTGTGTGCTGAAATTGAGTGATGTCTGGATTTTAATTTCACCCGATCGGTTGGTGTCCAGGTGGCCGTTCGGGTGAGCCAAATTTCAGCTGTTTAGTCTCTGTTTATTTCCACCTGATCGAGTGAACTTCCACCCGATCGGGTGGGCCTGTTTTGACAGTTTTGCTGGGTTTTTGGACCCAAAAAGTGAGGGCTTTGAAGGGGCTTATAAATACATGTAAGGGCACGACTTGGAGAGGGATCTTTCCCATTTTCTCAGCAGTTTTCCTCCCCTTTCTTGGGAGCTTTAGGTTATGTTAGATTAGGTTTTCTCTTCCAATAATTCTTGTAATGGATTGAAGATTCTATGGCAAGATAAGTATTTTCTTCTCTCATTTTCCATTGTTTTGTGTCATTTTCATTGTTGCTTGATGGTGAATGTTTATTTGCCCTTTTCATTGCTTTCTTTTATGTTCTTCACCATTGAGTAGTGTTTGATGAACCCTAATATGGGTTAGAGTAGGAATGATGTTTGGGTTGTTTCATTTGGCTTGGTTGCATGGTATGTGTTCGATGGAATGTGTCAATGGGGATTTCTAGCAATCTGAGTCCAATTCGTATGGCAACACACTAATTGTGTTGGGGATTGGGGTCTGGTGTCTTGTCCAGTCAAGATCCGCTTTGATGTATTGCTAGAAATCACATTTGACCTATTTAGCCATTAGGGTTACGCGGGGGCGTTTCATTGTCATTGGCGGGAGAAAGACCGCCTCTGACCGTCGGTCCAAGGGGGAATAAACTTGGCGGTTGACTCCCTAGCCACAGCTCACGCCCCTAGCGTAGACATTGAGTCCTCGCGCGTGGGAACGGCTTAGACGAAGTGTTGGGAGTTATCATTGTGGTATTAATGCTCCCGGTTGCAGTCGGTGTTAATGGACATGGGAATGCCCACCGTCCAAAACCGGGTAGACCTAGCGTATTGGGCATCGACCGGAATATCGGGCCCATGGACGCTAGGTACCACCTTTTGGGGCAATGTCTCACCCTGGGTCAAGTCAAATGCCAAGTGTCATGAGTGCTTTAGCCCGTGTTAGCGGGGATTCTTTTCTTGTCTTTTTATTTCTTTCCTTTATTTCTACAGTTCCACCCATATCATCCGCGTAGCTAGCACACAACCTAGGCGAGGCTAGTAGCCATTCAAGCCATCCACCTCCCTGAGTTCAATAAACCAGTACCCTACACTAACAGTGCACTTGCGGTAAAACGACACCGCGCCCGAACCGTAAACGGGACGTCGGTCAAGTTTTTGGCGCCGTTGCCGGGGAGGCGTTCGGTTTGATATTAGCTTAGCTTGGGTTCGTTAGACTACGCAAAAAAACAAATACAATAACCGAGAAATTTTTTCCCCACCATTATATTATCTTTTTGTTATTCTCTTGTCCTATTAACGCTCCTCTCTAGTTTTCTTATTTTTGTTGTCTATGTATCTTTGATATTACCATGTGGAGATCAGATTTCGATGCTCAGATGGGAGGCTATGATCCCTATTCATTTGTAGTTTGTGAGACTTGTGGGATGGCGGGGCACATGTATTATGATTGCCCATTTACGCTTGAGAGCCTCCCCCTACACCAAGGCCAAACATTTTCCCACAACCTTAGCCAAACACCTTCCATCCATTTTCTCAACCTTATATCCCTCCACAAACACAAAGAGAATCAAGCCTCGTGTCTCTCCTTGAAAGTGCCATGTTTAACCAAGGCCAAATATTACAAAACTTGATGGTACCAATCACCGAGCCTACACCAAGGAGAGGGGATGAAGGAGAGGATATACACACTTCCATGGTTGAGACCACCATGACATCGGCCACCATAGACACATCTCATGCCGATACCCCATTTTTCCAACACTACCACTTGGATGATGAAGCATTTTTTATGATGAGGTGACTTCTCTAGGATCTATGGGAGAGACTTCTCATCTTGGTTTGGATACCCCACATGAGTCCTACGAGAGCACCGAGGAGACTACAGAGCTTATGCATACGGGCGAGGAGGATGTGCGTGAGGACGAGTACACCACGACCACATACGAGGGGTCCGCTCCACATCCACCTCCACAGCCATCTCTGTCGCAGCTTCTTCCTTGGTCTATGGTCAACCACGAGGATGTCATTCAGGACATCGGGTAGATAGTGGAGTATGAGCATATCGTCGAGGAGGATGTGCATGAGGGTTTGGATACGATGGTCCACTTCATGGAGCTCGAGTCACATCTACCTTTACTGTCGCTCTCCACTTATTCTGCGGCTGAGCATCTACTTGATCATATTTCCCCTATTCAGGGAGATCTTCATACGCACTCTCACTCTCACTCCACTTTTGAGTCTCGCTTTTTACTTCCTATTTCTTTAGACTCATATATATTTGACACACCATATCTCTTGCAGGACACAGGATCTACTTCTCTTGAGGTATGTTGCGGTGTGTCACCACCTGGAGAGCCACTTCTCATGGAGAGCGAGGATTTGGTCGTCACTAGTACAAAGGATAGCGACCCATTCTCAAGGAGTATTCGTCACCCGTTTATTATTTTCCCATCTTATGTTGACGATTATCTCTGGGATACATTTATTTTGGGAAATAATTTCTTGCCATGGACTAATGCACCTTGTACTTTGCAGGTCACAGGTGGACACTTACTAAGGATTCTTGGAGGTGCATTGCTTGGGTCCATTGGCACTCGTGGCACAGCGCTGCTGGCATAGCCACAGAAGGAGCAGTTAGAGCAGCTACCTACCCCACTCCAGATTTTGGATCCGCATATGCTCTGGTGTATCCTAATCCAGTAATGTAAAAATTTACAGCATTCTAGTTTAGATTAGAATAATCTCGTCTCCTCTAATTAGTAAGGGGAGCGCATCTAGGGTTTGCTTTTGCATCATAATAAGCCATCATGTCGTGCCCTTCTATCACTTCTTCCGCCCACACCCCACATCATGTACCGAGGGGGACGAGGACACTTCCTCTTCTGCATTCTGATTTCTTTCTTTTCCGATTTTCCCCTAGCATATTTCTGCATCACATTGATTATATCATTTCACTAGCATTGCCACGTCTAGCTTGGGGGAAATCGACTTTTGTGTGTTTTGTCGTGTGATGTCATTGTGTGTCTGTTTATATGTGTCGTTTGGATGTGCTTTTATTTCTTTTATTTATGTGTTTCTTTTTCTTTTTCTTTATTTTTCAGTTTCGTTCGTGTGTTTTTCCTGTTTTTCATTTTCTTGTGTCGGTGCGTACTCCCCCATTTTCGTTGCCCTCCAGTATTTACTTCTATTGCATTGAGGACAATGCAAGTTTCAGCTTGGAGGAGTCGCACTTTGTGCGTCATTTGTGTCTTTTTCTTCGTTTTGAGTCGTTTTTCCTCATGTTTTTCTTTTTCTTCTCACCTTCTGTTCTCTCTCTCCTAGAGATGACCCCATATGATGAATTGCCACTGAAACTACACACACACTTAGCATAGCTACGATGATCACATTCACTAACCCTAGGAAGCCGAGTCCCATTGCATTTCACGCTTCGTGGGTCCACTAAGCTTTTATGTGAGTCGTGTGTCGTGACCAGCTAGGTGGTGTGCTTCTACTTTCTGATGTTGATTTATATACTTATACTTGGTTAACCCCTAGATTATCATGCTTCGATTTGAATATGAGGTATTTGCTTCTACTGTCTGCTTCTATATGCGTGTTATATGTTTATATCGTATGCTTCATTTCGCATGTGTCGGGATTCCACAAACAAGGACTAGGATAACCCATTAGCCTATGCTATGATTTGCGAGAAATATCTCCTTTGCTCAAGTGTTTAGAATCTGATTTCTTTTTTATTTTACTTGGCGCAACTCCCCTCGTCGTGTACCGTTCTTCCACTTGGGAGAGTACACATGTATATATCCCAATATCCAAAAATCCAAAAAAAAAGAGAAAAGAAAAACCCAAAAAAGAAAAGAAGGGAGAAAATAAAAAAATTATGTATAGCCAAAAATCCAAAAAAATACAAATATCCAAAACCCAAAAATTTCCAGTGTGAATATTTTTCCTATTTACCGAGAATAAAGGGACGGCGAGAATTTGCACCAAGTGTTCTACTCCACATCTTCTCAACCCCCATCGTTTTCAAAAACACTTGGCTTAGGAACTTTTTAGCTATTATCTAGGCTATAGTGTGATGATTTCCTTGTCCCTAGCTGTGGAGTCTCCGATGCATGATACGCTTCTATTCTTACTCTGATTCTTATGCATGCTTGAGCTAATATTCACCGCAATTTCAAATTGAATCGATATTTGGGTCATTCTTTGGGTATGTGTATATGGAGCTTTATTACACAATGTAGATAGTGACACCGTCTACTAGCACATGACCACACTCACTCGCGCTTCACCGCGGGGGCCCACGACACTTGTTGGACTCATATTACTTGGTTTAGTGATGTGTTTTGTCGCATGCTTGCATAGTGTGGCGTGTTTGGTTTTGTTGGCTCTGATAGACGATCTAGGATTTTGCTCTCTTTCCGTCTCTTTCTCTCTATTTTACCCTCCGAACTCCTACTCTCACTCGTCTTTCTTGACGACGAGGAAGGGTTCAGCTTGGGGGATTTTTATGTGTGTTTATATTCTTATATTCATGCACGTCTTCTTTGTGATTTTTCGTTGTTTTCCATCGTTTCATATCTGTTCTTTCGTGTTTTTTTGTATCTTTTCACTTTCCCCGTATTTTTGTGTAAATGCAGGAGGTTCCAGTGTTGGGGACATACAAAGAAGATATCATGAGTCCCCGGAGCAACGGGAGGAGTCACGCGCGATCCAGAGGGTCAAACGATAAAGATTGCAATATCTCAGCCCTCAACCGATCGGGTGGACCAGCCACACGATCGGTTGATGCACGTGTATCTGACCCGGACGGAGGCTGAAGTGAAGAGCAGCTCACCCGATCGGTTCAGTGATCGGGTGATATCGAAAGAGCTCTCTGTCTATTTGTGCTGAATTCCAACCGATCGTGTGACATCTCACCCGATCGGTTCATCCGTAGCTGAATTTCCCAAATGACGACCCGACGACATCACCCGATCAGTTCAGAGACCGGGTGATGTATCTCCAAAGCTGAAGACCAAGTCGGCATCTGTCTCACCCGATCGGGTCATCTCCCCGGGTCATTTTGGGGAAGAACTCACCCGACCGGTTGACATTTCAACCGATCGGGTGGCCTTTTCTACCCCTTTCACGCACTGCTGCTCATTCATTAAAGATCTGCTATCATTACAGAGGGATTTTGGGTGATCTCTTATTTTTCTAGCGTCGGCATCGTCGTTAGCTTTCCAACGATAGGTCGAATGCCCAAATCCGATTTTTCTATATTTTTCTGGAATTTTCTTAGCGCAGCTGTGTGCTGAAATTGAGTGATGTCTGGATTTTCATTTCACCCGATCGGTTGGTGTCTGGGTGGCTGTTCGGATGAGCCAAATTTCAACTGTTTAGTCTCTGTTTATTTCCACCCGATCGGGTGAACTTCCACCCGATCGGGTGGGCCTGTTTTGACAGTTTTGTTGGGTTTTTGGACCCAAAAAGTGAGGGCTTTGAAGGGGCTTATAAATACATGTAAGGGCACGACTTGGAGAGGGATCTTCCCCATTTTTTCAGCAGTTTTCATCCCCTTTCTTGGGAGCTTAGGTTAGGTTAGAGTAGGTTTTCTCTTCCAATAATTCTTGTAATGGATTGAAGATTCTATGGCAAGATAAGTATTTTCTTCTCTCATTTTCCATTGTTTTGTGTCATTTTCATTGTTGCTTGATGGTGAATGTTTATTTGCCTTTTTCATTGCTTTCTTTTATGTTCTTCACCATTGAGTAGTGTTTGATGAACCCTAATATGGGTTAGAGTAGGATTGATGCTTGGGTTGTTTCATTTGGCTTGGTTGCATGGTATGTGTTCGATGGAATGTGTCAAAGTGGATTTCTAGCAATCTGAGTCCAATTCGTATGGCAACATACTAGTTGTGTTGGGGATTGGGGTCCGGTGTCTTGTCCAATCAATATCTGCTTTGATGTATTGCTAGAAATCACATTTGACCTATTTGGCCATTAGGGTTACGCGGGGACGTTTCATTGTCATTGGCGGGAGAAAGACCGCCTCTGACCGTCGGGCCAATGGGGAATAAACTTTGTGGTTGACTCTCTAGCCACAGCGCACGCCCCTAGCGTAGACATTGAGTCCTCGCGCGTGGGAACGACTTGGACGAAGTGTTGGGAGTTATCATTGTGGCATTAATGCTCCCGGTTGCAGTCGGTGTTAATGGACATGGAAATGCCCAATGTCTGAAACCGGGTAGACCTAGCGTACTGGGCATCGACCGGAATATCAGGCCCATGGACGCTAGGTACCACCTTTTGGGGCAATGTCTCACCCTAGGTCAAGTCAAATGCCAAGTGTCATGAGTGCTCTAGCCCATGTTAGCAGTGATTCTTTTCTTGTCTTTTTATTTCTTTCCTCTATTTCTACACTTCCACCCATATCATCCGCGTAGCTAGCACACAACCTAGGCGAGGCTAGTAGCCATTCAAGCCATCCACCTCCCTGAGTTTGATAAACCCGCACCCTACACTAACCGTGCACTTGCGGTAAAACGACACCGTGCCCGAACAGTAAACGGGGTGCCGGTCAATCATCACGGCAGGAAGTCTACTCAAGGCATCCGGCAATACATTCACCTTCCCCAGGTGATACTACAGATCTATCTCGTAGTCAGCCAAAAGCTCCAACCATCGTCTCTGACGCATGTTGAGCTCCTTCTGCGTAAAGATGTACTTCAAGCTTTTTTGATCGGTGAAGATCTTCACGCTCTCACCCAGCAAGAAGTGCATCCAGATCTTCAGTGCAAATATCACCGCTTCTAACTCCAGATCGTGCGTCGGGTAATTCTTCTCATGAGTCCTCAACTGACGAGAAGCGTACGCGACCACATGGCCATGCTAATGAAAAACGCATCCAAGGCCCTTCCATGATGCATCACAATATACCTCGAAGCCTTCGCTCCGATCCGGTACCGCCAATACCAGTGATGTAGTCAACCTCGCCTTCAAGACACTGAAGGCCTCCTCACATGCTTCTGACCACTGGAACTCCACATCCTTCCTCGTCAGCTTCATTATCAGCTCTGCAATCTTCGAGAAATCCTTGATGAACCACTGATAATAGCCAGCTAAACCAAGAAAACTCCTAATATCTGATGCTGACTACGGAGTCAGCCAATCTCTGACTGCTCTGACCTTCTCTGGATCTATAGATATGCCATCTCCAGACACTACGTGTCCCAGGAATGCGACTCTGTCTAACCAGAACTCGCACTTACTATACTTGGCATATAGCTTATGACGTCTCAGAGACTCCAGCACTGTCCTCAGATGACAGCTGTGCTCCTCCTCAGACTTCAAGTAAATAAGGATGTCGTCTATAAAGATAACGAAAAACTTATACAGGAAGTCGTAGAAAATTAAGTTCATCAAATTCATGAACACTGCTGGAGCGCATGTCACGCCGAATGGCATGACCACGAACTCATAATGTCCGTACTTCATCCGGAAGGCTGTCTTCGAAATATCATCTTTCTTCACCTTCAGCCGATGGTATCCGCTCCTCAAATCCAATTTCGAGAAGACTCTCGAACCTCCAAGCTGGTCGAAAATATCATCGATACGCAGCAGCGGATACTTATTCTTCACAGTCACAGCATTCAGCCCTCGATAGTCCACGCACATCCGACGAGACCCGTCCTTCTTCTTCACGAGCAAGACCGGTGCACCCCACGGTGACACACTAGGGTGGATGAAACCCTTCTGCAGCAACTCATCCAATTGCTTCTGCAGCTCCTCAAGCTCAGCGGGAGCCATCCGATACGGCACCTTCGATATAGGTGCGCCCCCGGCATAAGATCTATTCCAAACTCCAAGACTCTGTCGAGTGGCAAACCTGAAATATCCTCCGAGAGGACGTCGTCAAAATCTCTGACAACTGCTGGTCGGCTGATCTCCATCTGTATAGCTGCGACAATCGGCACCTCCGGCTTGGCCCGAAATCTGATGGGCCCAAGCGACTCATCTCTGCTACGGAACTCGAACTCTGGATGGCCTGGAATCCTGAATATCACCTTCTTGCCGTGGCATTCTATCGAGGCATGGAAGTCTCCCAGCCAATCGATGCCAAGAACGACATCGAAATGCGACAGATCATGGACAATAAAATCTGTAAAAAGTTCGTGTCCACTGACCACCAAAGGGATTGATCAACAACCCAGGTTCACTGTCACCACTCCGTTCCCTGTGGTGATATCCCAACACTTTGAAAGTGTATGGGTGGGAATAGAGTTCCTTGTTACAAGCCTCCGGGATATGATGCACATGGATGCACCGGAGTCGAACAAGGCCAAGGCTGGGTGAGAGGACACTAGAATGGTGCCTAAGATATAAAGGAACTAAGGTCAAACAAAACTACTCTAACTAACAAGGCAAACAAACAATGCTAAACAAAAAGGTCTGCACTATGAAATGAAAGACTAGATCTGAAGTAATACCTGCAATAACTCCATCCAAGTGTTCAGTCTCAATAGCTGTCATGGTGTAAGTCATCCTCTGGGGTTGCACTGCCCACTGAAACATCTGCCTCTGTGGTGCCAAAGGTGGTCCACGGACAGTAGCTCCTCTCTGAACTGGGGCAGACGCTCTACTCTGCAGCAGGACTGGCGCTCCGACTACAGCATGACGCCCTCTCGGACAATCTTTAGCAGCATGCAAGGCATCTCCACACACTAAGCACAATCCCATCTTCCTCTTGCAATTGGCCTGAACATGCCCTGGCTTGCCGCAGAAGTGACACGGGCCCTTGCTCTGACCCAGCACAGGTGCTCCAGGCCTCTTGAAAGGCAATGTCTGGACTGGTCTCATCACTGGCCTAGCAGGTGATCGGTACTACTCCATGGGACGCTTTCCTCCACCAGCTGGAGGGTCAGGTAGAAGCGATATGCTCTCATGATTCCTGGCGGCATTCAGCACAGCTCCTATGGTCGAAAAGTCTGCCGAGGACATGGAAGCATGAATCTTCGGATGCAGCCCCTGGCGAAACCGATAAGCTCGGTTCTCTTCCTTATTCACCATATGAGAGGCAAATCGACTGAGCATCTCGAACTCTGCCTTGTACTCATCAACTGTCATGTCCCCCTGTTTCAGATTCACAAATCGGCTCAAAAGTTCCCTCTTAGCAGCCTTAGGGAAATACTTCTCTTGGAACATAGACTTGAAAGTCTTCCACTCCACTGGCTTCTACAGGCACCTATCCTCAATGCGCCACCAGTTCCTAGCATTCTCGGCCAGCTGCATCTTCGCTATCTCAACTCTGGTTTCCTCGGGAATCTTCCCAGCTACCAGCTTCTCCTCTGCGCTTTGGATCCACTCATCAGCACCTAAGGGTCCTTCCTGTTGGTAGCAACGATCTATGAACGTCGTGTTTGATGATAACAAACGTGTGTGAACATTATAATGTGTGTGTAAGTGTTTTCAGGTTGAACAGACGTTCATCTTAATCCATGGGCATTTTGGTCATTTTAGAAATAAACGACACTTTGAGCATATAAGGTTAATTTAATCATTTTTCCATGGAGAAAATATAGCCATGCATTTCGTAGATATTTCATGCATGCATTAATATCCATTAAGACCAATGTTTTATGCAATGGTGCATTAATAAGATAAATCATGCACATGAGCCATGAAAGCATGCACAAAGTGCAATTAGTGGACCATGAAATAATGCACAGACTTGCTGGCACTTTTGTATCACCTGAGATCATGAAAGCATGCATGTGAGCCATTAGTTGACATTTTTGTGTTTAGGTCAGCTGTGTTTGGAATCCAAAAAAATGTAGAAAATGCATTGAAGGGTAAAAATGTAAATTAATACCCTAGTAGGTAGGTCAGCCTATGTCTATATACATGAGTTTTTTGTTGCAGGCTAAAGCAGCCGCATGAGACTCTGAGAGCCGGCGCCTGAAAAAAAACATCCCCAAATAAAATTCCAGAGAGCACCTCTTTTTAATCATCATCATTTTGTTGAGGGGTGAACGAAATTGAGAGGAGCACACAGGTCGGCCGTCATTCTCATTGAAACCCCCCGAGTCGCAAGCTTCTTCATGTGCCAGAACCATCATTGCAAGAAAACCAATCAAAGGTGAAACACTTGGTTTGTGGTGTCATTATTAATTTAACTTGGTTTCTTTTTACTTGCAGGTAAAATGCAGACCAAAGAATTATAGGTGCATGCAACACAAAAATTGAGGAAGGAGCACTCACGTTGAACATTAATTAAGAAGAGGAGGTTTCTTATCAAAATAAAGGAGGAGTCAATTGACAGAGGACATCGCTGTGAGATCTTGCCGTGGGTTCGTCAAGCAAAGTCAACGTCAAACCATCAAACATCTACAAGCCTGCACTCTCCAAGCCGTCCTGCATCTCACCAAGAATCTTCCTCTCGCTGCCGAGCTTTCCATTGTTGCCGAAGCAAACCCGAGCAGCCGTTGTGACCTTCTTACCGACAAGATCAAGGTGCTGCCGAGCTTTCGTCGGAGTTGCGTCCGAATCTCCACTTGCTGCCGTGGCATCCACAAGCCACAAGCACACACAGAAGTTGAAGAAAGAGAAATAATAATAATGGAACTATCTATGTTTTGAGTTTCCTTTTAATATCCTAATTTACTTTGTTCTCCACCTTACAGGCAATCACAAACAGAGGCAACACTCATTGGAGATAAAGAAATTTAAGTGGCCGGGGGATCAACTAATTCAAGTAACAAAAGTTGTCCAAGGAAATAATTACAGAAGGCGCAAGTTTCATCGAGAGGTGAGCAGAACTATTGAGGGGACATCGGAGACTACTACTTGTCAGATTGATCTGACCACGCGCTGAACGACAGGGACGACACACCATTACTGAGCATTTCTAAAACTCTATTTATTTATCTTTGTATTGGTGTAGCGTTCTCTGTAGGGGAAAACTTTACCTTTTGTGTTACTTTTTGGGGACCTGACGACTTTGGGAGTCGTCACGGAGGGAGAGCATCTGACTAGATTAAGAGTGTAGAGCACGTGGTGTGCGTACGAGCTAGGTGAGATTAAATTTGGGATCTTGACTCATTGTAGCTATACAGGATTACATATCTATCTAGTATTTGCTTTCGGGGGCTGGAGTAGGTCGTGGGGACGACCGAACCAGTGTATATCTGTGCGTACTCTGTGATTGCTATTTTATTACCCTGCATGTGCCTATAACTGCGTGGTATTTCTGTGCGTACTCTTTCCCCTTGACTGGCAAAAGGAGTTTTGGCCATCTTACCTTTGAGGCAAGACTCGCAAGTGTCGAATGACTCATAATTCGAGAGGCCCAAGAGCCCCTCTTTATGTAACTTGCTGAGTCTCTTCTCTCCGATATGGCCTAGTCTACAATGCCAAAGATAGGTTTCATTAAAACTAGATTCCTTACGTTTTCTAGTATTAACGTTTAATACCACCTCATTGCTTAAAGTGTATATTCCATTGCTCAGTGTCCCAAATCCTAGCAACTTACCATCAAGGGCAATGTTCATGACATTTCCACTGATAGTAAAATTATAACCATCTTTAGCCAAAGCTGAGACAGATATAATATTGCATAGGAAATTTAGGATATAGTAACATTGCTTCAAAAGCAAGTTAGCTCCACCAGCCAATGTGTGTCTAAGATCTCCTATGGCTACAACATCAACATTTGCTGCGTTTCCCACTTGGAGAATTACTTCATTCTTTGCAAGTTTTCTACTGATTCTCAATCCTTGTAACTGGTTACAAATGTGAGAACCTGCACCGGTGTCTAACACCCATGCAGTAGAATTAACTGAAAGAACTACACTTTGTATTTTTGAGGTTAATGCATAGACTTCCCTTAATATTGCCCTTTCTGCTATTGACTTCTCCAACCAGCTATCATTAATATTAGAACCAGTTAATAAAATCTTATCTCGGATATTATTAAACTTACTCATCATGCTGCAAAGATTAGAACTCCTAATTAGCATGTGTTCAAAATATTTTTTTAAATATAACTAGAATGGATTTTGTCCAATTATACTCTCCCATTAATAAACAGATCGTTTTCGTCCAAAACATGATTAAAATTAATTGGGAGCAGGAATCCAACAACCTTGAGTCGCCCGACCTTGAGTGTAGCTCAACAAGTCGTTCGACTCGGCTGTAGGTAGACGAACTCTTTGTCGATCATATCAATATATGACTCCCTATTCGATTTTACCCCTAGTCATTTGTGATCATGAGTGTGCTCAACCGGATCACAATGGCTAGCCTAGTCGGACCCTTGTTTTCGTGTCAAGCCTGACTTGCCCCTTTGCTCGGTGTATGCACGACACGCCGGTTTGGGTCAGAGCTTAAGACTACATTCTTGGTTAGACTTACGCCGAAGCTCTAGGGATGAGCCAACGGTTTCAGTCAGGTTAAGATGTCAATCAAGAAATCGGTTTCTATAAGATTGACCTGTTACGGCTTGAGTGTGCTCAACAACCGAAACACGTTTCTTACAGTTGCCAACTCCTAAAACAAGGAGGGCTACGATTTATCTTGAATAAGATTATTATTGTATTAGACTTAGGTATAGTCGATGGACTTACATAGTTATGAATCGACACCTTGCGGTCCAGCGGACGCGGCCAGGGAATTGACTAAGCCAGGACCACTTGTTACCCAGTCTAGCTAGGTTGGTCCAAAAACTTTAGTCAAGCACATTGGCCGACATCATGATCCATTGAAGGTGTTGTCATCATTTCCATGTTCGTTCAACAACTAAATGGTTTTTAAATTACAACTAGTTAATCCTTATCAACTAGTGGATCCCTAAAATTCAAAATTTTATGGGTTTGTTAGACGATTTTTATTAAGTCCTTATCATCTATAAGGATTCAAAAGTATATGCTGCTACCCTAATCGTCCAATAGGCAATTTACACAATTTAAAATTCATAGCAGTGTCTCAAAATTATCACATAAGGTTTGAGGAAATTAATGGCTAACCTAATCGTCCATTAGGTAATTTTTTAAACAATTTAAAAATTATTAAGCATGGTGTTTAAAATTTATCACATAAAGTTTAAGAGTCATTTAATGGCTAACCTAGCAAGTCTTTCTTGTGAGATCAAAATAAAACAAGAATGTGCCATTAAACTAATTATCATATAATTAATACATGCAGTTAAAAAAGCAGTATAGAACAGAGTAGATCTGGCTCTGATACCACTGTAGGGATTTTCAAGGTCCCTTAGAGCTAATTTATTGCTATCCGTCCTAAGTCGGACGAACAAAATAAATAAAACAGCGGAAGAAATGATTTATTAAACTATTTAATAAATAAAGCCCTAAGGAAAAAAAATTCCCTAAGCCAGGAAATCTACTGACTCAAGTTGGGTCCGACCAACTCGAGAAAGTTCTAACTACTAATTAATCTAATTGCATATAAAATTGACTCACCCGGAATCTTGCCCTGGAGCAGGCAAGATGTTCCGCACCGTCTTGCGCTCATTGATCTGAGCCGTCTTCCGAGCCGTGTTGCGTCGCTCCTCGCCGCAGACTGGATCAGCTCCCGTAGCGCACTTCCGAGCCGTGTTGCGTCGCTCCTCGCCGCAGACTGGATCAGCTCCCGTACCGCACATTGCCTCCGAAGCCATCACAAGCCGTAGAAGATTTCACTTGAGTAAACCCGCGTCGTAGACTTCCGAATCAGATTCGGACCTCCTCGTTGTCTTGCTAGGACTCGGTTGGAGGACAGGAAAATTTATAGAGGAAGAGAATAAATTTAGTCTAGATTAAGTTTGCTCAAAATATTCGTGAGCTCCTTAATCAGAGACTTGGTGCAAGAAACAAAGAGGGGAGTGCCCACCTATTTATATAGGAGGCCGGCTCCCCTTCTTTTGTCATGAGCAATGTGGGACTAATTGTAGGAAGAGGGATTTGGATTAATTCAATTTGGGTTAGTTTGGCTTACACAAAGCCTCAACCTTCAACCAATTAATCCTCACTCATCGTTGAGCTCTAGAGACGATACAAGTTATCATTTCGAAGAGCTAGTGATGGTGAACGCGTAGGAACAAACGGCGACGAGATCCGAGTTCGTTTGACCCTTCAAACAATTGCTCAAAGTTGAGCAAAAACCCAATTTCGTAGCCGTCAAGGGTTTCCACGAAAAAACCCTAAAATAACTTAAGTGGCGGGCGACCCGCTAAGCTTAGCGGGCGCGCCCGCCTAAGGCTACTGGGCGCGCCCGCTAGGGCACGCCCGCGCGGGCTCAGCCCGCTGTCACCAGCGGGCTGCGCCCGCTGCATGCAGCGGGCGGGCCCGCTGGGGCAGCGGGCGGGCCCGCTGCAACAGCGGGCGGTGCCCGCTGCACCCAGCGGGCGGGCCTGCTGGGTCAGCGGGCCCCGCCCGTTTTGCCAAGTGGGTTTTATCCCACTTCCTCTTGCGCCTTTTTCGCGTTTCTGGGCTCATCCGAGCTCCGATTCCTACACGGTTTGATCCTCTGGATTTCATACGAAATTTCCTCCATTCCCAAATGCTTCAAGTTCACAACCAACTTGTGAATTTAGTATTCTCTTTACATCTAATGATGTCCTCTATACATTCTATCTGTTACTACGACGTGAATGTTACTCGGTGTGAGACCCTACAGCCTGACCCTTACTACAGGTCGAGACTCGAAGTCTCAAGACGACAGTGACCACTAGCAGTAGGTGTCGTCCCTGTTTCGGGATCATCGATTACGTGATTGGTTCGTTTAGGCAAAAGTGCCGACGAAATCACTCTGACTGTGACTGTGATAATTTCCGCAGTTTTAGTCCCTTCGTCATAACTATGTCACTCGGCTAGTCTAGGGTATGGTATACTATCAACCCCATTGGCTAGTAGTGGTCAGTATACATCGGTCTCTGGTACATACAGGTTGTACAAGTTACAACATACCTTGGCCAAGGTTTTACCGAGAGCCGTACCGACCTGTGACACTAACTTCCCATTAACGGAAGAGACGAATCCTCTGTTGATCACTACTTAGCTCATATGTTTCGAGTGTCACCCAGCCTAAGATCTTTCATCAGGCCTGGCCTCGAAGTTAGATCTTTAGACCTAAGTGACACTGTCCACACATAGCTTCATACAATGATCTCAAGTCCTAAGGACCAACTTACCTATTATCACTTAGAGTTATTAATGATAGTTTAGTTAATGCATAACCATTTAATAACTCCATGTTTTGGTCGTTCAGTGAACTCAGCTTTTACTGAGCACCTGCGTCCTGTTTTCGACTTCACCAAGTCGCTTGGTTATGAGACCAACCAGACAGGGACGCAATGGTCTGTCTGATGTGTTGATATCCCTTATCTCGACACATCTATGACCATGAACACTTTTAAGATTCAAGCTATTAGAGGTCAGACATTTCTCATAATCGTAATCTACATTTCGAAACATGTGTGACCTAACTCTGAATCCAAGGGAATAATCCGAGCAATGAACAACTCAGATAATACTTTACCAGAAAGAACACTTTCATTTATTGAACAAGATGTTTCATTATGATAAATAGCCACGAGGGCATACATTTCTCTACAAAATCTGTGTAGAACACTCATCACCATGGGTCTGCAGCAGCACGCAGACATGGAACTAAGAAGAAGAAAAAGTCATCTCATCATTTCATACTCCAGCTGTTCAGAGGCCACTAATGGAAGATGGGCAGTTTACAGAATTTCAGATGGGAAGTAGAGAAGGAGAGCTAGATCCGGAATTTCCGATGCTAAAAAAAGAAGCAGTACAGACTCCAGTAGCTTAAGCAAATAATATGGTTTTATTCAACAAAAATGTTCATATATATAAATAGTAAAGGAAGATAGAGGAAGTTAGGGAAGCAGTGGATCACGACTTCTTTTGTAAAACCATGACTGGGTACTTTTTTGTACAGGTACCCTTATGTAAACCCCTGATACTGTGTTGGTGATTTTGTACCATCATGTGTGCTATGTTTGTCTCATTTCATTTTTAAAGTGTATATATTTATCTAATCACTATGATATATGTTTTGTAGCTCATTGGCAATGTGATTTTGTATCAACATGATTTGAATTTTTCTGAAGATCATTACAAGTGTATAAATATGATATAGCATGCTCTGGCAGTGTGTTTCCAGTTCAATGCTCATTAGCATCCATTTCTGGGCTACAATGTGATGTGGGTTTTGTTATGCAATTGGTATGCAGTTCAATGCTCATTAGTATCCAATTCAATGCTTCAGGCAAGGATACTAATGAGCATATATGTATATATGTTTGCAATATATGTGTATCCTTGCCAGGTTCAATGCTTCAGACAAGGATACTATATGATATATTTTCATTTGCAAACTAATGAGCATATACTAATGAGCATATATATGGTTCAGGCAAGGATACTAATGAGCATGTATATATGAGCATTTATATTGGTTTTTTAGATTCCAGTTCAATGCTTCAGGCAAGGATACAATGAAAATTGAGTAGGTTGCAAATTTTTGCTGAAATTATATTGCAAACACTTATATATGGTCCAGGCAAGGATACTAATGAGCATAACAATTTGCAAATTACTCAATTTTCATTGTATATGGTTCAGGCAAGGATGATAGAAGCTGGGAATATGTGTTTGTATTACGTCCTCAATAATCACATTGTTGGCTATTTGTACTAGGGGACCCCTTTGTAATATGTGTGGAGAAATATTGAATATGACTCATCTTATAAAAACAGAGATTTAGAGACAAATAAGTAAAAAAATGTCTTAACATTTTTCCTTCAGCATCTCTACATGGATACAAATTTTCAGAAGCATGATGACTTACACATTTTCATAACAAGATCACTACATCTTGCTATTACTAAACATTAACATAAGAAACATAACAACAATGAGTGACAACAATCCCCACGTAATGTATTTGTTCTCAGTAAGGTTGCTCTCAATTTTGACTGTGCTTCTCTCGAACTTTCCTATTACCGTCTCCAATCGATTCTCTCTCTCTATCAGCCTCCTCTCTGACAACTCAGTGGAAGAAATGTCCAGCCTGCTCCTTCTCTCATTCTCATCAATTAAATGCAATATCACCATTCTTGACCATTCCGAGTGCGGTGGATCCTTCTATATAAAGAACGAGCATCTATTCTCCTGCGCACTACAATTCAAAAATCTCCTTCCTGGACTTGATCGGGTCCATGAAGTCTTACTCGGTGTCTGCAACCCACAATTGCAGATCTTGTAATCCTCTCTATCATTTTCCATTTCAGCAACGTTGTCCTCTTTACTGCAAGCTCTGCTAGTTGCGCTATTTCGATAACTCATGTTCTTCTTTTCAATACAAACAAAAATTAGAACTTAGTCCAAAAAAATGTTTCAATAAGAGTTCATGTGATGGGAGAACCTGATTACGATGAGAGCGCCCTTTCTGATCTGTCGCCTTGCATTTCTCTCTTCAACCCTAAAAACCCCTGAGTTCATTCCCAATTTAGTTTGGATTTATTTTGCTTGGCAGTTTTGGGTGATTTGGCGCGCTTTATTAAGGAGAAGGGGGTAATTTCGTCCACTAATCTTCACGTGGGCTTTCAGATAGATGGCAACTTATATAAATGTATCACGTTTAACCCGCCCACTAACGTTTAGGTTTAAATATTAACAACTTAAACGTTTAGGGTATTAAGATGAAAGCGGCCCCAAACGTTTGGGTATTTTTATATGAATACCCCTTTTAATAATTTTCTTTCTTGCATAGAAAGTTGAATATGCCAATAGAATCTACACGCACGCCATTTTAAGCAAGTCTCATGAAAATTTACAGATATGGTTTGTTTCTTCATATAAGATAAATTTCATAATTTCATAATCAATCTAAAAATTATGAACATAAAGTTTCTCATAACATATAAATTGGCAGAATTAGCTTGATTTTAAGAAAGCCCCTTAATTAACAGAATATACACTTTTTCTTTATATATATTGTTAAATATTGCTGGCAACTAATAGCTTGCTGCATCAGCAATTTGAAATGAAACTTTTTTGAGGTAATTTCATGTAAAAAGAATTATCAATATATCAATAAATATTATCAACTTTTCACTAACAATTTTTTTCATATGAGTTGCTAAAATATTGTTTGCTTATTTCTCAACACAAATTGCAATTATCTTTTTTCTTGGCTAGAAAGTTGAATTTTCGTGCAGAAGCAATTCATGTTATGCTATTCAATGAAGTTTGTGGTAATTCTAGTGATTTGGTTCCCTTTTTTATAATATACAAAAATGAGAAATTTGTTGCTCAGCTAGCCAAAAAAGAAAATCGTCATTGGCTATCCTTAAAAAAAATCCAATCTGTTTGGAGAAAGATCAACTATGGCAATAGCTCATGGTATCCTTTTATTCATTCATAGTATATGAGGTTACACCTAGTAGCCCAAGGGTTCACCACACTACATGTTAGTGGGGTGTTATGGTGGATAATGAGGGAGGGAAGACCATAAATCTCCCTCACTCATAACACTCCTCCTTATCCATCCATTACCTTGGACTTAGCATATGAATGCTTCAGGATTCATGATGCTAATGGGGTGAATACTTCTGGATCCAGAGTAAACGTGTTTGCCTTGTTAAAACCTTAGCTGTGGAAAACCCAGTGGGAAAAACTCACAGTCTTAAGGAAAAAGAGTACAACCCACATGTTACTCCCCTTGATCTATACAAGCTTCAGGCTTGTATGTCTCTCAGCTGTCTCATCACTATTCCTTTTACAAGCTTTACAAAAGTACATCTAGGCAGAGCCTTAGTGAACAAATCAGCTAAATTATTACAAGACTGAATCTGCTGTTCTTCGACTTGCTTCTCCTCTTGTAGGTCGTGCGTCCAGAAGAACTTAGGAGATATGTACTTCGTCTTGTCGCCCTTGATGAAACCAGTCTGTAGTTGAGCTATGCATGCTGCATTGTCCTCAAATATCGTGGTTGGCTCAAGGTCACCAGTCTTCAGGCCGGTAGTCACTAAGATGTGATGAATGACTGAACGAAGCCATACACATTCTTTGCTTGCTTCATGGATCGCGAGGAGCTCAGAATGGTTGGAAGAGATTACTGTAGTGGTTTGCTTCACAAATTTCCAGGAGATGGTTGTACCACCGTAGGTGAACACAAAACCATTTGTGATTTCTCGGTGTGAGGATCAGACCTGTAACATGTACCTACATAACCAATTAAAGTGGGAGATCCACCTTTAGGGAAATATAATCACAGGTCAATTGACCCTCGGAGGTAGTGCAGAAGCTGCTTAACTCCGTTCCAATGACGCTTTGTGGGTGCTGCACTATATCTGGCTAGAAGATTCACTGAGAATGCTATATCGGGACGCGTACAGTTAGCCAGATATAGAAGTGCTCCAATTGCACTAAGGTAAGGTACTTCAGGACCTAACATTTCATCCCCCTCTTCTAGCGGACGGAAGGGGTCCTTATGTACATCCAAGGATCTAACGACCATTGGTGTACTTAGAGGATGACATTTATCAATTATAAAAATTTTCAGTAATTTCCTTGTATATGTGGATTGGTGTAACAGAATACCACCACGTAGGTGTTCGA
Organism: Scilla litardierei; assembly: GCA_030789695.1. Classification (NCBI taxonomy): domain Eukaryota; kingdom Viridiplantae; phylum Streptophyta; class Magnoliopsida; order Asparagales; family Asparagaceae; genus Scilla; species Scilla litardierei. The sequence continues at coordinate 64,869,296 of CM061134.1, forward strand.
TCTGTAAGCCAAGACAATACTTTGTTTTGCCTAGGTCTTTCATTTCAAAAGTATTCTTTAGGCTTGCAGATATCTCAGTGATCTCTGCAGGAGATCCAATGAGATTTAAGTCGTCCACATAAACGGCGACTATAACAAATCCTGTTCCCGATCTTTTAATAAAGATACATGGGCAGACTTCATTATTGGTGAAACCTTGCTGCGCAAGGAAATCACTCAGTCTGTTATACCACATTTTACCCGATTGCTTAATACCATATAATGATCTTTGAAGCATTACAGAGTAAACGTCCCAAGGTCTCTCTGCTATCTCTGGAGGTAATTTATATCCGGTATGGAGTTTCATATAGATATCTTTATCTATATTTCCATATAGATATCCAGTCACAACGTCTATGAGCTGAATTTTTAGGCTTTCCAGAGATGATAGGCTTAATAAAAATCGGAACGTGATCGCATCCATAACAGGGGAATATGTTTGTTCATAATCTATCCCCGATTGTTGGGAAAATCCCCGTGCTACAAGCCGTGCTTTGTAGCGTACGATCTCGTTATTTTCATTTCTTTTTCTGATGAAACCCCACTTATAACCCACAGGTTTTACACCAACAGTTTTTACACCTTCCGGTGTTTGGACTACTGGTCCAAAAACTTCGTGTTTCAAGAGTGAGTCCAGCTCTTCTCTTATTGCATCGTTCCACTTTGGCCAATCATCGCTACGTTTACATTTCGCAAGAGAGCATGGTTCAATGACATCGTCGTATTTAGATACATGCATGGCAATATTGAACGCAAAGTCGTCGTCAACGACAGTGCTTTTTCTGTCCAGTACCTCTCCAGTACGTACAAAATTTATTGGTGTTTCTCCTATAGTTTTCTCTTCAGGGGAATGTAGGAGGGAAGAGTTAGCTGGTCTAAGCTCAGCATCCTGTGTAGGGTTCAGCTTTATTTCTCCAGGATTTTTTCTTTTTCGAGGAGCTTTGTCCTTTGAACTTGGTGGGTGTCCTCTCTTCTGATCGCTCCATTTTTTACACCCTTTTTCTGCATGTTTGCATGCCACTTTGATCGCTCATATCGCGTTTTTCATGATTATTCGACAATATTGTGATGTTTTTCACGATTTCTTGTTTTTGTCGTATTTCAGGAGATATTGAGCGATTTGGAGTGATTTTGAGATCATGAGGATTTGCACCCACTTCGGAGTGTCACCCAAAGCTCTTTTGAGGGATATTCGGTGATGGAAGGCAAGTGGAAGAAGAAGGAACATCATAGGAGCGACAAGGAGGCGAAAAGATGAAGAATGGGCATTTGCAGCATCTCACTCGGCCGAGTGAAGTACTCACTCGGCCGAGCCAGAAGACCACTCGGCCGGCCAGAACGGACACGCATCAACAGAAGAAAATCGGCGTGTACTCGGCCGAGTAACGATAGTCCACTCGGCCGAGCATGGAAATCCCCTCGCCCGAGTGGCATGAGAAATTCCACTTCAAAAACGGCCGACTTAATGTTATTTTACAGGCTTTTTGACGACTCCGACTCGGCCGAGCAAGAATTGCCCCTCGGCCGAGTGAGTAAATCCACTCGGCCGAGTCACCTTTCGAAGACAGACCCCCAAAATCCCAAACTTACTGTAATTGTACAGGGTTTGTCACTCGGCCGAGTGACACTTGTCACTCGGCCGAGTGGGCCGCCCCGCCTGTTGCGTAAACTGCGATTTTTGAGCTGCGCAGGGGCATTTTTGTCACGAATTTCTGGGCGATTTTGAGGGATATTTAAACCTAGTTTTTGCCCTAGTTTAGAGAGCTTTTTGATACTTTTTGCAGCCTTTTTAGAGAGCTTTTTAGGGAGTTAGATTTAGGGCTTTTGAGAGATTAGAAAGGAGATTTTTGTTGGATGCTATTGGGTTCTCATTGGTTTGTCTCTTTTATCATTAAAAACTCCATTTTTGTTATTGATTTCTCTATTGCAATGATTTGTGCTGAATTTTCTATTGAATTTCTATTGAATTGCATGATGAATAGTGAGTAGTTCTATTGTCCTTGGGTATGGGGATGAACCATATGAACCATATTTCTAAATTGTGATGAATTGATGAAATTGTTGCTAGAATTGATTAGGGTTAGGTTGGGATTGATAAATTATGGATAGCTAGGGATTCATATTGATTGGGATTTGCAAGAGATTGGATCCCGATTGATAGGAAGCCCTAAAAATTCGATTTAGATTTACGATTGGACTTTTCTAGGATTGGTTTGCAAGAGATTGGACCAAGGCTAGGTTTTTCAATCGTAATTTTATACCCATACCCGTTTGCAAGAGATTGGACGGGTAGGAACTATCTCAACCTAGGTCGTAGCTCGAGTTTGCACGAGAGTGGGCTCGAGATGCGATTGAACGATGATGTCGATCCTAATGCTAGCGGCTTAGGTTAGGGTTTGCAAGAAATTGGGCCCTAACCTAGGTTTGCTATAGACCGGCAATAGCGCGAGAGCATGAGCTTGGTTCCACATTTAGTTGCGACTAGTTCACCTGAAATTCAAGTCTAGCAATTATGTAACCTACGAATCACAACGATGAGATACGGTTCGTAGCGGGGATTCCCTATCCCTAGGCGCTTTATTTCATTGATATTTCTATCCATATACGAACGATTGTGACAATTTTACCCCGAACCATTTCGATAGCTAGGTGATCAGAACGAGACACTGTCATTGTCCCTCCCTGAGTTCGATACCCGCTCGCCACTTCACCGTGCGCTTGCGGTAAGACTACAATCGTTCTTCGGGTGTATATCCGGGGGCCGACCAAGTTTTTGGCTCCGTTGTCGGGGAGGTGATATTTGACGGTTTTTTATTTTGATCACCCGGTTATCTCTCACCATCTGTTCATCCATCTTTCTTTATTTTATTTTTGTTCCTTTTAAACTCTGTTTGCTGCTCAATTTACCTGCTTTCCCAGATTTCTCCATAAGATCTTAACAGGAACATGGGGGAGGCAATGTTAATGACTGAGTCAAGCCAGGGAGATGATGAATCCTTTACGAGCCTTCTTGAAGAACTTGTTGATGAGGTCCATGCCACAGGGGAATTCTCCGTTGATATCGAGGACCCCATTGAGCAACAATTTGCCATCTTTGTGATGGATCAAATCTCCCCGGAAGGGACTATAGAGGGCAACATTAGAGTTGATGTGAGGGACGGCAAGTTATGTTTTGAAAATGGCAGAACATGCATCGAAGAGTACTACTCTTCTGAGGAATCCATTGATCAAGCCAAGATTCAGGGAAGTACACTCTATGACCCTTACTCTTATTTTTGTGAACTTACTGACTCATCTCTTGATCTCAGGCTTGGACCGGAGCTCAATGGCGATCCCATCGATGCCCACACGGAGGTGTGTAGTGTCTATTCCGATGCACAGTCCTCACTAAGAAGTGAATCTGAGCCTCCATACAAGAGCGCACCGCATGAGCAAGAACTAGACTCAGATATTGATGAAGAAGCCGAACTCTCACAAACAGAGGAAGTAGAGGGTACAGCGCCTCCTGAGGTAGAGCTAAAACAATTACCACCGAATCTAAGGTATGCCTTCTTGGGTAGTAAATTCACCTTTCCGGTGATTGTTAATGCCCACCTCACCCATGATCAACTTGAAAGACTCCTAGACGTCCTTAGGAATCACAAGGATGTCCTTGGCTACACCATCTCTGATCTTAAGGGAATAAGCCCTAGGCTTTGCACGCATAGGATCCATTTGGAAAACACTGACGCGACCTCCATAGAGCCTCAAAGGTGGTTGAACCCAAATATGAAGGAGGTGGTCAAAAAGGAAATCCTTAAATTGCTTGAGGCCGGAATTATCTATCCTATCTCAGACAGTAGATGGGTTAGCCTCGTTCACGTTGTCCCCAAAAAGGGGGGGGATGACCGTTATAAAAAACGAAAAAGGAGAGCCCATCTCTATGTATGGGATTGGGGGTTCCCTTAGGGCACAAAAATTCTAGTCCCGTCCTAAGTCGGACGGAACATAGACACAAAAATTATAGCAGCGGAAGAAAAACTATGTTAACTAATTAACATGCAAGTTAAAACAATTTTAACTTGGCCCTAAGGTCCAAGACCCTATGCCAAGATCTATGCCGACTTGGGATGGGTCTGACCATCCCAAGAAGGATCTAGCCTACTGCGATTAAACTAAACTAATGCTAAAAATACTTTAACCACATACCCGGAATCTCAGCCCTGGGGCAGGCGAGATGTTCCGCGCCGTCCCACGCCGAGCCGCTCCCGTCCCACGCCGAGCCGCTCCTTGAACCGCTCCTCGAACCGCTCCTCGAACCGCTCCGCACCCCGAGGCGATCAATCCCCATGCCGCCGAGCCAACCAACCGCCGAAGAAAGTTTCACGCGAGTGAAACCTCCGCCAAGATTTCGGATCCAGAATCCGAACTCCTTTGAGGCTTTGCTAGAGCCCGCAGGAGTAAGGCAGAAATTTAGGGAGAAAGAGAAATATTTATTTAAGCTTAGATCCGAGCGTGCTCCAACATTTACGAGAGCCGCTCAGATCTAGAGCTTGGGACAAGTTTTGAGAAAGGGGGGAGACCCCTATTTATATAGGCGGCGGACTCTCCCCTTTTCTCAAAATCCGATGTGGGACTAAATATTTGGGTTAGTTAAAATCAAGTTAGTTTGCACTTCACAAAGTGCAAACTTCCGTGAATTTTAACTCACTCACTGTTGAGCTTCAGGATTGATACAACCTATCAATACGACAAGCGTTCAACGGTGAACGCATATGAAAAAACCGTTCGTCAATCGGAGTTCGTTTGACCACTCAATTGATCGTCCAAAGATCAGCCCAAGAGTGTATATTCGCACAAAACAGCCAAGGCGGCTGTGAGCAGCCCTAGGGCTCAGAAAACCCGAAGTGGGGCCCATCACGTGGGCCCCACAGCACACGCGCGCGCTTGACAGCGCGGCGCGTGCACAGCACGCGCCCGCGAGGCGGGTGCTGTACACGCGTCGCGTGCACAGCGGCCGCCCGCTGAAGCGGGCGGCCGTTGATTTGAAGCGGGGCGGGCCCGCATCAAATGCGGGCCCGCTGGGTTGTCTCGCCCGCGTCAGCGGGTGGGCCCGCTGACGCTGGCGTCAGCCTGCGTCAGCAGGCTGACGCACGCGTCAGTGGGCCCCCTTCCCTTGGGCCTGGGCTTATTTTTGACAGCCTCTTTAATGGGGTTTTATCTCTCTTTTGGGCTTTCTATTTAACACTTTAAATAGACTTTTGGGGCTCGTTTGAACTCCGTTTTTGACGCAGTTCGATCCTGCGTCAAGAGCAAGATGAACCCGTCTAATCAGTAACCTTTTCCTTGCGTTTATATTATTAAATATTGTATTAAACAATTTAATACACATTTAATCGCTTTTGCATCAAATGCAAAATAGTCCCTATCTAAGCTTAAATTACCATATTGCATTAAATGCAATTATTTCATCCCTTGCATCAAAATGCAAAATATTCTCCCTAACTAATTTCTACCTATTACTAGACGAAGCGTTGCACTCTGTGTGAGACCCTACAGCCTGACCCTTACAACAGGTTGGGCTCGAAGCCCTATACGACAGTGACCACGAGCAGTGGTTGCCGTCCCTGCTTCAGGAATCATCATTATGTGGTTAACTCATTGACATGAGTATTGTCGGGACCACCTGACTGTTTCCGTGATGAATTCCGTAGTTATAGTCTCTTTGTCTAAATATGTCGCGTAGATCAAGTCTGGGGTACGGTCAAACTGTCAACCCCAATAACTTGACCCCGGTTAGTTTCTATCGATCTTTAGTCAACTAATGTTGGACTTCTTCCAACATACTCTGCGCAGAGTTTTTACTAAAGACCGAACTAACTCTACGACACTAACTCCCATTGACCGGGAGAGACGAATCCTCTCTTGGTCATTACTCGCCTCGTACGTTTCAAGTGACACCCAATCAAAAGACCTTTCGACAGGCCTTGCCTCGAAGCTAGGTCAGTTGATATAAGTGGCACCGTTCACGCACAGGTTTGTCAAAATGACCTCAAGTCAAAAGACCAACTATCCTATCATCACTCAGAGTTATCACTGACAGATTTGTCAATATAACCATATGATAACTCTAGTGGATCGTTCAGTGAACTCATTCTAATGAGCACCTGTGTCTCGTCTTCGACTTCGCCAAGTCAAGCGATCATGAGATCATCGCCACCGCTAAACGGTGAAGACTAAGACACAATGGTCTATCCGATGTTTCGATATCCTTGTCTCGAAACATCTACGACCACGAACCATTCTATACTTATGCTACAGATGGTCAAACGTTTCTCCATGATCGAGATACTCATCTCGATACCCGTTTGACCTTGCATAAAGTCTCAGGACTTTACCTAAGTCGATATCTAATTATAATATAACTTAGATAAATCATTACCAAACAGCTTACTGTTATTTCGAACAAGATGTTTGTGCTATTCACACAGGAATAAATGGCCTTGAGGGCACCATATTCCTACATCTCCCACTTGCACTCAGGCCCATTTATCTCGATATCTAATATAGTTTTTACACATAAGTTTTCCCGACTTCATGTGATAGAGCCTTCGTGAGTGGATCTGCTAAAACCGTCTACACTATAGACTTAAGGGGTTTCTATGTTTATGTTAGACCAATCATTTGAATCTCATTCAAATAATTCATTTGGTCTATCAGAATCTATAATATTTTATTTTCCTGGATCTTATCCAGTTCATCGTACCTTACGATAATAATTTTAAATTAGTTATTGGTCATTGCAAATGGTTCATATCTATTTCTGATAAATAATCAAACTCTTTGATTACTTAATCAAAATATATGTTCCATCTCTTTGATGCCTCGCATGTAATTTATACGCTCCCACTGACCTTGAAAACTATCTGGCTAATTCATATAAGTTGGTTCGTCTAAATCATATTTAGAAAAACGAACTTATAAGTGAATGCGCAAATTTTCATGGTGAACTTAAGCGTTTTACATCGGCTTTGGTCCGAGTAGATCTGTACACATCTGTTGGCGAAACCGGTTTCATCATAATCCGTTTTAAAGAAATTAGGATGAAAACCGTTCCCGTCCAACATTATTGTACTTCACTATTTTCTTTTCTGCACCAATCTTTCAACTTAAAGATTTACTTGCAAAAAGTGAGGAAACATTTTCCTTGGGCACGTAAACTAAATTCTCAAATTTATTTACGCACACGGACCTGCATCAAGTTTTAAATCGGAGTTACTACTCTGAATTTCATCCTAGAAGTTGACTAAGTCATCATCAGTTATAATGCCTAACTCGACAATCCGTCTCACGAGATTCGAGTAATAATACAACTTCCTTACGATTGATTTATTGAATATTTTATTGATAATGTCCTTATAGAACATTATCAAAACCTAGGCATTACTATCTGGGACTTAACCCAGAGGGAGGAGTTAACTCAGAGTCACTTACAATGGATCACACTAAATCTAATTAAGTGTGATTCATACCTTTTAACACACTGATGTGTTAACAGACTTGACCTGAGAGAAAATCACATTTTCTTTTAATTACACAAGATTTTATGTAGCTAAGTATTTGACCATTCGATCTAATCGAATCAGTTTAAATACTTTAGGCATTTCGTTCTTTATTTTATCAGACGTGTGTTTCATCAAGAACACGTGTCTTAATAAAATATACGAATAACTTATTTTGTTAAAAGTAGACTCGAGTACATCAGTATGTACGAGACTGAGTTCGACAACTCATTCTCCCACTGTCTCACAGATGGGTTTCGGCCATTGTATCTAAGAGTCTAAGACTCACAAGTGTCCGTAGACTTCATAATACGAGAGGTCAGACCCCTCTTTATGTGACTTGTGAAGCTTAATCTCTAGATACGGCCTAGTCTAATTTTACCATATAAGTTTGCTACTATCTTGTGTATTTATATATTAACATTTAATATATATTTAGTTATTTACAAATTACTTAACGCAAAACATTACTTCAGAAGCAATGTGACGACATTCGTCAAAATGTGTTAAACGTCTTTTGTATAACAATTCATTCTGAAATCGTGACATCAAAATATGTCACATTTTCATTTCCTCCTACTTATGCCTTTACTAATGATAAATTAAACTAACTTTCTCAATTGACTTTCCGAAGTGCCTTCTTCCTTTTCTAAATCACATTTAGATATCAACATAAATAAATAGCTATGCAAGCAACTTATATATCCAAACGCTTGAGCTTTGCAATCTTGAGTGTAGCTCAAGAAGTTGCTTGTCTCAAGATCCGGTTGGGATACATAGTCTTGCATCGCTCATGCACTCGTATTCGACTCAAACGGTTTGATCGAATTTTCGAACTTTGCGGATCAAAATTGTTTGTCCATACAACCTTGAGGGTAGCTCGACAAGTTGTAGGGAGAAACATACTTTGAATGTCCTATATGTTCAAGCTGCCTCATATAGAGACGAGTGACATGTAGCTTTAATTTATTTGTTGGACCCAGAACTTAATGAAATCATATTTCTTAAGTCTGTCTTTAGAAGGTCATTTAATGTCAATGAGAATATAGTTTAATTACATCAATTAGAATTTAACTTGATATTCAATTAATCAACTTTTGACCAATTAACTTATTAAAATATTATATTTTAATTCCTACGGTAAACATAGTCTTGCCCTAGTTTTAGCATATGTTCAATATTAAATATAGGTAGATTGGCTTTTATCTATCTATATCCTCCCACCAATTTTACGAACGTTTTAAAGCTTAATAACGAACGATTTAATCGATTTAAAATTAATGGGTAAGAGTTCCAATCACCTTGAGTCTAAACAACCTTGAGTGTAGCTCAACAAGTTGATTGACTCTGCGATCGGAAGATGACTCTTCATCGATCATATCGGATATGACTCTCTTAATCGGTTTTTGCCCCTAGCCATTTGTGATCATGAGTGTGCTCATCCAAATCACAATGTCTAGTCTAGTCGGACCCTTGTTTTCATGTCTAGCCTGACTTGCCCCTCAGCTCGGTGTATGCACGACACGTCGGTTTGGGTCAGGTCTTAGACTACATCTAGGCAGACCACATCCTTGACTAAACTTGCGCCGCTGCTCGGTGTATTCACGACAACGTCGGTTTGGGTCAAGTCAAGATGTCATCTTATGTATTTAAGAAGTTGGTTTCTACAAGGTTGCCATGTCACAGCTTGAGTGTATCTCAACAACTGTAACACAGGCCCTATAGTTGCTAACCCCTAAAACAAGGAGGGCTACGGCTAATCTTGAAAAAGATCATTAACGTATTTGACTTAGATATAGTCCAGGGTGTCATACAATCATGATTCGCGACATTGCGGTCCAGCGGAACTCAGCCAGGGAATTGACTAAGCCAGGATCACTACCCCTTGGACTAGCAAGGGTTGACCCAGAACTCTTAGCCAAGCACATTGACTGGATCATGGTCCATTGAATGAAGCTTGTCATTTTTGTATGTATGCCATAGACTAAACAGCTTTTATTAACAACTAATTAATCCTATCAACTAGTGGAATCCTTAAATTCAAAATTTTAGGATTTGTTTAATAACTTTTATTAAGGTCCTTAGTTCACGTGCTACCCTAATCGTTATTAGGATTTTAATAAATTTTATTAACAACGCTAGAAGCGAAGTCCTTTAATGAAAATTAATTATAACAATTAGAATTTAAAAATCATTTAAAGGACTACCCTAATCAGGAATTAGGTCTTAATATTGTTGTTAATGATTTATTAAAACGTAGCATGTCATTAAAATTTAAGTAATAAATTTTAATCATTTTTAATGGCTAACCTAAAGGGTTGTCTTGTGTTATCAAATAAGGGATAAGATAAACACGCCATTAAAATAAAGCTACACTAATTTATCGCATAAAGATAGTGCACAACTATTTAACATTTAAATATACTAAGTTTATCGCATAAACAATTTTTGCATGCAAACATAAATTTAACAATTAAATTTAAAATATGATTTTGAAATTATTTTATTTTTATCTCATAAAAAATTAATTTTAAAATCATAAATTTGCATGCTACTTAAAAAAAAATTTATCGCATAAAAATTTTAATCTTTAAAATCAGTTTTAAAATTATCTCATAAAATTAAAACATCATTTTAAAAAATTTCAAGCTTAAAAATTTATCAAATAAAAATTTTAGGCAATTTAAACTTATCGCATAAATTTTAAAAGATTTAAAATTGGTTTTAAAAATTATCACATAAATTTTAAAATGTCATTTTAAAAAATTTCCATGTTCAAAAATAAAAGATTTTTTGAACATCTAAAACATTTTTAAAATATTATCTCATAACTTTAAAAACTTTTGAAAGTATTTAAAAGCATTAACACGTTTAATCAAATCGCAGTACCTAGATCGACTACGCAAACCTAGGCTCTGATACCACTGTAGGGGATTGGGGGTTCCCTTAGGGCACAAAAATTCTAGTCTCGTCCTAAGTCGGACGGAACATAGACACAAAAATTATAGCAGCGGAAGAAAAACTATGTTAACTAATTAACATGCAAGTTAAAACAATTTTAACTTGGCCCTAAGGTCCAAGACCCTATGCCAAGATCTATGCCGACTTGGGATGGGTCTGACCATCCCAAGAAGGATCTAGCCTACTGCGATTAAACTAAACTAATGCTAAAAATACTTTAACCACATACCCGGAATCTCACCCCTGGGCAGGCGAGATGTTCTGCGCCGTCTTCCGAGCTGCTCCCGTCCCACACCGAGCCGCTCCTTGAACCGCTCCCCGAACCGCTCCTCGAACCGCTCCGCACCCCGAGGCGATCAATCCCCGTGCCGCCGAGCCAACCAACCGCCGAAGAAAGTTTCACGCGAGTGAAACCTCCGCCAAGATTTCGGATCCAGAATCCGAACTCCTTTGAGGCTTTGCTAGAGCCCGCAGGAGTAAGTCAGAAATTTAGGGAGAAAGAGAAATATTTATTTAAGCTTAGATCCGAGCGTGCTCCAACATTTACGAGAGCCGCTCAGATCTAGAGCTTGGGACAAGTTTTGAGAAAGGGGGGAGACCCCTATTTATATAGGCGGCGGACTCTCCCCTTTTCTCAAAATCCGATGTGGGACTAAATATTTGGGTTAGTTAAAATCAAGTTAGTTTGCACTTCACAAAGTGCAAACTTCCGTGAATTTTAACTCACTCGCCGTTGAGCTTCAGGATTGATACAACCTATCAATACGACAAGCGTTCAACGGTGAACGCATAGGAAAAAACCGTTCGTCAATCGGAGTTCGTTTGACCACTCAATTGATCGTCCAAAGATCAGCCCAAGAGTGTATATTCGCACAAAACAGCCAAGGCGGCTGTGAGCAGCCCTAGGGCTCAGAAAACCCGAAGTGGGGCCCATCACGTGGGCCCCACAGCACACGCGCGCGCTTGACAGCGCGGCGCGTGCACAGCACGCGCCCGCGAGGCGCGTGCTGTACACGCGTCGCGTGCACAGCGGCCGCCCGCTGAAGCGGGCGGCCGTTGATTTGAAGCGGGGCGGGCCCGCATCAAATGCGGGCCCGCTGGGTTGTCTCGCCCGCGTCAGCGGGTGGGCCCACTGACGCTGGCGTCAGCCTGCGTCAGCAGGCTGACGCACGCGTCAGTGGGCCCCCTTCCCTTGGGCCTGGGCTTATTTTTGACAGCCTCTTTAATGGGGTTTTATCTCTCTTTTGGGCTTTCTATTTAACACTTTAAATAGACTTTTGGGGCTCGTTTGAACTCCGTTTTTGACGCAGTTCGATCCTGCGTCAAGAGCAAGATGAACCCGTCTAATCAGTAACCTTTTCCTTGCGTTTATATTATTAAATATTGTATTAAACAATTTAATACACATTTAATCGCTTTTGCATCAAATGCAAAATAGTCCCTATCTAAGCTTAAATTACCATATTGCATTAAATGCAATTATTTCATCCCTTGCATCAAAATGCAAAATATTCTCCCTAACTAATTTCTACCTATTACTAGACGAAGCGTTGCACTCTGTGTGAGACCCTACAGCCTGACCCTTACAACAGGTTGGGCTCGAAGCCCTATACGACAGTGACCACGAGCAGTGGTTGCCGTCCCTGCTTCAGGAATCATCATTATGTGGTTAACTCATTGACATGAGTATTGTCGGGACCACCTGACTGTTTCCGTGATGAATTCCGTAGTTATAGTCTCTTTGTCTAAATATGTCGCGTAGATCAAGTCTGGGGTACGGTCAAACTGTCAACCCCAATAACTTGACTCCGGTTAGTTTCTATCGATCTTTAGTCAACTAATGTTGGACTTCTTCCAACATACTCTGCGCAGAGTTTTTACTAAAGACCGAACTAACTCTACGACACTAACTCCCATTGACCGGGAGAGACGAATCCTCTCTTGGTCATTACTCGCCTCGTACGTTTCAAGTGACACCCAATCAAAAGACCTTTCGACAGGCCTTGCCTCGAAGCTAGGTCAGTTGATATAAGTGGCACCGTTCACGCACAGGTTTGTCAAAATGACCTCAAGTCAAAAGACCAACTATCCTATCATCACTCAGAGTTATCACTGACAGATTTGTCAATATAACCATATGATAACTCTAGTGGATCGTTCAGTGAACTCATTCTAATGAGCACTTGTGTCTCGTCTTCGACTTCGCCAAGTCAAGCGATCATGAGATCATCGCCACCGCTAAACGGTGAAGACTAAGACACAATGGTCTATCCGATGTTTCGATATCCTTGTCTCGAAACATCTACGACCACGAACCATTCTATACTTATGCTACAGATGGTCAAACGTTTCTCCATGATCGAGATACTCATCTCGATACCCGTTTGACCTTGCATAAAGTCTCAGGACTTTACCTAAGTCGATATCTAATTATAATATAACTTAGATAAATCATTACCAAACAGCTTACTGTTATTTCGAACAAGATGTTTGTGCTATTCACACAGGAATAAATGGCCTTGAGGGCACCATATTCCTACACTCTACACGCACTGTCACGGGATGGCGAATGTGCATTGACTATAGGAAACTAAATAAATCCACGAGGAAAGACCATTACCCATTACCCTTCATTGATCAAATGCTTGAACGCCTTGCTAAACATAAATACTTTTGTTATTTGGATGGGTATTCGGGGTTCTTTCAAATTCCTTTGCATGAAGACGACCAAGAAAAGACTACTTTCACATGTCCTTATGGTACATATGCCTATCATAGGATGCCCTTTGGACTTTGCAATGCTCCCGCCACTTTTCAAAGGTACATGACATCAATCTTTTCTGATTACATTGAAAATATAATGGAAGTCTTCATGGATGATTTTTCTGTGTATGGAAGTGAGTTTGATTCTTGTTTGGCTAATCTTACCAAAGTTCTCAAACGATGCCAACAAAACAATCTCACCCTTAATTGGGAAAAATGTCATTTTATGGTCACCGAGGGGATAGTGCTTGGGCATCTTGTGTCCTCTAGAGGGATTGAGGTTGATAAGGCGAAGGTTGAGGTAATCAAAAAACTCCCTCCTCCTATTAATGTAAAGGGCATTAGAGGCTTCCTTGGTCATGTGGGGTTTTATAGCCGCTTTATCAAAGACTTTGCTCTAATTGCCCGACCACTCACTTCCTTACTTGCTAAAGATGCCCCCTTTGTCTTTTCAGGAGAGTGCTTGCAAGCATTTAATACGTTGAAGGAAGCACTCATCTCCGCCCCCATCATGCAACCGCCGGATTGGAGCCTTCCCTTCGAGCTCATGTGTGATGCAAGTGACCAAGCCATCGTAGCGGTGCTAGGACAAAGGAAAGACAAGAAGCTTCATGCTATATTCTATGCTAGCAAGACATTGGACGACGCACAGAAAAATTATACTACCACTGAGAAAGAGCTTTTAGCGGTTGTCTACTCCATTGAGAAGTTCCATTCCTACCTCCTTGGATCCAATGTTATTGTCCACACTGACCATGCGGCATTGAAGTATCTTCTAAGCAAGAAAGAGGCAAAACCAAGATTGATAAGATGGATACTTTTGTTGCAAGAATTTAACTTGGAGATTAGGGACAAGAAGGGAGCGGACAACGTAGTGGCGGACCACTTATCTAGGCTTATTCGCGGTGAGGAGGACGAGAGCCTACCTATCGATGACACCTTTGTTGATGAGAGGCTATATGCCATGAGGCCCGGAGAGGTACCTTGGTATGCAGATTTCGTCAATTATTTGGCTTGTGGGATCAAACCATGCGGAATTCCCACGCAACAAAAGAGGAGGTTTATGCACGAAGTCTAAAATTATTTTTGGGAAGATCTGTATCTCTTCAAGATTTGCAAGGATGGTGTTATTCGGAGATGTGTTTCCAAGGAGGAGGCCGCGTCTATCATCTTGCATTTCCATGGTATGCCATGCGGGGGACATCACGCCTCATCTAAGACCACCGCTAAGATATTACAATGCGGATTCTTTTGGCCGACCATGTTCAAGGATACGCATGACTTTGTCAAGGGATGCGATCGATGCCAAATGACCAGGAATATATCAAGGTGAAACGAGATGCCGATGAGGCCCATTCTAGAGGTTGAGCTATTCGATTGTTGGGGGTTGGACTTCATGGGACCTTTTCTGTCAAGCAAAGGAAACAAGTATATCTTACTAGCCGTGGACTACGTCTCTAAATGGGTAGAAGCCATTGCGACCCCTACTAATGATGCGAGGGTGGTATCCAAGTTTTTCAAGCACAACATCTTCCCACGCTTTGGAGTGCCTCGTACTTTGATAAGCGATGGGGTAAGCCACTTCATAGAGAACAAATTTGAAGCCATGTTGAAAAGATATGGGGTTAATCATAGAGTTGGCATGGCATACCATCCCCAAACGAGTGGCCAAGTGGAGGTGTCGAACCGAGAAATCAAGCAAATTCTAGAAAAGACCGTAGATAGATCTAGAAAAGATTGGTCAATGAAATTGGACGATGCACTATGGGCTTATCGTACGGCCTTTCGCACTCCTATTGGCACCACGCCGTACCGACTTGTTTATGGGAAAGCTTGTCACTTGCCGGTAGAGTTAGAGCACCGCGCATATTGGACTATTAAGACATTCAACTATGACTACAAGAGTGCGGTGGTGAGGCGAATCTTAGACATTAATGAGCTTGATGAGATTAGACGTGATGCCTATGAGAGCTCAAGGATTTATAAGGAAAGGACTAAAATCCTCCATGACGCACGCATCACAGTCACGGACTTCAAGGTCGGAGACAAAGTCCTCTTATTCAATTCCCGGCTCCAACTCTTTCCCGAAAAATTGAGATCGCGATGGTCCGGACCATTCACCATTAAGCACATTCAACCGGGAGGAGCTTTTGAATTGGAAGGGAAAGACGGGGCCACATTCAAGGTGAATGGGCAACGGCTCAAGCATTATTCCAAAGGAGTCCACTCCAGTGAAGTGAACTACGTATATCTACTCAAGGGATGCCCCCACGATCTCTTATATCTTCTCGATGAAGTGATTGAAGAAGCAATCCCCCACTCTATTGGTGCTCTCCACGACGATGGCTTCGAAGAAGGCCAAGCCCCTGGTGAAAAAGAGAAATTGGAAGACCCTCCGGATAGCTCCACAGATGATGATGAAGGCGACGCTGATGTCGTAAGAATACGAGAGCTTTGCAAGCTCTCCAAGGCCAAGAATCCGAAGAAAGCTCCACCAAACCGAAGATCGGTGTCACCGGCCAAGAAGAAGATAGGAACAAGCTCTAGCTTGGGGGACTTATCCCCCAACATTGCCCATGATGAGGAGGCATCGAGGAAGATCGATGAACATCATGACCCGAACCCAAGCGGCCTTCCCGACAAGTTTGACAGGTGCATCTCATATGCACCCAATATCGCAAGCTAAATAGATATCTTAAGGGGTCGAGCTCACGACCTTAAACGAGCGCTTGTCAGGAGGCAACCCGACGGTTTTTGCATTATTTCTATTTGATTTTCATTTTTGGTTTAGCCTTTTTTAGTTTTTAGAATGTTTTGTCCATGAAAATCGTGACAACGGGTACTATTTTTCATGACAGGAGAAGGAGAAAGGGAGATCAATCATATGGAAGATGATAGAGGCAAGGAAGAGCACTCCAGGAATGCGTTCAGGCCTTAGGAGGAGGAAGAAACAGACTGGAGGAAGAAAAACAGAGACCAGAGCAAAAACGGAGAGCCGATGCAGAAAACAGCACGTCACTCGGCCGAGTAACATATGCCACTCGGCCGAGCAAAGACTCCACTCGGCCGAGTGGAGCACAAAACAGGGAAGTTTCTGCAGACCAACCCTCTATCAATTTCTGTAAGTTTTAGTTTTAATTGCCACTCGGACGAGTGACTAGTCACTCGGCCGAGTGAAACAGATACCCTCCTAGCCTAAAAATTGCAGAGTGGCAGAGCCACTCGACCGAGTGGAGTTTCTCCCTTTGGCCGAGTGAACCAAAGCCACTCGGCCAAGTCGTAAGTGGGAACGAGATTTTCAAAATTTCTTTGTTTACGCACTCGGCCGAGTGAAACTGTCACTCGGCCGAGTCGTAACAATTTCTATATAAGCTCAGCAGCGGGCGCGAATTTCTAAAAAACTTAAAATTCACAAATCACGTCGCTCGCTCTCCCCTCGGTCGCTGCTTCACACCCCGCGCCTGAATCGAGCCGCCCCTCCGCCGACGAGTTGTCGTGCCGACCTCGCCGACCACCGGCCGCTGTTCCCTCTCGCCGGCGCCGGCCTCCACCGCCCCCGATCATCCCCTTTTACCCCAAAAACCCCTCTTCTCCCCATTTCTCTTGATCCGTACGCCCGTTGAGCCCCTAACCCAAATTAATTTCTATATCTATCTATTATCCCCCATCTCCCCCATATATATTTAATATTATTCGCTGATTTGATCGTTTGATTAGCAGGCTATCTTAGGGGTGCTTTGGGGAGCTTTTGGACGTGCATATAGCTTCGCGACGGAGGCGTCTCTTTGTACGCATCACTTATTGCTCTCGCGGCGTGTTCAGGTACATTCGTTCCATCGCTTAGCACGCCGCATTATATTTTTTAGGTTGGGACACGTCTCACGGCACACATACCGCCACGTACTAGGCCACGCACACGGGGATCCGCCCCCAAACGGAGGAGGACCGATGATCCCGGTCCCTCTCACGCTAGGGAGGACTCCCCTCCACCCAGCCCGTCACCGCCACCACCACCTACACAGCCGATCCCAGCCGATCATGTCCCTCCACCCGCTCATGTCGTCGGGCCGATGGGGATCACGTTTCGAAATGACGCACACCACGCCAGGTTCGAGCGTATCTGCCATCGCTCGATAGTACCCTCTAGGTTCGTGCACTTAGCTGACCTTGACCGCCTAGGGGTACTCGAGGGGCTTCTCACATTGTACGACAACGTGGAATGGCGTGATTTTCTTGCGGTGTCGGCGGATACTTATATCTGCCCGACACTTGAGGTCCTGAGCTTATTCACCGGACCCCTAGAGGATGCAAATTCCGCTTGATGGATCGAGAGTGCGAGATCACTCTCAACATGCTTCGTGCATTCTTCCAATGGCCCGTTGTCCCTGTCCCTGACCGTGCCTACGCTCCCACGCACATCCCACCCCCGTCGTTCAACACCTCCACCTTCTGGACACGGATCACGGGATCCCCACTTGGCTTTGACCCTAGTAGGGACAAGGCCTCAGCCATCCTGCACCCCTGCCTCCGCATTGCACAGCGCCTCATGGTGACTATTTTCCTCGCGAGGTACGAGCCCGAGACCATGTCTATGCCAGTGCTCTATATGCTCTACGCGATGACTCGCCCCAGGGTTCTGGATAGGGGTAGCGACGACCTGGTCCCCGCTGTCGAGATCGACATTGCTAGTTGGTTTCTGGACTGCATCATCATTTCAGTGAGCGCTCGCTCACCTATTTGTTACGGCGGTCTGATCACACTTCTAGCCCTTATGACCGGCGTAGACCTACCTGACGACTTGCGTCGAGCCCCGGGCCCCACCGCACTTTCGATAGATGTTATGGTCCGGATGAAGATGCTTCGTCCCCACGGTCGCAGGCACTGGGTGTGGCTGCACGGTCCCTTTAGTGCTGACTACATAGTTCTTCCGAGCCTCGCTCGGACACACATTGGACCGGCCCACGGGGATTGGATTCCAGCGATGGATCTCCTTATCCCCGCTGCCTACGTGCTTGAGGCTGAGGATGCTGAGCCTGCACCCCCTGCACCCCCTGCACCCCCTGTTGACCCTGTGATCCCTCAGCCCGTGCTTGCACTTTCTGCACCTCCCGACACTTCTGTCCACACTTCTGTCAGTGTCGGGAGCACCTTAGCTGAGTCCATCACCACCATCGCCGCCGTCGCTGAGCCTATGTCCGTTGAGCCTATCACCTCTGTGAGCCCTAAGCGTCCCACCACCATTCTAGAGAGCGACGAGTCTTCTTTTTCTACTGCTGTGGAGACCCTCTCCCGATTGCTGTCGACGGCTCCTGGGGAGTCCACTTTTGTGCCCTACACTGCCTCCCTAGTTGTCGACCTTACGGTCTCCACTGTCGTTGTCTTCACCGAGAGTGTTGTGACGTCTGTCCCCACATCTGTGTCACTGACCTCTCCTGCTGCCTCGTCGCCCATTTTGCCTTCCACTTCTGTTGCTGCTGCCTCCGCTTCGACCCAGCCTGCGTCCCAGCCTTACACCAAGGCTGGGCGTCACTTACCGAGCACAGCACCCCTTCCACACTACCCTGCTGGCCCCATCCTATACGCTTCCCGCTAGAGACAGCCCCGCACCTCACCTGTTCGACCTGTGCGTCCCTCCGCTCCACCTCCCCTCGACTCTCTAGTTCAGAGCCTTCGTGCTCTTGAGGGGGCTGTTAGTGGACTTCGAGGAGACTTCAGGGCTCTCTCTGCCATGGTCAGTTCTGTGCACTCCCGTGTCGCCATGCTTCCCGATATTCAGGCTTGCCTGAATCAGATTCTGGTGCGGCTGCCTCCACTACACCCACCCACCCAGCAGATACCACCTCCTCCTCCTCCGCCACAGGACGGTGCTGGTGCAGAGCCACCACCAGCTTAGGCACACTCTTGATGCCTCTGATATTTTTTGTCGTTTTGCTGCCCGTTTGTTCTTGGGCCTGGTGTTTGATTTTTTTGCCCCCCTCCTCCACGTATTATTATTTTGGTACCTTCCTGATCATATATTTTTATATCTTTTTAGGAGTGAGGGAGAGACTTTTTGGGGACACTCATATCTACATCATCCTGATCTTTGCATGCATCACATTGATTCATATTTTATTTTCTTTCTTTTTCTTTTTCTTTTTTATCAAGCATGCATCCTCACCCTCCCCTCCCACTTCCCGTCTCTCGGTGTGCCACACTTTGCACATTGAGATCACTGTGCACTTCAGCTTGGGGAGTGAGTTCTCACACTTTTTCATTTTAGCCACCCTTTATTTTTTGATTTCTCACTCTTTCTGTCCACTTTTGCACTTATTTTCACCACTTTTTCATTTTTTATCATGCGTCACGTTTTCTTTTCCTTTTGAGTATGCCGCATTGTATATAGTTCTATTTTCTTTTATCTTTGTTTCTTTCATCTTTTGCTAGAGATGATTTTTCTGTGATGATGATGACGTGGTGTTAGCTTATCTCTATATGCATGCTAATTTTGTCACGTCATAGCTTTTGTTTCAGATATCATATGGTATGTCCTGCTTTGCATTTTGAAATAGTAACCCACTCTTTTCCTGTATGAATATGGATGAAATTCTGTTATTAGCTGATGTCTGATGATTCATATGTATGCTTTTCATAGAAAACACACCAAGCTTCACGCATTGATTGCTTATATCTGGAGTATTGCTTTCCTTTCCTCATATCACTTCTTATTGCATGAATTGTACGCTTCACTTTCAGGTTGATTGAATGTTTGCTAGGGTGATATATCTGGACTAGTTTACTTTTTGAGATTAAACTGAGTAGATTATATTACTCTGCTGAAAGTTGCCATGCACGTCCTATAGAGTGAACCGAGCAATACATTTATTTCTTTCTCCACATATCTTGAGCATCATTTCTCTGTTTGATATTCATTGGTGAATCCCCCTTAGCAAATCTATTATCGGCATTTCCCCCACTATTAATTTTCATGCTCCAAACCCCCAAAATCAAAAAGAAGAAAAAAAATATACATGTATATCCTTCTCTCTTTTGATTTGGGATCGCTTATGTATATATGTTTATTCGAAAAAAAAGGGGGGGAATTGAAAAAAAAAAGAGAAAGAAAAGAAAAGAAAGAGAAAGAAATTCATAACGATCCCATCGCATACTCTCTCTCTCTCATTCTTCCCTCTTTTGTTTTATTTTTACTTTTTAGAGCTCCAAAAAGAAATGGGGAATGTACATATTGATTTGTTTTTGCCACCACACTTATGGATAAGCTTGGGGGAGAGGATCCAATGATGTGTGAGAGAGTGGCTACTTGACGGTGCATGACAACCTAGGCTAAGTAATATTCTATACTTGGTGAGATTGCTAAAGTTTCACAAAATCCAGAAATCGACACTTAGCATTCATTTCATGAAAACCATACTTTTCTATTCTTACTATTCCATATCGTGTGATATCTCTATTACTCCTTATAGAAAGCATTCAATTGAAAAGTGTGTGATCTATGGTTATGCATACCTCTTTAGATGCTTCAGACGATGCTAATCCTAGAATGATTCCATATTTCATGCTATATTGATATTTTGGGGTTTTCTATTTCAAATGCATCATTATACTATGATATCGAAATAAAAGTCTTTGACTTGTGTTTTATATTCGATGTATGTTATATGAGTAAGCAAAACCCACGTCCTGAGATAAATGATCTAGTGCCTCTCTTCTTCGCTTTCTATTCTATTTTATTTTTATTTTTCCTTCTTTTCCATTATTTTTTGCCCGTCGGGCTCGCTTTTTACTCATCTTCCTCGAGGACGAGTAAGAGGTAAGCTTGGGGGATTTTGATCGCTCCATATTTTACACCCTTTTTCTGCATGTTTGCATGCCACTTTGATCGCTCATATCGCGTTTTTCACGATTATTCGACAATATTGCGATGCTTTTCACGATTTCTTGTTTTTGTCGTATTTCAGTAGATATGGAGCGATTTGGAGTGTTTTGAGATCATGAGGATTTGCACCCACTTCGGAGTGTCACCCAAAGCTCTTTTGAGGGATATTCGGCGATGGAAGGCAAGTGGAAGAAGAAGGAACATCGTAGGAGCGACGAGGAGGCGAAAAGATGAAGAATGGGCATTTGCAGCATCTCACTCGGCCGAGTGAAGTACTCACTCGGCCGAGCCAGAAGACCACTCGGCCGGCCAGAACGGATACGCATCAACAGAAGAAAATCGGCGTGTACTCGGCCGAGTAACGATAGTCCACTCGGCCGAGCATGGAAATCCCCTCACCCGAGTGGCATGAGAAATTCCACTTCAAAAACGGCCGACTTAATGTTATTTTACGGGCTTTTTGACGACTCCGACTCGGCCGAGCAAGAATTGCCCCTCGGCCGAGTGAGTAAATCCACTCGGCCGAGTCACCTTTCGAAGACAGACCCCCAAAATCCCAAACTTACTGTAATTGTACAGGGTTTGTCACTCGGCCGAGTGACACTTGTCACTCGGCCGAGTGGGCCGCCCCGCCTGTTGCGTAAACTGCGATTTTTGAGCTGCGCAGGGGCATTTTTGTCACGAATTTCTGGGCGATTTTGAGGGATATTTAAACCCAGTTTTTGCCCTAGTTTAGAGAGCTTTTTGATACTTTTTGCAGCCTTTTTAGAGAGATTTTTAGGGAGTT
The DNA here is from genome assembly GCA_030789695.1 of Scilla litardierei. Classification (NCBI taxonomy): domain Eukaryota; kingdom Viridiplantae; phylum Streptophyta; class Magnoliopsida; order Asparagales; family Asparagaceae; genus Scilla; species Scilla litardierei. The sequence continues at coordinate 64,891,263 of CM061134.1, forward strand.
AGATTTAGGGCTTTTGAGAGATTAGAAAGGAGATTTTTGTTGGATGCTATTGGGTTCTCATTGGTTTGTCTCTTTTCTCATTAAAAACTCCATTTTTGTTATTGATTTCTCTATTGCAATGATTTGTACTGAATTTCCTATTGAATTTCTATTGAATTGCATGATGAATAGTGAGTAGTTCTATTGTCCTAGGGCATGGGGATGAACCCTATGAACCCTATTTCTAAATTGTGATGAATTGGTGAAATTGTTGCTAGAATTGATTAGGGTTAGGTTGGGATTGATAAATTACGGATAGCTAGGGATTCATATTGATTGGGATTTGCAAGAGATTGGATCCCAATTGATAGGAAGCCCTAGAAATTCGATTTAGATTTACGATTGGACTTTTCTAGGATTTGTTTGCAAGAGATTGGACCAAGGCTAGGGTTTTCAATCGTAATTCTATACCCATACCTGTTTGCAAGAGATTGGACGGGTAGGAACTATCTCAACCTAGGTCGTAGCTCGAGTTTGCACGAGAGTGGGCTCGAGATGCGATTGAACGATGATGTCGATCCTAATGCTATCGGCTTAGGTTAGGGTTTGCAAGAGATTGGGCCCTAACCTAGGTTTGTTATAGACTGGCAATAGCACGAGAGCGTGAGCTTGGTTCCACATTTAGTTGCGACTAGTTCACTTGAAATTCAAGTCTAGCAATGATGTAACCTACGAATCACAACGATGAGATATGGTTCGTAGCGGGGATTCCCTATCCCTAGGCGCTTTATTTCATTGATATTTCTATCGATATACGAACGATTGTGACAATTTTACCCCGAACCATTTCGATAGCTAGGTGATCAGAACGAGACACTGTCATTGTCCCTCCCTGAGTTCGATACCCGCTCGCCACTTCACCGTGCGCTTGCGGTAAGACTACGAGTCGCTCGTCCCGTGTGCGTGCGCATACTCGGGGCGTCGATCATCTTCAATTGAGGTACATCCGATTCTGCTATCGGTGGATTGCATCCATATTTAAGGATGTCAATCCTAGCTAGGTTATTGGCAGCAGGGACGTGTGATCTGACAGTCTTCTGGTTGTCAGTAAAATTATCTGGTAGTAAATGTAATGTATTCTGAAGAAGAAGGATCTTCAGGATCTCATCTTCACATTGACTAGTACACGGATCATAATGAGACAAAGTCTTTGTGTCCCAAGAAATGGTCTCAGAAGCTTCTGGCTTCTTAGACTGCGTGCCTAGTTTTGAAAAAACATTTTCATCAAACTCACAGGCATCAAGAGGTGATTTAAATGCGTCACCCATCAGGGGTTTAAAATATCTAATTATAGAGGGTGAATCAAACACTATATAGATACCCAAACGATGTTGTGCATCCATTTTGGTCCTTTGAGGTGGTGCAATGAGGACGAAGACTGCACAACCAAACACTCTCAAATGAGAGATATTCGGAGGTGCACCATACGCTAGCTGCATCGGCGTTAAAATATGACCACTATAGGTCTGTATTCTGATAAGCGATGTGGCATGCAATATGGCATGTCTCCAAGCATCAACAGGCAACTGTGATTGTATCAGCAATGGACGTGCAATCCATTTCAGTCTCTTTATCAGAGATTCTGCTAACCCATCCTCGATGTGAACATGTGCTACTGGATGTTCAACTTCGATGCCAGTTGCTCAGTAATAGTCTTGAAAGACTTGAGAAGTGAATTCTCCCGCATTATCAAGACGTAGTTTCTTGATATGGTTATCGGGGAAATAAACTCGCAACTTAATTATTTGTGCCAATAGCTTTGAAAAAGCTAGGTTGCGGGTGGACAAGAGGCACACATAAGACCATTTTGATGATGCATCTATCAGTACCATAAAGTACCGAAATGGGCCACTTGTAGGGTGAATAGGCCAGCAAATATCCCCATGTATTCTCTCCAAGAAGCTAGGAGACTCTAATCCCACTTTCAGTAGGGATGGTCTCGTTATTAGTTTACCCTTGAAACAAGGTAGACATGGAAAATCACCCTTCTGAAGAATCTTCAGGTTCTTTAGATTATGTCCAAAAGATTGGGTGATGATGCTGTGAATCATTGCCAATCCAGGGTGACCAAGTCTGTGGCGATGAAATGCACCTCTGGTGCACAGTCAAATTAGATTCTATAGGTTGAATATGAGTATGATAGAGACCCGACGGGAGTCCCTTAAATCGTTCTAAAACAGTTTTTAAACCGTCTCTTTGATGAGTAACATACCAATATTCATCCTCATTTATATCTTTAGTTTCTAAGTGATAGCCGTTTAAACGAATATCCTTGAAACTTAACAGATTCCTATTTGATTTAGGAGAGAAAAGTGCATATTTTATTATTAGTCTCGTGTTATTTGGGAGCAAAATCATTGCTTCACCAGATCCTTCAATTATGTTTGACAGTCCCGAAATAGTAATGACAGGACCATTATAATCATTTAAGCTAATAAAATAGCTTTTTCGTGAAGGATTGTGTGCGTCGAGGCACTGTCCACTAGGCACTCACACTTCATCTATAGAACATGAATTTAATACTTTAATAAAAAGAAAGACATTCATTATTGAAAAGTAAAGATATAACATGATTTAGCAAACTACAGATGAAGTACTGATAACAGATAAAGTAAAAGCATAACAGATAAATATGACATCAGTCTAGTAGGTCGTCATACTCGAAGTTGTCCTTTGTGAACTTGGTTGACGGCTGGTTTTCCACCAGATCTGTTTCAACGGAAGACTTCAGGCTCGCTTGATACAGATCTTGGAGGTGTCGTGGAGTACGACAATTTCTAGACCAATGTCCAGTCATGCCACATCTGTGGCATTTGTCCTCCCAATTTTTCTTGGGAATAGACATCTGTCCAGTGTTCTTTTTCTTCCACTGGAGCTTCTTCTTTCCCTCATTGTTGTTGCTCTGGGAAGGGTTGTTGTTCTAGGAAGGACCTCTGACCTGCCTCTTAGGGGCTTTCCATTTGTTGAATTTCCCCTTCTGTTTGTTCTTCTGCTTCTGAAAAGAAACTTTGTGAGCCTCAGGGAGAGAAGCTGAGCCTACAGGGCGTATGTTATGTGTGGCCAGTAGCAAGTCTTTGTTTTGCTCTATCATGAGAAGGCAGGAGTGCATGTCAAAGTACTTGGTGAACTTAAGGTCACGGTATTGTTGCATGAGGATTGCATCATTCTCATGGAAGGATGTGTAAGTCTTTTCCAGCATGCGTTCTTCGGTGACTTCTTCACCACACAACTTCAGGCGTGAGGTGATATTGTGAAGTGCTGAGTTATACTCAGCAACGGACTTGAAGTCTTGAAGTTGGAGTTTTTTCCACTCATAACAAGCACATGGGAGGATCACATCTTTCTGATGCTTATACCTGTTCTCCAGTGCAGTCCACAACTCTAGTGGATCTTCTACGGTGAGATATTCGGCCTTCAGGTCCGATCAATATGTCACCTGATATAGATTATGGCTTTCGCCTTATCTACATCAGAGACTATTGGTGTAGAAGCTGCCTCAGCAGTGCCCATTGTGTTGAGTATTGATTCCCCGGATTTGGTTTTGGATGATGAGCAAACATAAATATCTCGTACTAACTGTTTGTGAGCGCAGTTATGGAGATCGTCGCCAAAATACTTGGAACATTAAAAGCGACGTCTCAAGACTTCTCAATATGCTTGATCGGGTGCCTGGAGCTTCGTTGAAGCTCAAGGAGCAATATTGAAGTCAAGAAGAGTGAAGATTGAAGCTTTGAAGACGGTTCGTCATGTATTATTTATTGTCTTCTAGCTTCATAGATTAGAATGTTAAGCCTTGAGTAGGACTTACATTATAATCTTCTTTTTGCTCATATCTTAGAGCTAGGATTATCATAGAAGCCATTAGAAACTTTCCTGAAGCCTATCGCTTCGTCCCTCGGCTTCCAGTGCATGTTAGTTGGTTCATGTAGAAGAACCAACCGACTAGATGACGATCTAGTCGGTCGGTAACTCTGCATGAACCGACTAGATGCCTTGCTCAATTCAGCTCATTCCCTGTTGATCAATTAGTCGGTCAAAGAAGGTTCACCGACCGACTAGATGACGATCTAGTCGGTTAGGAATCCTTCTCAGACCGACTAGTTATCATTGCCTCTGTACAGCCTGAGCTACTGTTTCGAGTTAGTCGGTCAAAGAATGTTTGTCGATCGACTAGTTGAGAAACTAGTCGGTCAGCATTTGTTCTTAAACCGACTAAGTCAACTTGAAGTCAGCCTATTCTATTTCGACTATTAGTCGATCAAAGAGCATTCACCGACCGACTAGTTGTGAAACTAGTCGGTCGGCAAGTCTTCTTAGACCGACTAGTTGTCATCTCCTGTACTTTGACCTTTTGGCTGTTCAACCGTTAGTCGGTCTACGTTGAATCACCGACCGACTAGTTGATGAACTAGTCGGTCAGTGATACTTCTTTGACCGACTAGTCTGGTTCAGAATAGAGCCGTTGGGATCTTTTCCAACATGATTTTTCTTGCCTCTATAAATACAAACTTGATTCGTTTGAGGCAAGGTTAGAGGTCCTATTTCCAAGCAATTTCAGACCTAAGAGAAGAGCTCTCCCAAGCTATTTCAAAGCTCTCTCTCCCTCACAAGAATCTCTCCCTCAACACCTTGAGCCCTTATTCCTCAAGAGAGATTCTCTCCCTTGTGAGCTTCTCAAGCCAAGAGCTTGATTCTAGGTCATCAACTCCACCCTAGGCTTCCATTGCTGGTCATCTTCTTGAAGCTAGGGTTTGGTGACATCTTCTTCCCCAAAATCCATCTTTGCCCTAATTTGGTAAGTATACTCAAGGCATAGGATTTTGTGGTAAGCATTTTCATTTCATTTAATATTGGAATTGTTGTATACTCTCGGTTGTGAGAGTTTGCATGATCCCGGGTTGTGGGATTCACGGACATCGATTGTAGGTCGATTGTACTTGTGGGTTTCCGCAAGTGGGTTAGTGGAAATCTTGAGTTATGGGTTCTAACTCAAGTATCTGGAGGGGATCCGGGTGGTTGGGACGTAGGATCACCGGGAACAAGTCGGGGAGACTTGGGTGGATCAGAACCCGTTATATCTGTTGTTTGTGTTTGTCCTTTCTTGTTGATTGTTGTTTATTCTGCATTGTCGTTTGTTTCTTGCACAATAATTAGGAATAACTATCTTGATTATTTTAAAGTACTATTCACCCTCCCCCCCCTCTAGTACATGTGCAGTAGCTTCACAGGGCATTACAATTGGTATCAGAGCCAAGGTTAAAGCTACAAGGTTAAATCTATGACAAACAACGACTACAACGTCTTCAAGGATCGTCACGGATCGTCTTCAGTTATGGAAGGGCAATCCTCTGTCAGGCCTCCTCATTTCAACGGTACCAACTATGGGTACTGGAAATGCCAGATGGAAACCTTCCTCCGGAGCGCTTCACTTTGGAGAGCCACATTGACGGAGTATGTTGAGCCCGCCGAACAAGATTTCGCGAAGTGGACTACCGAGGAGGTCGCCGCGGAGGTAAGCAATGCCAAGGCGATGAATGCCTTGCAATATGCGTTGGAGCCCGAAGACTTCAACAAGATATGCACATGTAAGAGTGCATATCAAGTATGGAACCAACTCCTCATCTTGCACGAAGGAACGAGTACGGTAAAAGATTCTAAACTCGTTGTCGCTAACAAAGAGTTTGAGTTGTTTCACATGGAACAGGGTGAAACCATGAAGGACTACTATACTCACTTCGTGGATATTTCCAACGAATTGGAAGCTCTTGGGAAGGTCTACACCCAAAAGGAGAAAGTCGTGAAGATTATTGACGGACTTCCCTCTTGTTGGGAAAAGCGTACCTTCGCCATCGAGAAAGGTAACGATATGAATAAATATACCGGCGTTCAATTAATGGGTACCTTGTTGTCTTACGAGGTACGCAAGGAAAGTAAGATCAAGATGAAGGAGAAGATGAAAGCGTACTTGAAGCAAGATGAGCCAAAGAAAAAGGCAATTGCATACAAGGCCGCTCCATCTACCGATGATGAAGAATCGGAAGAAGAGTTGGACATGGAAGCTTTGGCCGATTTGGCAAAGAAGTTCAACCGATTCTTCCGACAAGGTAAGTTGAAGAATAAATCAAAATTTATTTTGACTAATGTTTCCTCTCCCGTGTGTTATAAATGCAATAAGCCAG